>OX421492.1:29623132-30318132 GCA_949126835.1 Anisus vortex
TGTGTAGCGAGATGTCTGTTTTTTTTTTAAAGCTTGGCTTCTCAGCAAATTTACTCCTGAAAAACTTCTGGAAAACTCCTGGAATTTTGAGGCAATTTTTCTGTACGAACCCTGTTTTAGAAAAACTATATCTACTTTTTTTACTAATAAATATACTTCAGTTTTTTGTTAAGTGCTGTTTTACTTATTACTCCTAGGTACCAATTTTTTTTTTAGATTTCATTTTTATTAGAGATTTATGAACCTAGTTAGATAATTTCACACATGTTATAAAAATATTTTCAATGAATTTTATAAAATTTAATATTTATTAACTCATTCCATGCCAATCCACGATATATCGTGGATTTGACTCGGCGCTTCTGTGCCAATCCACGATATATCGTGGATTTGGTTTACATAGCTTATTTTGTTGCTATAGCCTATTAATTCGACTTTTTATTTTATCAAACGAATGACAACTGTTTCTGCTTCCCTTCTGCTTGGTTTACTTTCGGTTTTTAAATAATAATGACGATTTTTAATCAATTTATGTTTAAACTTTTGTACACAAAGCATAGCCACGCCTTGGAACTTGTCAAAATTGCTATTAAAATAACTTTTATGGCTAATTATTAATTTCTGTTCATCAGATAATAACTTTAAATCATTTAAATCTGGTTTTGAGGACTGTCGGTTTATTTACTAATTAAAGATTCCGACATTCCTGGTTAGGCCTAGGCCTATGTAAACTATATCTATATATATAAAAAGACCGTGTTAAGCCCCCCGCGGATCCCCATTGGTCAATTTGAAATCACGTGATATCACTGACCTATCTAGGCCTAGCCCTATATACCATCTAATAATTTTTCACATCGGAAATGTGTCTTCGATAGCTCAGTGGTAAACGTAGTGGACTGCTATACGGGTGACCAGGGTTCAATTCTCCAGTTAGACTATACTTTAATTTTTCAAACTATTTAAAACAAAAGACATTGTAAATCTACAGGCAATATAGATTTTGTTAAATAAAAATATTTGCCTTTTTTTTTACCCGATTACAATATTTATTTACTTTCCTAAAAGTATTCAGTAAAACAATTCTAATTTAAATATAAGATTTATAGCTTTCTTTTAAGTGTAGTTTATAAATTTGTTATCTGCACCTCAAACATTCCTGTTTTTTTTTCACCCGGGCAACGCCGGGCAATGTAGCTTGTAGAAATATAAAGGATCGGTATTTGCCGGCTGATACTAATATTACAAAAATGCGTAGAACGCATAACTCTAACTATAAGGGATATTTTCAAAATTCAAAATGCATTCTGATCAGGATTAGATATACTTTTAGTGGTTTCAAGCCGAATAGGATATCTGCTACCCATCTATATATATAAAATTTATTATAAGAGTGTTTGTCCATATATGGATCCCCATCGGTCAATTTGAAATCATGTGAGTTTGTGTCACTGACCTAGGACTATATACTGTCTAATAATTTTTCACATCGGATATGTGTCTTTGCTAGCTCAGTGGTAAACGTAGCAGACTGCTATACGAGCGACCCGGGTTCGATTCTCCAGTTAGACTGTACCTTTTTTTTACCGACAAATTTTTTTTCAAACTTTACTTTAAAAGAAAAAAGACATTGTAAATCTACAAGCAATTTAGATTTTTGTTAAATAAAAATACTTGCCTATTTTTTTACCCGATTACAATATTTATTTTAAATTACTTTCCTAAAAGTCTTCAGTAAATAAAAATAATTTAAATATAAGATTTACAGCTTTCTTTTAAGTGTAGTTTATAAATGTTTTATCTGCACCTTATATAGTCCTTTTTTTTTCACCCGGGCAACGCTGGGCAATGTAGCTTGTACCATATAAAAATCTGTTAAGATCGATTTTTTTTTGCTCCTTTTTTTTTTTAAACAAAAAATTTGATCTCTAAAAATTACTAATAAAGAAGCAACTATTATTATAATTTTGTTTTAACTTCTACTTATTATTATTCCCTGTTTAATTTCCTTTTATTTGATATGAAATACAGGTGAGGTATCTTGCTAAACAAATACCTTTAGAAATATATGAACAAATAAGGACCCCCTAAATTCTAGCTGCCTTAAAAATGGCCTGGCACAAACGCGGTAAACCCCCGGCATGGAATGAGTGAAAGCAATTTAGGGTTTATAGTTTTATATGAGAAAAGTTTTAGTTTTTGACTGTTTAAAGTTCAAGCCATGCCAAATTAAAACAAATCTATGATGCATGACTTTATTTTTTAGGTCCACAAAAGTCTCCAGAGAATCAGAGAACGGAAATTAGCGCAGTTTATTCCATGGGGACCTGCCAGCATACAGGTGGCTTTGTCTCGAAAGTCTCCCTATGTACAGACTGCACATAGAGTTAGTGGTCTGATGTTGGCAAACCACACCAATATTTCTCAGGTTAGTTGAACATATACATTTTGTAATAAGGTTTAGACAGTCTTATTGCATCCTTTGTTATTAATTTCACTGACCTAAAAATTCATTTAGAACATGAACTGTTTTTTAATATACCTAGTTACTTTTCTTGAGTACAATTTATCCATATGAGAAATTAGTTCTTAAAAAATTAAAGAGAAATTGTACATTCTCATACAAGAAACAAATATTTTCATTAGCCTAAAATTTTTTCATTAAAAGAATTTATTTTATTTATTTTCAATTAGTAAGTAATGTACTAATAAAATTTTTGACATTTTTCTTTCTAACTATGCATTTAATAATTATTTATTTTTTTAATCATTAAATGTCCAGCTGTTTGATCGCATATTAAACCAGTATGACAAGCTGATCAAACGAAAAGCTTTTATAGAGCAATTCATGAAAGAACCAATTTTTAAAGACAGCCTTGATGAGTTTGACAGCTCCAGAGAATCTTTACATAATTTAATTGATGAATACAACGCAGCAACCAAACCAGATTATTTAACTTGGGGAATACAACAGGTGAACTATACAGTTTGAATCAATCTTTTAATGTCAACTTCTCTGTTGTGCCTCATACAGTAATGTTTTGAAAAAAATTAATAAATATTTATAAAATTATTTTGGAATTAAAAGTGTACTTTTTATTGTATCCTTTTTTATATGCATCTTTTCAGTAGTATTTGAAATCTTTTTTTTTTTCACATAGCTGGAGACATTCTTGAACATTTTTATATACTAATCTCTTTCTTGATTTGTTTTTAAAGCTTGATTTCTAAAATAATGAAATTATACAAGTACAGGATTTAAGATTATATTAGACATATGGCTATAAGAAGACAAAAAGTTATTGTGTAATATTTAGCTATATTTCAATTTCTCTCAGTTAAAATAATGCTTTTAAAAAATGTTTTCATTTTGTTTTAGGCTGAATCGTCACTTTCCTCTTGATTGCATTTGGATTGCTGTATGAACATGGATTTTTGTTTTTGGGATAGCTATGCACCAAAATACCAACACACACACAACAAAAAAGTCCATCATATTTCTTACATCAAAGTCAAAGGCATTGTGTAATGATGGGAATGTTAAGTTAGCATATTAAATGATGTGTAGTTTTCCACATGTTTTTAAAAGAAATCTTTCAATTATATCTGTATAAACCAAATTTCCTAATTTTAATTTATACTAAATGTTGAGTACACACCGTACAATTCTACCTAACTAGTACTCATCTTTTGTGTAAAAAATATTAGTATCGCAAAATAAAGCAAAAATGACCGTAGTACATAGGTACAGTCTTAAAAATTACTACTTGTCTTGTTTTTGTTTTAAATGTAAATAAATGTAATTTAAAATCCATTCTCTGTGCCTTTTTTTTTTTAAATCTGAAGTTTTAAAATATATCTAAATGTATTTATTAATATTATACAGAAAGATTATTTTCATTGCTTAAGAAATCTACATATTACAATAATAGTACTGAAAAAGATAGTCTCCAAGCTTATTTTATTTATAACATCTTTATGCTGTGTTTATTTGAGCCATTTTCAATACATTTTAGACATAATATATATCAGTTTAGCAGAAATTTTATAAACTTTCAATATTAGGTACACATTACAGTATCTAAGTAGTGTTGACTAGTATTGCTTGCATTATGTGCATTTTAGTAATTAAAAAAGAATGTGCCATTATGATGCTTACATAAGATAACATGTCCAAAAATTAAAAAAGTGGGGTGACCTTTGTGAGAATATTTTAAATGAAATAGATATTGGGTGTAACTGGCAGTGACTAAAAATTCAATAAATAAATATGTCAATGCCATACATCAAGTCTATGATCTGTCTTACTGACAGTAAATTACTGTTCTTGAGCCCCACATTTTGCCTTTTGTTAAAAGAAGTCTAGACAGAATTAGAATCCTTTGTAAAAAATATATTGTGAATGATTTGAATTTTCTAGTTTTCCACCATTGTTTGTTATAGTAGACATTCGTTGTATTTATAGTTTATTAAACTAATGTACATTTATTTAATTTGTTGCTTTACATTTATAATTGCTTGAGGTTATTATTTATACACTGTGTAAGCCTACCAACAAAGATTTTTCACAAAGATTAGAAAAACCAGTAATTTATCATTTAAAACTCTAATCAAAATGCAAGACTAGACTCAAACACTAGATAGGCGTAGGACTCAATAATCTTCTTTATAAATAAAGCGTTTGTAACATGTAAGAGAATGATGAGAAAAAAATAAATAAATAAGTGTTTTATACAAATATTTTATTTTTCAAAAGTAAACTCATTGGAACATTGAATACATACATATGAATATACAAAATACATATATCAAACAGTAGAAATAGAGTTATAGAAAGACAAAAATGACATAATAGTAAAGTATAAAGTAAGTCAGAAATTATGTCCCCATGATAACTAAACTAAATTTTTTTTTCTCATTTTATTTTAAGCACAAAAAAGTACTTACATTTTTAAAAATAGTAATGTGCTATACAAAGTTAAAAAGAGAAAGGTTAATTCAATTTTAAGCAATTCTAAAATACTGTTTAATAAAGATAAGCATTTACACCATAAAATATTTACAGTATAAGTTATTTATAAATATACATATATAATAGAAAGTTAGACAACTGATTGTTTAGTTTTGCATCTCAGTCTGGAAGATCTTCTGGTACCGAAAGGATTTAAGTTTTCACTTTCTTCTTTAATGTTTGGAGTTAAGTCAGCATCCTGAAATAGCAAAAGATAATATTGCAAATTGAAATTTGTAGCAATCTTTTACAAGTGCTTCTAGTCTCTTTTCATATTTTATGATAAATATAAAAGATTTGATGTATAATGTATATCTTGTTTAAAAAAATCTGCAGACAACTCCAGCAAATTATTGTCTTATTAAAAACAAATCTAAATCAAAAAGACTTTGAATACATTTTATTAGAGTTATTAAAAAAGTTCTAGTTTCTGTAAACAACAATATAACCTGATACAGGTAAAGTAAAAGTGCTGCAGTTTTGTTAAATTTTAACATAGTACTTTATGCCATGACTATCACTATCAGCTAGGGAGTTATTTTATACATTAGTCTTATTAAATCCACAGCTTTTCCAAATTATAATTAATACATATACCACATCTACTGATGTTATGGTGAAAGTTTTATATGAGCCGTTTTTCAAGTATTTCTATTTGATTCTTTGAAAAAGAAATCAATGATATTGGCTTAAATATCTTTTGAAACCAACTTTATTATTTATGATTTGGTCTAAATCTGTAAATCAGGAATCGGCCACCCTTTGATAGCAGTGTGCTAAAGTAGATTTTCTAATTCATTCAGTGTGCCAAAAGCTTAAAACTCAACCTGCCCTTTCTTAAGTCTGGCACTGGTGCCCTAGGCTAACAACCCCTGGTCGAAATGATAAACTTTGCAATATGAACCAATAAGTACAAGTGGGTAGAAGTAGAATTAATTATAAGTTGTAGGCTATAAACATTAAATTTGTTCAATATTTATCACCATAACTATTTTTTTATTCATTCGTCCACTTGCTTGCTCTTTTACTTTCTACATTCCTTCTAGTATTCAATGCTTTCTCATTAGGAAGGGGGAAACCACTTTTGCCCCTTTAGCTTGTTTTAAAGTTAATGTTTCCTACCTTCTTATTCTCTTTTAGCTATTTGTTTATATGAAGCAATCTCTCTAGTAGTTTTTTTTTCAGACAGATTATTCAAAACATGCATTTTGTTCACTCCTAATATTTTTCACACTGCTCTATTCATTGTAGCATAATTCCCAAACTTTGGTCACATATACCCCAACTTGAAAAAAGAAATTTGTTTTCCCAAACTTTGGTCACATATACCCCAACTTGAAAAAAGAAATTTGTTTTCCCAAATTTTGGTCACATATACCCCAACTTGAAAAAAGAAATTTGTTTTCCCAAACTTTGGTCACATATACCCCAACTTGAAAAAACAAATTTGTTTTCCCAAACTTTGGTCACATATACCCCAACTTGAAAAAACAAATTTGTTTTCCCAAACTTTGGTCACATATACCCTAACTTGAAAAAAGAAATTTGTTTTCCCAAACTTTGGTCACATATACCCCAACTAGAAAAAACAAATTTGTTTTCCCAAACTTTTCCAGCCATGTTTTCTGCCATGCTTATGCATTTTTTCCTTTATCAAATTCTGATTAAATACGGTATATACTCGCGTATAAGTAACACTTTTTTTACAGAAAATTTTGACAAAATTAGTGGTGCGACTTCTACATCCGACTCTGTTTTTGAAAAGTTCAAAAAACATCCTACATAACCCCTATAGTTGATTGGAGTTGTGTAAAATTATTAGGATATGCTTTAATTTGATTATGTTTGCATTATGTATGATTAAAACAATTTTTTAAGGAAAGTTTCCAAATTAAGGTGAATATTTAGTAACTGTTATGTTTAAAAGGTATGTATTTTTGAGATATTAAAAGGCAGTGTAACCCGGGTAGTCAGGGTGCGACTTATGCGCAGGTCAATGACAACGTATAAGGAAAAACATCTTAAACTAGGGGTGCGACTTATACACCGGTGCGACTTATACGCGAGTATATACGGTACTTAAAAAAAAATGAATGTTTTTAGCTACTCACAAATGAAGAATTCTCAGTCACAATTTTCTTGTTCTTCTTGATTTCCTTATCTTTTTTTCTGGCTGAAAAAGTGAAGGAATAACATTTTTATTAGAACATTTTTAGTGCCACAAGTTCATAAGATTAATTGATTGTAATCTAAGACAAGCAAATATTTTTAAACTTTCACATTTTCATAACAAATGAAAATCACTTAAAAATGAATTTTTTTTTTAAAGTTTATCAAATTACACTAAAATTGGTCAAGCTAGAAAATAAAGTGTTCAGCATTTTTGAATGAAGTAAAAAATAATTTTTATTTCAATATAGCTTTACAAAATTGTTTTAATTGTCTAATGATTTCAAGGTAAAACAGTGAATGACACTCAACTAATGACAAAATAAGCCACAGGAAACTGTCAAATAATAGTAACTAGGACAGTCAATAGAATTACAAGAAAGCAATCTATCTGTATTTCTTAACTTTTCTTATGAAAATATTTATCAAAATAATTATATGTTTTAACCTTAGAAATAACTTTAGGCACTTAGATTTATTTAATAAAAGGCAAAAAAAAAATTTATAGTTGCAAATGTATACAAACTTACAACTTTTATGTTTAAATATATTTTTAAAATGTGAGCCTATTTTAAAAATAAAAGAAATACAGATTGAATTTTTTTTTATTTTGTGAAAATTTAAACATATTTACCAAATCCAAAGTTTGAAAAAAAAAAATAATTAAAGATTAGTTGTTTGAATTATTTTGTATATTGTAAAGTAGACATGTTTGATCTGTAAAATATTTTGATTTGGATATATGATATAGGCCTACAATAATATAAATAATATTATTTTTGTCATGAAATTTGTTTTTAATTCACTATTATATTTATCAATATGAGCTCACAAGAGGCAATAAAGACTAATTAAAAACTCTAAAGTTTTTTAAATATAAATCCTTTATATGAATTTTGAGTTTGCATTTTCATTTTTTTATCAAAATGTGTGTATTAGTCAAAAGTGAATTTACCCTAATAATATTTTCATTATTTATAATGAAGTGCGACAGCAAGATCTAAGTTAATATCAAGGACTTAAAAAACTAAAATGCTATTTTGCATTAGTTAGACCTATAATAGAATATGCATCTTCTGTATGCGATCCATCATTTAAAAAAAAAAATAATTAAATATTAAAAACATCCAGAAAAGAGCTGCATGGTTCATTACTATTGAATATTCCCAACTGACAAAAGTAACAGCGATAGATACATTTTTAAACTTGAAACACTAGAGGACAGAAGGGCAAAGAGTAAAGTAGTAATAAAACACAAGGCAATAAAATAATATACTACACAATATTACAATGCTCAGCTAAACATAAGGACAGAAACAATTTTCTTATCCCATATGCAAAAAAAGATACATATAAGTATTCTTATTCTTTCCGAGTGAAATCTTGTCATGGAATGGGATGCCTAAACAAACGAGGAAAACCAGCAGCTTAACATCATTTAAAACTCTAATCAAAATGCAAGAATAGACTCAAACCATGGGGTAAGCATAGAAGGCAATAATCTTGTGTATAGAAAGAGCATCAATAACAGATAAGACTTAACTCTTTCTCTCCGGAATTATTTTCCCTATTCTGACGGAATTATCCTTTTTTTCTCTTTGTCATTGCTATTGCTATCTTCAAATCTTAATAACTTTGAGGGTTTTAATCAGACAATATCATATTTGGTATTGAATTAAAGGAAACTAAAAGCTCCTTACAGAGAATATAAAATAATTTGTAACTTGCATTTTAAAAAAATATTTTAAAACGAAAATTTAAAGAAAAAGGACTCACCATAGTCTTACATAACACAAATTCCCAGGCTCACGCCAAAATAAATAAATTCCCAAATTAATTAACTACATTGTTTTACTAAAATATATACCCTTTTATTCACTATTAGAAACAAATATTTCTTTATAAATATAAATATAAAGCTCGTTTTTATCATTTATGATCACTACCCACCACATACGGCCTTACACTGGTGAAAAAAAATCCATAAAAATGCATTTTTTTTTCAATGAAAACATGATGTAAACACGAATTTGGATGTTATTCAAAGGGAAATCATTATAGAATTATGTAAAAGTAAAATAAAAAGAATAGCGCTGAAAATAAACGAAATAAACGTATTTTAACAAATCGACGCTGGCATCGTCGATCCGGAGAGAAAGAGATAACATAAAGATTTTATTAATCAAAAAATAAATTACTCTCAAGTTACCTGATCTTGTCAATGGTGTGAGATTAGAAAAAAGGTCACTGGCTAGTTCAACTACTTTCCCAGTTGCCGAGTGCAGTGCATGTTTACTTGGACTTACAGTTCTTTTTGGAGTATAAGGAGACATCTCATTTTCCCCATGTTCCTGAACATTTATAGTGACAAAATTCTTTTAATTATCACAAATGTTTCATACAAAAGTAAAACTTTTGATCAACAAACTTTTTTTTTTCTGCTAGAGATATTTCGGCATTAGTGAATTTGCAATAGTTATTCTATACAATGTCACATAAAGAAAGAAATGAAAAACAAACTATTCAGTATAATTCAGAAAAAATAACTTACCTCAATTGTTTTCAATGAATTGCGCAGATGTGCTGAAGATAACTAAAATGGACAATAGAAAAAATTATGAAGAACTTATTACATAGCAAAAATGTAAAAAAACATTACTCAAAAGTTGTAAATAAGAATCTAATAATTTATTTAAAGTACTGAGAAGAATAAATAAAATGTAGAAAAACAATTGACTAACTTCTGGATCCACTGAAGAAGACATGATATTGTTCTGAAGCAACTTAAGACTGCCCTGCCTCTTGTTTTTCTTAGCAGCAATTGGTGGTGTTGCATCAATCTCTATGTGGCCTGTTGTGTCATTGTCTTCAATGAACTCTCTTTTAGTCAAGAAGTTACAAGGACTCATCATTGTAGGAGGAGGAGACATTCCCTATGGAAAGTTTTCAAAGACTTCAGACAAACTAATACTTCCCTCTTATGTTTTCTAAACCTCAATTAACTATGAACAAATACACCAATAATTGTTCATCTTTTGTCTTTTTTTTACATATTTTTACAAAGCAGAAAGCCTTAATTGTACTTTTGTAAACCCAATATTATTCATGTTGTTAATGTTATTACTCTAATAAGAACAATACTAAATCTGAAACAATCAAATCTAATATACAAATGCATTATTATGTAAAATCTGTATATACATATAAATACAGAATATTTTTTAAGGGGAGCAATAATGAATTTTTTTTTCCCAATCCCATAATTCTTATTTACAAACCTGCAATTTTGCCAGTTCAATAGACAAGGTATTATTAGATTTCCTCAAGTCTCCAATTACAGAATCCTTTACATTTGTAATGCTCTCTATTTGTTTAACTAATTGAGCATTATCAGTTTTCAGCTTTTCAATCTGAAATTATTCCAACACAGATTTTTAAAAAGTTATGGATGTATTGTAATAATTAGAAAAAAAAAGAAATGTTTAGCCTTAAAACTAAAGTTATCCAGAAATCAGAGTATTTATTAACAGGTTCAGTTAATCAAGACTACTTTGACATTTACAGTAACCTAAAATATTTCAATAGCTTCTTACAGAATGCTTGAATTGCACAATAATATAATATATTCAAATTATTACCTCTTCACTAAGTGATTTGATTTCTGTCAGTTTTTTATTGATGTGGATTTCCAACTCACGCACACAAGTATCTTTTTCCTTTCTCCAAAGCTGTTGAAAGGCATTTTGATTTTAGTTTTCTCTTGCACTAGCATCATGGCTTATTTTGATTTTATAATATAACAATTCTTAAACTTTTATAAAAAAGTCAGTACCCTTCAAAAGCAGCCAAGTAATAAAACATTGACTTACCTCCATTTCTTCTCTATTTCTGTCATTCAGTCTTTGTAATTTCTGTACTTCTTTCATATTGCTCTAATTGGAAATAAACACACACATGACAGATTTAGTTTATTGACTATACCAACTAATATCAAACTGCACCATTTTAAAATATATTTTTAGAACATATAGTTACTAGATATAGACTTAATTTTGGGGGTTTCTATTAAAAAGTTTACTTTTTATACATTTTTATTCTTTAATTTAGCATGTTTATCAAGCTTGTAAAAATCACTGCTAATAAATATCTTACCTGTATTGTTTTGTTATCTTCCTTAACCTGCTCTTCTTTCTCTGGTTAAAGGGAAAAAAAATATTGATGTAGACAAATATTTCATTATTCCTAGTAGGTTTCATCAGAAAATAAAATTATTTTAAACAAGTTTTATTCATCTCATACTTGCAAGGTCTTGTTGTAATTTCACAATTTCTTGTTTGAGTTGCACATTGGTCTCCTCCAAACCATCAATGGCATTCTGCTGCTTATTATTCTGGGATATGTCTTTGTTTGCCTACAAAGAAAAACAAGAGATAAGCTATCTATCAGCAGCTTAATAATAATTTTTTGTTTGCTTTTAGAAGTTCTTTTCTTTATATTACATGTCCATTTTTGTTTAAATTTTAAAAAAAAATGAAACAACCTACAAATGTATTCAAGAAATATTATGAAATATAAAGTTCTATTTCTATCTTTAAAACAACAAATGGTGACTGACATAAATTATGCTATTGACTGTTGGCTACTTATAAAATGTATTCAAAATTTTACTTAACGCACCACATTTTTCCATTGCATTATGTCCAATTCCAGATTGGTAATTTTCTCCAGGGCTGTAAGTTTTTCCTTCATCAGAGTCTCTAGTTTCTCTTTTAATAGATCTTGTTCAGTGGAAACTTCAGTCAGTTTTTTCTCTAAATCACTTCTCTGCTTTTCTGTGAAGCTTAGCTTCCTGTCTACTTCTTCCATGCTGTCTTTTTCATGTTTCAACTGTTTTTCTAAGGTCTCTAGTTTTCCTTCTAAAGTAATTTTTTCTTTTTCAAGGTTCTGAAACTTTTCTTTTAGAGCTCCCTTTTCCCAGTTTGCTTTTTGAAACTGTTCTTGGGAAATTCTTTCTTGCTGTTCCAATTCTGAATGTTTTACAGACTCTTCAAGTTTTGTCAGCTATGGAAAAAAGTGGAATTATTTGTTTTTTTCATTGAGTTTAGATGCATTTAGACACCCACATACCCAGTTTAAAGTGCTAATACATGGCTGTGTCTATTAACCAATTACACATAAAATAGGCCAAAATTAATAAAGTGTGCAAATTCTATTTAAATTTAACATATAAATTTAGGTCTATATATCATTAGTGAGCCAATATGTTGTGGGACCCTTAATTAAATAAGAATATGCTACATGTAGAATATGCTGTGAAATGTTTCACAGAAATAAAAAGAAGTGTTAAAGCAAATTTGTTTTTCTTTTTATGTAAGTTGCTATTGTAAACAACAAAAATATTTGGCCATACATATTTAGACATGACTCCCCCCCCCCCCCCCCCACTAATCAAAATGACCTAAATGAAAATGAGGAACACAAGACCTAAATGAAAATGAGGAACACAAGACCTAAATGAGAAACACAAGACCTAAATGAGAAACACAATACCTCAATGAGAAACACAATACCTAAATGAGAAACACAATACCTAAATGAGAAACACAAGACCTAAATGAGAAACACAAGAGCTAAATGAGAAACACAAGACCTAAATGAGAAACACAAGACCTAAATGAGAAACACAAGACCTAAATGAGAAACACAAGACCTAAATGAGAAACACAATACCTCAATGAGAAACACAATACCTCAATGAGAAACACAAGACCTAAATGAGAAACACAATACCTCAATGAGAAACACAATACCTCAATGAGAAACACAATACCTCAATGAGAAACACAATACCTCAATGAGAAACACAAGACCTCAATGAGAAACACAAGACCTAAATGAGAAACACAAGACCTCAATGAGAAACACAAGACCTAAATGAGAAACACAAGACCTCAATGAGAAACACAAGACCTCAATGAGAAACACAAGACCTCAATGAGAAACACAAGACCTCAATGAGAAACACAAGACCTAAATGAGAAACACAGAGTAAGATATGTTTTAAATTTAAAGTTACATTATTTGTAAGCCATTAAGCAACAATTAAAATGATTAAACTCAATTGAAATGCTTTGTTTATAGTAATAGCCAAGCTAAACTATGTTTACAACTATCTACATTTTACAGCAATATTTAAGGTAATAAATATAAAAACGCACTAGCCCCAATAGCATAAAAAACATTTTTACCTGTTTGTTGAGGTGTACTATTTCTAGATCTTTAGAAAGAATAATATTGTCCAGTTTATCTTTTTCAGCACCATGACTATCAATTTCTAAAACAAAAAGACAATGCATTAGTGTATAAAAGAAAATTGTTTTAACACAATCTCGATTCCCTAAAGTGTCAAGTATAAAAATGTATGTTACCTGCTTTTAAATCAAATATTTGATCATCCTGTTTGCTGATTATTTCTTCATGCCTCATCATAATGTCATCAGCCTCTGAAAGGCCTTTCGTTAAGCTATTCAATTGTTCTTCATAGGCTAGACAAAGTAAATAATAATATATATAAAATGGTTATTTAAGATACAACTATAAAATGTTTACTTATTTGTAACTATAACCCAATACTGGCCAATGTGCATTCTCCTAAGCAGGCCAGCCCGCCTGGAATCACCTCCCACTACAGCTTCACCAGAGCCCTAGCTTGGACACCTTCAGGAGCCGGCTGAAAGCTCGCCTATTCCAGTAGATGTATTCACCTACACATATAAACATTTCGTCTGTTCTTCGTTGTTTATACTCTGTAACTGTAGTGAGCGCATAAACACTTCTTAACGGGATATGCACTATACAAGCATTATTATTATTTTAATGTAGACTATATATATAAAGTACTGTAGTTTTTAAACAGTTTACCTTCTTTCATGGATTCTTTTTCCAAATCAAATTTTTTCACAAGCTCTTCAACTTTCAAACTATGGACTTCATCCTAGAAATAAAAAGTTACCCATAAACCACAAACATATGTAACATAATTATTCAAATACAGTGAAATCTCTGTGTAATTCTACTTTGGAATGCAATGAGTATGATTATGGGTTTAGTATACACAATGTTTCGGCACAGTTGTTTACTACTCTCACCCCATAGCCATAACAGCCGTCAGGTTAATAGCCTAAACTATAATTCTCTTTAACTTTGACATGTTTCGTGATATTCTTGTGTAAAAATTTTTTTTTCTAATTTCATAAACAATGAGTTGAGATAAGCTGAACAAATTTTGAACAAGGCTAGAGAGAAATTAGAAAAAAGGCATGGGCAACCAGGACTGGGCTGCTGAAATTATTGGTGTTCATTAAGAGGGCCGGTATTTCACATGAGGCTTATTTTAAAGAAGAACATCTCCCCAACTCTTTTCCCAGCAGCAACTTATACACTAATAATTTTTCTAGCAAGATTAGCCAATATTATTTTTGAATTCATGTATTAGTATATTTTGCATTTTAGTGTTAAGCCAACTATATAAATTATTTTATCCAATCCAACCAAATATTTATAGGATTTTTCACAGCAACAGATTAATTATTTTCCCTATATTTCTTTGAGAGAAGTGTATTTTTCCTGATTTTTACAAGTCCAAGTGTCTAGAATGTATATCAATGTTCCACTGTACAGTATGAATGTGAAGTAAACCAGAGACACAAAATTATTGAAAATTACAAAATTGACTCTTTTTGTATCAGTAAAAGTACAATTGACATTTTTTTAGATAACTAAAAGTATGTACTAAATGTACCCAGGTCTTCGAACGGGTTAAATTGTATTTTAAATTTCAACAAAAACGATGATAGCGTAAAACCTAACATCTCTAATTTTGTCCATTCCATTTACTTTGAAAAAAAGCAATAGCACACATTCTTCGCAGCTGCCAATATTATTAGGATAATTTGCACACCATGTCAAAATATTTTATACACTTCCTTATAAATGTCATGAAAAATGGCAATTTGTTAAACAGTTTACTTTGCCATACATGTGCTCTCTATCTATACTCACTATATTTCAGATGAAGTCTCTTCATTTATAATGAGTAAAGGCTAAAAGAAAGTTATGTCAAAAAAATTCTTATATTAAGTAAAAGTGATAATTTCTTTACCAAGATGACACTTTGTTTTCTAAAACTCAAGCTACATATAACACACTCAACAAAAATACAGTAGAAGTCCGATAATCCGGCACGTTTGGGACCGGCTCGATGCCGGACTACTCTATCGGGCGGTGCCCCTTCTTTTTAGTGTATCCAAAAAGCCCAAAATAAAAAAAAGACCCAGAAAAAAATAGCACTTGATTCCAAAGACATAAAGCTTATATGTGTCTAATTTCACATCATTCCATCCAGCATGACAAAAACATATTGTAGTAGATGTTACGAATATCGGTCATAAATGAATGACGTAGTAAGGCATTGACCTCTTAACAAGTGCGTATCAGAGTCCAAAGCGACCAAGGTTTGACCTTTATGCCCTGAGGGCAGTTTAAATAAAATAATTCGTTCAAATCCCGTGGAAATTGGGGGATAATTCTGGATCGTAGTAATTATAGAGAAAGAGGTTAAAATGCGTATTAAGACCCTGTAGAATCTTCGATGATCGTTTTCTTTGTAAAGTCCCGACCTCCTTAAAGTTAGTTCAGTTTAAACGTTTGTAGAGTGAAGTCGCTATATTCATACATGTACATATAATGCCATTTTTATTGATACTTATGTTGCCACCAGTTGATGAAGTTTATTGATCGTTTATATTGAGTCTACAATTTAAATAAAATTGTTTATTCAACAACTGGAGTTGTTTGATCAATCATTGTTGAGAAATGTGTTGAAGATAATTATCACGAATATAACTACATTACTGCATAGACCTGTCAGTCAAGGAACCCCTAGCTTGGGCTACAGATTAGCAGAATCTAGAGACTTCTAATAAAGATACAACTATATTCATTGAATCCGATTTAACGAGTCGTAATAATAGTCATCATAAAGAGGTCCATAACAGTTTGGGGTCTTCGTCCGATATAGTTGTATAGTGAAGCATATATTCAAGTTGTGTTGTGTTGTGTGTTGGAGCCGTGACCTACTGAGCAAGCCTAATAACGCTGAATTCATTCTTCCGATTGGAAAAACGTAAGTTGGAAATTTACCACTTTATAAATCTCTTAACTAAAGAATGGAATTTATTGAAAATCCAGAAGAAGAAGTTCTGAAAACTTTATCAATAAAGAAGTTAAAAGAGATCGCTGAGATCTTAAAGATAGAAGTTACGGAGACTACACCATCGAGGACTGTGTTGACACAGCAGATAAAAGATGTGTTGATTGCGAGTGGCAAGTTGAAAGTAGAATCAAGAGCGGAGGGATATCAAGTTGAAGGTCAGATGTCTGAACAGTTCCGATTTCAACTAGAAATGAAACGGCTTGAAATAGAAGAAAGACGTCTAGAAATAGAAAGTCAGGAAAGAGATAAGAAAAGTCAAAGAGAAATAGAAAGTCAGGAAAGAATAGAACTGGCGAAGATAGGCGCTACTAAAAAGGAATCTCATAGTGATGTAGAGATGGCCAGATGGAAAAAGCTAGTCCCTACCTACATTGATAAAGAAAGTGAAATAGCTAATTTCTTCCAGACCTTTGAAATTTCTTGCAGAGATTTTAAGTTCCCAGAAGATAAATGGGGAATATTAGTCAGAACAGCTTTTACTCAGGGAAGGGCAAGAGATTGTGTTCTATTATTAAAAGAGGAGAATTTAAATGATTATGAAATCATTAAAGACACTGTACTTAAAGCCTATAACCAAATACCGGAAAGTTATCGGAAAAGGTTCCGTCAGTACACAATGTCCCCTTACCAAACACACTTAGACTTCCTTAGAGCAGAAGAAAAGTTAATGGATCAGTGGATAAAATCCAGAAATATCTCCACATTAAAAGAAATGAAAGATATCATTCTGTTAGAGGATTTTATTAACAAAGTGAGGCCGGATATAAGAATGTATTTATCCGAGCGTGACATCACTGACCCACATAAGGCTGCTGATTTAGCTGAACAGTATACATTGTGTCATAGGACAGCTGGTGAAAAGACTTTTAATAGATCACAACGGCAAGGAGAAAACACACAACAACAACATCGTGAAAAAGAGCATTTTGTGAAACAAAATGATGTTAATAAAAAACCTATCAACAAAAACGTCCAATGTACTTTTTGTAAAAGGACAGGACATAGCATAGAAGACTGTTGGAGTATACGAAGCAACAAAAGACCTAACAAAGTGGTAATGTGCACTAGCCATAAACCAATACAGAATGTACAAGAAAGCGAAAATACAAACGAACTGAATTCGAAGAAAGATTCTTCTAAACCAGAAACACTGAGGGTGGATTTGCCTGAGAGCAAAAGTCAGAAGGTAGAGAAATCTACAACTGAAGATAATGAGGATAAATATCCTGATTATAAATACCGAATGGCTACTATTGGATTAATTGTCCAAGTCCACAGAGACGAAAAAGTAGACCAAAGTATTTTTGACTCGAACAAGAGTCTGAAATCATCGAAAGATGAAACAACACCCGTAAGTCATGGTCAAGGGAAGAATAAAATTGACACAGAGACCCTGTGCAGTTTTCAACCGTTCATTAGCGAAGGTTGTGTGGCCTTACAAAAGGAAGGACCACTGAAGTCCGTAAACATATTACGAGACACAGGAGCATCATTAACACTGCTGCTTAAAGATGTATTACCATTGAATGATAATACATTGACAGGACAGACTGTCCTATTGAGAGGTTTTGAATGGAAAGAAGAAATACCTCTACATAGGATATACCTCGCATCTGGCTTGGTGACAGGATATGTGACAGTTGGAGTAATATCAAAACTTCCTGTTGAGGGCATATCTGTTATCCTAGCAAATGATTTGGCGAAAGGGAGGGTGAGACCTGAACTGATTGTGAAGGAAAATCCAGACCCTAGTCCTATGGTGGAGACAGGAAAAGAAAAAGAACTTTATCCTGTAGGTGATGTCATAAATGGTATGACACCACAGAAAAAGAAAGAAGAAACTATCTCACAAGAAAAGGAAAAGAAAGAAGAAATTCTCCCACGAGAGAAGAAAGGGGAAGAAGAAGTGGAACTTGATACTACTATTTTCTCCATGATTGAAGATTGTCCGAAAGGAAATGAACAATCAAAGAAGTCATCACAAAATGAATTGACTGCTGAACAGAAAGTAGACCCAGAGTTGCTACAGTTGCATGAGAAAGCTGTCGACGAGAAAGAAAATCCTACTACTGATGTCTATGAACAGATAGACCACAGCATAAACAAACAACAATGCAAACCTGCAGTTGCCGGTACAGATGAAGATTGGAGGAGCATCACTGAAGAAACGAGTGCGGAGAGCTGGACCGAAACTATCAAAAGCTATGGGTTACCACAATCCATACCGTCAGATCGAAGGACCAACTTCGCCTCGGAACTCTTCAATCCAGTCCTAAAGAACTTATGCCTGGAGCATGAGGTGACAACTGAATCCTATCCGGAAAGTCGAGGAGCCTATGGACCAATCTTTGGACCCACTGTCCGAGGACCACTCAAACTACTTCCAGAGGAATGGCAGACCGAATTGGATCTCCTTGGGCTGAGCAAGTACCTAGATAAGTACATATATTTTTTGTCTGACATAACTGTGTTTGTTAGAAAAAAATTGTACACTGCTCACATGCAGATGCCATTGTTGTGTGATGAAAGAAAGGCAAAAATATTATATCATTTAAAAATGATAAAGCCTTACCTTCTGAAAACAATTGGAATAAGCTTGATGTTGTTAACATTGTTACTCTTATTTGTAAAATTTATGCCTGGAGTACAGGATGAATTGAATGACAAATTCACTGATAGTTAGTTACCAAACTTACTATTGTAAAACTAAATCCCTTACTTGTGAAGAAAAAGGAATGAGTAAAAGTATTGTTAGAGCAGATATCATGATATCGTGATATTTCTAAACAAACTTGTTAGGTTGAGCATTAAAATAATTGCTATAAGAGAAAAAGATCAGTTTTATCCGCAGAATTGGTTTCTATATCAGAGGACATTATAAATGTGGACTGATTATAAGATATGTTTGAGAATCTCTGGAAATGATAATTGAAACATTTGGCAGAGAGGATAATTTGATTGATAAAGATGTAAATGATTTTAAGAAAAGAGAATTTTCTATCACTAAAGTATTGAGAAATGTTTATGATTGTACTATGGAAATTTATTTTATCATGTACTGTTGTTGAAATAATTGCACTGAGTCAAGATGCAAATTTCTTCTATGTGAATTTATTCATTTATTATATTATCATTGAATGTATGATAATGTAGGGTAAAAATAGTTGCAGCAAGACAGAACTGTGACTAACAAGAATTCCAAGAAATGTATTATATATGATTTTTCACTTTTAGGATACTGTTACATGAAAAGCAGACCAGAAGTGAAACTAATGTAAAATAAAACTTATCCTTGTTTTGTATAAATTTAGGATATGTGCCACTGACTTGACACTGTAAACCAGAATGATTGAGAATTTCATGGTTGAAAATTTATAATGTTGACATACCAATGTTCAACTAATGTATGATTAATTAAGGATTTCATGTCAAGATTGTAAAACTAATCTATACTTTTTCTGTATTAGTTAAAATAGATTGAATGAATTGTATTGACAAGCAAAAGACTGGGTATACCTGAACACTGTGGAAGTAACAGGAACCTAGAACCTATGAATAAAACCTTTATGGAAAATGGAAAAGAGCAATGTACACCACTGAAAAGATTGGAAATGGAATGTTTTACCACAACAGTCAAACCAGCAGTTTGTTTTGTACATAAATTGTTACATTGATTTCGCTCTGAAAAAAATTAATAGTAGCCTATGCTTAACTCTTTTCTACTTCAATAATATTGTATTTAATGTAATCTAAAGAAAATAAGTACTTACTGTGTAGTACTAAGATTGTATGAAGATAATATAACTTGTTTTAATTGATAGTTAATTAAGTAAATTAACCAAATTTGTTTAAGTAAATCCATGATTGTCTGAATGTTTCAATTTAACCTGCTACGATGTGAACTCTTTTAAAAAAAAAAATAATGACGTCGAAAGGTCATGGTAAAATGAAAGATTGAAATATTTTTAATGATTTTTGCTATAAACTATTTTAATTCGTGAACAGACTATGTTTAATGTTCTCAAAATAATATAAATGAATTTGATTTTGAGATGATAGATGTTAAAGAATGCTCATTTAATACGATAACTATTTAATCGCGTAGCAATTTTATTTGACCTCGGCTGTGATGAGGTAGAAATTTGCATAGCGATGTCAATATTGTTAGAATCAATTGGGAATGAGAGAGAAAAAAAAGAGGAATAGAGAGAGAGAGTGCGGAATTGACCTCAATTTTTGGGTCGCGTCACAGACAGTTGTCTAATGTGTTAGTCGGCCTACCAGCATGTAAAAAAAAAAAAAATACTGTCTACACGAGCAATCATTTTTGTAACGTGTAATTAGGTCAGGTCTAGTAGTATTTTTTTCATCAAGAGCGTTGTTTTTTTTTTCTCCTTATGAAAAAATAAGTCGTGTCTGCATAGACATTGAGTGATTTTTTCTTTTGTTGTTTGATTACAAATGTAAAAGATATTAGTTTATAATTAAATGGACGAGAGAGTTTTTATTACAGTGGAATGTTCAATGTAATAGAAGTTATTAACTTGTATTATATTATATCTATTAAGAATGATTATGTATTTTTCTTGTATACAAGATTTAGATAAACAATTTAATTGTCCATTGTTTTGAATTAAAAATTGAATGATTGAATGACTATAGTTAAGCCATTTGATAAGATGAATTTATATTGCATATATTATGATGTTATTGTTATCAGTTCGATTGAATTATTGGGATCGCCAATTGAACTGTATTGTTTTCCCCGGAATATTTTCTTTTATAATTATTCCTTAAAATTAACATTTTTCGTATGGTTAAAATGTAAAGGAAATAATTATAAAGCTTTAGAAGGGGGGGGATGTTACGAATATCGGTCATAAATGAATGACGTAGTAAGGCATTGACCTCTTAACAAGTGCGTATCAGAGTCCAAAGCGACCAAGGTTTGACCTTTATGCCCTGAGGGCAGTTTAAATAAAATAATTCGTTCAAATCCCGTGGAAATTGGGGGATAATTCTGGATCGTAGTAATTATAGAGAAAGAGGTTAAAATGCGTATTAAGACCCTGTAGAATCTTCGATGATCGTTTTCTTTGTAAAGTCCCGACCTCCTTAAAGTTAGTTCAGTTTAAACGTTTGTAGAGTGAAGTCGCTATATTCATACATGTACATATAATGCCATTTTTATTGATACTTATGTTGCCACCAGTTGATGAAGTTTATTGATCGTTTATATTGAGTCTACAATTTAAATAAAATTGTTTATTCAACAACTGGAGTTGTTTGATCAATCATTGTTGAGAAATGTGTTGAAGATAATTATCACGAATATAACTACATTACTGCATAGACCTGTCAGTCAAGGAACCCCTAGCTTGGGCTACAGATTAGCAGAATCTAGAGACTTCTAATAAAGATACAACTATATTCATTGAATCCGATTTAACGAGTCGTAATAATAGTCATCATAAAGAGGTCCATAACAGTTTGGGGTCTTCGTCCGATATAGTTGTATAGTGAAGCATATATTCAAGTTGTGTTGTGTTGTGTGTTGGAGCCGTGACCTACTGAGCAAGCCTAATAACGCTGAATTCATTCTTCCGATTGGAAAAACGTGAGTTGTAAATTTACCACTTTATAAATCTCTTAACTAAAGAATGGAATTTATTGAAAATCCAGAAGAAGAAGTTCTGAAAACTTTATCAATAAAGAAGTTAAAAGAGATCGCTGAGATCTTAAAGATAGAAGTTACGGAGACTACACCATCGAGGACTGTGTTGACACAGCAGATAAAAGATGTGTTGATTGCGAGTGGCAAGTTGAAAGTAGAATCAAGAGCGGAGGGATATCAAGTTGAAGGTCAGATGTCTGAACAGTTCCGATTTCAACTAGAAATGAAACGGCTTGAAATAGAAGAAAGACGTCTAGAAATAGAAAGTCAGGAAAGAGATAAGAAAAGTCAAAGAGAAATAGAAAGTCAGGAAAGAATAGAACTGGCGAAGATAGGCGCTACTAAAAAGGAATCTCATAGTGATGTAGAGATGGCCAGATGGAAAAAGCTAGTCCCTACCTACATTGATAAAGAAAGTGAAATAGCTAATTTCTTCCAGACCTTTGAAATTTCTTGCAGAGATTTTAAGTTCCCAGAAGATAAATGGGGAATATTAGTCAGAACAGCTTTTACTCAGGGAAGGGCAAGAGATTGTGTTCTATTATTAAAAGAGGAGAATTTAAATGATTATGAAATCATTAAAGACACTGTACTTAAAGCCTATAACCAAATACCGGAAAGTTATCGGAAAAGGTTCCGTCAGTACACAATGTCCCCTTACCAAACACACTTAGACTTCCTTAGAGCAGAAGAAAAGTTAATGGATCAGTGGATAAAATCCAGAAATATCTCCACATTAAAAGAAATGAAAGATATCATTCTGTTAGAGGATTTTATTAACAAAGTGAGGCCGGATATAAGAATGTATTTATCCGAGCGTGACATCACTGACCCACATAAGGCTGCTGATTTAGCTGAACAGTATACATTGTGTCATAGGACAGCTGGTGAAAAGACTTTTAATAGATCACAACGGCAAGGAGAAAACACACAACAACAACATCGTGAAAAAGAGCATTTTGTGAAACAAAATGATGTTAATAAAAAACCTATCAACAAAAACGTCCAATGTACTTTTTGTAAAAGGACAGGACATAGCATAGAAGACTGTTGGAGTATACGAAGCAACAAAAGACCTAACAAAGTGGTAATGTGCACTAGCCATAAACCAATACAGAATGTACAAGAAAGCGAAAATACAAACGAACTGAATTCGAAGAAAGATTCTTCTAAACCAGAAACACTGAGGGTGGATTTGCCTGAGAGCAAAAGTCAGAAGGTAGAGAAATCTACAACTGAAGATAATGAGGATAAATATCCTGATTATAAATACCGAATGGCTACTATTGGATTAATTGTCCAAGTCCACAGAGACGAAAAAGTAGACCAAAGTATTTTTGACTCGAACAAGAGTCTGAAATCATCGAAAGATGAAACTACACCCGTAAGTCATGGTCAAGGGAAGAATAAAATTGACACAGAGACCCTGTGCAGTTTTCAACCGTTCATTAGCGAAGGTTGTGTGGCCTTACAAAAGGAAGGACCACTGAAGTCCGTAAACATATTACGAGACACAGGAGCATCATTAACACTGCTGCTTAAAGATGTATTACCATTGAATGATAATACATTGACAGGACAGACTGTCCTATTGAGAGGTTTTGAATGGAAAGAAGAAATACCTCTACATAGGATATACCTCGCATCTGGCTTGGTGACAGGATATGTGACAGTTGGAGTAATATCAAAACTTCCTGTTGAGGGCATATCTGTTATCCTAGCAAATGATTTGGCGAAAGGGAGGGTGAGACCTGAACTGATTGTGAAGGAAAATCCAGACCCTAGTCCTATGGTGGAGACAGGAAAAGAAAAAGAACTTTATCCTGTAGGTGATGTCATAAATGGTATGACACCACAGAAAAAGAAAGAAGAAACTATCTCACAAGAAAAGGAAAAGAAAGAAGAAATTCTCCCACGAGAGAAGAAAGGGGAAGAAGAAGTGGAACTTGATACTACTATTTTCTCCATGATTGAAGATTGTCCGAAAGGAAATGAACAATCAAAGAAGTCATCACAAAATGAATTGACTGCTGAACAGAAAGTAGACCCAGAGTTGCTACAGTTGCATGAGAAAGCTGTCGACGAGAAAGAAAATCCTACTACTGATGTCTATGAACAGATAGACCACAGCATAAACAAACAACAATGCAAACCTGCAGTTGCCGGTACAGATGAAGATTGGAGGAGCATCACTGAAGAAACGAGTGCGGAGAGCTGGACCGAAACTATCAAAAGCTATGGGTTACCACAATCCATACCGTCAGATCGAAGGACCAACTTCGCCTCGGAACTCTTCAATCCAGTCCTAAAGAACTTATGCCTGGAGCATGAGGTGACAACTGAATCCTATCCGGAAAGTCGAGGAGCCTATGGACCAATCTTTGGACCCACTGTCCGAGGACCACTCAAACTACTTCCAGAGGAATGGCAGACCGAATTGGATCTCCTTGGGCTGAGCAAGTACCTAGATAAGTACATATATTTTTTGTCTGACATAACTGTGTTTGTTAGAAAAAAATTGTACACTGCTCACATGCAGATGCCATTGTTGTGTGATGAAAGAAAGGCAAAAATATTATATCATTTAAAAATGATAAAGCCTTACCTTCTGAAAACAATTGGAATAAGCTTGATGTTGTTAACATTGTTACTCTTATTTGTAAAATTTATGCCTGGAGTACAGGATGAATTGAATGACAAATTCACTGATAGTTAGTTACCAAACTTACTATTGTAAAACTAAATCCCTTACTTGTGAAGAAAAAGGAATGAGTAAAAGTATTGTTAGAGCAGATATCATGATATCGTGATATTTCTAAACAAACTTGTTAGGTTGAGCATTAAAATAATTGCTATAAGAGAAAAAGATCAGTTTTATCCGCAGAATTGGTTTCTATATCAGAGGACATTATAAATGTGGACTGATTATAAGATATGTTTGAGAATCTCTGGAAATGATAATTGAAACATTTGGCAGAGAGGATAATTTGATTGATAAAGATGTAAATGATTTTAAGAAAAGAGAATTTTCTATCACTAAAGTATTGAGAAATGTTTATGATTGTACTATGGAAATTTATTTTATCATGTACTGTTGTTGAAATAATTGCACTGAGTCAAGATGCAAATTTCTTCTATGTGAATTTATTCATTTATTATATTATCATTGAATGTATGATAATGTAGGGTAAAAATAGTTGCAGCAAGACAGAACTGTGACTAACAAGAATTCCAAGAAATGTATTATATATGATTTTTCACTTTTAGGATACTGTTACATGAAAAGCAGACCAGAAGTGAAACTAATGTAAAATAAAACTTATCCTTGTTTTGTATAAATTTAGGATATGTGCCACTGACTTGACACTGTAAACCAGAATGATTGAGAATTTCATGGTTGAAAATTTATAATGTTGACATACCAATGTTCAACTAATGTATGATTAATTAAGGATTTCATGTCAAGATTGTAAAACTAATCTATACTTTTTCTGTATTAGTTAAAATAGATTGAATGAATTGTATTGACAAGCAAAAGACTGGGTATACCTGAACACTGTGGAAGTAACAGGAACCTAGAACCTATGAATAAAACCTTTATGGAAAATGGAAAAGAGCAATGTACACCACTGAAAAGATTGGAAATGGAATGTTTTACCACAACAGTCAAACCAGCAGTTTGTTTTGTACATAAATTGTTACATTGATTTCGCTCTGAAAAAAATTAATAGTAGCCTATGCTTAACTCTTTTCTACTTCAATAATATTGTATTTAATGTAATCTAAAGAAAATAAGTACTTACTGTGTAGTACTAAGATTGTATGAAGATAATATAACTTGTTTTAATTGATAGTTAATTAAGTAAATTAACCAAATTTGTTTAAGTAAATCCATGATTGTCTGAATGTTTCAATTTAACCTGCTACGATGTGAACTCTTTTAAAAAAAAAAATAATGACGTCGAAAGGTCATGGTAAAATGAAAGATTGAAATATTTTTAATGATTTTTGCTATAAACTATTTTAATTCGTGAACAGACTATGTTTAATGTTCTCAAAATAATATAAATGAATTTGATTTTGAGATGATAGATGTTAAAGAATGCTCATTTAATACGATAACTATTTAATCGCGTAGCAATTTTATTTGACCTCGGCTGTGATGAGGTAGAAATTTGCATAGCGATGTCAATATTGTTAGAATCAATTGGGAATGAGAGAGAAAAAAAAGAGGAATAGAGAGAGAGAGTGCGGAATTGACCTCAATTTTTGGGTCGCGTCACAGACAGTTGTCTAATGTGTTAGTCGGCCTACCAGCATGTAAAAAAAAAAAAAATACTGTCTACACGAGCAATAATTTTTGTAACGTGTAATTAGGTCAGGTCTAGTAGTATTTTTTTCATCAAGAGCGTTGGTTTTTTTTTCTCCTTATGAAAAAATAAGTCGTGTCTGCATAGACATTGAGTGATTTTTTCTTTTGTTGTTTGATTACAAATGTAAAAGATATTAGTTTATAATTAAATGGACGAGAGAGTTTTTATTACAGTGGAATGTTCAATGTAATAGAAGTTATTAACTTGTATTATATTATATCTATTAAGAATGATTATGTATTTTTCTTGTATACAAGATTTAGATAAACAATTTAATTGTCCATTGTTTTGAATTAAAAATTGAATGATTGAATGACTATAGTTAAGCCATTTGATAAGATGAATTTATATTGCATATATTATGATGTTATTGTTATCAGTTCGATTGAATTATTGGGATCGCCAATTGAACTGTATTGTTTTCCCCGGAATATTTTCTTTTATAATTATTCCTTAAAATTAACATTTTTCGTATGGTTAAAATGTAAAGGAAATAATTATAAAGCTTTAGAAGGGGGGGGATGTTACGAATATCGGTCATAAATGAATGACGTAGTAAGGCATTGACCTCTTAACAAGTGCGTATCAGAGTCCAAAGCGACCAAGGTTTGACCTTTATGCCCTGAGGGCAGTTTAAATAAAATAATTCGTTCAAATCCCGTGGAAATTGGGGGATAATTCTGGATCGTAGTAATTATAGAGAAAGAGGTTAAAATGCGTATTAAGACCCTGTAGAATCTTCGATGATCGTTTTCTTTGTAAAGTCCCGACCTCCTTAAAGTTAGTTCAGTTTAAACGTTTGTAGAGTGAAGTCGCTATATTCATACATGTACATATAATGCCATTTTTATTGATACTTATGTTGCCACCAGTTGATGAAGTTTATTGATCGTTTATATTGAGTCTACAATTTAAATAAAATTGTTTATTCAACAACTGGAGTTGTTTGATCAATCATTGTTGAGAAATGTGTTGAAGATAATTATCACGAATATAACTACATTACTGCATAGACCTGTCAGTCAAGGAACCCCTAGCTTGGGCTACAGATTAGCAGAATCTAGAGACTTCTAATAAAGATACAACTATATTCATTGAATCCGATTTAACGAGTCGTAATAATAGTCATCATAAAGAGGTCCATAACAGTTTGGGGTCTTCGTCCGATATAGTTGTATAGTGAAGCATATATTCAAGTTGTGTTGTGTTGTGTGTTGGAGCCGTGACCTACTGAGCAAGCCTAATAACGCTGAATTCATTCTTCCGATTGGAAAAACGTAAGTTGGAAATTTACCACTTTATAAATCTCTTAACTAAAGAATGGAATTTATTGAAAATCCAGAAGAAGAAGTTCTGAAAACTTTATCAATAAAGAAGTTAAAAGAGATCGCTGAGATCTTAAAGATAGAAGTTACGGAGACTACACCATCGAGGACTGTGTTGACACAGCAGATAAAAGATGTGTTGATTGCGAGTGGCAAGTTGAAAGTAGAATCAAGAGCGGAGGGATATCAAGTTGAAGGTCAGATGTCTGAACAGTTCCGATTTCAACTAGAAATGAAACGGCTTGAAATAGAAGAAAGACGTCTAGAAATAGAAAGTCAGGAAAGAGATAAGAAAAGTCAAAGAGAAATAGAAAGTCAGGAAAGAATAGAACTGGCGAAGATAGGCGCTACTAAAAAGGAATCTCATAGTGATGTAGAGATGGCCAGATGGAAAAAGCTAGTCCCTACCTACATTGATAAAGAAAGTGAAATAGCTAATTTCTTCCAGACCTTTGAAATTTCTTGCAGAGATTTTAAGTTCCCAGAAGATAAATGGGGAATATTAGTCAGAACAGCTTTTACTCAGGGAAGGGCAAGAGATTGTGTTCTATTATTAAAAGAGGAGAATTTAAATGATTATGAAATCATTAAAGACACTGTACTTAAAGCCTATAACCAAATACCGGAAAGTTATCGGAAAAGGTTCCGTCAGTACACAATGTCCCCTTACCAAACACACTTAGACTTCCTTAGAGCAGAAGAAAAGTTAATGGATCAGTGGATAAAATCCAGAAATATCTCCACATTAAAAGAAATGAAAGATATCATTCTGTTAGAGGATTTTATTAACAAAGTGAGGCCGGATATAAGAATGTATTTATCCGAGCGTGACATCACTGACCCACATAAGGCTGCTGATTTAGCTGAACAGTATACATTGTGTCATAGGACAGCTGGTGAAAAGACTTTTAATAGATCACAACGGCAAGGAGAAAACACACAACAACAACATCGTGAAAAAGAGCATTTTGTGAAAGGCAGGGTCAAGGGGCAGTGCCCCTGTGGGGGGCCCAGGGGGGCAAAGCCCCCCTGGACGAAAATGGTTTTTGTGTTTTAACACTTGAAAATTAATATCTTTTTATTAAAGAATTTTCACTCAACTATAACATCAGTAGATAATATTCCATGGGAAATGCAACCTAGTAAAATAACAGAATGAAAGAAGATTAACAGTGATAGTAAATAAAAAACAACTTACCTTCAACTGTTTACTGAATTAAGCCTACATAATGTCAATCAATATGTATATATATATTGTGACATATTGTCCTCTACATTTTCTTGATTTTCATCAAATATGGAACCAATGTATGACAGTGATTGGTAAACATTATAAATACAGTAGGCTATACAGATCTTCATTTTACATGAAAATATGTTCTAAAGCCGCAAGCGGTAAGCCCAAGTCAAGCTAGTGACCCTAGTCTCTCTTTTTCTTACATGATTTTATAGAAAATACAGTATAATAATTCTAACATAAAACACACAAAAAATATTCATTTTCATCCTTTAATACCAACCACTCCCATTTGAATTTGTTTCTAGATGTAAGATCAATGCTGTCAATATCAGAATTACGCTCAACAAACACAATTTCTCTCCTAGCATTGGCAGCCATTTTATCAACTTTTCTCAAGTAAATTTGTTTGATTAGATTATTAGAGTTATTTCCCTTTATCTTATTTTCACACTTTTTTAAGGCTATTTACCTAATTTTCCCTCTGACAAATCTGAACTCTCTGAAATAATCTGAATGGCAAGCTCCATACACAATCAGATTTTCAGATTTTTTTCCTCTGACAATGAGTTGTGGGAATAGCAAACTATGTTTCAGAGTGTAAATAAGACATTTTAATTGTGTAAGCAATATAGTGTGATTGTTAGTACTTTATATGCTTCGACTTTTTGCTAATTTGGACTCAAAACTATATATTTTTTTTTTTCAGACTTTAAAAAAAAAAAAAAAAAAAAAAATAAAAAAAAAAAAAAGATGTAAAAGTACTAGAGATGTAAAACACACAAAAAATCTGATTTCAGAGAAAATCTGAAAGATTTACACCCCTGTCATTGAATCCGATTTAACGAGTCGTAATAATAGTCATCATAAAGAGGTCCATAACATAGATAAAAACAACAAAGGCCTGCTTTATTTTTATAATAGTATATGATACATGAAGACTAATTTTAAGTTTCAGAATTTAAAATAATGGTATTTTTTATTACAATTAATTTTTTTGTTGATTGTATTTTTCCCCCAAAAATTTTATAAAGTTGTGTGAAAACACTTTTTTTTAATTAGCTGTATATACATTTATAAACAAATGAAATGTATTCATTAGTTAATCTGAGATAAAATCAAGCATATTTTAAATAGCAGGGGTGGGCACACATGGTATATAAATGAGAGCAGTAGCCTATGCCCACCATTAATATATAGGATATTCCATTTTTCTAAAAAAAAAACTTGTGTTGGATAAAATAATGCATAGTTCAGTTGGCTTTATGGAGAAAAATGTAATTGCAGTTAGAAATAAATATCTGTTTGTGGCTGTGTTTTAAGTCAAGCCTTCTTTTTACTACATTTTGGATACTTTGTCTGTAAATCAAAAAAGGTTGTAATTCTCCACTTACACTACTTACAGCTGTTTTCAAGTCTTGTTTAACTTTAATGTGTTCTTGTTGAAGTTTGTCAAGCTCTACTTTTTTCATTTCTAGCTCTTCCTTTAATGAAACAGTTTCTTCTCTTTGTTTCTTCAATGTATTTGCTGCTGTCCTAAGCTGTTCGTGCAAGTTTTGTTCCAACTGCGAAACCAAAACAAAATTTAACATTATTAGCATGCTGAAGTCTAATATTAGGTACATTTTGATTTTATGTTGAACAATGTTCACCTGCTGCATCCTCTCAAGGCCATGACATTTGACTTTCCACTCTTCTTCTTTCTCCTTGGCCTCTATTGCTTTTCTTTCTGCCATTTTTTTCTCCTTTTCAATAGCCAAAAGCTTTTGAGCTATTTCTGCAGTTTCCTCTTGGTATTTACTTGACAATATCTCATGCTAGGTGGATACAGTAATAAAATTATTTGCAATAATTTTGTACAAACAATTTAAACTTCAGGTCTGAGTAGTGTCTCTTTTAATCATTATTTAATTACTTTACATTTTAGATATATAAAACAAAGAGTTTCTGTCATTTTAAAGTACAAACTCACCTCTCTAGTTTTTGACAACAGCTCAGTCCTTGTGTCTTCAAGCTGTCTCTGCAGTGAGGAAATCAACTGTGACTGTGAATTCTGTTCACTCAAGCAAACCTGTTGTTGTGTTTGCATAGAACTAGCCTGATTTTCAAGGCTTTTTATGCCTTCTTCTTTTATGACAAGTAAAGCTTTTAGTTCATTTAATTCTTTTTCAATGCTTGCTTTTGAAGTATTGACACTCTTCATTTTTTCTACAGTCTCATTCAATAATTGCTGAGCATCAAGAAGTTCTCTGTTATCAGCTCCAAGTTTTTCCACATAGCTCTTCAGTTCCTGATGTTCTATTTGAAGCTTTTCTGCATCTTTTTTTAATTTATTGTTATCTCCAACAAGCAAGTCCATGAGCTCTTTCGTTGTATTTTCTTTCTCCCTGAGTTGCTCTAACTTCTCTATCAGTTCAGTGTTATGGGACAAAGATTTCTCCAATTTATCTTGCAACTGAAGAATCATTTGTTTTTGTTCAATTTCTAATTCTTTGGAAGAAGCCTGATTTACAAGTTGATCCTTAAGTTCACTGCAAATTTTCTTCTGATCTTCCAATAACTTTTCATTTTTTTCTTTTTCAGATATTAAATCTTGACTTTGTTTCAGCTGTTCATTTAAATGTTCTACATCTTCTTTGTATTTAGCCATGGACTCTTTACATTCTTTAAGTTCTAAATTCAATGAAGCCTTTTCAGTTTCGTATTTACTATTTGATTCTTCCATGCATTTTTTCCTTTCTTCCAATTGACATGTCTTTTCCTTACACAACATTTTCTCATGATCAAGTGCTTTCTTACATTCTTTTATTTCTAGCTCTTGATGTGAAATTTTTAGCCTCAACTCTTCCATCTTAATTAAATACTCTTCCATTTCAAACTGCAATAAACTATCTGTTATATTTTCTTCTGATCTAAATACACCTAATGTAGAGGGACGACTTTTTGGAGTTCCAAGCACTACATCTTGAATAAATACATTAGCAGTTTCATTTTTCTTTTCATGTTGCAATTTTCTATAAGCAGCAGTTAAGGACAGCAACTGCAAATGCATGTCAACAAGTTCATTTGATAGAATAGATGCTGCTTTTCTTTCTGCAGCTAAATTATCTTCATCTTTGCTCACAATGTCAATTCCACTTTCAGAACTGTCACAAAATGATTCAGAATTGATTGAACTCACACTTACATCCATTCCTGCAAGTTTTCTTTTGCCTCTTAAAACCCTGGTTTTTGGCACTTCAGTTTTGCTCTTCAATTTGGCCAATTCATATTTCAGAGTGTCTATTTCAGCAGTGTACCCATGTATGAGGGCTTGTTCACGTTGGAAAAAATCCTCTTCCTCTTTCTTAAGCTTACTTCTGAGGGCTGCGTTGGCTATTTCAGCATTTTTCAACTTCATTAATAATTCACTTGGTCCTTCTTGAGACAGTTCTTTCTTAACAGTCTTAGAACTGCTGCCGCTAGAAACAGGTGTATTGATTTCATTTACTGGTGTGTGCTTTCCTTCTAACTGTTTCACCATGTCTGTGATACTGTTTTCTAAAGTAATGTTGGCACCATTCGACTGCTCCTTTTTAGTCTCTTCCTGAGCTTTCAACAGTTCCAGCTCCTTCCTTAGTTCCTCACAAGTATTTCTCACTAATTCTAACTCTTTTAAGAGAGATGTGTTTTCTTTTTTAAATAGTTCTAAGCTTTCAGTAAGATGTTTATTTTGTAGGCTGGAAGTCTTCAAATCTTCAGTAACACGCTGCATCTCATCTTGGATATCTTTTATCTCCAAAGCGAGTTTCTCCTTTTGTAAGGAAAGTGTTGTGATGCCTTCACTCTGTTTGCTATTTAATTCTTTTAATGTGATTATTTCTTCATCCTTGTCCTTGCAGGTTTTCAAAAGTACTTCAATTCTCTGTTCACCAGCATTCAATGAATTGGATTCCTTCTTTGGCGACTCCATTATAATAGAACTATCAATAAGTTCTGAATCAGCTATTTGAACAAACTTTTCACTGCTCTTCAATTTCTCAGAAAAGACAGAAGACTCTAGGTCATTTTTGTACTTGCTTTGTTCATCAATTAGGCTCATTTGATCTTGCAATCTTTCTATTTCATCTTTGAAAATAAAAAAATTAAAAAAAAATAGCTGAATATTACATTATAAATGGTAAATCTATAGAACCCCTCTCTTCTCTTGCATTACTGTCATTTATCTAAATTAATGTACACACCATAGGACATTTAGCATTTCATATATAATTTTCACTTAACAGAGTTTATCATTATTATTATGCAAGTATGTAGTATACAAAATATAGTGGAGTAGTAGTTTACCTTGCATTTCTTTTATTTCCTCTTCCAAAGAAGCTATTGTATCATCTTTCATTTTGATTTTTGTCTTCAAATCTGCCTCCATTGATTGCATCTCTTTTTCCTTGTGTTCAATATTGTTCTTTAGTTCAGCACAATTTTCCTCCATTACAGACATTTGTTTTTCTAATTCTTCCATAGTGGAAATCTAGAAGGAGATTTGTTTTCAACGTTTTATCCATTTTAAGCATAAACATTCGTTTTAAATTATTCATTGGTAAATTTTAATTGTAGTTTTTAAAACATTTTTGATTTTAAAAAATCAACACATGAACAATCCATGTAAATATGGTGTACTTAGTTTATACTTTCTACAAAATATGAAGCTTTATAATTCCTTTTCGTCTATGTTTTTTAAAATTTATTCACATTACAGATTGGGCCCATGAACAAAGATACACAGCCAAACTTCAAACAGTACAAACTCTAATAGTCACATAACTAGTGCATGATGTTCTAGTAGCCCCAAACTAAATGCCACCAACTTCAATTAGTTCATAATATACCTGACTTTTAAATGTTTTTCGGAAAGATAATTTTTTTAAAAGCGTTCATGTTTTTTTAATTATTATATAGTCAACATTTAAAAACAATTTTGACAGTCCCAACTAGTTCACAATATTAGATTTTGTATTGAATCTTTTAAAATTAAATAACATTAATCTATGATCTTATGAAATAAGTATCCTCACATGAACAAGGGAGTTTATATCTAAAACTTTACCAAAAATATCAAGAAGCTGACCTTTTTCTCTAAGCAATCCTTGTGCTGAGTAATTGTTTCTTTAAGTTGTGAAATTTCAGCTACATGTTTGTTGTAGTCCTCTCCAGCCTCAGATAGTAATGTTTCCAATTCATTGATTTTCTCATCCTAAATGTATGGTCACGAACAAGGAGCAATAGTCATGAATTTCATTTAAAGTTATTCAAATACAAAACAAATTTATTAAAATAAAAATAGCTTGGACACAATCCAGACAATGCCACTCAGAAATATAAACAAAAATAAAAAGTAAAAATGCCTCACCTTTATTTTACAATTATCCAAACTGTCTTGCAGTTTTGAGCTCAAGGTTTCAATAAGGACTGAATTTTCCAAATCAACAGAATTATCCGCACTCTAAATAAATGTTGTAAAAAGTCATAATGTTAGGTAGACTAAGTAAATTACAGCCTCTTAGACTATTATGGTCTTTTTGAAGCAACCTTCACCAGTCTATGACTATGTGGCCAGCTAAATTAGCAACCCACTTTATTGCAATGGAACTATTAACCTGCAATTAGAGCACCCACTGCTGACAAAGTAAATATTTTGACTAAACTTTAATGAATCTCTAGTTACTGACAAATTTAAAGAAAGTAAGATCATACCAAATTCTTAGACTTTAACTCAGCCTGTAGCTTGGCTATCTCATTCTGTTGCTCTTTTATTTTAGCATCTCTTTCCTGGAATATAAATTTAGTGCAAAGAATATAAGTATATTTTTAAAAAGTATAACACTTTTTGCTCCACTCCATCAATGAAATAAAATAGTTCAATCCTACCTGAGCTTTCAGTTGTTCCTGGTGATACAACAGACTTGAAACCCATTCATCATCTTCATCAACTTTCTTTTGCACACGCTCCAATTTTTCCTCATAGATTTCCATTATACCCCTGACACGTTCATCAGCAAGCTCCAGCCCTTCTTCTCTAGTCTCTTTTAACATTTCACTAACACAAATAATTGTACACATTTAAAAAACAAGATATGAAAAATAAATAAACACAAAACAATAACTGGTGTACTATGTATTTATATATCATTTATACACAACTTAATTATACAATATAACTGACTACTATTATGACTAGAACAAACATAAAAAATAAGAACATATGACTTAACGGAAAACAAATATTCAACTTATACTATAATACACACATTTTTTTAATACGTAGAATAAAGAAAAAAGGAAATATTTCAATTTCAGGAAAACAACATATTTAATTCATTTTGAAATTTTGGAAATAGTGTTATGTTATTATTTTTCCATTTCTATAGTTAAAGAGGCATTTATATTCTCTGGAAGGAGCTTTCATTTTAATTTAATTAATACCAAAAGTAGAATTTTCTGATTAAAAGCAAACAAGTCTTGAAGGCTTGAAGATTGAAATAGATATAACAAAGATAAAAAAAAAGTTAAGTCCATTAGTAAAGTAAGTTTTCTCAAACTTTTCAACAGCATGAACCCTGAAATGTAAACAAAAATTATCTCCAGAAACTATTAATAGTTAAGTTACACTAACCTATATTCTTCTTCTATGCTTACAACCTGCTTCATCAAGGCTTGGGTTACTTCCCTTCTAATTTTATTCTCCAATTCACGAGCAGAGTTTATTTCTTCTTCCAATAGCTCAACAAGTTTTTCATTTCTGGTTTCTAGGACCTAAAGAAAGAAATTGATAATTATTTTTAAATTACATATAAAAGCAAAATTTGAAAATTAAATACCGTATATTATATTAGACCCGTAAACTAAGGTGAACCTAAGGAAAAATTTGTTCTATTTTCTTTTTTTGGTATTTCATATTTTAACCCATCCAGTCCCAGTCGCATATATTTTCATCAAACTATTTCCTCAGACCCAGACGCGTATATTTTCTTCCAAATACGAAATCTCCTGGAACCCAGACGCATATATGACCCTCAAGGAAGGGTGTCTATTTAAAGATCAAAATAAAGGATTGGACCTTTCATAATAGTCTTGGGCAGAATATTTATTCGATAGCTGAATAGTTGAATTTTATTTTGCTTTTTAAATTATGAAAATTTACCAAATACTGAGTTGTTTTATTTAAATTGAAAGTGCTAATGGACGCTACCGAATTACCTTCCGTTATTGTTATTATGGCGGTACGTGTTGATGAGACTTTTTCTTATGGATTAATATTACAGATGAATACAATTACTTTATGAATTAGATTATTCTAATAAGGTAAGTTATGTTTCTATCAGTTTACTCTCTTCTTGTTATCATCAATTTTTAAACAACAAAAAAGTAAAAAAATAATTTTTGAACTCTATTGATGTCTCAGCCATTCTGAAATAATGTCTGGGATGGAGGGAATAAATAGTAAAATAATGGCTGGGACTGAAGGTATGCATTGCAGATAAGTAGGTAGGTATGGGGAAATGGGAAGGGTTAGATAATAAAGAAATATTGTGGGGAGACATCCAAGAAACCATCATTACAACACTAGAACTTTAAACTTTAAAATAAAAACAGTGGTTCATAGAGGAATAAAAAAGTAAGGTATGCTCTGAAGACTAATATGATCTATATGTGTGATAAATGATACAAAAATGCAAATAAAAAAAATTTCAATGATCTCATACCTTAATATAGGCTGTCATTTCTTTTATTTTGTTGAAGGTTTCTTGGTTTTCTTCACTGTCTTCTTCATCCTCGTAGTCATCGTTTTCTGTTGTCAGATCAATGTGAGTTTCTCGCAATCCTTTTTCTGTTGCATTAAATGTATAAAAAGTATAATATATTATATATACAAATAATTTATACACTCACTATTAAACTATTAGGTTAAACTATTAGGTTAAGACTTGAGGGCCAACCTGGTGATTCCCAAGGAATGGATTCTCTCTCCACAGCAGCTGATTTCTTGTCCTTAAAGAACTTTGAAGCTTCTACTATGGGCTGCTCTATGTACTTCACTTGTTTGGCGATAGCAGAGAATTGGAAAACATGCAAAGTGTCGTCAAACATCTGTGAACACTGGCTTACATTGACAATCATTGAAGCTCTACCACTGCCATTAAAAAAATTCTGCAAGAGCCTTGTTAGTTTACTTTCTCTGAAAGGAACCAATCTTGGCTTGTCTCTAAAAAAAAAAAAAAAAACTCTGTTAATACTCCTCAGTTCATGTCTACCTTTACAAAAATAACACTAATGTCATTAGCATGGGTTCAACTATAAAAATCTGAACCAATACATTGATTTTAAGGGATAAAAAACATAGCTAAACATATAATTGAGTTTTTTTTATAACTTGCCTAGCAAATTTTTATATTACTTTACATTCATTTTTTTTACATTTTAGCCATGTTCTTAAACACAATCATTTAAAAGGGCATGTTTTGATAGAACATATTATGAAATTATTTATCTAAATCATAAAAAAGAATACCAATAACCGTACACCCACCTTCTTCTGCATTCCATGGTGTCTAAACTTTAAAAATATAGTTAGAGGCATAATAAAACTATATTAGATTATTTTACTATGAAATCAGACCTGTGCATTTGATTGTGCCTTAAGGTTTCAATACATCTGCTAAGTGTCATCAGAGAGGAGTTAATATTTCCAGCTTCTTTTAGTCTTTCACCAGTTGCCTGTGTCTTAGAATATCTCTCAGAGCCAGCTAAGTCACACAAAGATAGCCTATGGAGAAAAGAAAATATAAAATTACAGTTTTTCTTAGTGTTCAAAAAAGGCTAATTTAGTAAGCTTAGAATGTATATAGCAAAGATTTAGGTTTCCAACCTTTATCCTAAAAGCAATTTTTTTAATTTAATTATATAATGGTATGGATAACCCAAAATTTTGTCACTTCAATACTTACATATTAACTCTAGCAATATGTGGATTATCTTTGTCAGTAATCCTTATGATCTTAATATTAAAAATACAGTGGCTGAAAGAAACAAAAATATTTTAAAGTCAGAAAGAAATTAAAGAAAAATGAAGAATGTAGCATTTATTTGTAAACAAAACTACCCGTATGATAAAAAAAATATGAGTAATTGACTAGCATTTATTTTAATAGCACATTAAAATTAATTAGTAGCAATCAACCTTTACAATTCTTAAACTTGTATCAGATCAGCCTAGAACATCTCTCTGGCAATTCCTGCAACGCAGCTGATGCTAAGCTGTACTGGCTCTGCATTTCCCTTGGACATATCAGCTGCGTTGAGAGAGGGAGTCTGCTGCATGGGTAACAGCTAATTCTCTAAACCACCTGCCCAGGCCTCTGCCCTGGAGAGGACACTCCACCTGCACCTCACAGCGTCGACACACAAGAAGCGTACCAGAAGGAAGGGAAGACCAGCCAACGAGAAATGCTGCCTTCTTGTGCCAGAACTGCAACAGTGACTGTCACTCGCGTATGGGCTTGTACAGCCACAGCAGAAGTCTACTCCCCAAGGGCACATTAAAATCTGTTGTATCGCGAGACAAATGGAAGCCCACAATACAATGTCACAACCAGAAACCCATAAAAGTTGGCACCCTTAGATATGAATATCCTTTAAAAAAATATATTAATACTATCATTGTCCAAACATTACCTTCTTGATGAGCAATGATTCAGGCGAGTGCAAGCAGTTTGTAAATTACGCTGGCCTATTGTTAATAGCCTGTATGCTTCATCGGCTGACTCAACATTTATTTCCTTAAGACCTGAGAAGAAAAAAAATTAAAGACATATTAAATATGTATATACATTTTAACATCTATAAAATCAAATAATTCTAAGAAAAATCTTCCTTCCACAGTTACCTCTGATATATGGGTTTCCATTTTTATCATCACATATTTTGAGACACTGTCTTCTTGCATTTTTCTTTGAAGGCATGGGTTCCAGGAGATCAAATATCTTTTCATTATAGATCTCAGCAAAGCTGACCCACACTCCAAACAAAATCTTGCCTTGATCATCTACATCTACTTTCAGCAGCTCTCTGGGGCGATTCTCAACATCTTTTAACAGTTCTTCCCCACATTCACTGAGGCTATCTGATGTGGCTGTAAGTGTAAACAGAGAACATAATACTAGATGGAAACACGGAAAATATTCTTGGTATAATTATATATAATTAATAGATAATAAATACTTTTTTTAAAAATTTATGAGCAAGGTAATAAAAATTTACCTGAAAGAGCTGTATCTGACAAAACAGACTCCATTTCATCACCTAAAAGTGTTTTAACTGCTGTATCCTAAAAAACAAAAATAATAATTTAATGAAAACAAATATTTCATGAAAATTTAGCTAGTAGGGCATATACATGATTTTCTTAAAATACAGATATATTTTAAAACTTATTGCAGAATGTGCTCTTTAGAACAAAATTTGGCTATTAAATTTAATTTTTTATTACTGATATTATTAATTTTTTCTTTTTTTATAATTAGATGCCAGAATTTACTTAAATTAAGAATAATTATGAAAAATGGAATTCTAAAACCCTGAATTAAAAGGAACATTTAAGTACATAAGCAGTATCAAAAGTAATGTTTGATTTTTTAGTCTCTTTTTCATTGAACCCTAAAAAATCTAATAAATGTCAGATTTATTAGACAATAGTTGATAACGCTTATGGGGCACGGTAGTCGAGCAGCAGCACGTTCGACTGGTGATCCTAGTGTCCTGGGTTCAAATTCTGGTGCAGGCTAGGATTTTTTCCCGTGATAGGAGGGTGTCCCTGAGTCTACCCAGCTCTGATGGGTACCTGACCTTAGTTGGGGTAAAGTAAAGGCGGCTGTGCATAGTGCTGGCCACATAATCACCTAGTATGCCATGGCCACAGAAACTGGTGAACTTCACCGGCCCTATGGATCAATTTGGTCCGACGGGATACTTTTACTTGATAATGCTTAAAACCAAAAGCACACAAAACAAAAGGCTGATAAAAGAACTTACTTCACTGACACCAAGCCTTAATGTTTTATCTTTAATCCTTTTTTCTAAAGCAACTTCATCTGGTGAAAGTCTAACAACATCTGTGAACATTTTTGGCTTCAATGTCAATGCTGGTATCTGTTTACCATTGATAGAATTAAAAATGACATCAAGGCACCTGGGAAGTACACCTGCATCTTGGGGCTTCCCTAGAAAAAAATGCACAAAATTTTTTACAAAAATACATTGTTTGGAAGCAATTTGAATTTTTACTATGAGATTTAAAAAAAAAACTAAAAATATATTTCAAGAAGTACTGAAGTAATATGTTACTGTACATAGAACAATGCATAAGTAATCAAAGTGGCAGCACTTGACATACTTGTATATTTTGTATATTTACAGCTATTATTATTTACACCAGTGGTTACCAAAAAAAAACAACTAACAACACCCTTTTTAACCCTTCCCGTACCGACCTACTTCTATCTATGCTGCCTTCAGTTCCGCTATATACGCGCCCGGGACTGTAAGGGTTAAAGTTAGGTTTACAATGGAGTTGGCAAATTTCAACACATGAATCAAACTATGAAATGAAAGCTTTTGCCATGCAATATACTGCAGCTTCTCTGTAAGGATGGCTGTGCCCTGGGGGAGGCAATGTGAATGCCTTGGGAAGAACTTATTTACACACAGATGAATTACCAAAGCCACTCAATGCTAATTAAAAAATAAATAAACCATCCATTCAACATCCAAATATTTATGACACCACATATAATATTCAGGACTACATACCTTGAAGAGTGTATGTTTTACCAGAAGATGTAACTCCATAAGTAAACACAAGTGAATTTTGTCCAGCAATAAAATCTTTAGTCATTTCCAACATAGTTTCATTAAAAAACTGTGCTTGGCTTGTATCTTCATTGAATATCTTTGAAAAAGTGAATTTGTGTGAAGATTTTCCTAAACCTCTTTTTAGCGACTTATGAGCATGGCTGGAAGAGGGGGCTGTAGCAATCACAGTATTTTCTTCCGGGACAACAACCAAACATTTCTGAAGTAAAAAGAAACTCTTTAACTTCTTGTAATTGTAAGAAAACTTTTTTAACAAAGATATATTATATTAGGCTACATTACTATATAATAAATGATTTATAGTTATGGAATAGTTTATATAGACACAACTAGAATAGACTTATGTAGAAAAATGTGTTTCAAATATTTAAGCAGGTTATAGTAATGTTAGTATTTATTAGTAATGTTAACAAGAATTCAAGATAATTGGTTTTTTTTTTAAATGAACCAAAACTAAAAGTTACCTGGCTAGAATCTTCATTTGCTGTGAATGGTTTGATTCTAAGATATATTTTCATTCGTTCCTCTGGAGATTTTATTAAACATATTGATGCTCTATTAAAAAGATCCACTAATTTAGTTCGTAACTTCTTTTTAACAGGAGGCTCTTCATAATCAATTTCTTCAGATTTCAAACCAGTAGCATTTAGAGAAGAATAGCTCCTCTTTGTAACAGTCGCACCTTGGTCATCCATTTCTATGATACAATATATTTTTCATCAGTTATAATAGTGTAGCTAGAGTAGAGTCAAGTAAAATTATTTTCAATTAGTTGAATTAGGCTCATTCCTTATCGTAATTAAATAATTATAAACATGGTTCTTGCTCTAAAAAAAATTTTTTTTCAAAACTCACAAATCAATTAACCAATTTTCACCTGCATGAGGGATATTTTTTCATGGAAAGTGTATATAGGTAGAACAAATAAAACAAAGTTTGAGGATATTTTTAATGACATGATGGAAATTTTATTAAGGACGTCTCAACTTTTCTACAAGCATTTTTTTTACACTGTTTTGTCCATTTTAATTTTAGGAGCTGTTCTGAAATGATGTCATGCCATTTTTAACCTCTCTTTCCTCAAGTCATCCAATAATCAGAGCTCCATTCCGATATAATGTCACAAAGCTCTACAACCAATCCCCAAGAGCCAACCACATTTCTAATGTACTAATGTTTAATATCAAAATTAGCAAGTGGGTTACATTGGCTAATTTCCAATCTTTGGACACTTTCCTGTGGTATAGAGAGGTCTGAAAAAGTATTTTAAAGATTGTGGAGACATTTCATTATTTAGTTCTTTAAGCAGTCTTGCTCGTATTTCATCTGGACCAGAAGCTTTGTTTAGTTGGTTAGGAGTTGGTTAATGCCTTTTCCTTCTACATTTATATTTCCTATCTCTTCTAGTTTGTTTAAATTTATGGAGATTCGTCACCTGGATTTGAAAATGATGATGCAAAGTGTGTGTTGAGGATGCTAGCTTTAATTTCATTGTCATTATGATTATAATAATAGGTTTCATTCATTGTTTTGGCCTTTTAGTGGAGCTATGACTGTTGTCAATTTTTCTTGATTTAATGTGGGAATATAGGACCACAAGTTTTTATTATTATCTTTCGAAATTACATACATAGTTTACATTTAAATATTCATTCTGCAGCTGTTTGGGGGTTCTAGTTCTATCCCTGCCGCAGACCGATCCCTGGCGCACTGCAGGAGTAGAAGTTTTGGGCCTAGTACTAGTGGACTAATAATCTTTTATCTAGAAGGAACGTATGTAAACTTTTTTTTATAATCTATATATATAAAAATATCGTGTTTGTGTCCCCACGGATCCCCATTGGTCAATTTGAAAACACGTGAGTTTGTGTCACTGACCTATTTAGGCCTAGGCCTATATACTGTCTAATAAATTTTCACATCGGACATGTGTCATCGCTAGCTCAGTGGTTAACGTAGCGGACTGCTATGCGGGCGACCCGGGTTCAATTCTCCAGTTAGACTATAATTTTGTTTAAAAACAAAAAACATTGTAAATCTACGGGCAATTTAGATTTTTGTTAAATAAAAATACTTGCCTATTTTTTTACCCGATTACAATATTTATTTTAAATTACTTTCCTAAAAAGTCTTCAGTAAAAAAATAATAATTTAAATATTAGATTTATAGCTTTCTTTTTATTGTAGTTTATAAAAATTGTATCTGCACCTTATACAGTCCTGTTTTTTTTCACCCGGGCAACGCCGGGTAATGTAGCTTGTTATAAATAAGATATGCCTATAGGTCTACTGGCCCTATGCCTATAACCTATACGTTCTTTAAATTATAAGATCTCAAATATCTTTTCATACTAGACCTAGGTCTAGACTTACTAGACTAGCTAGAGTCTAGACTTTATCGTTACGAGACTAGGTGAGGTCTCAAACTCCACTGTCACTGTTTTTTAATTAGCCTAACTAAAAAAATTTCAGTTACTGTATATAACCTAACTGTATACTGTATAGTAGTGTATAGGCTACGCCTTATCATGTATTGTAGTAAGAGTATTGTATTTGTATTTTATTTGTATTCAAGTTCAAGTCACTGATGACAAGTGTGTCATTGTAATAATTGTATGTAGCCTAAGTTAAGTATGTATCATTATAATATAAAATTATGTATCATAAATTTGTATCCACAAATCACAACACAAATGTCAGTGAATGTAGGCCTATTACTATTGGTTTTATTATTATGAATATCAATGAATATTACTTGATTTTATCTTATCTTGAATCTTGTTACAATCTTGTATGAGTATGACTCGGTATCATGTATGCGTATAGGGCATAATAGGGTTGCCAGACGTCCGGCAATAGGAGGACATGTCCTCCTTTTTAGGCCTGTGTCCTGTGTTCTCCGTCCAGCAGGGAAAGCTAAAAACCCTTAAAATGTCCGGCTTTTGTCACCATTGTACGGCAAAGGTTTTTTAATTCCTTAGTGCACTTTTTATGTTTTTATTTACTGTCAATAAGTGACTGAGTGGGGTAAAACAAACACTGGAGTTGCCCAAATGTAAGTTGCTTTTCAGAGTTACAATAAATATGTGAACTTTTCATCTGTTGTATCCCTGGACACAATGGTTATGTAAGTTATGTGAGTATGTGGAAAGAATGTTCTCATTGATAAACCACTCAGTGGACAAAGGAAAGATGCATACTATCAGTATCAGTTAACCTAGGGCAACATTCTTACAAAGCACAACTTGAAAAATCTCACATGTAAACAGTTTTATACATTTGTGCTTGCTCACGAAGATCTGCGAAAAGTGGGCTCGTCAGATAAATATTTTGTAGAATTAAGAAAGATAATATATAATGCATTAACTGTAAAATTGACGGTTTAATTTTCTTGTTGCATTTCGAAAAAAGAAGAAGCCAATTGAATTGTTATTTATTTTTTACTATAGTTTCTCTTGGTTAATTTACTAATAGATAATTATTGGCAACCATTGACCATTGTTACATTGTATTAAAATTGTACTGATTGCTGGTTAATACGCATTCATTTCAATATAACTAATATAACAAATTAAAATGATTTAGAATGAAACTCTCAATCAGTCCTCCTTTCGGTACCCCTGTGTCCTCCTTTTTGTCCCTCTGTGTCCTCCTTTTGGTACCCATGTATCTGGCAACCCTATATTATAGTTATATAAGTTATAACTTATAACCTAAGCTAAGATTAAGATAAGACTAAGTCACTAAGTGACTTATTTATATTTGCTATTCTAGAGCAAACTATAAAACTATTTTTCAAAACTATTTCTGGGCTATTAATGAGGCATATGATTACCTTAAATCCACGGTTAAACAACAATAGATTGACATTAATACTTTTGTTCAGATCAACAACAACCAAGTTACCAACCCGTTGACATTAAATTTTAGGATTACGAGCGAATGTTTGAAATCGCAAACAAGCCAATCAGAATCAAGATAACTGACTACACAGTTTTAAAAGAGTATAATAAAAATAATTGTAGGTAGGTGTATATTTTATAATGTTTTCGCATTTTAACCAATATTCTGGATAATAAAGTCAGTTTTGTCTTATCTTATACATTACAGACGCTCCTTCTATAAAGAAGATTATTGCGTCCTACGCTCATCCGTGGTCCGAGTCTAGTCTTGCATTTTTATTAATGTTTTAAATGATGTTAAGTTACTGGTTTTCCTGGTTTGTTCAGGCAACCCATTCCATGCCCGAATGCCACTCGGGAAGAAAGAGTACTTATATGCATTTGTTCTCGCATAAGGGACAAGGAAAGTGTTTTTATCTTTATGTTTATCTGAGATTTGCAACAGGTTGTTATTGTGTTGTATTTCTAAATTAGAGTTTAATGCCTTATGTATTATTACTACTTTACTCTTTGCCCTTCTGTCTTCTAGTGTTTCTAGGTTTAATGATTTGACTAATGGTGTTACTCTTGTCTTGTCTGTTTTTGTTTTATTATATCTAAATCCAATTATTAAATTTATATTACAAACAGTATTTTTACAAACAACATAATAACAATCTGTTACAGTGTTCAGATAGCCTAAAAACAATGACAAATGTATTATATTAATAGGCCCTAACCACATTCCGCTTTCCTTATCGGATTATCTAAGCCTAAGCCTTATGATGGCCTTATCACTTAACCCCTTATGATAAGATGTCGCACTTATGCGAGAACAAATACATATTATGGTAGCCTACATACTCTTTCTTCCCGTGGCATCCAGACATGGAATTGGTTGCCTGAGCAAACCAGGAAAACCAGTAGCTTAACACCATTTAAAACACTAATAAAAATGCAGGACTAGACTCAGACCAATGATGAGCGTGGAACACAATAGATCTAGATCTAATGATTCTAATCTTTATAAAAGGAGCTTCTGTAATATAAGATTAGATAAAACCCTAGGCCTACGCCTTCATACACGTTGTCGAGATTTCACGATGCAATAATATATCGTGAGCGTACGTAGCTAGGCTTAGGCCCTATCGGTTTTTTTTTTTTTATTGCATGGGCGGGTGGGAAAATGTTGCTCGTATTAAAATTATAGTTTATTTCCAACCATTTTCACCTGCCTTCTTTTCAAATTGGTGTATTTGCGTGATCTCTAGAACTTTTCGTGTGTTGTGATGCGCTAGATTTTCCTATAATATGTGGACTGAAGTTATAAATAATTGATGCAGGTAGGCTACGCCCGCTTTTATCTAATAATATTAAGGGAGGCGTTATAAGGCGGATCCGCCAATACGCTGGGCGTTATACGGCGGATTTTTGCGTGAACTCGTGACCTATATTATACAGGATCTTTTCCACAGCCTACAACGCGAAGCACTAATTTTTGGGAAGCGTTATTCAAACAGCCGAATGTGTATAATACCGAATTTACGAAAAATTGTGAGAGTTAGGCTATACTTATGACTTAAAACTTTATATTCTATTCTATAGTCTATAGTGACTCTATAGGCTTTTAATTAGGATCATATTCCTAGCTAAGTCCTAACCCTAACCGGTCCTAACCGTAAAATCAATTTCTAATTGTGATTAAGAGACATAGGCCATAAAAATACTTGACAAGTCGCGGGTTCGAGCCCCGCCACCGGCAGATCCCTGTCGCCCTACAGGAGTTTTGGGACTAGATGACGTTAATATTGAGTTGTTATCACATGCGCTTAACCGGCAGCAGTGAAACCTCTCACAGATTAATAGTCTTCTAGAGCGCACTGAGCATGCTAAAATAGCATGGATAGAAGCGCTATATAAATTACCATTACCTTTATGTTTGAATTAATTATAAATAATGACAAATGGTTACTTTAAAAAAAAATCACGAATGTAACTAAAACTTATTTATCGTTTTACTATAATTGAACGGAGTGATTACGGTGTGTTTTTTATAATACTAAAAAAAAAATTGGCGGAGCTGGCTGGATTTGAACCTGCGTCACCCCTGTTGACAGCGCAAGCTACTAACCATTGGGCCAACAACCTTGTTCAAAATAGTACAAAAAAATAGTAATTAATCATATAGGACCAGATAAACAATTATGTATAATATAGGTCAGGAGTTCACGCAAAATCCGCCGAATAACGCTGAGCGTTATACGGCGGATCCGCCGTATAATCACTCCGTAATATTAAACGAGAACAAATTGGGGGTATATTTGTTTGTTGGTTTGAGTGTTTGTGTCAGCGTTCTCGAAAACGGGCCCAACGATTTTCGCGAAAATTGTCCTATTGATGTATTCTGGTGAGAAAATGCGTTTTAGATCTGTATCTGTATCTGTATTGAGTGCGTGGCAAAACCCCGTGCGGGTTCTTTTGAACCTCTGCTTGACCCTCAATTTTTGGAAAAGCCACTGACCATTTCTAAAAATAGCTTTTAAATTGGGCCAAAGGAAAAAAAAAGCATGTCATTGGATTCCCCATCTAGCGCGATCGCGTTCAATACAACTCTTTTGACGTCATAGCCAAGACGACTTTTATTTAGTATCCGCGTTTCGGTAATTCCCGTTTTAAAGCATTTAAATCGTTACCATTTTTCGATTCGCCGCGCAATTAAATATAGGCCTAATCAGCGTGAAAATGTGTCATCAATTTAAAAACAAGAAAACCGTAAAAACGAAGTTTTTATTATACTCCCTTTATTTGCAAACTAAGTTAAAACCATCATGTAATTAAATAATTGATTGACTACTGCAAATGAAACGTACAGAAAAAATATCTGTGTCGCAAATCTCAAAAATATCTCCTTACTCCGTATGAATTGTTCTAAAAATAATCTTAGCGCATAATTTTTTTTTTCTAGCTTTGCGCCGAAAAATTATAAAAAGTTGCACAGGCATTTTTAACGCGAAATTAAAATATTTCGTATACTTTCCTTTTAAGAAATGAATATTGTCACAAGTGTAGTATTATTAAGTTGTTTTAACTGAAAATTTGATAGGATGTATTGTTAGGCGCCACAAATCTGCTGTTAAAATTTCAGCTCGATTGGACCACGGGAAGTGGTAGAAAAATCGAAGCAAAGTTTTGCACCACGATTGCAGACATTGCAACTTAAAATAAAGGGAGTAAACAAGAAAACCATAAAAACGAAGTTTTTATTATACTCCCTTTATTTGCAAACTAAGTTTACCATCATGTAATTAAATAATTGATTGACTACTGCAAATGAAACGTACAGAAAAAATATCTGTGTCGCAAATCTCAAAAATATCTCCATACTCAGTATGAATTGTTCTAAAAATAATCTTAGCGCATATTTTTTTTTCTAGCTTTGCGCCGAAAAAGTATAAAAAGTTTCACAGGCATTTTTAACGCGAAATCAAAATATTTCTTATACATTCCTTTTAAGAAATGAATATTGTCATAAGTGTAGTATTATTAGGTTGTTTTAACTGAAAATTTGATAGGATGTATTGTTAGGCGCCACAAATTTGCTGTCCAAATTTCAGCTCGATCGGACCATGGGAAGTGGTCGAAAAATCGAAGCCAATTTTTGCACCACGATTGACGATTGCAGACATTGCAACTTAAAATAAAGGGAGTAACAAGAAAACCGTAAAAACCAAGTTTTTATTATACTCCCTTTATTTGCAAACTAAGTTTACCATCATGTAATTAAATAATTGATTGACTACTGCAAATGAAACGTACAGAAAAAATATCTGTGTCGCAAATCTCAAAAATATCTCCTTACTCCGTATGAATTGTTCTAAAAATAATCGTAGCGCATAATTATTATTTTTTTCTAGCTTTGCGCCGAAAAAGTATAAAAAGTTTCACAGGCATTTTTAACGCGAAATCAAAATATTTCTTATACATTCCTTTTAAGAAATGAATATTGTCATAAGTGTAGTATTATTAAGTTGTTTTAACTGAAAATTTGATAGGATATATTGTTAGGCGCCTCAAATTTGCTGTCCAAATTTCAGCTCGATCGGACCACGGGAAGTGGCCGAAAAATCGAAGCCAATTTTTGCATCACGATTGACGATTGCAGACATTGCAACTTAAAATAAAGGGAGTAACAAGAAAACCGTAAAAACCAAGTTTTTATTATACTCCCTTTATTTGCAAACTAAGTTTACCATCATGTAATTAAATAATTGATTGACTACTGCAAATGAAAAATCGAAGCAAAGTTTTGCACCACGATTGCAGACATTGCAACTTAAAATAAAGGGAGTAAAAAGGAAAGATATTATAGTTTGATAGTTTATATGTTTCAAAGAGTCCATGTTGATTAGGCTCTTACCAATACATTAAACAATTAGGGTACTGTTAAAGCTGTGGAATACATTAAAATATATATAATATCGTTAATTGCATATAGTTGTGATGGTAAGTATTTTATACAGTCTTTAAAGTTATAACATTTACAACTTTATGAAAATGCCTGGCGGACGAAAAAAGAATAATCCTATTTTAAACTAGAAAAAGAGAAAGGCACGGACTGATGATAGTGCAGAAGACTATTTTTTAAATTATTTCTTGCATGTCTTCAGATATAAATGATTCAGTAGATACAACTATAAGGCCAGACAGAGCAGCCAAGCTCAGGTGCATGGGAATAATTTCAAAATTTATTAACAAAGAAATAGCAGAAACACGTACGCGATCACAATTAAAGAATAAACAAATTTGTAGATTACAGCAACTAGAAAAGTAAGCTATAGATAAGACAGAAACGAGATTGGATTATCAAAGAAAGTGTATGACAAAACAACTAGAGGAGGAAACTGCAAAAGAACGAGAAAGACGATTGGAAGAAAAAAAAGAAAGCGAAGGACAAAACAACTAGGTAAGGAAACTGCAGATGTAAGAGAAAAGACGATTAGACAATCTGAGACGTCGCAAGGCAGAGCAATTAAAAAATGAAACACTAGATAGATAAACGAAAAGAAAGGTTGCAACTCAAGCGACAGAAAGCCATTCAAGGACTATCGCTAGAGACCATTGATAAACGTGAACAACGCTTGGAAGAGCAACGTCGCCGTAATGTGAGGCGACAATTATTTATGAAACAAAATATATTGCCAACCTACAAGTGCGCAACCAATGCCGACGTTACATACACAAGTTTGGGACCTTTCAACATAGCATGTATTCACTGTCATGCTTTTCATTTTCCCGTAGAACGGGTGTCGAACAGAATCAACTGCGACTATTTTGGTGACTGCTGTTTATCTGGTCAAGTAAACATCAGTGTTTCCAAATGAGTTGGCCTGCCTCTTTTTTAAAACGTCGTTTGCTCGCAGAAGAATTCCACAAGAGGATCAGGAACTTAAATTCATGTTTCGCACTGGCTTCGCTTAAGGTAGATGACGATCGGACAATCAATAGTCACGGAGTCTACAGCTTCAAAGCAGCAGGACAAGTCTACACCCAGTGCATCCAACACAAAATGTTACGGGTGAATTTGAAAGTCCACAATACGTAGGCCTACAGATGTACTTCTTAGATTCCGATGACGCCGTCACCGAGCGACTTAAATATCCACACAATCATGAAATCATGATTATTAATTTTATTTTAAAGAGTATGCCTACATAGGCCTACTACTATTATAACGTATTTATGATATTGACGTACATCAAACTTTATATTATGTATAGCCTACGGTTTAATTGGTATTCACTTTATATTCACATTTCCCATATTGTTGAAGCCTGTCTGAACAAATCTGAATTGATATGTAAATATGCAGCTTCTTATTCGTGGCTGCTTTATTTAAATTTGACTTACCTTTTATTATAATTAGAGTAGCGTGGGGCTAAACGCCCCCCTTAAGCAAGAAATGCTCTCTGTCTTCTAAATTACGCTCTAAAGATCCACAAATGCATGTATAGCTTGGGGTGTAGTAAAGGTTTGTATACACAAACATTCTTTATGATAACGTTGAACAAATGAACACAGTGAATAAAAGAAATAAAAAATTTATTTGGCCATTTTGCCCCACTAGAGGGGGCAAACGCCCTGTAGGGTGGGGCTAAATGCCGAGACTGGGCGTTTCACCCCATCTTGACAGGCGTTTTGCCCCATTATCTGAAAAGTTAGAAAACATATATAACAAAAGCTTTCTGTCTACAAACATTCGGATTGTCCAATGTCCGTTCTTACTCTGTGTTAGTTTTATTGTAGGAAAAGAGGATTCGTGTCATTTTAGGCATGTCTATTCCGACTCTGTCTCAGATTCACAGTTTGGACAGAGGAAGTATGAAAGCCCTGGAGTGCACTCGTCGTGAGGCCACAGTAAACATATTTGACACTGGACCCATGTTTCACGAGATCTGGAGTTGCAGAATAGTTCGCCACATACCAAACAAGGCCATTCATCATCACTTGATTCCTAATCAGATTCTGGATGTCTCCTTTTTCCTTTTCTGACTTTAGATTTGCTATTACCAGCCTTTGGTTTGTTCTTTGATTCTACTCCTTTCTTGTTTGTTTCTGCCATTTTTTTTTTATTTTCTTTTGCCGCTTTTTTCTTTTCTACTGTTGCTTTTTTCATGGCTTGTCTTTCCACGAGTTTGGCCTTGTATGGAGACGAGGTGAGCACTTCTGCAGTTTCTCTCTTTCTTCCAGTTGATTTTCTTTTAGGCTGCATTTTTGGTATAAGGGACAGATTAGCGATAATCTCCCTGATGCTATCATTGGGGTCGGAGCTGATACAGCTTGTCTTGGTATCTGTGGGGCTTTTAATAATGCAGTCGTAGTGACCAACCTCCTCACCGACACTTGTAAATCGCACGATTAAAAAACTGTTCTCTCCTTCGCCATAGCGCTGGATAACAACATTGTTGTTGTTGATCACTATGATCTGTTTTGTCAGAACCTTGCTAGTGGCACATATTTCTAGCTCGCCTGGTAGAGATTTTGGTTCTGCCATCGCTGCAATGCGTTCCTCAACTGGTAGATGTGGTAGATGTGCATTTAATGTGTCTTCATCTATATCTGCATAATCACTAAAGTGACTACACATGTAGGAGACTACCTGCGCCCGAAGCCCATCAGCCTGGCTTGTTTTATTGATTTTCATGACCACAGATGTTAGCTCCCCATGCTCATCCCGCTCTGCATTTTGAAGGTTTGCATCAAGACCAGTGACAATGCTCCTGAAAAAACATCTGCCATCCCCAGATGTCTTAATGATTCTAATGTCATAAATGCAATCTGCAGCTGTTGAAGATGGTGTGTGAGAGGCTGCTTTTTCCAATGTCGTAGGTTGATCGGATGAATCAACGAGGCGTGGTTTACATAATGACATGGGTTCATTTATCGCTTGGTGAACTTCTGTTTCATTTTGCAGGGTTGCCTCTTTGGCATCTGGGGATCTTCCATCTCCTACAGGCACCCTATGAGTGGAGGTCAATAGATTTACTTCTCTCGGTTCATCCATCTCCATAACCCCTTCAAAGTCAGCGTCCGTGCACACGTTGGGATCAAAGGGTTCCAGACCACAGGTCTTAAAGCCATTCACAGCTCTCTCTGGAAGTGCTGTCCTAAGGAAGGCTTTCCCTGCAATGGCAGCTAAGTTGTGAACAGTGATCCGCTGACCTGGGTTTGAAACCATCCAGTTGTCTGCTTCGGCATTGAAACTAGCTTTCAAGGCTTTGAAATAGGTCCGGTCAAGTGGCTGCAGTTTGTGGGTACAGTGGGGAGGAAATGATATCAGTTCAATGCCTTTTTCGCGGCAAAATTGGACAGCTTCCAACGTTTTATGGCTGTGATGGCCATCTAATAATATCAGCTGGGGGTTGTCTTGAGAGGCATTTGTGAAGTACGCGAAGTGTGCAAGCCACTTCGTGAACAGCTGTGCATCAGTCCAGCCACTTTGACTCACATAGCCTACTGAATGTGGTGGAGCTCCATTCAGCAAGGATTCTAACATCCTCTTGCGTGGAAAGATGAACATTGGTAGCAAAAAGACAGCGGCTGCACTGCAGGCGCACACAAGAGTACCCCTTTCATCATTCGTAGCTTTACCCACAAGTCTTGCGCCCTTTTCAGCCAAAATCCTTCCTGGTTTTTGGACAGTGGAGAGACCTGTCTCATCCATGTTCCAAAGCCTTGCTGGAGTGTAGGATTTGGACACCAAAGTATCCTTGAAAATTTCAAAGAAACGTTGAACTTGGTTTCTATTGAACCCAGAAAAACGTGCTATACTGGTGGATACAGGCTGCCGGATAGTGAGATTATGGCGAGCTATAAAGTTCCTGACCCAGTCCTTTCCTGCCATCTTGGTTTCTTTGTTAAAGGGATGACTAATTTTAGCTTTCTCACATAGATCAAAGGCCAGGCGTCTAAGGTCCTCGAAACGCAAACCATAAAACCGCCTCTGCATATTTATCACATGCTCTTTCAAATGAAGCTCAACGTCAGACGGAATCAATGATTTGCCTTGTCCAAACTTTTGCACGCCTGGATGAGCAACTTTTTTGTCTCTGTGTCTTCTAAGGGTCCTCTGAGGAACAGCAAACTCTTTACTAGCATGATTTATCGAAACCCCGTTGTTTATGGCCCGCAAAGCATCTGCTAAATTTGTTTCGCCATAACTGCCTCTTTCAGTCTTTCTTTTGTATACACGGACCATTATCTGTTGACAAGAAAGAACAAACAAACCTCTAATAATAACAAGAAAAGTCAATGTAGTGTCATGTAAAAGTAAACAGACAGTCAATAAAACAAATAGTTCAGTGGTGGTGCTAAACGCCCTTGAATGGGGCTAAACGCCCGGTGTGGGCGTTTAGCCCCACCAGTGCCGTGGCGTTTAGCCCCACACTACCCACTTTACAAGCACGTGGTTGTACAAGTCAACTCAAGGAAATTTACCCAGTCAAACATGTGTCACTGTTTGCGCACATTATCCTTGTAACACAAAATACAGGCATTGATTTAATTCGACTGTATTTAGCCTACTAGCACTAAATAAACGAACACCCTAAATTTATAATTTTTTGGTTAAATTTTAAAAAATATGACAGTTTACTTACTTCAAGCTTGGTAGAGCTAGGACTTCGCGTCAACAAAGGTCGCCGCTTACGTTGTCATGCGCAAAGCACTCCAGGAAGCTGACACCACGTGTGAACGGAAAACAAAGGGGGGGCATTTTACCCGACCTCGCCGTTTAGCCCCACGCTACTCTAATGTTTTTATAATTTGTCTAAACTTCACATTACAATGCATGTTTATTCGTGAACAATCCCCACCTACACTGTATGATATAGCCTAGTCGTTAAATTTACTGGCTACATTGATGACCTATATAAAGTCATTGATAAGTATAGCCTAACATGCAATCTTGATTAGTCATAAGGAATCTCATTGGAGATGCATTTTTGTTCAATTAATAACAGCTTATCAACCGGCATTTATTAAATGATATCACTAAAAAATAATTGTTCTTTTGAAAGCTTTTAAAGCAGATTAGGCCTAAAATATATTGTAGCAAAAGATATCATAGTGAAAAAGAAGACATGACTACAAAATACATTTCTAGGCCTACACCTGATTAAAAATGCCCACCTGTAAATAGTAAATTATATACATGTATTCTATGGAAGATCATGCAATGATCAAATTTTTGTCCTGCGTACCATAGTGGAAAAGTCATTGGAATGGAACTCCTCTTTGTACATCAACTACATAGATTTTGAAAAGGCTTTCGATAGCATCCACCACCCAACACTTTGGACAATTCTGGAATCATATGGATTCCCAGGCAAAGTCATTAACATCCTGAAAGACATCTATACTGGAAACCAGTGCTGTGTACGCCATGAAAACCAACAGAGTGAATGGTTCCAGGTGAAAACAGGTGCAACAAGGATGTGTGATATCACCTGTTATCTTCTTAATAGTAATGGACTGGGTCATGAGGAGAGCTACTGCAGATAAACCTCGAGGCCTAGTATGGGGACTAACTTCCTATCTAGAAGACTGCGATTTTGCAGATGACATAGCTCTGCTCTCTCATTCTCAACCAGATATCCAGGAGAAGACAACAAGAGTAGAACAAATAGCCAAAAGTGTTGGCTTAAAGATCAACTCAGGGAAAACAAAAATCATGAAAGTTAAGACAAAGAGCTCTAAGAGGACAAGTGCCAATGGTGTGGAGGTGGAAGAGATTGAAAACTTCAAATACCTTGGCAGCTACATCTCTGCTAATGGAAGCATAGACATGGAAATCTCCACCAGACTAGCTATGGCAGCTCAGGCCTTCAACAAACTGGGGAAGGTATGGAAGTCATCCTCTCTGCAACTAAGAACAAAACTGAAACTATACAAGTCAAATGTACGCTCAGTCCTTCTCTATGCTGCAGAGACCTGGAAGACCAATACCAAAATTGAAGGCCGCCTTAGAGGGTTTGAAGGTAGATGTCTCCGACGTATACTAAGGATCGGCTGGGAGGACCACATCTCCAACATCGAAGTCCACCAAAGAACTGGAATAAGCTTCATTATCGATGAAATAATGAAAAGAAGATGGAGATGGCTGGGTCACATCCTCCGCATGGACAAAATGAAGCTCCCAAGCAGCGCATTGAAATGGACACCACCAGGAAAAAGAAGGGGAAGGCCAATGGGAACGTGGAGGAGGACAATGGACGAGGAAGCAAAGGCCACAAATAAAACATGGCACGAAATCCGATGGCTCGCCCAGGATAGGGATTCGAGGCCTGGCGGAACTTTGTTGCTGCCTTATGCTCCACGGGGAGCGATAAAGACTAAGAGATTCTATTTTTACAATTTCTCTACTGTTTACAAGATATTTGATGTTAAAAAAAATAAATGCATCATATATTCTAACAATATTAGTATTAGTATGAATAGTATGATAATGCTTGACATTTCTATTATTAATTTCAGACTATACAGACCGATCTCAGATCGGTCACCCCGATATTTATTTTATTATTATTATAAATATAGTGAGATGTTTAGCAAGAAAATGTCAAACTAGTTAATTGTAGAATGTTAATCCCGTCGGACAAAATTAATCTATTGGGCTAGTATATAAATATAAGCAACAGTCACCAGTTTCCGGCAAATTAATAAAACCATATTTTAAATCGATGAGAACTGGAAGGAAATCAAGGAGATCGACTACCTACCAGAAATATAGATCACATACGAAACAAACATAAATAATTATGGATCTCAGAAGAGACCATGAAAACAAATCCAAAAAGGTAGACAAAGAAAGCAAAAGCAAATAATAACCATACAAATACAAGAACAGAAAAAGTTGAAGCTTTGGAGAGAGACAAATAAAAAGAAGCAAATAAAAACGGAATGGAATGAAAGCATCTCACCAAGCTCCACAAAAAGATGACCTTAAAATTATTTCCTGTTCCAGTTGTATTGCTGCCAAAGCAAATAGAGCCTGCGCCTTCGTCCATAGGAACCTCAAGGGATGCTCCAACAGGATCCAGACCCATTGTTATAAAAGTTTAGCTCGTCCCATCCTTGAGTAGACCTATGCATCGACGGTATGTGATCCCCATCAACAACACCTGATAGCTAAGTTGGAGATGACTCAACGTCGAGCGGCACGTCGTATCTTACAGGACTAGGGATGTTAAACGAAAACCGGAATACCGGATTCCGGTTTTGAAACTGAAAACCGGTTTTGATTTTCAAAAACGGATTTCGGTTTGTTGGTCGGTTTGTTGGTTGGAAGGTAATCATTACTTCAAGTAGAAGACCTTTCTTTTTTTTTTTTTGGTTCTAATGGAAATATTTTTAATAAATAATGTTGCATTCGCACAAAATAATTCCAGAAATGTCTTGCTAACACCATTTAGTCTTAGATATTGTGTATCTTGTGTTGCCAAAAAAGCCTACCAACTATGGCTTGCGATAAAAACAACATCAAACCAATTGTTAAGTTACAGTTACAATTAACATGAATCTTTTTTCTTGTCGGCTCATCTTTTAGATGTGCGCTGCTCTTTGATGTACGCAACTGAGAGACGCAAACTTGTCCTTCTATGTGACTTTGAACGATTCGGCTAGACAGCGCGTCTGTGCTTTATTATGGTATTTATTATTAACGGCAATATTAAATACACATTCTTTTGACTTGTGCTACGCGAAACCTTTCAATGCATTATTTTACAAGTTACCGTATATGCCTCTTCAAATGCTTCTTGATATTATGGTCAACGATAATCGGTAATTTCATTATCACGATTGAAGAATTGAAAGCTATTATCGGTTTTAATCAATTAGCTAAGATTTTTTTTTTAGGTATGAAGAATTTTATGGTAAAGTGTACAAAATCATATTGTATTCACAAAAATCAACCCCTTAAATGCCCTGCAAACACTAATTAAGTTTGAAGTATTATTTCAAATAGGCATATACCTACAAAACTACGCACATTTAGCTTTTCGGTCTTGTGACTCGTGACATTGCGCGTGGGCGAGGGGAAGGGAGGGGGGAACAGAAATCCGGTTTTATAGAACCGAAAACCGGTTTTGTAAAAAAAACGGTTTTAACATCCCTATAGGCCTACAGGACTACGGCCTTAAAACCAGCGCCACTGCTTCGGTGGCTAAACTCCAACTGGAGCCCCTACAACACCACAGAGCGATAAACAAGATCACCACTTTTTAAATTACAAGATCGTGAACCGCCACGTGGTTGGAAATGTCCACGCAGCCAGGTCGATTCCAACAGGTGTCCCGCTCTACCCGAGGCCATCAGCTCGAACTGCATGTCCCACGTGCACGCACCGATGTCTACACATATTATTTTTTTTTCCGTCAGCCATTAGGCTGTGGAACATCCTGGACCAGGCCTCCATCACTGCCCCTACTGTGCCGGCTTTCAAATCGGCACTACGAAGGGTTGGACTAAAAACCTAAAGTGACACTCTGTCATCTGTTTGTTGTGATGTGATAATTGTGATGCTTTTTTATTTTATGTGTAGTTAAATTGTGGACTCTTTCCTCGGTCCTAACGGGGTCTATTCTCCACAGTAATATGAAGAAGTAGAAGAATAACGCTAGGCCTACTGTCCTTCACTGCAAAGTTATCATATTGAGTGATTTAAACATATTATGTAAAGAAGCAGTATTTATAACCCCAACTTAGGGACCACCGAACAGGCTATAGAAAAGACCACTGTTGGAAAAGACAGACGAGATTACAACTTTACGAATAATCTTAGCACAATAGTACGCTAATTGTTAGAGTGAAACTCGCCATAACACTGTATATAGCATATCGACTTCATAGATTATATTATAAGAAGGCTCTATGGAATACCACAGAAAATAACCAACAAAATACCGGTATTAATAGGGGCCTATCTTTTACGAAGAATTGACATGCAGAATCACACATGGCCGGCAGACAACAGCATCCTTGTGGATACAAGCAGGGGTTTTAAGACAAGAATACCTAATCTCAACATTTTTGTTCCCACTATAACCATCGATTGGGGTATGAAGATGGCCAGAGACAAGAAGCAGAATGGTAGGCCCCTACAATGGACACTGGCTTGGGGGTGGCTTCAGCCCGGACAGAGCGTGGGAGTGCCCCCCCCCCCCCGAGCTCAAACCTATCGTCACGCCCGGGACAAAAGAGCCCCTTGGGCTCGTCCGTTTTTTTTTTAAGAGACCTCATAACTCTTTACCAACCAGGTTGTAGCTGTAGAGCTGTTGGCTCTCTTGCATTCAATGCCATTTAAACAAATTTAAATGTTTTTTTTTTTAGCTGTGTTGTTGTGGATTAATGTAGAATGTTTTAATAATGGTAGGTTGATTAAATTAATTTACTTCAACAAACGTAATGGTTGCGTCTATTTGTAGTCAACTACAAATAGCTCCTAGACGGCTATTTGTAGTTAACTACAAATAGTTTCTAGGCAGCTATTGGTAGTCAGCCAATCAAAACTGTCCTTATATTCTTAATTATTATAATAAGCCTTTGTTGTGTGTAGACACAATTCATAACCTAACCCATCAGATTTAATCAGATTAGATTGATTAGATCTACACTAGTTTTTGTTTTAGGTTCAGTGTTACTTTAGTTTTTGAAGCAAAAAAAAACACAACATGAAATTCTAATTGTGATTAAAAATAGAGAAATAAATAACTTTGTTAAGTTTCTTGAACCTTTGAATAATTTATAAAAATTGGCACTTTTAAAATGCCAGTAAAAGGTTTACAAATAGTTAATTACCTACCTAAACCAACCAATTAGATCTAGACTAGTTTTAGGTTTAATGAGTGTTAAGGGTACTTTAGTGTTTTGAAACAAAAAACAAACATCAACTTCTAAGTCTTCTAATTGTGATTTTTTTTTAATAAGCGAAAATATAGGCCTATTAACCTATTATAGTCTTTGTCTGAATAATTTATAAACATTGACAATTTTAAAATGCCAGTAAAATGTTAACAAATTGTTAATTACAAAACATCACATTTAACTGGTTTGATTAAAATTGAATATAAAAAAAATATATAAATTAAAAAAAATATTGACAATGGTTGCCAGTGGGATTTGAACCTGGATCACACGGTTGACAGCCCAGAGTACTAACCACTAGACCAAGAAACCTTGTTGTCAGGTTACAAAAACATAGTAATTAAGAATATAGGGCCAGTTTTGATTGGCTGACTACAAATAGCCGCCTAGAAGCTATTTGTAGTTAACTACCAATAGACACTCCCAACGTAATATGACAATACAGGATTAGCATTACATTTACATTACAACACACATGTGACAGGATTGACATTACTCATTTTACTCTAATTCTAATACACATGACATTTCAGAACTAACAAGACAGCACGAAATGTTAGTTATAAAGTAAACAATTTACACATTATTTAGAACTTATATATTTATTCATATTTTTAAAAAGAACACAATAGAGTAGGATCCTTTAATATATAAATGGAATGATATTTTCACATCAATTTGGATAAGATTTGGAGACTGAAGATCGATTTTCTCAAAAACTGTTTATAAGTAACAATGGATTTATAAAAACCAACAAAAAAAATTATATGAATTAAGTTGAAAAAATACAACATATGTATTTGCTTTCAAACGATAATCAAGCAAAAAATATTTTATAACAAGTGAATTTCATCCACCAATAAAGCCTTGTCATTTCCTGTAGTTTCATTTGTAGTGCTTTGATAGAACATCAATATAACGGTGATGGTGGTAATTTATATAGCAAGTCTTTACGTGCTGTTGTATGCTCAATTTGCTCTATGTATAATAAAATCACGTGAATATATACTTTAAATGAATTTTATGAATGCAAAAAATTAATTGATACATTTTACAAGGAATATTAATTTTCACTGGAAAAATAAAGGCAAGCATTTAGAATCAACCATATTTCTCTATATTGTCTGTAAGTCTAATTAACACTAAGCAAAAAAAACCTACTTGAAAAGAACTAATTTAAAAAATAAAATTATTCAAAATTCTACTCAGACTTGAATACAAAGTAAATATTTTCACTTAAAAAAAAAAACAATCTCTAAAAAACTAAAGCAAGATTAAAAAAATTAAAGCTTATTAAAATTTCATCTTTTTGAAACTGATACATGTGTGTATTTAAATGTTAAGTTTTTTGTTTTAAAATATTGTACTCACAACCAATATTTAATAACAAGCAAAAGCTTATACATTTGACATTATGATTACATTTTCCTTCAAATTGTTTATTTGAAGCTAAATTATCTTAAGTTTTGAGACAAGACTTTAGACTTAAAAAAAACGTTCTTTATTTGTGTTTGTTAAGGCTAGGAAATTTTAAAATAAATGTCATGTATTTATGTGAACATTTTTCTTTGATGATGTTCAGAGGGCTGATATGATTTGTATAACATAGAATGTGTTCAATATATAAGGATATGTAATGTAGGCATGTAATAGGGGTGCCCAAATAAAAAAAAATTGGAACAAACAGACCATAGAATTAAAACAAAAATGTATACATTTATAAATGTTTAGTCAATGTCAATGTTGAACCTCTTAATAGACAACAATACTTTGACAGCAAGTTCAGCTCTTGTTATTATTGACTTAATATACAAAATGTTATAATTGAGCACTTATAATGAGTTTAAACAAACAAAATATATGTACCGGTATTCTTGTTCATATGTAAATACTTTAAAAAAAATGCAGGTAAATAAGTACCTGACAGACCAAATTGATCATAGTTTCTGTTGCCACGGACCGTGTGACCAGCACAATGCTTAGCCGCCTTTGCTTTACCCCAACTAATGCCAGGTACCCATGAGATCTGGGAAGACTCAGGGACATCCTCCAGTCCCAAAACAAATCCTAGCCTTCAGCAGGATTCAAACCCAGAACCTTCAGTATGCCAGCCAAATGTGCTGCCGCTCGGCCACCATGCCCCTTAGACTTAGAGCAGGTGAAAAGTAAAATATAAAGGTTGATTGTAAATAAAAATATTCCATCAACATAAACACACAAATTCAATATAGCTCACTACAAAGTTGTATAAAAACATTTCTTGAAAGCATAGAATTATAAGCATTATATAACTGAAATTAAAAAAAATAATACATCACTTTTAGTACTCATTAACATTTAGAATTAATGTTATAATACACACAAATTTACCAATACAATAATGTACATACCATAATTTTATGTGGGGAGGAAATACATGACAATTTGTTCAAAGAAGGCATGGTGTCCACTTTAGATGGGAACATAACTGACCATGACATGGCCACTGCACCAGCCAGCCAACCTTATTGACATGCTCCATGTTAGAATGTTAGAGATCCAACATATTACAATATATAATATGTAAAAGCTAAATGACTTTTCATGTTTAGTTGTTCACACATTCTATAATTTTTAAAGCATACAAATATAATTTTAGTAGAATTATTTATTACAGCTATTGTCTTTGGTTTATATTCAAATTATATGGATCTTCATTAAGTAAGCCTTTTACTTTTTTTGTTCATAAAAAAATTAGAATAGGCATTGAAATAAATTAAGGCACCCAATTATTTCTAAAATGTTAACAAGTCTGAACTAAAGCAAGTTAATTTTTCATTAATTATCACGGAGCGTTTAAGAAAAAAACATTTTCTTAAATTAAACAACAATAGTTGATGTAAATGGACAAAATATTTGGCATTCTTTTTTATAACTCAATCACATATGCAGGCAGATCAATAAGAATGTACACAAAATTTAACAACAAACACAATTTCTTAGACAAATATGCTAGTGAAATGGATATGAATCTAAATGTTTATTTTACAAATTAAAAACTGGAATAATTATTGAAATGTTTAAAATGTACAAAATGTAGATCATGTTAAGATTTAATAATAATAATATTAATAATAATAATAATAACACTAATCTCTAACTCAATTATCATAAGAAAGTAAATTTTTTTTCTCTATAGCAATAATTCCTTTTTCATATCTTTTACCAAATGCAAAAGTTTTAAATAGAGTGAAGCCTTAGAACTCAAATGTGCTATGAAATAAGTCCCACTACGTATATGGATCCTGTTTGTATGTGAACAAACTTCCTTTCAATAAAACCTTGCCTTGGAATAGGACTGACTAGCTTTTTAAAACTTCTATCGGTTTAAATGGGTTGGGACACTGAGCGTCACCTCCTCTGACCGGACTAATACAAAACCATGACTGACCAGAAGCGTCAGTAAACAAGATGCTACCATACATTGAACATCCAGGGCTTTAACTCTATGCATGCATTTGTACATTTTTTTTATGTTATTACTTTGAAATTATGTATGAGTACCAAAAAGTTAATAAGAAGAGCCAAACAATATAAAAAATGGCTGGAATCACCATGAAGGTGAAAAAAAAAGAGAATTTTGAAAAGTATGAAGCTGACATGTGTATCTGGGACTTTGCTTCATTCACAGAAAAATGTACTGCTGCCTTAAACAATATCCTCTCCTACTCTACCCTTCTCAACACCATTCTAGTAGACATGTTTCTTTCTCTCAACAAAATTTAATTCCAATTTAATTTTATTGATTTAATCTAATTGCTTTTGTATTTATGTACTTTGGTACTAAGCGGTGATTGAATTTCTCTACAACCCCATGAAAGTGAAAGTATAACATGACAATGGAAAAAGGATTTTTTTTTTTCGTGAGAACAGATAAATAATTTTTTCTTTATTTGTTAGTAAAACAAAATGGGTTTGGTATAAGTCTTGTTTGAAACGGAAGGGTCTGGAACGGATTAAGGAGGTATGCATTGGCTCCATTCTATTTCTAAAAATTGATGTTCTAATTCAATACATCCAAAATATGGTATCCATTTGTTTAAATGTCAAAAACTTACATTTACATAAATTGAAATTTCTCTTAACAACAAAAATACAATTTAAAAGAAACACTAGCATAGAGAAAAAAAAAAAATTCACTGTCTTTAGTAAAGTTTAGATCAAAGCAACTTTAGCAAGTGTGGACACTAATGGTAAAAATATTATAACCAAAAATGTTTATGCTTAATGTTTTTTATTACAATAATAGCCTAAATCTTTAATTATTTACTTATAGCAATGCCTGTATTACATTTTTTTTAAATGCTTAACAAGACTGAGTCTAAAATTTTGTTTCTTATAACTAATTAGTAAAGCTTGAAGTTGAAGATGAAAAGCAAAAAAAAACCCACATCATTTTTCCTTGTAAAGAGGATGTAGCTTGTAAGGCGTTGTAAGTGTTTCATCTAAACCAGGCAGTTTATTAAAGTAATAGTGGTATAAAAGATCTTCTACATTCTGAAATGAAGGTCCGCTGCTTAAAGATAAGGTTAACTGTCCATTATCCTGAAATATTTGAAAAAACATTATTAAAAAAAATGTTTTTAACCAAAACTATAAATTATCATGAACTATTTTCTTTAACAAATTTTAAAGACCAACCTAAGAGTTTTTTCTCAAAGAGATGAGATTTGGAATAGCCTCATATGGAAGTGACGTTTGAGAAAGGGAATAAATAAACAAAACTTGACGCTATAAATCTATTTTTAACCATTTTGTTAAAAACAAGAACCGGGAAAAGATTCAAAACATGTGATAATATTCATTTTTCCGAGTCAAAATTCTTTCTCTGACGTCACTTTCCAATGTTGCCAAAAATTAAACATCTCAAAAGGCTTCGAGATTTGGATTTTTCTTCAGAAAAATACACATTTAAGTGCAAATATTGAACTAATGACTTAAAAGTTATCTTAGATACTTTGTCTAAATGATTTTTATTAACATTAAGATACTGAATACACTATTTACTATCAAAATAAAATGTTAACTCAATTTTGATAAAAAGCTCTTCACTTAGTCTTTAAATTATGTTTTAACAGAAACTGCGAATCATCGAGAAATATATTTAAGTTTAAGGTTTATAAAAAGCTTTTTTTATAAGAAAACATCCATTCTCCAGTAAGCTTTTAATTTATATACTGGTATTTAAAAATTTTTTTCCATGCATAAAAAAAAATAAACCTTAAAAAAAATTGAATTATACAAACCTTTTCAACTATCTTAAATTTTCGTGGGGCTGTGTTTGAATAGAAGACTATCACATTCTAAAATTATATAAAAATGTAAATAATTTTACTAATTACACTACACAATTTAATCCAATAAATGTGAAATATAATTAAAATTTAAATAAACAAATCCTCATAGTCACAATATTAAATACATCATCCTGCATTTAGAATTTCTAATACTTACACAACCATCTTCACTTTTTCTCACCAGGTAAACACCATTATCTCCAATAGAATTAATTATTCTGAAGAAACAAATTTAGGTAAACACCATTATCTCCAATAGAATTAATTATTCTGAAGAAACAAATTTAATTTTCTTTGTAAATTAAATCAACTTAGGATTTTAAAAAAGCAAATAAACTAAATAATTAATATACAAAATAAAACAAAGTGACAAATGCATAAGAAATTACTGCTTTAACCTATGCTATATATCTTAATTATTAGAATTAAAATTAATATTTTTTCATAGTCTAGCTTATTAACTCTTTAAGACCATAACGACGCTCCCAGCGTTCTACTGCCTGGTCCATTTTACCTAAACGACGCCTCCAGCGCTCAAACGTATTTTTAACGTTTGATTTGTTATATCTTGAAATACAAGTTCTTTTTTCCCTAAATAACTTATGGGATAGCTAGAGTGGCCATTTTAAAAGCATTGTTTCTCTTGAAGTAGATGAAAATTCTCAGAATTTTTTTTTATTACTATTTTTCATGAAGTATGTGTAGGTCAGCTGTATTTGTTTACATAACAGCCTTTGGCGGCAGCCTTATTATTTAAATGAATACTTAACACAATCAATGTTTCTAAATATATGTGAAAGTAATTCGGAGTATAATTGTTAAAAGGAAAGTAGATAATTGTTTTCATTTTCAAAAGAATACTTTACTAATTTAAAGTATAATAATTTTAGAAAAAGGATCGATGTTTCTAAAATGTAGGCGTTACCTAAGCAACCCTTTATGAATATGTCCTCGCGTTACTAAAAATATAATTGTAGGATTAAATAATGCTCTAAAGTCTTTCAAATACGTTATTTATGTCTCTAAGTGAATATTCCTTTTTTCTGTTTAAAAATGTGGACGAATTTGTTACCGGTATATGGATTATTTAAACTAATTTCGTAAGTAAAATTTTAAAATAAAAATATTACTCTCTCAAAAAATCTTCACTGCTAGAATATAATTTATTTTTAGGAAAAAATAAATTATCAAATTATTTAAATTTCTTTATTTAGTTTTTTCTATTTCCAGCATTTTAATATGCAACATGTCTATGTTTAGATTAGTAATAAACTAGATAAATTAATTGTAAACAAACACATATGTAAATAAAGCGAAGGGAAAAAAAATAGTTCCTGCAGAACAACAAAAACATTAAGTTAGGCCTAAAAAGGGCATGTAAATATAAAAAAATACTTACTGAGTTGCTTTATTTTTGTCCCCATAAAAATGAACATTAGGCCAATAAGAATCTGTTTTATCTTTAGTCTGAAAATATTTTTTTTAAAATAAAAATAACTTTTTTTATCTCTATATATAAAAAGATTGTGTTTGTGTCCCCACGGATCCCCATTGGTCAATTTGAAAACACATGAGTTTGTGTCACTGACCTATTTAGGCCTAGGCCTATATAATATATACTGTCTAATAATTTTTCACATCAGACATGTGTCTTTGCTAGCTCAATGGTTAGCGTAGCAGACTGCTATGCGGGCGACCCGGGTTCGATTCTCCAGGTAGACTATACCTTTTTTCTACAAACTTTTAAAAACAAAAGAAATTTTGATTTTTGTTAAATAAAAATACTTGCCTATATTTTTTACCCGATTACAATATTTATTTCAAATTACTTTCCTAAAAGTCTTCAGTAAAAAAATAATAATTTAAACATTAGATTTATAGCTTTCTTTTAATTGTAGTTTATAAAATTTTTATCTGCATCTCATACAGTCTTGTTTTTTTTCTCACCCGAGCAACGCCGGGCAATGTAGCTTGTTAGTTAAATAATGAAAAAAGCACTATGTATAGCAGCTCTAGTGCTATTTTCACCCTCACTCTTTATGTATTTAACGGGCTAAAAGTGCTATTTCTCTTAAATACTTGTTTTTTGAGTAACTTATTATTTTTAATTCTTTGCTTTTTGAGACATGAATCAAAATATCTAAAACAGATGTTTCCAATGTATTTCTTCTAATGACATTTTTTCCTGAATCAATTTAGAATTTGGTGATTTTATTACACATGCTAGTCATGACAATTCTTTTGTATTAAAAATTAGAGCTTCATTCTGAATTTCTTTTGGTTTTTAAAAATGTGTTTCTTTAGTTGATGATCAGACAGATTATTTTAGTAAAGAATAAATAGGCAAACATTAAAACAAGATGAGGATAGTACAAATTAAGAGTTAGTATTGTCTGTGAAAGTTAGAAACAGATAAAGAAAGAGTCTATAGTTGTTCATTAAGACAAAGCCTTTACTGTCTTTTTGTTATTTATTTCCTGAAATGCAATATTTTGACACAGAGAAAATGTAATGCTTCAATGTATACATCTACCTTATGCAACTTATAGCTCTATCTTCTGCAATACATATTAAAATATATATGGTTACAAAATCTGTACACTCACATTTACAGATGGCAATTTTTGCAGACTGTATACAGGAGCAGAAGCTGACAAAGCAAATTTAAAGAAAAACATTTAAAAAAATTAGAGCATGATATTCTCAAAGTGCACTGTTTGTTATTTATTTATTATTTTCAAAACATCAATGCGAATTCAATTTGTATTTTGAAACTAATAGGCAAAGTTAAGATTAACATATGCTTTCTGAAAAAAAAATTGGTACTCCAGATTTCACTGGCTTTGTAAAAAGGGTAAGTTTAATATCTGATTTCTTTACCAGTTTAAATAAATGATAAATTGTATATGGAAACCAAATTATTTAGTAATTGTGCTTGTGAACTTTAAAAAAAAGGAATAAGTTACCTCTGTTATATGGCCTTTTTGGTAATGCTGGTGCTATTTCCATTTCCTGTTTAGTGGAGCTTGAACTTTCATCAAAATATTCATCTTTTTGTATGTCAAATGAAAACAAAATTTTTTTAAAAGATTGTTGATGATAATATCTTAGATCTGTATATACCCACCTTTAAAGAAACAATACTAGCACCAAACATTACACTCTTTTACAACACCATTAATTGTAAGTAAAAAGCAATGGATACTTTCCTACATTTATATATATTGTTAGGAACTTAGGTTGAATTAAATAGAAAGTACAATAGACAGTCAAGGGTTACTGTCCATTAGAGTCCAAGGAGTGGGAGAGCAATGATCTCCAAATCATTAAAAGAATCGAGTTTAGGGCTTGCTGTAAAGTCTGAAGTTTAACTTTAAGACCCCTCATTATACACTGAATTCTTGTATAAAACATCTTGTTGATAATGTTCCTAATTTTGTTTTTGTAAGAAAAAAAATTAAAATTCAATGATCAATCTTCACCTGGGTGCAGAGGCACAGCATCAGAGTATATGGATTGCCGAGGTTGTCCATCATCTGAGCCATTGTAAATACCACCTTCTAATTCCTTATAGTCTGAAGAGCTCCAAGAAAAATCAGAGGCAACTGATACTGTATCTGATGATGTTTTGGGTATTGGTCTCATGTTTATGTTCTGGAATCTGAAACAACATTAATTGAGAGCCATTAAGGCTATTTACAAATCAAACAGATGTATAGACCTTTCAAACTTACTGCCTGGCAATGGGGGTTGCATGCAGTAGATAGCAGCTAACAAATTTGTTTACATTGCATTGTACAGTAGAAGTCCATTAGTCCGGCATCCAACAGTCCGGAATGCCCGATAGTCCGGCATCGCTCCGGAAAATTGTAAAAATGTTGGTTTTCTCCAAAAGTGTGTCTTTAAAGCAAATAAAAACGCTCGAGGGCTATTCGGAAGTTTTCGGGGTAGTTCGGGATCATCCGGAAGCGCTCGGTATTGTTCGGAAACAATTAGCAGCCGGCTAGTCTCAGCTGTCACAACAAATACAGGTGCAGTGCAGCACAGTTAATCAATCACGAAGCCATTATCAACAGTGCAATAAACCCTCAGCCTACTAAAAATCTTGAAGAAAGTGACTCAGATGCCGAAACGGAAGAAAAGGGAAAAATCAGCTGGGCAGAAGCTGCAGAATCACTAAATAAGTTTATCTCTTTTGCTGAGGCTAGTACTAGCTACAATGCTTCAGAAATTATTGATTTCCATATCATTAGAAATAAATTTTATACTAAACGCCAAAAGTCAAGCTTTTTATTATTATCATTTTCATAAACAACAATGTCACCAAAAAGAAATATCTTTACATAAATTACAAACAGCAAAATTTCAATTTATACATTTTTAACATATTAAGGGTTTTTTAAAATCCTTATATTGCTAAACTTATTGAAACATATATTATTATATAACTACTATGTTTAAAAGTATTTAATATAACCTTTTTTTTATAATTTTAAAGTTGATTTTTAAAGAAAGGCAATTTAAAAAAGAAACATTTACCCATGACTAATATTGTTGGCCTTTAGCATTTCATTTTTTACTGCTTTCATCCACGTCTGTAAAAAAAAATGTTAAGCTCAAATAGTCATTACCAAAAAGCTGGAATATACTCAAGTGCAGAAGTTGAAAACAAATTTAAGTAGCCTATATTAAAACAAAAAATATACAAATAATGAAAGAATTAGTATAAACTGGGGATGTTAAAACCGATTTGTTATCAAAACCGTTTTTTTGTTCTATAAATCGGTTTAAAACCGGATTTTGGTCCCCCCCCCAGGCCAGTATAGCCAAATGTGCGTAGTTTTGTAGGTAGCCTATATTAAAAAAATATTTCAAACTGAATTATTGTTGCATTCAAGGGGTTGATTTTTGTGAAAACAATATAATTTTGTACACTTTACCATTAAATTCTTTAGAACTAAAAAAAATCTAGGCTAATCGATTAAAACCGATAATAGTTTTCAATAGTGATAATCTAATTTTCGATTATTGTTGACCATAATATTAAGAAGCATATGAAGAGGATGACGATGTTAATCCAGGATGCTTCGTATGCAGGTGCCTACGCAATCCAGTGGTACTGCCACCGCTCCGGCTTATCTGTTGGGAACATAGTTTACACCGAGCTATCGTTAAAGAATTTTGTTCAAAAATGAGCCGAAAAGTAAAAAGATTCATGTTAATTGTTGTTACTGTAACTTAACATTTGGTTTGATTTTGTTTTTATCGCAAACCATAGTCCGTATTCGGAAAAGAAGAAACACAATATCTAATACTAAATAGTGTTAGCAAGGCATTTCAAGAATTGTTTTGTGCGAATCCAACATTATTTATTAAAAATATTTCCGTCAGAACAAAAAGAAAAAGGTTGCTACTAATTAACCGAAATCCGGTTTTGAAAATCAAAACCAGTTTTCAGTTTCAAAACTGGACTCCGGTATTCCGGTTTTCGTTTTAACATCCCTAGTATAAACCAATGCTGTATAAGTAAACAATTAGTTCTTGTAGTTAAGGACCAGAAAAAGAGTCAAGTCTTGGCACATGTTTTTAAAAAACATAAGGACACATTAATGCACTTAGCAGAAAGTAAAAAAAAAAATATTAAACTTTCTTATAACATTTAAAAAAAAAAGATTTAAACAAAACCTTAAAAAAATGACTTTTAAAAATCTTGTTTTAGATGTTAAACTATTTAAAGTGAAAAAAAAATTCTTTTTATGTCTCCAATTGACAAGTCTTAATGAGGTGTGACCTTTTCAAATGGAAGAGATAATGAACTTCTTGTGACATTTGGTAATGGTAATTTATATAGCGCTTCTATCCATGCTATTTTAGAATGCTCAGTGCGCTCTAGAAGACTATTAATCTGTGAGAGGTTTCACTGCTGCCGGTTAAGCGCATGTGATAACAACTCAATATTAATGTCATCTAGTCCCAAAACTCCTGTAGGGCACAGGGATCTGCCGGTGGCGGGGCTCGAACCCGCGACGTGTCATGTCACCATGTGGTTTTTTGGTTGACAGTCTGGTGAGCTAACCGCTAGGCCAGCCGGCTTCACATTTCCCGCCATTTTCGTAAACAAAAACCATGCTTTTGCTAGTGTTTTACAATTGATTTCAACCTCAATGGCCAGTTATGGTCTTTTAGAAATATACAAAGGCTACAAGATTAGTTATGAGGAATCCGTTTTTAACATCAAAAGTGAGTAGGCTATAATTAACACTCAAAGTGTTAGTCGCATTAAGTTAAATTTAGCTTTGTTTATAAAATAAATTAGTCAAGAGTTGCATCCTTGGTTATTAAAAAAACACAATGCATAGTTTCATAAAAACAAAAATTATTTTGCATCAAGCAATTTGATTGGGATCATAAATAGGTGATTCTTCAAATCTGACATTCACAACCCATTGTTTTCTTTTGGCAACATCTTTTGGAAATGAAATAAAATTTAATCCACTACATCTTTCCGTACAACCAGTAATGCAGCACACAGACATGTTTTGAAGAAAATAAACTAATGGGACCAGAACTGTAGTACACCTTGACCTTTTATGCATGCATAATCATTAAGACTTGTCAATAGTCTAATCATTCTGTTTTTTTTAATATATTATATTATATTAATAGTTTAAAGCAATGAAGAGTGAAGTTTCTTGAATAAACCAAGGTAAGTTGTGTGATACACAATGTTTTGAACCTTTTATGTGTGCATCTTTCTAGGGGGATATGGTGCATTTTTAACATATATATATATGTTTTTTCAAAAAAACAAAATAAGTTTTTTTTTTTTCTTCATAAAAATAGTTTTTAAATAGACTTACAACCAACTCTGCCTCTGAGGAAGCAGCAAAATAAAGTGATCTAATATCAGGCTGAATATGTTCTACTTTGAAAGCCCATGGTACCTCTTTGACCTTTATATCACTTGCCCGAATGACTCTAAAGCAGAATGAAGCAAAAACAAATGTGCATTTATATCAGACAGGCATGCATGCAATGAATGTGCACCTAAGTGATTGCTTAGAATGTATAGACCTGCAATTATAATGAATAAGATGAACATTTTATACACATATCTGTTTTTCAGAACTATTTGCAAACATAAAACTGACATAAACATACAGTGAAACAAACAGATTTTTTAAAAGCTTGTACTATATACTGTAATTAGAAAAGTGTTTTTTTTCAAACCTTCATTCAGCTACTGACCTTATGGAGATGTTACAAATTACTATTTTTATACTTGCAATCTAATTTTAATGAAAGAAGTTATGTCACTGTTACTACAATCATTACTATTAATTTTATCTCAATGTTTGTTTTTGATGTTATGTCAATCAATCATTACTAACAATTGCATTTACCGAATCACTATCACTGTTGAATAAGAGGCTTTGAAGCATTATTAGACAAATAGTAATAGCATCATAGGAGGAACTGCGGAAATGGACATCAAGTGAAGCCCCTAGCCCTGACGCGAGCAAGCAGATTTAACTGCTTCATTAAAATGCAAAATATATCTGAACCCTGATATAACAAGTCATAACAATGTGCTCAATTTGCTTCCAAGCATATTTTGAATGACATGCATGCAAGGAACACAGCAACAGCCAAAATTGGATAATTTTTTGTAAATGCTTTTTAAGCCTGCAATTTTAATAATCATGCTTTGGATAAATACTTGGATAAAACAAGTAAATTTTAGTAAATCACTTATTATGAAAGGCATAGGCATTAATATGTTGCATGCTTCAAGGACACAAACAAATTTAAAAAATGGTGTTGAGATAAATATTTCCTCTGTTTTGAAATACATATTGAAAAACAAATAAACAAATGCTTTACTTTAACAAAATGTTTCTGGTTTTAATGTTGTTGTTTTTTTTTAAACAATAAAAAATCTGTTAGAAATTTACTGTGTTTTAATTGAAATCTCTACTTATATGCATATCAAGTGCATTTTTAATTCATATCCACACATTTACATATTTCATCAACTAATATGATGTCCACATTTGAAAAAGGTACATGAGCACAAATCAAAATAATTTACAAGAGTTGTATGTTTTTGTTCAACATTTGTCCATGTTTGCAAAGAGTAGCTGTATATTTCATTGATATATGCCAAGTATAGTTAGTTTGGGAAAAGGAGAGTTGGCATGATCTTTCTGAATACCTTGCCCAATTTTTTTCTGGGATACGTCTTCAATTTTTCTATGTGGAGAATGCCTTTTTTTTTACTGTTTTATTTTCATTTTAAGTGAAAGGATGCTTTAAAATATGTTGGGAGTAAATCATTTTGTAGCAAAAAAATGTGTCTTTCTGTTTGCAATCCTTGATGCATGTCACATCCTACCATGTTTCTTAAAATTCAGACACACAATTAATGTTTTAAATATATAACATAGTATATGAAAGACTTTTGAATAGCTTGTCTCCCGGAACTCTCCATACTATCCTTTTTATAATGCTCTGTGCCTTTTTTTTTTAAAATGATGGATATTATCTGAAAAGTAATGTTAATGATAATTCATATACCATTTTTTAAGAGTGGCTTAACCCTTGCTTCCAATATACACCTTACATTAGTTCTATATAATGAAAAATATAGTAAATTTACCTGTTATATCCATACAATGAAATAGCACCTGCTGGTTTCTTAGACAACTCATTTTTAAAATAATAAAGGCAGCAATCTACTATCACAACATACAGTTGTGGCCCTGTAAAATTCAAATTAAATGTATAGATCCAGAAAAAAGTGTAAAACAGTACTTTTTCTATTGGTATGCTATGAGAAAAACATATTTTTTTTTAATTATCCCATACTTACAGTTGAAAAATTATCCCATACTTTAAAATACTTACAGTTGAAAAAATTGAGTTGAATTTTGTTTCTTAAAGATCTTTTCCTCAACCAACCATTATGTACAAGATTTGTTTTTGATAACAGCTCTTGACAACCTGTCATTTTGATATATATATACATTCTTTAAAAAATCAAATTGCCACCGACCCATTCCTGTCGCCCTGCAGGAGTTTTGGGCCTAGTGGACGTAATAATCTTCTATCTAGAAGGAACGTCTGTAAACTTATAAGAATAAGAAGATCTGATAAAGATAAATGTGTCCTGTTCATGTCAATCAGTCAATTCTTACCACAATTTTCTGGCTTTCTGACACCAAGTACACCTGGATCATATACAGCAGCTGCCATTGCTAGGCTGAAGTAAGAACAGGTAACAATACAATATTAAATTAATTAAAATGTCCAAACTGACTAAAATTTAAATACTCACTGTATTTAACATCCAATAATGACATTCAGTTTTATACAAAATCGTTGCCAAATATAATGCTAATTCTTACACTTTCAGTTTTTTTTTACAAGTAGGGCCTATTATAAAATATATATAGTAAAGAATAAAGACACCATTACATCAAAAGGATATTTACATAAAAGTAAGATTGTAAAATAGCATAGAAGCCACATTGATAGTATTAGGTAGTTTAATTGACTAATGATTAGCCAAATGCACTCTAATTTATAGTAAAGGCAATAGTAGGAGAGAGCATTATTACTGAATATTTCATTGTGTCAGATATAAAAAGGCAGTGGCTATGCACTATTTATATATATATATATGCAGCTAAGCAGAAAAGAATTTGTGGCTAACTCTAACAATCTAAGTAATTCACACTCTAGTCAAACCTAACCCAATAGCTAGCTCTATAGTCTAAGTCAAGCCTAAGTTGCCACCCTGCAGGAGTTATGGAACAACGACATATGACATACCGTAAATAATGTTCTTTTTAAAAGGAACGTCTATAATTTTATAGAGAAAAATAATATCCTTATGGTCATAGGCTGCTTAGGACTATTGACTATGCCCTATGGACACCAAACCAGCAGCTGGCAGACCTCGACTTCGCTGACGACATCACCTTACTTGGTCAAACACACCCTGCCCAGCGTGACCTCACTTCAGCGATAGAAACTCAGGCGGCCAAGGTTGGCCAATGAATCAGCAATGAGAAAACGAAGATCCTTCGCATTGGGTACACCAGCAACCCAGCCCCCATTTCCAATAATGGAAAGCATGTTGAAGGTGTGACAGAATTAACGTACCTAGGCAGTACTTTCAGTGCAACCAGCGACTCCTATCGAGACACAATGTGTCGCATTGGCAAAGCGTTCGCTGTCTTCCAAAAGCTACACGCACCCTAGAACTAACATCTTTCTCATTCCCAACAAAGATACGTTTCTTCAATGCCATTGTAGTCCCAACCGCCCTCTGCGCAAGTGAAACTTGGAGGAAGACAGTGGTAACCAAAACTCAACACCTTTCACCAAAGATGCCTCAGACGCATACTTAAGAGCATTTATCGAGACTGGGTTACAAATGAAGAAGATTATCGCCTAATGAAAACGCGCTCACTATCGACGTCTGTCACTGAACATCGCCATCGTGGCAACCAGATGGCAACTGCCCAACGGACAGCGCGGACAGAAACAACATGGCGTACAACTTTCGCCGATGACCTATTATCTGTTGAATAAAATGGGACGACATGTCGTTACAGCAGTGTCTACGCACAGAGCCCACTGGAGAACTCTCATTGTCTGATGAGTCAAACGGCGTGGGACGATCTAAGTCTAAAAGTCTAAGTAAAGTGTGACTATAGGATTAATTAACCCTTACAGACCCAGGCGCAAATATTTCCATCTACCTACTTTTCCCCCCTCCGCCTCAAGCGCATATATTTTCATCAGCCGGCACAATTCCCTGTGACCCAGGCACGTTTATTTTCCTCAATGAAGGGTGTCTATTTAAAGAACAATAATAAGGATTTCACTTTTCATTATAGTCTCGGGCAGAATGATTATATAAATTCGATAGCTGAATAGGAGAATTTTATTTAGCTTTTTAAATATTTTAAACTGACCAATTATTGAGTTTTCTTGTGAAATTAAAAGTGCAGGTCTAATGACCGATAGCTTATATAAATTACCTTCTGCTATTATGGACTTGGGTCTTGATGAAACTTTTATGAATTAATATTACTAATAAATCCAATTATTTTAAGAATTAGATTATTTTAATAAAAGATAAGTTATAAAGTTTAATCTAATTTACTCTCTACATGTTATTATCACTTTTTACATATAAAAAATTAAACATTTTATTTCGGAACCCAATCAATGTTTCAACTATTTGAAAATAACAATACCGTGGGGAGTAATTAGTAAAATAATATAAACTAGCAGATACTAACGAGTGGTGTCATTAAACATGTCATTCATTTTGTGAGCGCATGTTAGTATCTGTTATTTTATATAGGTTAGGGATGGAATTCTTGACCTGTGGCCAGTGATCTTGGCTTTTTTGATCCCAACTTGGAATATTGGCTTTTTTTGAGCACCTTGGCTTTTTAACTTGGCTTTTTCTTTCAAGAAAATATTAGCATTATTTTATGTATTTTAGTGGACAAAATGTATTTTGGGAAGCGATTAAAAGTCTAAATGCATATTATGTCATCTTTACTGCTACAGCAGATTTGGCTTGACTCTAGTGTCACATTGTCACTAGTGACGGCTCGGTTAATTCGTATAAAAAAAGTGCTGAGTTGGCTGGAAATTGAGTGAATGGATAAGGTAGCAACGAAGATGGGGAGGGGAGGGTGAAGCGGTGTATAATAAATCTAACCTCACATTTGACATCACAAAATTAATTGATCAGACATCATGGTAAGCTTATTAAATTGCGAATGAATAGAAGAAATATTTCACATTATATGACTATGTAGGTTATTATCTGGAAGAGGTTGAGACAAAAAAAACAGTGCGAGATGGGAGGAGAGACAAATAGTGTAAATAAAAAGGGATTGGTGAGGGGGCAAAGGGTACACAAATAGTATAAAGGGGTGGGGAGGGACAACATTTTGCATCTGGAAAATAGTGTACGGTTTGGGGTTGGCCGGGGCAATAATAAATCAGGCTTTTTCTGCACTTGTGCATGATTTCACCGTAAACATTTTGAAAACTATTTTTTTAAGTATCAAAAATTGTAATGTAAACAGATCATTGATCATTTTTTTAAGTATCAAAAATTGTAACGTAAACAGATCATTGATCTTATAGGCCTAACTTAAATTTCGAAACCAAAAAAAAATATTTTCATAAACCAAAAATCAAACATTGTTTCTATTTTTAAGTTTTTAGTTTTGGTGACAAAAAAATGGGGGGAGGGGGGGGGCGGAGATGTGGGCTTAGGAGAAGTTGAAAAAAATAAGGAAGGGGGGGGGGAGAAAAAATAGGTCACAGAGACCATTTTTTATTATTACTTGGCTTTTCTGGGCTTTTTTTAGGAGCTCAACTTGGCTTTTCTGAGATTTTAGAGCGGTATCACTGCCTGTGGCCTTTTAGCACAAAAAATGGCGGATCAAGTCAGCTACTCTCCCATCATGACATCACAGACTAAAATGGCGTTGATTATGCTATATTAAAGAAAACTAAAAAATAGCGATTAAAAATATTTTTCTAAGTCTAAATATCATTTGCAAGACATTTAATGACTTCATTGTTCTTGATTTGTGCGAATTGGGCATGATTCCCATGAGTCTTTAAACATCTTTCCTACACTCATACAGCCTACAGTGAAAAAAAAACTCTTACTCTTGGGAGACTTGGGCTAACGGAATGCAGATAAAAAATACCATTTTTAAATTAGGTAGGCTAATTAGGCCCCTATGCCCCTAGACTATTTCGTAATCATTTATAGGCCTACTTTAAAAGGCATTCATTATATTTATAAGTCTATCTAGGCCTATCCGACTGAGCATATAAATAATATAATGATATATATATTTAATATATATAGGCCTAGGCCCTCCTATAGTATAGTCATTATAGGCCTATCAAAATATATGGCTTAAATTGAAACTAAACTTAAACTATCTACACTCCTACTCCTACAGTTACAGTCTAGTACAGTGGGCTACTGCACTGACAGCTACGCTACGGCCTTCAGTTTCAGAGACTTTTTACTTTTACTTAAAATTTTACTTATAAATAAATGATTAAATTAAATCCTTAATCCTTTCCTTGAATTTGTCAATTTGAAATATTTCACCTTACCTTACCTTTTATGAGGTAAAATATGTCGGTTGGTCATTACATTAAATACATTGATAAATTTTAATAAAGCCTTACTTTCATCAAAGCTGTATGCACTTTAATATCCAATTAATAATTAATATATTGCTTTCAATTTAATTATGTATTAGACATTATTAGAGCTTCACGGCAATTTCGGCATAGGAAATATGATAGCCTATATGAAAGAAAGAAAAAACAAAACAATAAAAAAACCAGCTCTTCCGGTCTCGCCTAGGCAAAAATAAACATACATTAATTAGAACATGGCCTACTTTTATACATTTTAAGAATGACAATGATAACTGGAACAAATTAATTAGTAGGCCTATACAATATCAAAGTATTACAACAAAATTGCTATCTATTTTATGTAATTAAAAAATTCATTCTTGCATCAGACAATTTATAGAAACATTTATATTAGCCCCTTTACTTTTACCTAATTTAGCCTATTTTACATACGTTCCGTCTATATTCTAGGCCTATAATTATAATAGGCTATAAATCTATATCTAGGTCTATATATGTAGGCGTAGGAGGTCTAAATCTATACACTGTGAGATAAAAAGGTCCCATATCAAATCAAATTTTAGAGGTAATTAAAATTTAAGAAATATAAGGTCAATTATAGGCCAATCTAAATATATTTAACCCTTACAGTCCCGGGAGCGTATATAGCAGGACTGAAGGTATGCATGGGAAAGTAGGTCGGTACAGGAAGGGTTAATATAATATAGGCTTGTGTCTATATTATATATAAGCATAGCATAATATATAGGCTAGGATAGCCCCCAAACAGGACGCATATAAGTTCATATAACATTGATTGCACATGGTTTATATTTTAAGATGATCTTCGACTTTCTAAAACTTATATTTTATTGACAGTAACTTTTTCTCTGGCCTATAGGATCTAAAGCTTATATAAAGAAGAGTATCCGTGGTTTGAGTCTATTTCTTACGGTTTGATATCAAAGGGGTCGGTTTGAAAACTTCTAAAAGTTATCTATTGCCTATATTCCTATATTATATAGCGTTAGACCGTGTTAGGCTAATTGATTTTTTTTTAAATATGTTTTCCTGGTTTGTTAAGGTAACGCATACCCATAGGCTACCAATCGGGAAGAAATATATAAATTCACAAGGAACAAGATAAGTGCTTTTATTTCTGTGTTTTTCTCGTTAGGCCTACGTATAGGCCTAATTACATTTCGCGTCGTATGTCGCTCTGAGAGGTCAACATTTTCCAGTTTTCTGTCTAACCCAGTGGCGTAGCTAGAGTAAACGTCACCCGGGGCGGTCCGTTTAAATGTCACCCCAGTGACCCCACACGACCCTATGCTGGATTTCATACATACTCTACCTCTAGGCTCTACTTTACTCTACTGACCGGTACGTTACTGCTTACATGCATGCAGGGCCGGCTCTAGGGTTTTTGACGCCCTAGGCGAAAACAAATTCTGCGCCATCATTAAAGTGCCTTCGGCGGGATCTGCTGGGTATGGAACTTCGGAAATGTGTTTTTGTTAATAATTGTTATAACAAAGAATTTTACTGTATAACCTTTGATTAATGACTGATATATGTAAATAAAAAAGTTGAATGAAAAGTAACAATGAATTTGCATTTAGTCTTTTATTTTTACAACTTAGAGATTAATAATTAGAAATCTCAATTACTATTTAAAAAGGTACATAACACACAGTTTTAAATTAGGTATATGGGTTTATAGGTTTTATAATTATTGCATTATGTAGGGCCTGCAGTTCTCTTAATAACAAAGAGAAACTAACAGTTAGATTTTCTTGCTTTCTGCTTACAAAATTCTTGTAGGCCCTATGAGTTTTTTTTTTAGTCTAACTGTCTTGCTATCTTACTTTCAATAGAAATTGTCGCCAGACCCGCAAGTCTCTCCTGACACATTGTACTACGCAGATAGGCTTTAATTAGCTTAAGTTTTGAAAAACTTCGTTCAGCACTAGCTACGGAAAGTGGCAACGTAGGTAAAACACGAAGGGCTACACAAATGTTAGGAAATCCATTTTCAAGATTATGTTGGTAAAATAATGTAGTTTAGGACTTCTTCAGTGTTTGATACTGAGTCATGAAGACGATGAGAAATTGCTCTTAGTTCAGAACACAGTCCTACAGCAGCAATGTCAGATTCATTCAAACCTTCATCATTTTCAATTGTTAATGCCTTTTTTTGCACATTGACTTAAGCTCTGGTGTAGTCTTGTTTTTAAGGTCAGGAATGTTGTACAAAAATCCAAAGACACCAGATACTTTATTTAACTGGTAAAATCTTTCTTTTACCGCATTAGCAGCTGTGTCTAAAAAATAAAAATAAAAGTGGAGAAATATTTCACATTATATGACTATGTAGGTTATTATCTGGAAGAGGTTGAGACAAAAAAAACAGTGCGAGATGGGAGGAGAGACAAATAGTGTAAATAAAAAGGGATTGGTGAGGGGGCAAAGGGTACACAAATAGTATAAAGGGGTGGGGAGGGACAACATTTTGCATCTGGAAAATAGTGTACGGTTTGGGGTTGGCCGGGGCAATAATAAATCAGGCTTTTTCTGCACTTGTGCATGATTTCACCGTAAACATTTTGAAAACTATTTTTTTAAGTATCAAAAATTGTAATGTAAACAGATCATTGATCATTTTTTTAAGTATCAAAAATTGTAACGTAAACAGATCATTGATCTTATAGGCCTAACTTAAATTTCGAAACCAAAAAAAAATATTTTCATAAACCAAAAATCAAACATTGTTTCTATTTTTAAGTTTTTAGTTTTGGTGACAAAAAAATGGGGGGAGGGGGGGGGGCGGAGATGTGGGCTTAGGAGAAGTTGAAAAAAATAAGGAAGGGGGGGGGGAGAAAAAATAGGTCACAGAGACCATTTTTTATTATTACTTGGCTTTTCTGGGCTTTTTTTAGGAGCTCAACTTGGCTTTTCTGAGATTTTAGAGCGGTATCACTGCCTGTGGCCTTTTAGCACAAAAAATGGCGGATCAAGTCAGCTACTCTCCCATCATGACATCACAGACTAAAATGGCGTTGATTATGCTATATTAAAGAAAACTAAAAAATAGCGATTAAAAATATTTTTCTAAGTCTAAATATCATTTGCAAGACATTTAATGACTTCATTGTTCTTGATTTGTGCGAATTGGGCATGATTCCCATGAGTCTTTAAACATCTTTCCTACACTCATACAGCCTACAGTGAAAAAAAAACTCTTACTCTTGGGAGACTTGGGCTAACGGAATGCAGATAAAAAATACCATTTTTAAATTAGGTAGGCTAATTAGGCCCCTATGCCCCTAGACTATTTCGTAATCATTTATAGGCCTACTTTAAAAGGCATTCATTATATTTATAAGTCTATCTAGGCCTATCCGACTGAGCATATAAATAATATAATGATATATATATTTAATATATATAGGCCTAGGCCCTCCTATAGTATAGTCATTATAGGCCTATCAAAATATATGGCTTAAATTGAAACTAAACTTAAACTATCTACACTCCTACTCCTACAGTTACAGTCTAGTACAGTGGGCTACTGCACTGACAGCTACGCTACGGCCTTCAGTTTCAGAGACTTTTTACTTTTACTTAAAATTTTACTTATAAATAAATGATTAAATTAAATCCTTAATCCTTTCCTTGAATTTGTCAATTTGAAATATTTCACCTTACCTTACCTTTTATGAGGTAAAATATGTCGGTTGGTCATTACATTAAATACATTGATAAATTTTAATAAAGCCTTACTTTCATCAAAGCTGTATGCACTTTAATATCCAATTAATAATTAATATATTGCTTTCAATTTAATTATGTATTAGACATTATTAGAGCTTCACGGCAATTTCGGCATAGGAAATATGATAGCCTATATGAAAGAAAGAAAAAACAAAACAATAAAAAAACCAGCTCTTCCGGTCTCGCCTAGGCAAAAATAAACATACATTAATTAGAACATGGCCTACTTTTATACATTTTAAGAATGACAATGATAACTGGAACAAATTAATTAGTAGGCCTATACAATATCAAAGTATTACAACAAAATTGCTATCTATTTTATGTAATTAAAAAATTCATTCTTGCATCAGACAATTTATAGAAACATTTATATTAGCCCCTTTACTTTTACCTAATTTAGCCTATTTTACATACGTTCCGTCTATATTCTAGGCCTATAATTATAATAGGCTATAAATCTATATCTAGGTCTATATATGTAGGCGTAGGAGGTCTAAATCTATACACTGTGAGATAAAAAGGTCCCATATCAAATCAAATTTTAGAGGTAATTAAAATTTAAGAAATATAAGGTCAATTATAGGCCAATCTAAATATATTTAACCCTTACAGTCCCGGGAGCGTATATAGCAGGACTGAAGGTATGCATGGGAAAGTAGGTCGGTACAGGAAGGGTTAATATAATATAGGCTTGTGTCTATATTATATATAAGCATAGCATAATATATAGGCTAGGATAGCCCCCAAACAGGACGCATATAAGTTCATATAACATTGATTGCACATGGTTTATATTTTAAGATGATCTTCGACTTTCTAAAACTTATATTTTATTGACAGTAACTTTTTCTCTGGCCTATAGGATCTAAAGCTTATATAAAGAAGAGTATCCGTGGTTTGAGTCTATTTCTTACGGTTTGATATCAAAGGGGTCGGTTTGAAAACTTCTAAAAGTTATCTATTGCCTATATTCCTATATTATATAGCGTTAGACCGTGTTAGGCTAATTGATTTTTTTTTAAATATGTTTTCCTGGTTTGTTAAGGTAACGCATACCCATAGGCTACCAATCGGGAAGAAATATATAAATTCACAAGGAACAAGATAAGTGCTTTTATTTCTGTGTTTTTCTCGTTAGGCCTACGTATAGGCCTAATTACATTTCGCGTCGTATGTCGCTCTGAGAGGTCAACATTTTCCAGTTTTCTGTCTAACCCAGTGGCGTAGCTAGAGTAAACGTCACCCGGGGCGGTCCGTTTAAATGTCACCCCAGTGACCCCACACGACCCTATGCTGGATTTCATACATACTCTACCTCTAGGCTCTACTTTACTCTACTGACCGGTACGTTACTGCTTACATGCATGCAGGGCCGGCTCTAGGGTTTTTGACGCCCTAGGCGAAAACAAATTCTGCGCCATCATTAAAGTGCCTTCGGCGGGATCTGCTGGGTATGGAACTTCGGAAATGTGTTTTTGTTAATAATTGTTATAACAAAGAATTTTACTGTATAACCTTTGATTAATGACTGATATATGTAAATAAAAAAGTTGAATGAAAAGTAACAATGAATTTGCATTTAGTCTTTTATTTTTACAACTTAGAGATTAATAATTAGAAATCTCAATTACTATTTAAAAAGGTACATAACACACAGTTTTAAATTAGGTATATGGGTTTATAGGTTTTATAATTATTGCATTATGTAGGGCCTGCAGTTCTCTTAATAACAAAGAGAAACTAACAGTTAGATTTTCTTGCTTTCTGCTTACAAAATTCTTGTAGGCCCTATGAGTTTTTTTTTTAGTCTAACTGTCTTGCTATCTTACTTTCAATAGAAATTGTCGCCAGACCCGCAAGTCTCTCCTGACACATTGTACTACGCAGATAGGCTTTAATTAGCTTAAGTTTTGAAAAACTTCGTTCAGCACTAGCTACGGAAAGTGGCAACGTAGGTAAAACACGAAGGGCTACACAAATGTTAGGAAATCCATTTTCAAGATTATGTTGGTAAAATAATGTAGTTTAGGACTTCTTCAGTGTTTGATACTGAGTCATGAAGACGATGAGAAATTGCTCTTAGTTCAGAACACAGTCCTACAGCAGCAATGTCAGATTCATTCAAACCTTCATCATTTTCAATTGTTAATGCCTTTTTTTGCACATTGACTTAAGCTCTGGTGTAGTCTTGTTTTTAAGGTCAGGAATGTTGTACAAAAATCCAAAGACACCAGATACTTTATTTAACTGGTAAAATCTTTCTTTTACCGCATTAGCAGCTGTGTCTAAAAAATAAAAATAAAAGTGGATCTTGAAACTTTCTGAGGGGTCACAGTTTGAAAATGGACAAAAAACAACAACTGCACTGCCAATGCAAACAACCCAGCGCCCTCACGACTTACGATTCACGAACTGACTTGAAGGTCACGTCACTTCACTATGATATTCCGCCGCCGCAACGCATCCAGAGTGTGGCCGGGGGAATTGCGGTTGCCAAACTAAGAACTTTACTGTTAGGGCATACTTTCCTATTTTCAAAGACAACTTAAATGAAATACCCTTCGCCTTTCATTACCTAGTAATTCATCTGCCTATGCTAGTAACGGACAGAAGCACTAAACTTTAATAAAATATAGTTTAGCCTCTATTTTTAAATCCCCAAATGTAAAAAAAAATCCTTAATTTGGCGCCCCTCAAAATTGTGCGCCCTAGGCGGCCGCCTAGTTTGCCTATATGGATGAGCCGGCCCTGCATGTATGATCCAAGACAAAATCCGAATCCAATACCCAATACCACAAAACAAATAGTTCAAATCCAAAGATTTTTAAAAATGCAACTGTTCGCTTTCAGAACATCTAAATGCAAAACACGGCAATGCACAGACCAAAAGAATGTCCTTCGACACAATAGTCATAGAAGGAATGTCTTCTTGTTTTCATTGTGGCAAACAGGTCAATGACATCGTCAAAATCTATTTGTCTTGTAAGCTCGTGTTCAATGGACAGAACAGCCAGATCCGACAATCTCGATTGGCTCATGGTTGACCGGAGGTAATTTTTTTTATAAGTTTCATTTTGGAAAAACTTCTTTCACACGATGCCACAGAAACACATATTGTCAGAAAGAATCTTAGAGTCAGCGTAAGATATAGCAATGATTCCACAAAGTCCCACTTGATGATAAACCGTAGGAATTGCAGAACAGTCTAGTGCTTGGCTTCCTCCAAGTTTATTTCGGCTGCTTCTAAAAGTCGCCTTATACGTGGTATTTATAGACACAGGTCTTCTTCAGACAGCTCTGCTCATCATACACGGCTGTGAGCTTGGTAACAGACAACTGTAGGCCCTATTTCTTCGTCGTTGGCACAAATAATATGGTCTGGCTGAACGGCAGAAAAAGTCAGCAAAATGTCATTCACTGCCTTTCCTCTCGTATCTAACTCCATATGAAAACGGTCCAGACACTCTAACATTGCTCTATTGGTCTCCTGCTGCAATGACAATCCAGCCACTTCTCTCCCCTCTCCCGGTAATCTTCTCTTTCTTATGATTCTCTTCTCTGTAGGGATATCAAGTTCTTCACATTTCGCAAGTGCCTGCTGGACGGCATTGTTAACAACCTTCGTACGCTGCTCTTCCAAAAAGACCTTGAGAGCCCTTAGTTTGGTTGCAACCATGTCCACAGTAATACCTGGTGTTTGCATGTACTTCTGTGCTAAGTCGACTTCTTCGCTTTTGATGCGATCGGAGTAATTTATGTCCAGAATATCTTCCTAATATAATATAGATTTAGATAGCACTTTTGATCAAATAGGCTAGGCCTACATTTATGCCTAATCTCTGTATGTTTCATCATCGTTGCCCTTTACGTTTCACTGGCGTATTGAACAATGGGTATAAATTACACAGCCTTTGTAGGGGCGTAGTTTTGTGATAAGATCGATAGTTCTCATAGTTCAGATTTTCCTCATTTCCAATTAATTATTCTATGAATATCCAAGTCTACACCTCCATTTTTGTGTCATTGTACTGCCCAGGTAAAAAAAACAACGATGCACTTCGATCTTTAATGGGTTTTCCACCCAGTACGAAATGTAGCCTGGGGGTCCTGTAGGCAATCATGAGCAGTGGTTGTAAAGTGTTTTTCAAAAAGGATTTCTGACCTAGTGGTCTTTTGGGACTCGTTTGCTGGTTCGCGGTTCCTATGAAACCATACAGGCTATATAGGCCCTACCTACTATACAAATTAAAATAAATGGCAAAGCTTCATTAGGCATTTACAATTATGATACTCTTTTTTAAACAAACAATAATTATTTTTAAAGTTAAACTGTTTATCTATCAAATTTAAATTCAAATTTCAATGGAATGGACGCATAGGCCTATCTGCATCTATCATGTCTCAAACTCAAGGCGCAAATGGAATCTGATAGAGCCATCTTTGCAACACCAGAAAGAAAAGAGCCATTGAAATCCATAAATTACCTAAGCACATTTCTCCTAATTTATCAAAATTATAAAATGTTTTTGAATATCATTGTCAATTTAAGGCAGAGCAATATTCGAAAGTAGGCATATAACATGCTTCCACATCTCTGCGCCAAGTGTTCCTCGGCCGGCATCTTTTTCGTTTTCCCCGAGGGTTCAAGTTCAGGGCATGCCTTGTTGTGCTGGAAGCAGGTTTTCGGAGTGTATAGCCAATACATCGCCATCGTCTCTGGATCTCTTGTTCTACTGGTTTTTGCTTTGTCCCCTGCCACAGCTGCAGGTTGCTGATCCTGTCTGGCCAATGAATCCCAAGAATCCTTCTTAAACAGATATACAGCCAGCTGACAGCGACCTGTTAATTGACTGCAACACACCCACCAAGGAAGAAATATGCATGGCCATCAAACACCTTAGAAATGGCAAGGCTTCTGAACCTGGTGGCATATCAGCAGATGCACTCAAGACTGACTTAGAAACCAGTGTGGAGATGCTAATCATGAGCAGTAGTTGTGGAAGTTGTAGACAGCTTCACCTACTTGGGGTCCAAGATTTCCAGCTCATTGTCCATATAGGATGAATTAAATAGCAGAATCGGCAAGGCAGCTGCCACAATGGCTAAACTTAGTAAACGAGTTTGGGAAAACACCAAGCTGACAGCAAGGACCAAACTATGTGTCTACCAGGCCTGTGTCACCAGCACGCTGCTTTATGGAAGTGAATAATGGACAACCTATGCGTCCCATGAGCGCAAGCTAAATAGCTTCCACCTGAGGTGTCTGCGTCGCGTCCATGGCATTAAATGGCAGGACAAAGTCCCTAATAGTGAGGTACTGACGCGCGCCAGCGCCCAAAGCATGTTCGCAGTCCTCAGTGAAAGACGCCTAAGATGGCTAGGACATGTAAGAAGAATGAGTCGAGGCAGAGTCCCTAAGGACCTCCTATATGGAGAATTGGCACGCCCACGCCTCCGCTATAAAGATGTCTGCATGAGGGACATGAGAGCAGCCAGAATAAGTACAAGTGACTGGGAGGAGAAGGCAGAGGATCGGTCCACCTCGCGCACTGCTGTCAGGGAGGGGGTTAAAATGGCAGAGGAAAATAGAAAGGAGGAGAGCATAAATAAAAGGGCTAAAAGAAAAGCGGAGAAAATAGGATCCACGGAACACGTGTGCAAAGGCTGTAAAAAAAGACTGTCACTCAAGGATAGGTCTGCTCAGCCACACGAGGAAGTGCAACCTCGAATCACGGTGATGCACCATCGTCTCGCGAGACGGAAGAATGCCATTGATAGGAGATGCTATACCCCCTGTTCATGAAGATCTGGGAAGAGGGGCATGTACCTTCAGATTGGAAGGAGGGATACCTCATCAAAATCCCAAAGAAGGGCGACTTAAGTTTTTGCTCGAGCCTAACTACAGAGGGATCACCTTACTGTCTATACCAGGACCGGGTCGGGAACCTTTTTTGTCTGAGAAAGCCATGGACACCACATATTTTGAAAAGCAATTTTGTGAGAGCCATACATTATGTTTAAAACTAAAAATGCAAGTAAATGTGTGCATTTTGTGTAATTTCAATACTAAAAGTAAATAACTATGTTATCTCCTTTACCACTTCTGATGCTGAGCTGCAGTAGACTTTAGCTCATTTGTAGAATGAAATATTGATATGCAATTAATATGTAGATCAAAGGAGTCTAAAGAAACATTTTTTTAATAATCGAACATTTATTTGCGAGCCAGATGCAGCCATCAATAGAGCCACACCTGGCTCGCGAGCCATAGGTTCTCGACCCCTGGTCTATACATAGCAAAGTCTTAGTTGGACTGCGTGCTGTTCAGCAGAATAAAAAATGACGTTGACCCCCTGCTGCGAGACCAGCAAGCCGGCTTCCGCACCAACAGCTTAGAGTAAAGTAGTAATAATACATAAGGCATTAAACTCTAATTTAGAAATACAACCCAATAAAATGAAACCTGTTGCAAAGCTCAGATAAATATAAAGACAGAAACACTTTCCTTTATCCCCTATGCGAGAACAAATGCATATAAGTATAAGTAGCCTACTCTTTCTTCCCGAGTGGCATTCGGGCATGGAATGGGTTGCCTGAACAAACCAGGAAAACCAGTAACTTAACATCATTTAAAACATTAATAAAAATGAAAGACTAGACTCGGACCACGGATGAGCGTAGGACGCAATAATCTTCTCTAAAGAAGGAGCGTCTCTAATGTATAAGATAAGATAAGTAACAAAATAATGTTTCGTTATTTGGCAACGATGCACTTAACTATATAACTTGTAATCTTATTAGTTTTAGCAAAATATTAGTTGCAGATCTTATTTTGAAAATGTGTATTTTTAAAATAGTATATTAAAAGTCTGCCGTGATTATTGCAGACCCAACCTTTGTTTTTAGGTATATACTTTATCTGCTTTCACTTCTCATTGACCGTCTTACACAGAATTAAAAATAATTCAAGATGTACGGTCACGATGAAGGTAAATAATCGCCTCTAAAATTATTTGTATAATGACCCGTTATCGATAAAAACGTATTTATTATTTACCTTTTATTGTTGAGTAACTAATTATAAAGACCTATAGTCTATATGTTATTATTACTAGGTCTATTATTTTAGTAAATAAAATCTGACATCATTTTCAGATATTTAAATAACTATTAAAGAATAATGTCTAATAGAGACTGATTTCACTGACTAATGATGCCTAATGTCGTAATGACACCATTCCAGTTCCACTGTTCACTGGCTCTGTGACACTACTAAAAAGTCTCTAAGAGGCAACTAGTCGAAGTCTAGTGGACTATATTACTTAGGCATGGGCTAGATTAAATAATATTATCATATCAATTATGCATTGAATTTTATTCTATTTTAGACCTGTACGATCAGGATGATGAAAGTGATGAGATTACAATGGACCTCTGGCAGGAAGCCTGTTGGATTGTCATTAATTCATACTTTGATGAGAAGGGCCTTGTCAGGCAGCAGCTTGATTCTTTTGATGAATTCATTCAAATGTCTGTACAAAGAATTGTGGAGGATGCACCACCTATTGATCTTCAAGCGGAGGCCCAACATACATCTGGTACCATTGAAACACCTGTAAGTGTAATTTAACAAATCCTGCTATAAATTTTTTAGGCCTAATTGAAACACTGGAATAGCAATTTTAACGTGCCATCATTTTTTTTACGGTTTGAAAGATTTCTTAAGAATTATTTTCAACATTGTAGCGGAATTTATGGTTAACATATTTTTGTACTACCTTGCTTATAATGTCAAACCTAAACAGCTTTGAGTTTTCATGAGAAAATATTTTGTTTGGAAGGTAACTCAAGAAAATATATGATAAATAGACTGTACATACATAAACTTAGATTATGGATGTTAAAAGAGTTTTTTTCCCAAAACAGATTATCGTTTGTAGAAATCGGATTTTGAACCGATATTTGTTATTTATTTTTAGTACCACAATTTCAATTTGATGGACTCATCCCCACCCCTCCACCAATTGTGTCAGCTAATCTGTGAGGGAAAGTCATTCCATACTTTTTTTTCCAGAATCTGGCAGGCTCGTTTAAATAACTATTGAGTCAGTTTAGTTTTTTCTCATATGCATGCATTTTGATTGAAATATGTTCCATAGATAAAATAAACAGAAATAAATTATCTGGAAGAGAATTTATTTCTTGAATGTTGTTTTTTTAAACTAAAAGTGTCATTGATTTGCATTAAGGGTAGCATAGCCACAAAATAAATACTGCATATTGTTCCAAAACCCAGGTCAACATGAGCTAAAGATTAAAACTGTAATAAGCCCATTAAAGGTAGCACTTCTTTTTTCATTCACCTTTAGCCCCGTTATTTGCTGAAGTTTGAACAAATTTATCTGTCTAAACCTACACATTGGGAAAAAGATGGTGCTCCAAGTCCTATGATGCCCAATGAAGCCAGATTGCGAAACCTTACGTAAGAGCAAAACTTTTGATTACCACAAATACACGTACAAATATTACATGTCTATCTGTAAATACTGTATATTCATGCATATAGGTCACTCCGGTAGATAGGTGGCTCCCTAAGTTTAGGATTATTTTACTTATATGTTGTGATTGACCCACAGATGCACCCTTACTTTTAGGGAGATACTCTACCTTTTTGTATTATAAAATTTCTAAAAAATTCATACTTTTTAAACATAAAGGGTACATTTTTTTTGCCTTAATTTGGAAACTCTTAAACAAATAGTTTCAATCATGCATAACGCAAACAAATAAAGGCAAGGCAGCGTTTCATTTATTTTTATCGACCGATATACAAAGCCATTAACCATATGGGAAAGTTTTTGTAAGGCATCAGTTGTTGTAAAACATTGCTTAGACATGGCATGATTTTCTCGGAATACTAAACAGTTAGTCTTTAGTAGGCTAAAGCCTATAGGCCATAGGTCCTAAATGAAATGCTTCTTAAGCCACTAGTCTACAAGCTTATGACTTGTGCCTATATAATTTATATTATAGGTCTAGATAGACTTTTACACATTTTAGATTCTTTCCACATTGTAATTTGCAATCAATACGAAAAATGCCACCACAGGCTTACACTACGCTTCAGGAAAAAACAAAAGCTCAAAAGAAAAGGATGTGGGTGTCTGAAAGCCTAAAATATTTGTCCATTTCAATTTCAGTTATATAAATGTAGGCAATTATATTTACACCTACAAAAGTTTTCTTAATTTAAAATGTAGGCCAAGCAATATACTAGTAATAATGCATAATAACAACCACCAATACAGGTGATAGTTTCAACTTAATGACAGAGTAGTGATGTTTTTTGAACTTTTTCAAAACTATGTTGAGTTTATAGGTCACACCCCTAATTTTTATCAAAATTTTACGTTAAAAAGTGTGACCTATACGCGGGTAAATACAGTAGATTTAAAAGTATATATATGATCCTTTAAATGTGAGATACTGTGTCATTATGAATGTCATTCCTTGTTTATTTCATTATCAGCTATTCAGCACCATTGTATGTGGACATCACAAAGACAGTAATCAAAGAAGGGGAAGACCCTGTAGAAACAACTCATCAAAAAACATATATTGGCAAAATTCCAATTATGTTGCGTTCCACATATTGCCTTCTGAGTGGCTTAGCCGATCGTGATCTGACAGAATTGAATGAATGTCCATTAGACCCAGGTGGATACTTTATTATCAATGGTTCAGAAAAAGTTCTTATTGCCCAAGAAAAGATGGCCACAAATACAGGTAATACAACTAAGATTAATGATTTTTAAATTACTTCTGAATCATGTTCTTTTAGTTCCTTATTATTTTTATTTTTTTATAAGCTCAGACATTTTCACCCTGTTATATCAGTTTACATCTACAAGCATTATTAAAAAAAAAAAATTTTTTTTTTTAGTGTATGTGTTTCAACAAAAAGATTCAAAATATGCCTTTAAAACGGAAATAAGATCTTGTCTTGAGCACTCATCTCGTCCTACAAGTACACTTTGGGTAAACATGATGGCCAGAGGAGGACAGGTAACAACTTGTATTCAAAATGCATTTTAGGGCTTAATGTGGTACATTTGAAAGAAATATAAATATATGTCTAGATCAATTAATAATTTGTTGTTTATATTAAAGCAATGTGTATGATTTTCCTTTTTTTTAAATATTGATTTATAAACCAGTATACATTTGAAATGAAATACTTTTTTTAATGTGTTTCAGGGTTCTAAAAAAAGTGCCATTGGTCAAAGAATAATTTCCATTTTGCCTTATGTTAAGCAAGAGATTCCTATCATTATAGTCTTCAGAGCACTTGGGTTTGTGGCAGATCGTGATATTTTGGAACACATTATCTATGATTTTGATGATCCTGAACTCATGGAAATGGTAATTTAACCAAACATAGTTAATTCTTATTACACTTGAAATAATATTTCTTCAAGTTTACTTTTAATACAAACCTCCTTACAGTATATAGACAGAATTCAACTATTTAGTGAATTTGATGCACTTTCTTTTTGCAAGGTGAAACCTTCTTTGGATGAAGCTTTTGTTATTCAAGAACAAAATGTTGCCCTTAATTTTATTGGCTCCAGAGGAGCAAGACCAGGTGTTACAAAAGAAAAGAGAATAAAGTATGCCAGAGAAATCTTACAAAAGGAAATGTTGCCCCATGTTGGTGTCAGTGAGTTTTGTGAAACTAAAAAAGCCTATTTTCTTGGGTAATTTATTTTGTCAAATGTCTTAAAAAAGAAATATTTCAGTATTCATATAGTAAAGTATTCACTGTCTAAAGGCTAATTATTATTGGATTATGAAAAAGAATGTCATTTATGTTGAAGTAATATTCAAATGATTGTATTGTTTTTGAATTAAAAATGTTTATTTCTACACAATAATCAAAGACAAAATATATTAATGTATTTTACAGCTATATGGTTCATAGGCTGCTGCTGGCAGCTCTGGGTAGAAGGGAAGTAGATGATAGAGATCATTATGGAAACAAAAGATTGGACCTAGCTGGGCCGCTGTTAGCATTTTTATTTAGAGGGTAAGTCTCATTTTATATTTAACATTATCCACTTATTATAGCGTGCTTATAAGCAGTTCTTTTGAATGAAAAATTTATATTTGTTTAACATTGAGTCTAACTTTAATCATGCTTAAGAAATTAGTATGCCTAAAGTTATAAACGTGTTCATTTATACTTATAAAAATTTATTTTTAAAGACTCTTCAGAAATTTGATGAAAGAAGTCCGCATGTATGCCCAGAAGTTCATTGATCGCGGTAAAGAGTTCAATATGGAATTGGCTATAAAAACCAGAATTATTACCGATGGTCTCAAGTATTCACTAGCTACAGGAAACTGGGGTGATCAAAAAAAGGCCCATCAAGCAAGAGCAGGTGTTTCACAGGTATAAATGTTAAATATATATCATTGGGAATTTATCTATTTTGTAAGTTCAGCACAATGTTAAAAATCTCTTTAAAACTTTTCAGGTGTTAAACAGACTGACTTTTGCATCCACTCTATCACATCTACGTCGACTCAATTCTCCCATTGGTAGGGATGGTAAACTTGCAAGACCTAGACAGCTGCACAATACACTCTGGGGAATGATTTGCCCTGCAGAAACACCAGAAGTAATTTCTTTGCCTCCTAAATACATTACAGTTTCATTTTTTTGCTGACATTAATTATTTTATAGAACATTGGCTTAGTAATTTGTATTCATACTGCATTGTACAATTCAAATTGTAAAAATAAATGTGAATCAATTTGTATTGTTTCTATTGTGTGTTCTATTAAATAGGGTGCAGCTGTAGGTCTTGTGAAAAATCTGGCTTTAATGGCATACATCTCTGTAGGCTCTCAGCCTTCTCCAATTTTGGAGTTTTTAGAAGAATGGAGTATGGAAAATTTAGAAGAAATAGCACCTTCAGCTATTCAGGAGTAAGTATGAAATTAGACAATTTTTCCCAAATAATTATTGCTATACTATAACAATAGTATTGTGTACAGTAACCGTTTGGTAATATTTCTCAATGTATATGGTATACTATACTCATTTTAGGGCTACAAAGATCTTCGTCAATGGCTGTTGGGTTGGTATTCATAGAGATCCTGAGCATTTGATGACCACCTTGAGAAAACTCAGACGAGAAATGGATGTTATTGTTTCTGAGGTGAAGGGGATCTATCTGTATTCATTATAATCAATCCTAACTGGTGCATATTCTGCATATTTTTTACTACTTTCCTACAAACTCTTTCTCTTGGCATTCATAATTGTTTATTAATGGTGCAGATATTTTTATTGGCAAAGCCATTAATTTTGAAAATATATTTTTATTTGTTACATTTCTTTGTCAAATGTTATAGCTTTGCTTAAATATATTTTAGGTTTCAATGATTCGAGATTTTGCAGACAGAGAAATCAGGATATACACTGATGCTGGTAGAATTTGTCGGCCACTGCTCATTGTTGAAAACCAAAAGATGCTTTTAAAACAGTCTCACATCAAACAGTTGAAACAAAGAGAATTCAACAACTACAGGTTAGCACTTGCATACATATGTCACTAGAATATATATTAAATATATGGGTTTAAGAAATGCTGCTTTTTTTCTTTTAAAGGAAAGGGTAATAATATGTGTATGGTAAAGCAAGGGAAAAAAATACTCCAGTGTCTGGCCTAAAAAAAGTGTCAAAGAAGAAAATGAAAACAGCTAAATGAAATATTTGATATATTTTATGTAATCTTATCCTACAAAGAAGATTATTGCATCCTACGCTCATCCGTGCATTTTTATTAATGTTTTAAATTTAATTAAGTTAATGCTTTTCCGGGTTTGTTCAGGCAACCTATTCCATGCCCAAACGCCACTCAGGAAGAAAGAGTACTTATATGCATTTGTTCTCCCATAAGTGATAAAGAAAGTTAGTTACTATTATAATTTCTGCAGGCTAATGTGACTGTTGGGTAGAATTCATATCATTTTCTTTTGCATATCTATGTTAAACTTTATGAAAAAAAAAAAACTTAAAATAAATATACATTTTTATGAGTCAGAAAATTTACATGTAGTAAAGGATGTCAACAACCATATTATTTCATGTAATATAAGTTTACTAAATTTTGTAATTAAATGCATTAAGAATGTTTGTTCATGTGACACATGACCTATAAAGTACATCTTATTCTTCTTTAGTTGGCAAGATTTGGTTGCAAGTGGTGTGGTAGAATATATAGATCCACTTGAGGAAGAGACTGTGATGTTGGCAATGACACCAGCCGATTTCATGCAAGATGGCAAGAATGTCTCCTATTGTTCTACATACACCCACTGTGAGATTCATCCAGCAATGATACTTGGAGTCTGTGCTTCCATTATTCCTTTCCCTGATCATAACCAGGTAAATGATTTAAACAAGTCTGGATGTAAAAAAATTTCATTAAAACATTGTCAGTTAAAGTCAAGTTAGACCTTTAAAATGAGGATTAAATGGATCATTTGCTCAAGTTTGCAAGATTTGTAAATGCATACATAAGGTATACAATTTGATATTATTTCAGTCTCCACGTAATACTTACCAATCAGCTATGGGTAAACAAGCCATGGGTGTCTACATTACAAATTATCACGTTCGTATGGATACTCTGGCTCATGGATTGTTTTATCCTCAAAAGCCTTTAGTGGCCACTCGCTCAATGGAGTATTTACGATTCAGAGAACTCCCTGCAGGTTGGTATATTTTGAAAACAAAGGTTTCTGAATTCTGAGTGTCATTTTGATAAAGAATCTGTCTTCCATGTGCACTTAACCTCTATATAATTCTGCAATTACATGCCTTATTTATGCTAGTTGGTTACATTGTACTTTTCTTAGAGAATTTAGCCTTCATCCATATATGTTATATTCATGACCTTTAGCAGGATTCATTATATAATATTCTATTTTTTACTGTAAGGTTAGAGTTTTAAATATGGATGTAGAAACCAATTTTTATCTCTCTTTCATAGACTCGTAGATTCAATCTGTTTCTTTTAATTAATTAATTTTGTTCTTTTGTTTTCATTATTTCTTACCTAGCTTAGTCTATTTTGTTCAGTATTGTAAGTAGGTAACAAGTATTACAATAACTCATCCATTACAATGCCAATAAACTTTGAATGCATTTTTTAGGTATTAATTCTGTTGTTGCCATTGCTTCTTACACTGGATACAACCAGGAAGATTCTGTCATCCTCAATGCATCTGCTATTGAAAGAGGCTACTTTAGGTTTGATTTTAAACACTTTTTAAAAAATTGAAAACATAGCCATGTCTATTTCTATGAAAAATTCATGAGGTTACAAAATTTTCACTTGTTTTTTGACCCGATTAAAAAATGACAAATTTTATGGAAAAAAATATGAACTATTGGGGCCAATAATCTTATATTAAAAAAAAATATGTTGTGAGTTTAAAGTTTAATAAATAATTCCTTGCCAAATGCATTTTTGACAATAACTTCCAATTTCATTTACCGTATATACTCGCGTATAAGTCGCACTTTTTTTACCGAAAATTTCAACAAACAGTAGGGGTGCGACTTATACATCCGACACTGTTTTTGAAAAGTCCGAAAAACATCATACAGTTTCCTACATAACCCGTATAGTTGACTGTAGTGATGTAGAATTACTAGGATATGCATAGGCCTACATTTTACATTGAGCAAACTTTCGTAGGTGTTAAAATACTATCTTTATATAACTGAAATCGCCAAATATTTTAGGTTTTTCAGAACAATGATTGTAGGCCGATCGACGCAGGCATTTTTTTAATCTACATAGAAGTAATGCGTAAAATGACAATAGTGTGTTAACAACATCACAGCTTATTGTCGGCCACAGGCCACACAGTCGCGTTTGAAATCATTACAGACAATGTCAATGGTAATAAGGGGACATGTTTAGCGCTTGTGGATACCGGCGCCGTTCTGTCTATACACTAGTCTAGAAAGCTGTCACTTCAAAAGATTTTTTTGTGTGTCAGCCCACTATAGTGTGACTATAGTATAGGGATATAAACTTGAGTAAGGACAGTCTTCTTCTTCTTCGTTCTCAAATGTTATGATTGGGAGGATTCAGACAACAAGTCCGATAGTTGTAATGAACTGCGCCGTGGCTGTCAGTTGCTCTAGTCCACCGAACAGTTTGTCATTGAAGGTAGCCCCCAGGGGCCAAATGGCTGACCGAGTAGAAAGATACAGAGGGCAGGTCTGAAGGACATGCTCCGCATTTTCGGGAGCTGTTTCGAAGGGGCACATTTCGCTTGCTCCGATTCGTAGTTTGCGGAACATATGTTGCTTTAGCCTGTTGTGACCAGTCCTTAGTCTGAAGATGATGTTTTGAAATTGGCGGGAGAGTTTGTAGTAAGCATCAATCTTTGGGTTGTTTTGTTGCAGCTCAGACCATCTTTCGGATTCATTCCTTTTGAGTATTGCCTTTATTTCTTCGGGGTGTAGAGATGGGTCTGTCTGGTTTTGTCTGCCTCCAGCTTTAGCTAAGGTGTCGGCAGTGTCATTTCCTTCATTTTGTATATGCCCAGGGATCCATTGGAGAACCAGTTCTTTAGTTATTTTGCTCAGTTTTAAAAGTTCTGGTTGATCGGGGCATTTGGGTTTTTTAGAGACTGGAGTACTGTTTTGGCGTCAGTGAAGATGACAATCCGGCTGTTGGGGGATTGAGTGTGGCTTGTTAGTATATTTGTAGCAAGCTCAATTGCTTTTCTTTCTGCTCTAGTGCTATCTGAGAGGCTACCTGTGACAGTGGCTTTTTCTAGGAGTTCTCCATTTGGCCACTCTATGAAAATGCCGGCTCCTCCATTTTTCAAATCTTTTCCAGTTGACCCGTCAGTATAGACTCTGGTCCATGCATTTTGGGGGTATTGTTCTCTAATGATGTTTACTGCTTCTTTTAGTATTTCGGGCGTGTAGTAAGATTTTTTCTCTATGTTGCTTAGTTCGTCTCTGATTTTTAGAGTAGGGCTTGGGTCCCAGGGGGGGAAGTGGCTGTGGGGTTGGGTAGGTTCAATTGCAATGTTTTCTATTTTATATTTACTTTTTAGATGCTTGGCTTCTTGTATAAAATTGGATCTTTGAAGTCTTTTTGTTGAGGAGGTTTTGAGTAGCTTGGGTTTTAGAGGGTGATGACATGATGCTTCTAACTTGGTGAAGTGAGTAAGGATTTTGGTTTCTCGTCTAGTTTCCATAGAGCTTAGGTTAGTTGCATCCTCCATTGCTCTGATCGGGGTAGTTTTCATTGCTCCTGTTATGATTCGAAGTCCTAGGTTTTGAACTTTGTCTATTTTTCTGAGGTTTGATTGGGCTGCCGTACCCCACACTGTGGCTCCATATTCTAGGATATGCCTTATATAACTGGTGTATGTTTTTTTCTAGATAGAGTGATTTGCACCCCAGTCTGGGCCAGCAAGTTTTTTCATCAAAGCTAGTCTTTGGATTCCCTTTTTCTGTAAGTTTTCTATTTGACTTTTCCAGGTTAGTCTTGGGTCAAACGTAACTCCTAAATATGTGGGATTGTCATTTTTTTCAAGGATTCTTTTGTCTAAGGTCAATTTGAGGCTTTGTACTTTAGTAGATAGAGAGAAAATTGAGTATGTAGTCTTTTTTGAGTGTATGGTCATTCCCCATTCTTTGGACCATAGGTTGAGGTTGTTTAGTGCATCTTGTAGTCTAAATTTTGAGGTGCCTATATATTCTTCTGTGCTTATTAAAGCAAGATCGTCGGCGTACATGCTGCTTTTTACTTTTCTAGGAATATGTTGAATTAGGTCATTTATGAAAATGAGAAATAATGTGGGTGACAGTACACCTCCCTGGGGGACTCCATTTTGTATTGTTGCTATGTTGCTCCTTTTTCCTTGCAAGTTGACTATAGCTTTTCGATTTGTTAGGTATTCTGTAATCCAGTTTAACATTTTGTGGGATATATGGTTGTTTAATAGCTTTAGGATTAGACCTTCTTTCCAGACCTTATCGAATGCTTTTTCTAGGTCGACCCAGACAATGGTCGTTGGTTTCTTTTCCTGGAATCCATCTTCTAATTCTTAAGCTATATAAGCTATTTGGTCTTCTGTTGATCGACATTTTCTGAAACCTGCCTGTTCATCTGCTAGTATATTTTCAGATTCAAGAAGCCATGTGAGCCTATTGTTGACCATTCTTTCCATTAGTTTGCAGACGCAACTGGTTAAACTTATTGGGCGGTAGCTGTCAACTTGGTTTCTTGGTTTACCATGCTTTAGTATAGGGATCATGATAGCTTTTTTCCAGACAGTTGGAATTTTTCCTGACTTCCAGCTAGCATTGAATATTTGCAGTAGTTTTTTCTTTGCCAGAGGTCCTAAATGAATAAGCATATCATTTGAGATCTTGTCTGATCCTGGAGCTTGTTTGGGTTTGAGGAGTTTCAGTGAGTCATCAAACTCTTTCATGCTGAGATTTGCTGTCATTCCATGAGAGTGTGGTGTGGACATTTTTGGAGCTTTCTCTATGTGGTCATTGACTTCTCTGGCTCTTTTTTCGGTGATACTAATATTTCCTACGCTGCTAAAGTGTTTTATAAATTTTTGAGCAGCTTCGCAGCCTGTGAGCTTTTCTTGGTCTGCGTCTAGGACTATTGGCGAAGATTTGTTCTCCTCTTGGTTCAGACTTTTGGCGATTTTCCACAGCTTATGTCCATCTCTGTCTGCATTTAGTTTTTCTGTCTTTTCATGCCAGCTCTTCCTAATTGACGAGAGATATTCCTTTCTGAAGATTGCGTTTGCAGCTTTTAGTTGTATATTATTTTCTATCGTTGGGGATTTTTCTGCTAGGTTTCTTGCTTTGATGGTTTCATTGTGGAGTTCCAAGTGTTGAGACCAGTTTGGTATATAATTTTTCCTGGCTCCTCTTGGGATGGATTCCTTAGCTGCTTTAAGGAGAGCTCTAGAGAATTTAGTGTAGGATTTGTTTATCCGATTTGTTTTGCCATTGATGTGTGTCACATAGACATCTGTTAAGCGTGCAAAGAGGTTCCAATTTGCTTTCTTGTAGTTCCATCTGGGAAGGGTGGAGTTTTCTATGGGCAGGTGAGTGGTTTCTATTTGGATGAGAATGGGTCTGTGGTTACTGGTGGCTAGTTGGTCAGCGACTACTCTTTTACTTCCTATGGATATTGTATTGGTAGCAAAGGCTAAGTCTGGAGTTGATGAAGTCATCCATGATCTGGAGTAAAAGGTGGGTGGGTCTTCTGGCTGGTTTAGGAGAAATCAGACTGTTTTCGGCTTGCCACTCCTCAATTTCTTCTCCCCTGGCATTGAGGTCTGGATATCCCCAGCTCTGGGAGCGGCTGTTCATATCACCCAGTATTAGCCACTCTTCATTTATTGGGATTTGAATTCTGCCAAGTTCTAGCTCTTTGTCTGGTGGGCAGTAGCAATTGATTATGTTTAGGTTTCCCCCTGGTAGGACCAGCTTGGTCCCCATTATTTCAGACTGCGTGGAGCTTGGTATGATGATATCTGAGGTAGGTATGTTGTTTTTGACGAGAGTAAGAATTCCCCCTTTAGATCTGTTTTCCCTGTCTTGTCTTAAGCATGTGTAGCCTCTAATTGAGCAACGCAGATTGCTATTGAGGTGAGTTTCTTGGATGCATGCCACATCTACTTCATTTTTATGGAGGAAGATCTTTAAGGCTTCTTTTTTCTTATGGATGCCCTCTGCATTCCATTGGAGAAAGACTAAATTGTGTTTTGTTTTCCCCTTAATGTTCTTGTCAGTAGGGTTTACTTCCTTTTCTCTGCTCCTGACTTCACAAGCAGAGGAGGAAGAACCACCAGTTCGCTTGGGTGGGCTCCTTCGAGGCGGAGAGCCCGGCCCCCTACCTGCACGGCGGGATTCCACAGGCAGGACGCCACAACTATATGTACTATTTTCTGTTTCCTCCATCATTTTGAGGTTTGCGTGCCGACGTGTTTTGCGCCAGTTGGCCCGTGGACTCCGACTTCAGCCTGCGTTTCTTTCTGGATGTGCTTCCATAGCCTTTGATCAACCAAGATTGTCTGCAAGGCAGCAGTTGATTTATTTTTGGAGTTTTCTCTCCTAGATGATTGCTATCCCTAGCTAACGGCCTCATCTGTCCGGGTTTAGAGTTTGAGCGCTCTATGTTCGCTTTTTGCAGTCATTTCTTTGGATTTATAAGGCATTTTTTAAAGAGTATCCTTACCACGGGATACCCCACCTCACCCTCCATGACAGCAAACCAGTTGGTCCGCGGCCGCTTATTCAGTATTCACGGCTATCCCTTATATCTAAAGGTCATTCCCCTATCCGCCACCTGGGGACGCGCTTGGTAGGAGATGATAGCTCCCTCAAGAGTAAGGACAGTGACTTAAATAAAGAAACAGATCGGCTACCTTACTTTCTCATATGACTAATGGCTGTATTGATCGGTTGTTTAAAATAAATGACGCACTGCCTTTATTTGATTATTGAAACCATTTTTAAGGAAAGCCTCCCAATACGGGTGAATATTTAGTAGCTTTTATGTTTGAAAGGTTTGTATTTTGGAGAAGTTAAAAGGCAGTGTAACCCCTGATAGTCAGGGTGCGACTTATACGCGGGTCAATGACAACATATAAGAAAAAAAATCTTCAACTAGGGGTGCGACTTATCCACCGGTGCGACTTATATGCAAGTATATACAGTATATTCAAAATAATGAATTTTAAAATAATTTTTTTTCCCATGTTAAATGAATTTTTGAATTTTTAAGAAGTCGGGTCTGCATTGATCATTTTTGCTTTTATATCATATCCATTAACTTATAAAAAGCTGCTAGTTTCAGTTTTCTCTGAATAATAATAAAAAATTATAGTTTTAAAATCTTGCTATATAGAGAAAATGCACATCTTATTACATAAAAATATTTTTTTATTTCAAACTTTTTATGTAGACACTTTTTAAAAAGAAAACATTAAAATCATTAATTTATATTATGTGTAGTTAGGTGAAAAACCACATTCACTTTAACAAGTTGACCATAACAATTAATAATATTTTTTCTAGATCCTTTTTCTTCCGATCCTACAAGGATGCTGAATCTAAAAAAGGTCTTGATCAGGAAGAAATATTTGAAAAACCAAACAAAGAAACCTGCCAAGGTGAAAACTTAAAACATTTTTATATGTCATTGTCTCTGGAATCAGTAACAAAAAATTATTTTGCTATTTTAAAATGAAACTCTGTAACTGGCTAGTTTTTTGTTCTGTGTAGGTATGAGAATAGCTATTTATGACAAGTTAGATGATGATGGCATCATAGCACCAGGTACTCGTGTCTCTGGGGATGATGTTTTAATAGGGAAAACATTAACATTGCCTGCAAATGATGATGAGGTAAGTTCTTATAGGTTTAACTACAGCCCTTAATGTTGTATATTATTGTTTTTACAAAAGAAGCTAATTTTTTTAGGTAAAACATTTTTTGCCTTTTCTTTGAAAATGTATAAAGACTGTTGTGTTTTAGATAAAATAGTTTGTTGACTTCTTGTTTTTACTTCAAAAAGATTTTTTACTATAGTGTAAATAATAAGTGGATCCTATTTTACTATTAGCTGGATGGCCAAGCACGTCGTTTCAGCAAAAGAGATGCCAGTGTTTTTATGAGACGCAGTGAGACTGGAATTGTTGATCAGGTTGGAAAGTAAACTATAGATAATTGTTTTATTTCCTATACGAGATCAATAAATGGAACCAGAAAATGAAGCTTTTACAAATATTTTATTGAAAGATCTTTAATGAGATTTTATTACTGCAGGTCATGGTAACTATCAACAATGAGGGATATAAATTTTGTAAGATTCGAGTTCGAACGGTGAAAACACCCCAGATTGGTGACAAATTTGCTAGTCGTCACGGTCAGAAAGGCACATGCGGAATTACTTATCGACAGGAGGTTTGTGTTTATTTGTTTGTAAAGATAAGATTTACTTACTTTGTGATTCTCCAATTTTATTTTTGAAATGTTTAAGCATTTTGGGCTTCAGAAAAAATTCTTTTATTATTTTTCAGGACATGCCTTTTACCTGTGAAGGAATCACTCCAGATATCATCATCAATCCTCACGCTATTCCATCTAGAATGACCATCGGTCACTTGATTGAGTGTCTGCAAGGGAAAGTAGCTGCCAACAAAGGGGAGATTGGTGATGCCACACCCTTTAATGATACTGTCAATGTACAGAAAATTTCCAAACTGCTGCAACAATATAATTATAATTTGAGAGGCAATGAGGTAAAGTTAAGAATATTTATTTATACACAATCAAGCAGTTTAGATTTCTTAAGCTGAAAATATTCAGTTCCTTATGCTCACTAAGAATCAAACAAAGATATAGTTTTACAAATTAATAGATTTATGGAAAATAATCATTCCCTTTTTTAAAGTTTTTGTAGATAAATAATAGAAACAAGTTATAAAAATATTAAAATAAAATGGAATCATTTTCGGACAGTTCATTTAACTTTAAAAGTCATTTGTTCAAGCATTTTTTAATGAGCCTATACTTAAAAGAATTGTAAATTTTTTTACTTGCTTTATGAATCAGTTTTTTTTTTGGCACACTGAAATATTTGATAATAAAAATTGTTTTTTCAGGTTTTATTCAATGGCTTTACTGGGCGCAAGTTGAATGCACAAGTGTTTTTAGGGCCCACTTACTATCAGCGTTTGAAACACATGGTGGATGACAAAATTCATTCTAGAGCTAGAGGTCCTGTTCAGATATTAAATAGACAGCCTATGGAAGGCAGATCACGGTATGCAGAGTCTATTAAAGACTTTTCTTTATCGTGGCTTAGATTTTTAAAAAAATACTAACTTGTGTTATATTATTTATTAAAAATAAAAATATTTTTCATATGTGAATATTTTATACATTACAATTTTTAGTAGACAATTTAGAAAAAATTGATGGCCATAAATAACAATAAATGTGTATAGAGAATTTCATTCTTCAGAGAAAAATATTAAATTCCAAATAGAGGGATCACATTTTTCTTATTTTAATCTACAGTGATGGTGGTCTGAGATTTGGAGAAATGGAGCGGGATTGTCAGATTGCTCACGGGGCTGCACAGTTCCTGCGTGAAAGATTGTTTGAGGCCTCTGATCCATACCGTGTTCATGTCTGCAATCTCTGTGGTCTCATTGCCATTGCAAATCTTCGCAATCAAACCTTTGAATGCAGAGCATGCAAAAATAAAACTCAGGTAGTCGCTTGTCTTTTATTACATCTTGTTTTATGGTATTATTATGTTGGTTTATAGTGAAAATTAACTTACTTCTTTAACATTTATTGATAATATTCCTATGCTTTGCCTTGTTTAGTTTTATTCAGCATCAATAAACTACCGGTATAGACTAATTTTTAGATGACATGTTGGCACCTAAAGTTGTAATTCTAATATCAGGTCATAAAATATGAAGCAAAGATGTTACTTTTCAGAATTTAAATCTAAATCTGAACATATAGCTAAAGCAGACATATCTGTAAAACTTTTTAAACATTGTCCCCCACCCAAAAAAGCGTTAATTGAAGTGAAAAAAAATCTGTTCATAAATATCAATAACATCGATTATAAGGTATTCAAACAGGGTTATGTAAAGGTTGTTCCATTCTTTATTTCACAGATTTCTCAAATCCGCATTCCCTATGCCTGCAAACTACTGTTCCAGGAGCTAATGGCCATGAGTATAGTACCACGAATGATGGTGACTTAGAAATATTTGTCACTTATATCTCTCAGTACAGCCCTTCTAAATGTCAATTTACTGTCATGCTGTTTTATAATTAGATGATCATGCCTTATTTGACCTCCCCAATATCTCTTTTCAAACTAGCTATTTTGATTGCACTAAAATATATAAAGTAAATTTACTTAACTAACACTTCAAAAACACATTAAAGTATAAAAGAAGCTAAACCTTGTTAAAATTGAAACCTTGATGTTTTGTTTGCTCTCTTATACTTGAAGTCAGTGCCAGACAAACAAAATGTGTCTTTTAGCTGTTCCTTATTGTTGTATAATGTGTTGGTTTGGTAAGGTTGAGGGGGGGCATTTATTTATACATGTATTAAAAGATAGGTTTAGTTAATGACATTCAAGTTCCTATGCGAGTTTGACATTTGAACTAAGAGTCTTCAAATTTTGGATTGCAATACTTTTTTTTTCTAGCCTATCTAGTGCAGTGTCTTTTTTTGTAAGAAAAAAAATCATTTAAATTCTTCCAAACTTACATCTTTGATAGTTGCTTTATGCTCTTCACCTAAATGTTTTGAATTATAAAATACTAGCTTAAAGGTAAAAAACAAACTATCTTGTGCACTAACAATAAAAATCTAATTAATTGCAAAAGCAGTCATCTCTTACAATATTGTGTCCTTATTCATTATCTTTGTTATATTTATGCAACTCATACTATGTAATATTAATGTAAACTTTTTTTTTTACTTTTGTTCCTTTATAGTAATAGGGGAATAAGATTTATAATACAGTAACGCAATACAAATTTTTCATTAAAAACAGACATTCTTTAAAATTCATTTTTCATATCATTGGTCATACTTTGCTGCATTTAGGTGTTTTTGTGTAATTCATACATGACAGTGAATTTAAAAAAATGTTGAATTTAAAAAAATGTGTTTTACCTGTTAATTTGTTGTTCTGATCTGAACTTAATAAATGTTTTATTCCACTGAATTCAATATATTGTGTCTTTATTATGTTATTGTTTAAATTAAATAGTGCAGATACAAGCCAACTTCCAATCACTGTGGTCCAGATTTATAACTATCACATCACTCTATCACAAACTTCCATTTCCCACCATGATGCACTCATATAAAAAAACCATAAATATTTATTGTATAACAAACAAACAATTTTTAGTTTACAGTTGATATAAAAACAACATTGAAGCCTGAAGTTGCTATGAATTTATTAACAAACGTTATTGCTGTTTATATTTTTTTTTTAAATTCTATATTTTGTGTCTTTGTCAACTGTGAGTTAATATGCAGTGTAGATTCTGAAAAAAAAAGGTAAAAAACAAAACATGATGAATAAAAAAATGAAATTAAATAAGAAACATAAATGTCTAATTTGTTTTTTCTATACTCTTGCACCAATTGCCAAGCAGTATCAATAGTGCCCTTATCAATATAAAACAATGATATATTCAAATCACAAGTAAATACTGTTTATATTAGCGTTATAACAGTCAACATTTTACAAAAACTGCTTTTCCCAAACATGTAACAAAATATTTTAACAGAAAGAAAGCTCTCAGAGTTATTTAAAACAAAAGTATTCCTTTCAGATTATTTGTGTACTTTGTGCTAATGAAGCCTTAACTCTTCCCTGAAAAATATCAGGTACCTTGCTAAACTTAAGGATACTCTCTACAAATTAATTTATCTGAAAACTATCCATTTAACATTTAGTACATGAACAAAGCATCTGAAACTATAAGAGTCTATCAATAGAACATGTATGGAGTACATGAAGAAGATAGGTGTTTTATTAAACATATGGCATTATAACTGAATAACTTACATTGGCAGAGTCCACAGCTGCAGCTGGAAATATAAGTAACTTTATAATGGACACTAGAACCATCTTTGCATAAGAATGGAACAGATTTTTTCCCTATATTTGCTTTACAGCAAGAACAGTTCTGTTCTGTAAAGAGCTCAAAAGTATCATCTTGAAGTTGTGTATCTCTAATTTGCTCTGTACTGATACCACAGGTGCCAAAACATGACTAGCAGGAAAGATTTGTAAAAAAAAAGAATTTATTTGAAAAATTCAGTTTAAGAGTATTAAGTTTATTTAAATGAATTTTTAAGACACTTAGATCTTAGTTAAAAGAAACGTCCCCATATTAATTGATATGTTATGGTATATTAATTTCTAAGCAAAAATAACCTGTACAGTTGTATATCACTCCCCAGATGGTCAATGAGAAAAGTTGATTATGCTTAATAAATGACAAAAAATGTAATAGGGTTGGCCTTCACACTTTTGTAATTTGTGGCAATCCAAGAATAAATAATAAATAATACTTACACCAAGTTCTAGTTGTTCAGATTTGCAGAGTCCATGTTCTGGATGAGTAGCATTAAGTTTAATAAAGCTTTCAAATTTGTATGTACAGGGAATCATTTTAGGTATACATTTTTTGCAACAAGAGTCTTCAGTATCTTCCAACACATGTGTAGTCTGTATGAAATCATAATAAAGTTAAAGATAAGTCAATGTACCGGTATTAAATTCACAATCAGTGCCTTAAAAAAATTAAGAATCTTTTTGGGTGGCAATAAGGCATGAAATGCAAAAACTGAACTAGTCAGAAATCAATTTTTTTTTTACTTCATTTTAACAAACTTCACAAAATTTAAAACTTTGCATAAATAACACTGCTCCTTCCTATCTTCAAGAAATTATATCAAAGCATGAGCCATCAAGGGAACTGCACTCTTCATTACAGTCACTTCTTAAAACTCCCAGTGTGGCTGGGCACAAAAAGAAGTATCTAGGAGTGCGCTCATTTGAATCTGTGGCGCCTATTTTAGAGAACAGTTTACCTCAAACACTGAGAGACTCTGAGACTAGAGTCTTTTAAAAAGAACTTAAAGACCTTTCTCTTTGGCTAGTGGCTGTGTGCCTTATGTACTAATACATCTGCCACTGCAATTCACACCAAGAGCACACTGAGCATGCTAAATTTAATAGCAAGGATAGAAGCGCCTTAAAAATGACCATCATTATTATTATTAATAGTTGATTATCTTCTTTTTTCAAGGCACATGAATTAATAGTAAAAAAAAATGTTTAATAAATCTTTTCAAGACATCAAATTTACTCTAAAAACATTCTAAGTATTATTCAATTATTTTCAGAGCAAAATAAATATCTGAGAAAAAATAAACATCAAAAGCTCTTCTAAAATATTTTTTTACCAGGTTGCAGTGCTTGATAATTTCTTGACATTGTTTGAGTTCCTCACTGTTTACACATTCCTTTGTTCCATTCTCATTACAGAAACATGTCTGTGTGCATTCAGTGTTAGACCATGTTTCATTACCTATTGGATTGCAGTTTATATATAATGGATTCATTGAAGAAAAGCTGGTCATTGTTCTAAATTACTATACATGCAAAGGGTTACTGTATATAAATCCTCATTGCGTAATAAAATACAAATCTAGAATATGAATTGTTATAATCTTTACCTATGTTAGTAAACTTGTCACATGTGACAGTTCCATCATGGCAAATGCTGAAAGAGATAACCATATTTAAGTAAAACAACCTATTGTTTAGTATATTTAGTTCTCTTTACATTAAAAGTGTTAATGTTATCTTTTAGTTACAAAAAAAATTTCTCACACTGTAGAGAACATAATAATTGTATATTTTTCATGAGTGATTTGTAACAAGGCCACAAGTTGGAAACTTGCCATAAAAAAGTACATGAATAAAGTTTTGCAAAAGATAAAAGAAGCCTTCAAAAATTAAAAGATTGTTTAGAAATTGGTTAAAGTTTTTTAGCTTTTTCACCATTAAAATAGTATTCTTTAATATCAAATAGACAAAAGAACATACCATTCTTCACATCTATCTTTGATTACTTTGCCAGGCTCCCACACTTCTCCATTGTGTATACATGGACACTCTGCTAGTTTACACTCTTGTGTTTCAGACTTTGTTTCCACATCAGGACAGCCATTCCCGTAAATTTGTCTAGACAATTTAATCATAGATACTATTCAATGCCCATAGGTCACATTTAAGATTTACTGTGTTTATTTATAAAGATGTAGGAGTGAAATGGTTTACTCACCTCTGTCTGGTTCTTTTCCCATCGCCACATGTGGTAGAGCATTCAGACCACTCTGACCACTCTTGTAATTCACAACCTAAGCAAAAAGAAGATTTATGCACAGAAAATTAATTTGGTGCAAACAGAACAAGAAAAACACATTATCGGTAATTTGCAATATATATGCCTATATCTATATATATATATACACACTCAAACCTCAAATACACTCAAATAAAAAGAGACTCTGTAACTTGTAAGATAAGATATTTATATATAGGCCTAATAAAATACAATGGGCTAAATAGAAACCTCCCAGGCCTGTTGAAAAACTAGAATCAATTTAATGGCCACCTAAAACCACTGTTTGATAAGAATGCCTGTCATCTAGGAAAAACCGTACATGCCTTTAACAGATCTTAGGAAAGTGTCAGAAGTGCTGGGAAAATTGACTCAGATCCGCTAACGTATCATTACAGCAGGAATCAAATCAAGCAACTGATTGCAATGTAAACCCAGGCATAAACCAGAAGTGAAATAGAAAGTGAAAAAAAAAATATTTCTACTTACAGTCATCAAGTTCTTTACATTTATATCCATCAGGAAAGCATTCACTGAAAGTATTTTTTATTGAATGTCAATAGTAAACTATGTTGAAGTCATGGAAATATTTTCAGTGTTGCTTAATGCTATAAATACCTTAGTATAAAGTATAAATTATTACAATAATTATAGGCAAAACATTTTAATTAGTTTTAATTACAACTCCAAGATTGGGAGACCAAGGAACATACAGACTTACAACAAGTAGCACTGGTGTTATATTTATAATAACTTGCAGCAAATAGCTTTGACATTATATTTATAATAACTTGCAGCAAAAAGCTTTCCCATATTTATACTACCCTGCAGCAAATAGCTTTGACAAACTAGTTGACCTCCTAAAATATGACTGTAACAATTATATTTTTACTATCTTTGATGCATTGAAGCTTGAATGGGATATAGTTTAAAATGTGCACACACAACATGTCTTGCTCAACCTACCATGAGACACATTTAGAAATGTTGATGTTGAAAGTTTGTGGTATAGGACTAGTACTGTTGTGAGTTTCATAACATTCACACTCTGCTTGTGCTACACATTCTCCAAAAGCATTCCTGGAAAACAATTATTATTGACCATGAGAAGCAGTTTTATCTAAATAATTTTTTTTTTTTTCACAATCAAAAGTCATCTTAAAACAGCTTTTGTAAGGCTATATCATGTTTTTAGATGATATAAAATAAATAGATAAATCATAAATTTGAAACAAATTTATCTCTATATAGGCTGTATAATAAAATTAGTAAAAAATTATTACTAGATTAAATTTATTGAAAATAACTGTGTCTACTTAAGCATACAATAACATTTTATATAAACATGCCTATAAACCACACAAATTATAGTTTTATATATATATATATAATTTTTTTTGTTTTGTTTGCATTTTAGTAAGACTATATTGCAACAGGGCACAGCTAACAGCAGAGGCCATCCTGGCAACAAAGGATGCGTTGAGGAGAGCCAGGAGAAAGGCAATGGGCAGAAACTCAAGAAACTATTATATATATATATATTTCCAAAAAGAGGCATACCATTAAAAAAACAATTTGAATAAAATTACCTTGAAGTTCTCTAAAGAGTATTACAACAGAATCTAAGCAAACAATGTTGGCAGTTTCTTTACCTATAATATCCATCTTTACATTTACAGTTTTCAATACAAGTGTCTTCATCTTTAAGTGCATCACAGGTGGAATTTTTCCTATACACTGCACAAGATTCCATGCACTCCTCATATTTGGTGACACAAGAAAGCTCTTCATTGTCCTCACATATTGGGTTGGTGGTGACTGTAAAATGATACCCAGGTATTTATGATGTGATTTTAAGTAAATCATATGCAGACTTAAATCAAGGGATAGACAAATTTGAATCCTATGAAACTCTATAAATATATATAAATACATAAATATAAACAAACTCGTGGCATAAAGATTGTCAAAGTGAATAACTAAGAAAATGCATCCATGCTTAATTGTTTATGCAGGATCACCATAAGACTGTTTTGCCCTTTTCTGTTTAAAAAAAAAAAATTCAAGCTGAATGTGCAATCTAATTTCATTGAATCCAGAATAAACTTTTTAAAATAATTCTAGTAAGGAATGGGTGATTGAGTGGGGAAACAGCAACACCATGTATTAGAAAATAAAAATTAACAAAAAACTAGATCTCATCAATCAACTTGCTATATTCGATATTCCAGCTCCAGTATATTTCATCAGCAAGCAGCATTGAAACCCACTCTCCTAACATTTCTAAACCCATCTTTGACATTGTAGACCACATAAGACAGTGAAAACTCCAAACTAGGATACCTACATTAGCTAGCCTAATGCTTCTTCTTCTTAATACAGCATACGTTACAATGGAGCAAAACAACTAACGAAAATTATAGATATGTTGACATTGCATTGGCTGCAAAAGAACAACCAGCTCAGCAGTCTGCCTTGTAGTAAACTTGTAAGGACTAATAAATTAAGTTACATTACTGGTTTATTTAAGAAAATGAAACAGATGCAGACCTGGCACACAGTTATCACATGACTGAGTTTCTGTCAAGTTGAATTTATTGCAATCATCATCACATTCTGGTCCACAGCTACGAGAACGGAACTGTTGGCAGTTTGCTGTGCATGGAGTCCAGGATGACCATGGACCAGGGCAAGCATGTGGAGCTAGACAGGAATAAAGCTTTATTGTAAATCATAAACAAAGTGGCCACCTTGTTAGAGCAGCCATCTAAATAAAAGGTTTACTTTTGTGTTAAAGAAAATGACTATTGTAATTCATATATTAGTCTTAAAAAAATTAAAAGCAAGCATTTGTGCATTTTATTATGTAACTCTGACTATTTTTTCATGAAGGAAATGCAGTGCTTGCATTCGCTGTAGACTATTTATACAATGAAATAAAATGATAAAGAACTATTCATTATTGCTATAGCTTACTTGTGCATCCTTCAGGAACACAAGGGTTAGACTGATTGACACAGTGGCCGGGTACACCAGCTTCAGTAAATATCACCTCTTCAAAGGCATCATAGCAATCACCTTTGCATTCAGTATTGGAGTCAGGGCATGTTGCACAGTCAGATATTTCACATACCAGTTTATTATCAGAACAATTGCTGAGAACACCAAAGAAAATAATTTTTCAAGGAAACTGATTTGTGTATTGTCACAATAAACTTCTGAAATATTCAATACATCTCTATATATAGATGTTTCAATCAAATATTACCTTGGAAAAATAAAGAGACAACCTAAATTGACACAGAGAAGAATAAGCCAACAACAAAGTAGTTATTTCGAGGGATCATTAGATTCATTAAAATTTATTTGAAACAATCTGAATAAAATTCTCCAGAACTTTTGGATAATTGGTGTTCTATGTTTGATAAGAATAAGATTGAATAAAAACAACAAGGCAAGTTAATCCTAATTTAGACATAAATGTTACTTTAAAATACAATGATTTTAATATGTTACTAAGAACTTTATATCTGATAGTGATTAAACAGGAAAAGTAAAAAATATTTACTTTGTATTTTTATATGTCAACAAAGGTATCAATTGAATCTTTAGAAATAAAAAGAATAATTTTGGACCCTTTTCTAATATGTTAAATGCTCAAACAATAAAATTAACATTTAAAAGACACATTTCAGATATTTGATTACCAAGAATAGCAGCTTCCTGTGACAACTACACCCTCTTCAATAAAATCTCCATTGTTTCCATAATATATAGTGATATTACTTTCACTTATTCCAAGAGTATTATTCAATGGTAAAAATGGTAAAGCATTCATGATGTCTTGGGTATCCAGCTTGCAGTAATCTAGAAAACAAACATTTCAGGTGCTTTAATAAAAAATGACATTTACCTGAATTTGTATGGGATATTACATAGTATTTTTTTTTTTTTAAATTAGGGCTGCAAAAAAATAATTGTAAGGGTGTGTTGTGAGATATTAAGGTTGTTACTACGACAGATTATGCCAAGGCTGAAAGCATTAACATGACATACAGTTTTCTATTAAGTAACATTTAAAACAAAATTTTTTGGCAGCTTATGGAATTCATGAGCAACAGATATGAATCTTTGGGATATTACTGCATTTCTAAGATAGTAAAAATGTCAGTAATTTAGATCAATAAAAGAATACGGTTATCATTAACAGACTGTGGATTGGTGATGTTATAAAACTATAGCTTTTTCATTTCATACCCTCTGAATGAGGGTAGAGCACTAACATAGTTATATACAGGGGGGCGAAGCCAGGAATTTAGCGGATTCACCCTGGTTATATAGGTTTGTAAGAAAAAGATCTTTACTGCCATTATACTTCCAGTCATTGAATTATTGAATATACTGGGGCGGAGCCAGGATTTTAGTGGATTCACCCTGGTTATATAGGTTTGTAAAAAAAGTTCTTTACTGCCATTATACTTCCAGTCATTGAATTAGTGAATATACTGGGGCGGAGCCAGGATTTTAGTGGATTCACCCTGGTTATATAGGTTTGTAAAAAAAGTTCTTTACTGCCATTATACTTCCAGTCATTGAATTAGTGAATATACTGGGGCGGAGCCAGGATTTTAGTGGATTCACCCTGGTTATATAGGTTTGTAAAAAAAGTTCTTTACTGCCATTATACTTCCAGTCATTGAATTAGTGAATATATTTAAACCATTTTATAAAATTAGTAGGCTATATTAAAATAAAAAAATTGAATCAACTAGTTAAAACAATAAGTTGCTTGCTAAAAGTTATTTTGGTATTTTCTTTTTTTGTATGCTCTAAAGGAGACCGTCTTTGATAGTTGATATATCTTAATTAAAAATTACTTTTCATATCTAATTACAGACTTTATTTTAGGTTTGAGGGGGGAATCAAAAAGTCATATTACAAATAAAATCCATGGATACATAGTGTTACCACATTTCAATTCACAATGTTAATAAATTGTTAATCACAAATTAATATACGGTAATTTACTAGTTCTTTTGAACAGGTTAAGTAGTATTTTAAATATTATCAAAAATGATAACAGCATAAAACTTAACACCTCTAATTTCCTTGTAGTAAATGATAGACTTCCTATACTGTACATTTCAAGGTTCATTTATTTATCATGCAAAAACAAATTGAGTCTCATTTCATGTCAGTCCAGATTCCAGGGCCAAAAAGAATATATATGTCTCATTTCATGTCAGTCCAGATTCTAGGGCCATAAAGAATATATATGTCTCATTTCATGTCAGTCTAGATTCCAGGGCCATAAAGAATATATATGTCTCATTTCATGTCCGTCCAGATTCTAGGGCCAAAAAGAATATATATGTCTCATTTCATGTCAGTCTAGATTCCAGGGCCATAAAGAATATATATGTCTCATTTCATGTCAGTCCAGATTCCAGGGCCATAAAGAATATATATGTCTCATTTCATGTCAGTCCAGATTCTAGGGCCATAAAGAATATATATGTCTCATTTCATGTCATTCCGCCATTAAAAAAGGTTTTTCAAGTATCGACAAAATTTAACAAAATGATTTATTATATAATAATAGTAATAATAATAGTAACTACTATATAAATAGGTGATTAAAAACATTCAGATTTAGACACACAGTAAATAATGGACAAATGGCCTACTTACTGATTTCTGGCAGGCAGAGTTTAAATTCAGTTATATTGACATTAAAGCCTACACTGGGTCCAGTGATGATAATCAAAATGTAAGTATTCTCCTTAATTTCAGCATTGAAATGATTTTGTTGATAATTGGAGGTAAACACATCTTCGCCATGTACATTCTGGGAAAAATAAAATCCAATATTTCAATAAAATAGGGCAAATGTGCAATAACTAGCACACTTTATTATTGGATTAAACAGTACACTTGAGAAGATAAAGCATAAAAGTAAATTGACAACATTATACGTTAACATCCGTTTTGAGTCTTCTTAACATAGCCCATTTTTCTTCTATTAGCCAGTCTGCAGAGCTGTTTGCTCTTTTGTAGTCAATGCCAGACAAACATATTTCAGTTGCTCAATACTGCTATATAGTGTGTTAATAAAGGTAGGTTGAGGGGGGAGCAAGGTGTATTAGAGGTAGGTTAGTTCAGGGCATTCAAGTAGGAAGTGGTCCACAGTTTCTTGTGGGCAGGTGCAGCGTCTGCAGTTAGTGGGTGAGTTGGGTTTATTCTATTTAGGTGTGAGTTGAGTGCTATATGACATGTTTTCAATGATAAGGTACTATAATTGTATTATATAACAGCAAATTATCTAAACTTTTGTGATAGAGAAACTGAAGAATCAAAGTTAATATTTAGCTATTATATTGATTATTGATTGCAAAAAAATATTGATTATATTTGTTTAGTTTAGATTTAAAGAATAATAATGCTGTTTGCTAGCTGCATTCTTTTCATGTCATTATAGATGAATGTATGCCTTCCATTATCTCCTTAAGTTTAAGAAAATATAATAATTTACTGTTATTACTATTAAGTCTATATATGTTGTTGCTAACATTTAACATTTTGTTTTTTAGACAAGTGGGACAAAATGCTTATGTAATGGATATAAAGAATGGCTATATGCAAATAAAAATACTTCGCAGTTTTCAAGGTGAAATTGAAAACAACTGTTTACAAGGGCAAAGTAATTTTTAAAATATTTTTTTTTTCATTTTTGTTAGTAAAGTAGAGGTACAAGGAAAAAATATTTATCTTTTATCAATTAAAATTGTTATTTCATATTTTCAATCTAATATTCTTGTAGCCCATTGATTAATGTATTTTACCTAAATTTAAGGTTCTTAGTCTTTGCGGTAACATGGTAACATAGAGCATGAAATGTGAATGAAATTACCGTTATTGGTTTTGACTGTACATCGTCTGAGTTTACAGTGAAGACTTGGTAAGAGTAGTAATTTCCCATGATGTTCAACGACATCAAAATACCTCCTACTGGAAGCAAAACTTCCACCTTGACCTCAGTCTTGCCATCCGGAATGGAGAAAACAAAGTTGCCTCCAGATACATCAGGGTGAACAATGTAGGTGTTGAAAAATGGGCTGGACAGAGCACTGGTGGTCAACTCAACTATATTTTCACAAACTGAAGACCAAATTGATAATAATTATGCAAAACACAAAAACAATAAGGCATGCTTATGATAACCTGGATCCTTTATTAACAAATTGTTAATATCAAATGTATACAGGTATTAAAAACTAATCAATATTTTTTATGTCAAATTTGGCATAAACTACCCAAGCAAAACTATGCTAGACATTTTCTACTTTATAAATAAACTTTCCCTAATTATAAATGTAAGCTCCACTGACAAACAGATGTATATTTAATTTAAATGTCAGAATAGGTAGCCCACTTTCAGTTATGAAAAAAATCTGGAAAAGGTATTCATCAGTTCATTACAATCAAAACCTTCTTCCATAAAAGTTTAAAATTTGATCTTAAAATATAAAGTATGTACATTCCAATGTTCTCTTGCTATTTAAAACAAAAAAATGGAAATCTAAAAGTCTTACCTCCAGAAGAAGGAGTTGTTCCAGGTGGTATTGAGGAACTGCTAAAAATAAAAGACTCCGGAAAGCTAACCGATTCTGAAACAACAGACACTGATCCTTGTGTACTTATTGGAGGCGCACTTGTGGAAATAGATTCTGGAGTACTACCAGATTGTGCTATACTAGAAGATTGTGGACCACTTGTGGATTCTGGAGCAGACACTGAGCCTTGTGTACTTATAGATGTTGGAGGATTTATAGGTGGTGGCGTAGTTGTTGATTGTGTACTAGGTATTGTGCCTGGAGTAGCTGTGGATGGTGTTGTTGGTGGAGGCGCACTTATAGACATAGATACTGGAGTACTACCAGATTGTACTGTACTAGAAGATTGTGCAATGCTTGTGGATTCTGGAGCAGACACTGAGCCTTGTGTACTTATAGATGTTGGAGGCGCATTTGTGGAAATAGATTCTGGAGTACTACCAGATTGTGCTGTACTAGTAGATTGTGGACCACTTGCAGATTCTGGAGCAGACACTGAGCCTTGTGTACTTGTAGATGTTGGAGGAGTTATAGGTGGTGGCGTAGTTGTTAATTGTGTAGTAGGTATTGTGCCTGGAGTAGCCGTGGATGGTGTTGTTGGCGGAGGAGCACTTATAGACATAGACACTGGAGTACTACCAGATTGTGCTGTACTAGAAGATTGTGCAATACTTGTGGATTCTGGAACAGACACTGAGCCTTGTGTACTTATAGATGTTGGAGGCGCACTTGTGGAAATAGATGCTGGAGTACTACCAGATTGTGCTGTACTAGTAGATTGTGGACCACTTGTGGATTCTGGGGCAGACACTGAGCCTTGTGTACTTATAGATGTTGGAGGCACACTTGTGGAAATAGATCCTGGAGTACTACCAGATTGTGCTGTACTAGTAGATTGTGGACCACTTGTGGATTCTGGAGCAGACACTGAGCCTTGTGTACTTATAGATGTTGGAGGCACACTTGTGGAAATAGATCCTGGAGTACTACCAGATTGTGCTGTACTAGTAGATTGTGGACCACTTGTGGATTCTGGGGCAGACACTGAGCCTTGTGTACTTATAGATGTTGGAGGCACACTTGTGGAAATAGATCCTGGAGTACTACCAGATTGTGCTGTACTAGTAGATTGTGGACCACTTGTGGATTCTGGAGCAGACACTGAGCCTTGTGTACTTATAGATGTTGGAGGCACACTTGTGGAAATAGATCCTGGAGTACTACCAGATTGTGCTGTACTAGTAGATTGTGGACCACTTGTGGATTCTGGAGCAGACACTGAGCCTTGTGTACTTACAGATGTTGGAGGATTTATAGGTGGTGGCGTAGTTGTTGATTGTGTAGTAGACATTGTGCCTGGGGTAGCTGTGGATGGTGTTGTAAGTGGAGGCGCACTTGTGGAAATAGATTCTGGATTACTACCAGATTGTACTGTACTAGAAGATTGTGCAATGCTTGTGGATTCTGGAGCAGACACTGAGCCTTGTGTACTTATAGATGTTGGAGGCACACTTGTGGAAATAGATTCTGGAGTACTACCAGATTGTGCTGTACTAGTAGATTGTGGACCACTTGTGGATTCTGGAGCAGACACTGAGCCTTGTGTACTTGTAGATGTTGGAGGAATTATAGGTGGTAGCGTAGTTGTTAATTGTGTAGTAGGTATTGTGCCTGGAGTAGCCGTGGATGGTGTTGTTGACGGAGGAGCACTTATAGACATAGACACTGGAGTACTACCAGATTGTGCTGTACTAGAAGATTGTGCAATACTTGTGGATTCTGGAACAGACACTGAGCCTTGTGTACTTATAGATGTTGGAGGCGCACTTGTGGAAATAGATTCTGGAGTACTACCAGATTGTGCTGTGCTAGAAGATTGTGGAATGCTTGTGGATTCTGGAGCAGACACTGAGCCTTGTGTACTTATAGATGTTGGAGGCGCACTTGTGGAAATAGATGCTGGAGTACTACCAGATTGTGCTGTACTAGTAGATTGTGGACCACTTGTGGATTCTGGGGCAGACACTGAGCCTTGTGTACTTATAGATGTTGGAGGCACACTTGTGGAAATAGATCCTGGAGTACTACCAGATTGTGCTGTACTAGTAGATTGTGGACCACTTGTGGATTCTGAGCCGTGGCCAGTAGCCGTGGATGGTGTTGTTGACGGAGAAGCACTTATAGACATAGACACTGGAGTACTACCAGATTGTGCTGTACTAGAAGATTGTGCAATACTTGTGGATTCTGGAACAGACACTGAGCCTTGTGTACTTATAGATGTTGGAGGCGCACTTGTGGAAATAGATTCTGGAGTACTACCAGATTGTGCTGTGCTAGAAGATTGTGGAATGCTTGTGGATTCTGGAGCAGACACTGAGCCTTGTGTACTTATAGATGTTGGAGGCGCACTTGTGGAAATAGATGCTGGAGTACTACCAGATTGTGCTGTACTAGTAGATTGTGGACCACTTGTGGATTCTGGGGCAGACACTGAGCCTTGTGTACTTATAGATGTTGGAGGCACACTTGTGGAAATAGATCCTGGAGTACTACCAGATTGTGCTGTACTAGTAGATTGTGGACCACTTGTGGATTCTGGAGCAGACACTGAGCCTTGTGTACTTATAGATGTTGGAGGCACACTTGTGGAAATAGATCCTGGAGTACTACCAGATTGTGCTGTACTAGTAGATTGTGGACCACTTGTGGATTCTGGGGCAGACACTGAGCCTTGTGTACTTATAGATGTTGGAGGCACACTTGTGGAAATAGATCCTGGAGTACTACCAGATTGTGCTGTACTAGTAGATTGTGGACCACTTGTGGATTCTGGGGCAGACACTGAGCCTTGTGTACTTATAGATGTTGGAGGCACACTTGTGGAAATAGATTCTGGAGTACTACCAGATTGAGCTGTACTAGTAGATTGTGGACCACTTGCAGATTCTGGAGCAGACACTGAGCCTTGTGTACTTGTAGATGTTGGAGGAGTTATAGGTGGTGGCGTAGTTGTTAATTGTGTAGTAGGTATTGTGCCTGGAGTAGCCGTGGATGGTGTTGTTGGCGGAGGAGCACTTATAGACATAGACACTGGAGTACTACCAGATTGTGCTGTACTAGAAGATTGTGCAATACTTGTGGATTCTGGAACAGACACTGAGCCTTGTGTACTTATAGATGTTGGAGGCGCACTTGTGGAAATAGATGCTGGAGTACTACCAGATTGTGCTGTACTAGTAGATTGTGGACCACTTGTGGATTCTGGGGCAGACACTGAGCCTTGTGTACTTATAGATGTTGGAGGCGCACTTGTGGAAATAGATGCTGGAGTACTACCAGATTGTGCTGTACTAGTAGATTGTGAACCACTTGTGGATTCTGGAGCAGACACTGAGCCTTGTGTACTTATAGATGTTGGAGGCACACTTGCGGAAAAAGATTCTGGAGTACTACCAGATTGTGCTGTGCTAGAAGATTGTGGAATGCTTGTGGATTCTGGAGCAGACACTGAGCCTTGTGTACTTATAGATGTTGGAGGTGCACTTGTGGAAATAGATGCTGGAGTACTACCAGATTGTGCTGTACTAGTAGATTGTGAACCACTTGTGGATTCTGGAGCAGACACTGAGCCTTGTGTACTTATAGATGTTGGAGGCACACTTGTGGAAATAGATTCTGGAGTACTATCAGATTGTGCTGTACTAGTAGATTGTGGACCACTTGTGGATTCTGGAGCAGACACTGAGCCTTGTGTACTTGTAGATGTTGGAGGATTTATAGGTGGTGGCGTAGTTGTTGATTGTGTAGTAGACATTGTGCCTGGGGTAGCTGTGGATGGTGTTGTAAGTGGAGGCGCACTTGTGGAAATAGATTCTGGATTACTACCAGATTGTACTGTACTAGAATATTGTGCAATGCTTGTGGATTCTGGAGCAGACACTGAGCCTTGTGTACTTATAGATGTTGGAGGCACACTTGTGGAAATAGATTCTGGAGTACTACCAGATTGTGCTGTACTAGTAGATTGTGGACCACTTGTGGATTCTGGAGCAGACACTGAGCCTTGTGTACTTGTAGATGTTGGAGGAATTATAGGTGGTGGCGTAGTTGTTAATTGTGTAGTAGGTATTGTGCCTGGAGTAGCCGTGGATGGTGTTGTTGGCGGAGGAGCACTTATAGACATAGACACTGGAGTACTACCAGATTGTGCTGTACTAGAAGATTGTGCAATACTTGTGGATTCTGGAACAGACACTGAGCCTTGTGTACTTATAGATGTTGGAGGCGCACTTGTGGAAATAGATGCTGGAGTACTACCAGATTGTGCTGTACTAGTAGATTGTGGACCACTTGTGGATTCTGGGGCAGACACTGAGCCTTGTGTACTTATAGATGTTGGAGGCACACTTGTGGAAATAGATCCTGGAGTACTACCAGATTGTGCTGTACTAGTAGATTGTGGACCACTTGTGGATTCTGGGGCAGACACTGAGCCTTGTGTACTTATAGATGTTGGAGGCACACTTGTGGAAATAGATCCTGGAGTACTACCAGATTGTGCTGTACTAGTAGATTGTGGACCACTTGTGGATTCTGGAGCAGACACTGAGCCTTGTGCACTTATAGATGTTGGAGGCACACTTGTGGAAATAGATCCTGGAGTACTACCAGATTGTGCTGTACTAGTAGATTGTGGACCACTTGTGGATTCTGGAGCAGACACTGAGCCTTGTGTACTTGTAGATGTTGGAGGATTTATAGGTGGTGGCGTAGTTGTTGATTGTGTACTAGGTATTGTGCCTGGAGTAGCTGTGGATGGTGTTGTTGGTGGAGGCGCACTTATAGACATAGATACTGGAGTACTACCAGATTGAACTGTACTAGAAGATTGTGCAATGCTTGTGGATTCTGCAGCAGACACTGAGCCTTGTGTACTTATAGATGTTGGAGGCACACTTGTGGAAATAGATTCTGGAGTACTACCAGATTGTGCTGTACTAGTAGATTGTGGACCACTTGCAGATTCTGGAGCAGACACTGAGCCTTGTGTACTTGTAGATGTTGGAGGAGTTATAGGTGGTGGCGTAGTTGTTAATTGTGTAGTAGGTATTGTGCCTGGAGTAGCCGTGGATGGTGTTGTTGGCGGAGGAGCACTTATAGACATAGACACTGGAGTACTACCAGATTGTGCTGTACTAGAAGATTGTGCAATACTTGTGGATTCTGGAACAGACACTGAGCCTTGTGTACTTATAGATGTTGGAGGCGCACTTGTGGAAATAGATGCTGGAGTACTACCAGATTGTGCTGTACTAGTAGATTGTGGACCACTTGTGGATTCTGGGGCAGACACTGAGCCTTGTGTACTTATAGATGTTGGAGGCACACTTGTGGAAATAGATCCTGGAGTACTACCAGATTGTGCTGTACTAGTAGATTGTGGACCACTTGTGGATTCTGGAGCAGACACTGAGCCTTGTGTACTTATAGATGTTGGAGGCACACTTGTGGAAATAGATCCTGGAGTACTACCAGATTGTGCTGTACTAGTAGATTGTGGACCACTTGTGGATTCTGGGGCAGACACTGAGCCTTGTGTACTTATAGATGTTGGAGGCACACTTGTGGAAATAGATCCTGGAGTACTACCAGATTGTGCTGTACTAGTAGATTGTGGACCACTTGTGGATTCTGGAGCAGACACTGAGCCTTGTGTACTTATAGATGTTGGAGGCACACTTGTGGAAATAGATCCTGGAGTACTACCAGATTGTGCTGTACTAGTAGATTGTGGACCACTTGTGGATTCTGGAGCAGACACTGAGCCTTGTGTACTTGTAGATGTTGGAGGATTTATAGGTGGTGGCGTAGTTGTTGATTGTGTAGTAGGTATTGTGCCTGGGGTAGCTGTGGATGGTGTTGTAAGTGGAGGCGCACTTGTGGAAATAGATTCTGGATTACTACCAGATTGTACTGTACTAGAAGATTGTGCAATGCTTGTAGATTCTGGAGCAGACACTGAGCCTTGTGTAGTTATAGATGTTGGAGGCGCACTTATGGAAATAGATTCTGGAGTACTACCAGATTGTGCTGTACTAGTAGATTGTGGACCACTTGCAGATTCTGGAGCAGACACTGAGCCTTGTGTACTTGTAGATGTTGGAGGATTTATAGGTGGTGGCGTAGTTGTTGATTGTGTAGTAGGTATTGTGCCTGGGGTAGCTGTGGATGGTGTTGTAAGTGGAGGCGCACTTATAGACATTGATGCTGGAGTACTACCAGATTGTGCTATACTAGAAGATTGTGCAATGCTTGTGGATTCTGGAACAGACACTGAGCCTTGTGTACTTGTAGATGTTGGAGTCAACTGTGTGGTAGTTAACTCTGAAAAGAAACGAACATTTTAAACTTTAATTAATTTTTGTTGTTTACCGTTGTGTTTTATTGAACAATCGAATGAGTACAGAGTAGTAAGCATACTTTAAAAAAATATTCCTTAAGTTAAACCTTGGATACTCTTTTATCTTTGTATTTGATCAGCATTGATTGTCTTGAAAAACTTTTATAAGGTTTTTTTATGCCTCTATTATATACTAGCATTTAGTAAATCTTTGAAAGCATGTGCTGCTTGAACAGTTTCACAATCTGTGTGAATTTAATCTGGCATATAAATGACGATTATACTAACTTTTGCAGTTGTAGTTTAGAAAGTCGTACCAGCTAAGAGACATGTTCAATGGGTGTTAAGGGAAGCGTAATGTATGTAACCTTAGTTGAGGAATAATAGTGCAGCATTTAACTTAGCTAACTTACATGGACTTGATTTAGTATTTTTGTTATTGCCTTTCACTCAATATAAAGTCAGTTTAGAGTTTTACAATATATTACCTTCACATTTTTCTATGTTTACAATAGAACCTGGAGTTGCCAGAATGAAAGAATGTCTGTCATACTCTTTGTTTATTTTATCATCTGTAAATTGCTGCAATTAAATAATTATATTTTGAGACAAAAAATATTACAGCTTCTTCAGTTTATCAGATTTAGATCTAGTAACATTAAATGATTACATGTAGATTTAAACAAATTTAAATAATTCCTATAAATTAATATAAATATTGGAAGTTTAGGATTTTCTTAGTTATTTGAACAAATCTTAAATGCCAAAAGAAAAACCTTCAATATCAGTTAATTACAAAAGTAGGCTACACATTTTTTTCATTAAACAATCTGTAATATTTGTTTTTTATAAATTTAACTTATAGTTAATTAGTTTGAATTCAAGGTAGTATAAAGTTATATGAATTAGCTAATCCATATATATTTTAAAGATTCCACATTGGAAAATTGTAAGACTAAAATGGATTTATTACATTTTCCGGGCAAGAATTATGCTTTGCTGTGAGAAAAAATCATCCAGTGAAAATATTTTACTTGGGAGTTTCAGTTACAAGCATATGTTTGTTGCTTGCTTTTGGTCCGAACAGAAAAAATGCAAGCTTACCACAATTTCCAGAATTTGACTAACAGAGAGCTCAGGATATTCAACACCTTGATAAGCCCAAAATAAAATGACTGCAGAGTTCTGAGAAATCAAGTAATACACCTCAGCATGGAGCTTGTCTGGGAAAATTAAGAATAAAGGCACACCATTTAAACTTTTCAAAATAAATCTAATTTATAAACTAATTTAAGATTAACAAAAGTTAAGTTTGATTTTACATTGTAAGTAGTAAACACTTAAGTTCATCTTTTCAGATTTACACACTTAAAAAAAAAAGAAAAAATTGGGGCTTCATTGGCGAAAAAAAAAGTATGATACAAATCAATATTCTGAAACAATGAACACAACAAAAAGAAACCAACACAAAAGTATTTTTTCAGTCAATTAGGTTGAACAGTTTTCTAAAGACAACAAATGTTTATCTCACCGGCAAAATTCTGAACTTCCTTTTCAAAATTAGCTGTATCATCTAAAATGTAGAGCAAATACAAATTGTTAAAATTAAATAAATAAAAGGATAAAAGTATATTTAAGGTAAGAATTAGATTTTGATAATAAAAAAAAAACAAAGGTTACTAAAGATAATAAAAGTAAACTTACTTGAAGTAAAATAAACACCCTTGTAGGAATCATCACCATAAAAGGTTGTCTGAAAAAAAAAATAGCGGATAGAAATACATTTTTTTTTAAAAAGTGAAAAAATTATTTATTACCTAAGAAATAATTGAAAAAAAACTTGATCACATTATACTGAGCTTGTGGAAATGTTTTTTTTACTATTGGGATTGATAGGATGCATTGTATAGTTTAAAATATTATTTTTTTCTGGTTGAGCTAACTGAGTTGCTCAAAACTAGCTGCAATGAATGATTATAAATACTTTAACAATAGTCATGATCTACATCTAATCATGCACACTGGTTCATTTAGTTCATTTACACAAGTATTAACTCCAATGAAGAAAATATTTTTTTTTGTCCCTAGAGAAACATAGGATTTGATAGTGCATTGCCAAATCTGATAGTCAATAATCACTTCTGTAGCCATGGACACTAAAGTGGTCAAAGTGTGTGAGCCATCTATATGCTCTCCACTAAAGGTACACTGGTAGGCTAATGCCTAAGGGTGCATCCCCCGTTTCACATCTGAGGATAATTGCATGGGCTAGAGCCAAGCAATACTTGGTGACGAGGACAGAATAGATGCAAGAGGACCACTCTTGTCCCAGTGTCTGGTTTCCCAGAGCTATATATATATATATATATATAGTATAATATTTGTACTACTGGGTGAAAGTGCAAGGATATGAAGTAATGCTGGCCTGTTAATGATCCGGGGCGATTCCGAAGGGAGAAAAATTTGTGCCTGTGTGTACAGTATACCTACAATGTGGCATGCCCTATCGGTTCAAATAACTTTAAAAACTATATAAGGGCGTTTTTTTTCCTTCCCAAACTTAAAGTAATTCAAATCTCCATGAGTAAACAATAAATAAAATAAATGTGTTTAGTCTTACTGAGTGAATAGCTATTGGCGTCAAGAGTAAAGCCAATTCACCTGGCTTCATGTTTTCAACACTTAAATTTCCAATGTATTCCTGTCCATTTGTTATGCTAAACAGTGAATATATCAGTGTAGTAGTTTTATTCCATATAGTGAGGTTATAGATGTTTTCAGAAGTTATATAATTCCAGGCTAAAGGACAAGGCTTAGCAGCTGGAGAAAAGAGATATGAAAAGTTAGAGATGCAATTAAAAAAATTCTAATCTAATGACCTCTCTAGACTACGAGTAATACAATTTTTTATTATTACACACTTGTTATGCTTCCAGTTGGTGGACTAACATCCGGTCCAGGAGTAGGCGAAAGTGGTGTATTTGGTTCAGTAGAACTAGGCAAGCTAACTGTAGCTGTTGAAACTCCTGTTTCTGGTGTATTAGTAGATTCTGGCCCACTTGATGAAATAAATTGGGATTGTGGAGTAGATGTAGATGGTGGACTACTTATCGTAGATGTTGAGACTACTGATTCTGGACTACTAATAGATTCTGGCCCACTTGATGAAATAGGTTGGGATTGTGGAGTAGATGTAGATGGTGGACTACTTATTGTAGATGTTGAGACTACTGATTCTGAACTACTAGTAGATTCTGGCCCACTTAGTGAATTAGGTTGGGATTGTGGAGATGTAGACACTGTTGTAATTGTTGTAGTAAATGGAATTGACTGCGGAGTAGCTGTAGATGGTGGGCTACTTATTGTAGATGTTGAGACTACTGATTCTGGACTACTAGTAGATTCTGTCCCACTTGGTGAAAAAGGTTGGGATTGTGGAGTAGATGTTGATGGTGGACTACTTATTGTAGATGTTAGGACTACTGATTCTGGACTACTAGTAGATTCTGGCCCACTTGTTGAAATAGGTTGGGATTGTGGAGTAGATGTAGATGGTGGGCTACTTATTGTAGATGTTGGCATTACTGATTCTGGACTACTAGTAGATTCTGGCCCACTTGGTGAAATAGGTTGGGATTGTGGAGTAGATGTAGATGGTGGACTACTTATTGTAGATGTTGAGACTACTGATTCAGGACTACTTGTAGATTCTGGCCCACTTGGCGAAATAGGTTGGGATTGTGGAGTAGATGTAGATGGTGGACTACTTATTGTAGATGTTGAGACTACTGATTCTGGACTACTAATAGATTCTGGCCCACTTGATGAAATAGGTTGGGATTGTGGAGTAGATGTAGATAGTGAGCTACTTATTGTAGATGTTGAGACTACTGATTCTGGACTACTAGTAGATTCTGGCCCACTTAGTGAATTAGGTTGGGATTGTGGAGATGTAGACACTGTTGTAAGTGTTGTAGTAAATGGAATAGACTGCGGAGGAGATGTAGATGGTGGGCTACTTATTGTAGATGTTGAGACTACTGATTCTGGACTACTAGTAGTTTCTGGCCCACTTGGTGAAATAGGTTGGGATTGTGGAGTAGATGTTGATGGTGGATTACTTATTGTAGATGTTGAGACTACTGATTCTGGACTACTAGTAGATTCAGGCCCACTTGTTGAAATAGGTTGGGATTGTGTAGTAGATGTAATTGGTGGACTACTTATTGTAGATGTTGAGACTACTGATTCTGGACTACTAGTAGATTCTGGCCCACTTGTTGAAATAGGTTGGGACTGTGGAGTAGATGTAGATGGTGGACTACTTATTGTAGATGTTGAGACTACTGATTCTGGACTACTAGTAGATTCTGGCCCACTTGTTGAAATAGGTTGGGACTGTGGAGTAGATGTAGATGGTGGACTACTTATTGTAGATGTTGACACTACTGATTCTGGACTACTAGTAGATTCTGGCCCACTTGGTGAAATCGGTTGGGATTGTGGAGTAGATGTAGATGGTGGACTACTTATTGTAGATGTTGAGACTACTGATTCTGGACTACTAATAGATTCTGGCCCACTTGGTGAAATGGGTTGGGATTGTGGAGATGTTGACACTGTTGTAATTGTTGTAGTAAATGGAATCGACTGTGGAGTAGATGTAGATGGTGGGCTACTTATTGTAGATGTTGAGACTACTGATTCTGGACTACTAGTAGATTCTGGCCCACTTGGTGAAATCAGTTGGGATTGTGGAGTAGATGTAGATGGTGGACTACTTATTGTAGATGTTGAGACTACTGATTCAGGACTAATTGTAGATTCTGGCCCACTTGGCGAAATAGGTTGGGATTGTGGAGTAGATGTAGATGGTGGACTACTTATTATAGATGTTGAGACTACTGATTCTGGACTACTAATAGATTCTGGCCCACTTGATGAAATAGGTTGGGATTGTGGAGTAGATGTAGATAGTGGGCTACTTATTGTAGATGTTGAGACTACTGATTCTGGACTACTAGTAGATTCTGGCCCACTTAGTGAATTAGGTTGGGATTGTGGAGAAGTAGACACTGTTGTAATTGTTGTAGTAAATGGAACAGACTGCGGAGTAGATGTAGATGGTGGGCTACTTATTGTAGATGTTGAGACTACTGATTCTGGCCCACTTGGTGAAAAATGTTGGGATTGTGGAGTAGATGTAGATGGTGGACTACTTATTGTAGATGTTGAGACTACTGATTCTGGACTACTAGTAGATTCTGGCCCACTTGGTGAAATAGGTTGGGATTGTGGAGTAGATGTTGATGGTGGACTACTTATTGTAGATGTTGAGACTACTGATTCTGGACTACTAGTAGATTCTGGCCCACTTGTTGAAATAGGTTGGGATTGTGTAGTAGATGTAATTGGTGGACTACTTATTGTAGATGTTGAGACTACTGATTCTGGACTACTAGTAGATTCTGGCCCACTTGGTGAACTAGGTTGGGATTGTGGAGTAGATGTTGATGGTGGACCACTTATTGTAGATGTTGAGACTACTGATTCTGGACTACTAGTAGATTCTGGCCCACTTGTTGAAATAGGTTGGGACTGTGGAGTAGATGTAGATGGTGGACTACTTATTGTAGATGTTGACACTACTGATTCTGGACTACTAGTAGATTCTGGCCCACTTGGTGAAATAGGTTGGGATTGTGGAGTAGATGTAGATGGTGGACTACTAATTGTAGATGTTGAGACTACTGATTCTGGACTAGTAATAGATTCTGGCCCACTTGGTGAAATGGGTTGGGATTGTGGAGATGTTGACACTGTTGTAATTGTTGTAGTAAATGGACTCGACTGTGGAGTAGATGTAGATGGTGGGCTACTTATTGTAGATGTTGAGACTACTGATTCTGGACTACTAGTAGATTCTGGCCCACTTGGTGAAATAGGTTGGGATTGTGGAGATGTTGACACTGTTGTAATTGTTGTAGTAAATGGTATCGACTGTGGAGTAGATGTAGATGGTGGGCTACTTATTGTAGATGTTGAGACTACTGATTCTGGACTACTAGTAGATTCTGGCCCACTTGGTGAAATAGGTTGGGATTGTGGAGTAGATGTTGATGGTGGACTACTTATTGTAGATGTTGAGACTACTGATTCTGGACTACTAGTAGATTCTGGCCCACTTGTTGAAATAGGTTGGGATTGAGTAGTAGATGTAATTGGTGGACTACTTATTGTAGATGTTGAGACTACTGATTCTGGACTACTAGTAGATTCTGGCCCACTTGTTGAAATAGGTTGGGACTGTGGAGTAGATGTAGATGGTGGACTACTTATTGTAGATGTTGACACTACTGATTCTGGACTACTAGTAGATTCTGGCCCACTTGGTGAAATAGGTTGGGATTGTGGAGTAGATGTTGATGGTGGACCACTTATTGTAGATGTTGAGACTACTGATTCTGGACTACTAGTAGATTCTGGCCCACTTGTTGAAATAGGTTGGGACTGTGGAGTAGATGTAGATGGTGGACTACTTATTGTAGATGTTGACACTACTGATTCTGGACTACTAGTAGATTCTGGCCCACTTGGTGAAATAGGTTGGGATTGTGGAGTAGATGTAGATGGTGGACTACTAATTGTAGATGTTGAGACTACTGATTCTGGACTACTAATAGATTCTGGCCCACTTGGTGAAATGGGTTGGGATTGTGGAGATGTTGACACTGTTGTAATTGTTGTAGTAAATGGAATCGACTGTGGAGTAGATGTAGATGGTGGGCTACTTATTGTAGATGTTGAGACTACTGATTCTGGACTACTAGTAGATTCTGGCCCACTTGATGAAATAGGTTGGGATTGTGGAGTAGATGTAGATGGTGGACTACTTATTGTAGATGTTGAGACTACTGATTCTGGACTACTAGTAGATTCTGGCCCACTTAGTGAATTAGGTTGGGATTGTGGAGATGTAGACACTGTTGTAATTGTTGTAGTAAATGGAATAGACTGCGGAGTAGATGTAGATGGTGGGCTACTTATTGTAGATGTTGAGACTACTGATTCTGGCCCACTTGGTGAAAAAGGTTGGGATTGTAGAGTAGATGTAGATGGTGGACTACTTATTGTAGATGTTGACACTACTGATTCTGGACTACTAGTAGATTCTGGCCCACTTGGTGAAATAGGTTGGGACTGTGGAGTAGATGTAGATGGTGGACTACTTATTGTAGATGTTGACACTACTGATTCTGGACTACTAGTAGATTCTGGCCCACTTGGTGAAATAGGTTGGGATTGTGGAGTAGATGTAGATGGTGGACTACTAATTGTAGATGTTGAGACTACTGATTCTGGACTAGTAATAGATTCTGGCCCACTTGGTGAAATGGGTTGGGATTGTGGAGATGTTGACACTGTTGTAATTGTTGTAGTAAATGGACTCGACTGTGGAGTAGATGTAGATGGTGGGCTACTTATTGTAGATGTTGAGACAACTGATTCTGGACTACTAGTAGATTCTGGCCCACTTGGTGAAATAGGTTGGGATTGTGGAGATGTTGACACTGTTGTAATTGTTGTAGTAAATGGTATCGACTGTGGAGTAGATGTAGATGGTGGGCTACTTATTGTAGATGTTGAGACTACTGATTCTGGACTACTAGTAGATTCTGGCCCACTTGGTGAAATAGGTTGGGATTGTGGAGTAGATGTTGATGGTGGACTACTTATTGTAGATGTTGAGACTACTGATTCTGGACTACTAGTAGATTCTGGCCCACTTGTTGAAATAGGTTGGGATTGAGTAGTAGATGTAATTGGTGGACTACTTATTGTAGATGTTGAGACTACTGATTCTGGACTACTAGTAGATTCTGGCCCACTTGTTGAAATAGGTTGGGACTGTGGAGTAGATGTAGATGGTGGACTACTTATTGTAGATGTTGACACTACTGATTCTGGACTACTAGTAGATTCTGGCCCACTTGGTGAAATAGGTTGGGATTGTGGAGTAGATGTTGATGGTGGACCACTTATTGTAGATGTTGAGACTACTGATTCTGGACTACTAGTAGATTCTGGCCCACTTGTTGAAATAGGTTGGGACTGTGGAGTAGATGTAGATGGTGGACTACTTATTGTAGATGTTGACACTACTGATTCTGGACTAATAGTAGATTCTGGCCCACTTGGTGAAATAGGTTGGGATTGTGGAGTAGATGTAGATGGTGGACTACTAATTGTAGATGTTGAGACTACTGATTCTGGACTACCAATAGATTCTGGCCCACTTGGTGAAATGGGTTGGGATTGTGGAGATGTTGACACTGTTGTAATTGTTGTAGTAAATGGAATCGACTGTGGAGTAGATGTAGATGGTGGGCTACTTATTGTAGATGTTGAGACTACTGATTCTGGACTACTAGTAGATTCTGGCCCACTTGATGAAATAGGTTGGGATTGTGGAGTAGATGTAGATGGTGGACTACTTATTGTAGATGTTGAGACTACTGATTCTGGACTACTAGTAGATTCTGGCCCACTTAGTGAATTAGGTTGGGATTGTGGAGATGTAGACATTGTTGTAATTGTTGTAGTAAATGGAATAGACTGCGGAGTAGATGTAGATGGTGGGCTACTTATTGTAGATGTTGAGACTACTGATTCTGGCCCACTTGGTGAAAAAGGTTGGGATTGTAGAGTAGATGTAGATGGTGGACTACTTATTGTAGATGTTGAGACTACTGATTCTGGACCACTAGTAGATTCTGGCCCACTTGGTGAAATGGGTTGGGATTGTGGAGATGTTGACACTGTTGTAATTGTTGTAGTAAATGGAATCGACTGTGGAGTAGATGTAGATGGTGGGCTACTTATTGTAGATGTTGAGACTACTGATTCTGGACTACTAGTAGATTCTGGCCCACTTGTTGAAATAGGTTGGGACTGTGGAGTAGATGTAGATGGTGGACTACTTATTGTAGATGTTGACACTACTGATTCTGGACTACTAGTAGATTCTGGCCCACTTGTTGAAATAGGTTGGGACTGTGGAGAAGATGTAGATGGTGGACTACTTATTGTAGACGTTGACACTACTGATTCTGGTCTACTAGTAGATTCTGGCCCACTTGGTGAAATAGGTTGGGATTGTGGAGTAGATGTAGATGGTGGACTACTTATTGTAGATGTTGAGACTACTGATTCTGGACTACTAATAGATTCTGGCCCACTTGGTGAAATGGGTTGGGATTGTGGAGATGTTGACACTGTTGTAATTGTTGTAGTAAATGGAATCGTCTGTGGAGTAGATGTAAATGGTGGGCTACTTATTGTAGATGTTGAGACTACTGATTCTGGACTACTAGTAGATTCTGGCCCACTTGGTGAAATCGGTTGGGATTGTGGAGTAGATGTTGATGGTGGACTACTTATTGTAGATGTTGAGATTACTGATTCTGGACTACTAGTAGATTCTGGCCCACTTGTTGAAATAGGTTGGGATTGTGGAGTAGATGTAAATGGTGTAATACTTATTGTAGATGTTGAGAATACTGATTCTGGACTACTAGTAGATTCTGGCCCACTTGATGAAATAGGTTGGGATTGTGGAGTAGATGTAGATGGTGGACTACTTATTGTAGATGTTGAGACTACTGATTCTGGACTACTAGTAGATTCTGGCCCACTTAGTGAATTAGGTTGGGATTGTGGAGATGTAGACACTGTTGTAATTGTTGTAGTAAATGGAATAGACTGCGGAGTAGATGTAGATGGTGGGCTACTTATTGTAGATGTTGAGACTACTGATTCTGGCCCACTTGGTGAAAAAGGTTGGGATTGTGGAGTAGATGTAGATGGTGGACTACTTATTGTAGATGTTGAGACTACTGATTCTGGACCACTAGTAGATTCTGGCCCACTTGGTGAAATAGGTTGAGATTGTGGAGATGTTGACACTGTTGTAATTGTTGTAGTAAATGGACTCGACTGTGGAGTAGATGTAGATGGTGGGCTACTTATTGTAGATGTTGAGACTACTGATTCTGGACTACTAGTAGATTCTGGCCCACTTGTTGAAATAGGTTGGGACTGTGGAGTAGATGTAGATGGTGGACTACTTATTGTAGATGTTGACACTACTGATTCTGGACTACTAGTAGATTCTGGCCCACTTGGTGAAATAGGTTGGGATTGTGGAGTAGATGTTGATGGTGGACTACTTATTGTAGATGTTGAGACTACTGATTCTGGACTACTAGTAGATTCTGGCCCACTTGTTGAAAAAGGTTGGGACTGTGGAGTAGATGTTGATGGTGGACTACTTATTGTAGATGTTGACACTACTGATTCTGGACTACTAGTAGATTCTGGCCCACTTGTTGAAATAGGTTGGGATTGTGGAGTAGATGTAGATGGTGGACTACTTATTGTAGATGTTGAGACTACTGATTCTGGACTACTAATAGATTCTGGCCCACTTGGTGAAATGGGTTGGGATTGTGGAGATGTTGACACTGTTGTAATTGTTGTAGTAAATGGAATCGACTGTGGAGTAGATGTAGATGGTGGGCTACTTATTGTAGATGTTGAGACTACTGATTCTGGACTACTAGTAGATTCTGGCCCACTTGGTGAAATGGGTTGGGATTGTGGAGTAGATGTTGATGGTGGACTACTTATTGTAGATGTTGAGATTACTGATTCTGGACTACTAGTAGATTCTGGCCCACTTGTTGAAATAGGTTGGGATTGTGGAGTAGATGTAAATGGTGGAATACTTATTGTAGATGTTGAGAATACTGATTCTGGACTACTAGTAGATTCTGGCCCACTTGATGAAATAGGTTGGGATTGTGGAGTAGATGTAGATGGTGGACTACTTATTGTAGATGTTGAGACTACTGATTCTGGACTACTAGTAGATTCTGGCCCACTTAGTGAATTAGGTTGGGATTGTGGAGATGTAGACACTGTTGTAATTGTTGTAGTAAATGGAATAGACTGCGGAGGAGATGTAGATAGTGGACTACTTATTGTAGATGTTGAGACTACTGATTCTGGACTACTAGTAGATTCTGGCCCACTTGTTGAAATAGGTTGGGACTGTGGAGTAGATGTAGATGGTGGACTACTTATTGTAGATGTTGAGACTACTGATTCTGGACTACTAGTAAATTCTGGCCCACTTGTTGAAATAGGTTGGGATTGTGAAAATGATGTAATTGGTGGACTACTTATTGTAGATGTTGAGACTACTGATTCTGGACTACTAGTAGATTCTGGCCCACTTGTTGAAATAGGTTGGGACTGTGGAGTAGATGTAGATGGTGGACTATTTATTGTAGATGTTGACACTACTGATTCTGGACTACTAGTAGATTCTGGCCCACTTGGTGAAATAGGTTGGGATTGTGGAGTAGATGTTGATGGTGGACCACTTATTGTAGATGTTGAGATTACTGATTCTGGACTACTAGTAGATTCTGGCCCACTTGTTGAAATAGGTTGGGACTGTGGAGTAGATGTAGATGGTGGACTACTTATTGTAGATGTTGACACTACTGATTCTGGACTACTAGTAGATTCTGGCCCACTTGGTGAAATAGGTTGGGATTGTGGAGTAGATGTAGATGGTGGACTACTTATTGTAGATGTTGAGACTACTGATTCTGGACTACTAATAGATTCTGGCCCACTTGGTGAAATGGGTTGGGATTGTGGAGATGTTGACACTGTTGTAATTGTTGTAGTAAATGGAATCGACTGTGGAGTAGATGTAGATGGTGGGCTACTTATTGTAGATGTTGAGACTACTGATTCTGGACTACTAGTAGATTCTGGCCCACTTGGTGAAATAGGTTGGGATTGTGGAGTGGATGTTGATGGTGGACTACTTATTGTAGATGTTGAGACTACTGATTCTGGACTACTAAAAGATTCTGGCCCACTTGTTGAAATAGGTTGGGATTGTGGAGTAGATGTAATTGGTGGACTACTTATTGTAGATGTTGAGACTACTGATTCTGGACTACTAGTAGATTCTGGCCCACTTGTTGAAATAGGTTGGGACTGTGGAGTAGATGTAGATGGTGGACTACTTATTGTAGATGTTGACACTACTGATTCTGGACTACTAGTAGATTCTGGCCCACTTGGTGAAATAGGTTGGGATTGTGGAGTAGATGTTGATGGTGGACCACTTATTGTAGATGTTGAGATTACTGATTCTGGACTACTAGTAGATTCTGGCCCACTTGTTGAAATAGGTTGGGACTGTGGAGTAGATGTAGATGGTGGACTACTTATTGTAGATGTTGACACTACTGATTCTGGACTACTAGTAGATTCTGGCCCACTTGGTGAAATAGGTTGGGATTGTGGAGTAGATGTAGATGGTGGACTACTTATTGTAGATGTTGAGACTACTGATTCTGGACTACTAGTAAATTCTGGCCCACTTGTTGAAATAGGTTGGGATTGTGAAAATGATGTAATTGGTGGACTACTTATTGTAGATGTTGAGACTACTGATTCTGGACTACTAGTAGATTCTGGCCCACTTGTTGAAATAGGTTGGGACTGTGGAGTAGATGTAGATGGTGGACTACTTATTGTAGATGTTGACACTACTGATTCTGGACTACTAGTAGATTCTGGCCAACTTGGTGAAATAGGTTGGGATTGTGGAGTAGATGTTGATGGTGGACCACTTATTGTAGATGTTGAGATTACTGATTCTGGACTACTAGTAGATTCTGGCCCACTTGTTGAAATAGGTTGGGACTGTGGAGTAGATGTAGATGGTGGACTACTTATTGTAGATGTTGACACTACTGATTCTGGACTACTAGTAGATTCTGGCCCACTTGGTGAAATAGGTTGGGATTGTGGAGTAGATGTAGATGGTGGACTATTTATTGTAGATGTTGAGACTACTGATTCTGGACTACTAATAGATTCTGGCCCACTTGGTGAAATGGGTTGGGATTGTGGAGATGTTGACACTGTTGTAATTGTTGTAGTAAATGGAATCGACTGTGGAGTAGATGTAGATGGTGGGCTACTTATTGTAGATGTTGAGACTACTGATTCTGGACTACTAGTAGATTCTGGCCCACTTGGTGAAATAGGTTGGGATTGTGGAGTGGATGTTGATGGTGGACTACTTATTGTAGATGTTGAGACTACTGATTCTGGACTACTAAAAGATTCTGGCCCACTTGTTGAAATAGGTTGGGATTGTGGAGTAGATGTAATTGGTGGACTACTTATTGTAGATGTTGAGACTACTGATTCTGGACTACTAGTAGATTCTGGCCCACTTGTTGAAATAGGTTGGGACTGTGGAGTAGATGTAGATGGTGGACTACTTATTGTAGATGTTGACACTACTGATTCTGGACTACTAGTAGATTCTGGCCCACTTGGTGAAATAGGTTGGGATTGTGGAGTAGATGTTGATGGTGGACCACTTATTGTAGATGTTGAGATTACTGATTCTGGACTACTAGTAGATTCTGGCCCACTTGTTGAAATAGGTTGGGACTGTGGAGTAGATGTAGATGGTGGACTACTTATTGTAGATGTTGACACTACTGATTCTGGACTACTAGTAGATTCTGGCCCACTTGGTGAAATAGGTTGGGATTGTGGAGTAGATGTAGATGGTGGACTACTTATTGTAGATGTTGAGACTACTGATTCTGGACTACTAATAGATTCTGGCCCACTTGGTGAAATGGGTTGGGATTGTGGAGATGTTGACACTGTTGTAATTGTTGTAGTAAATGGAATCGACTGTGGAGTAGATGTAGATGGTGGGCTACTTATTGTAGATGTTGAGACTACTGATTCTGGACTACTAGTAGATTCTGGCCCACTTGGTGAAATAGGTTGGGATTGTGGAGTGGATGTTGATGGTGGACTACTTATTGTAGATGTTGAGACTACTGATTCTGGACTACTAAAAGATTCTGGCCCACTTGTTGAAATAGGTTGGGATTGTGGAGTAGATGTAATTGGTGGACTACTTATTGTAGATGTTGAGACTACTGATTCTGGACTACTAGTAGATTCTGGCCCACTTGTTGAAATAGGTTGGGACTGTGGAGTAGATGTAGATGGTGGACTACTTATTGTAGATGTTGACACTACTGATTCTGGACTACTAGTAGATTCTGGCCCACTTGGTGAAATAGGTTGGGATTGTGGAGTAGATGTTGATGGTGGACCACTTATTGTAGATGTTGAGATTACTGATTCTGGACTACTAGTAGATTCTGGCCCACTTGTTGAAATAGGTTGGGACTGTGGAGTAGATGTAGATGGTGGACTACTTATTGTAGATGTTGACACTACTGATTCTGGACTACTAGTAGATTCTGGCCCACTTGGTGAAATAGGTTGGGATTGTGGAGTAGATGTAGATGGTGGACTACTTATTGTAGATGAGACTACTGATTCTGGACTACTAATAGATTCTGGCCCACTTGGTGAAATGGGTTGGGATTGTGGAGATGTTGACACTGTTGTAATTGTTGTAGTAAATGGAATCGACTGTGGAGTAGATGTAGATGGTGGGCTACTTATTGTAGATGTTGAGACTGCTGATTCTAGACTACTAGTAGATTCTGGCCCACTTGGTGAAATCGGTTGGGATTGTGGAGTAGATGTTGATGGTGGACTACTTATTGTAGATGTTGAGATTACTGATTCTGGACTACTAGTAGATTCTGGCCCACTTGTTGAAATAGGTTGGGATTGTGGAGTAGATGTAGATGGTGGACTACTTATTGTAGATGTTGAGACTACTGATTCTTGACTACTAGTAGATTCTGGCCCACTTAGAGAATTAGGTTGGGATTGTGGAGATGTAGACACTGTTGTAATTGTTGTAGTAAATGGAATAGACTGCGGAGTAGATGTAGATGGTGGGCTACTTATTGTAGATGTTGAGACTACTGATTCTGGCCCACTTGGTGAAAAAGGTTGGGATTGTGGAGTAGATGTAGATGGTGGACTACTTATTGTAGATGTCGAGACTACTGATTCTGGACTACTAGTAGATTCTGGCCCACTTGGTGAAATAGGTTGAGATTGTGGAGATGTTGACACTGTTGTAATTGTTGTAGTAAATGGACTCGACTGTGGAGTAGATGTAGATGGTGGGCTACTTATTGTAGATGTTGAGACTACTGATTCTGGACTACTAGTAGATTCTGGCCCACTTGTTGAAATAGGTTGGGACTGTGGAGTAGATGTAGATGGTGGACTACTTATTGTAGATGTTGACACTACTGATTCTGGACTACTAGTAGATTCTGGCCCACTTAGTGAATTAGGTTGGGATTGTGGAGATGTAGACACTGTTGTAATTGTTGTAGTAAATGGAATAGACTGCGGAGGAGATGTAGATGGTGGACTACTTATTGTAGATGTTGAGACTACTGATTCTGGACTACTAGTAGATTCTGGCCCACTTGTTGAAATAGGTTGGGACTGTGGAGTAGATGTAGATGGTGGACTACTTATTGTAGATGTTGACACTACTGATTCTGGACTACTAGTAGATTCTGGCCCACTTGGTGAAATAGGTTGGGATTGTGGAGTAGATGTTGATGGTGGACCACTTATTGTAGATGTTGAGATTACTGATTCTGGACTACTAGTAGATTCTGGCCCACTTGTTGAAATAGGTTGGGACTGTGGAGTAGATGTAAATGGTGGACTACTTATTGTAGATGTTGACACTACTGATTCTGGACTACTAGTAGATTCTGGCCCACTTGGTGAAATAGGTTGGGATTGTGGAGTAGATGTAGATGGTGGACTACTTATTGTAGATGTTGAGAGTACTGATTCTGGACTACTAATAGATTCTGGCCCACTTGGTGAAATGGGTTGGGATTGTGGAGATGTTGACACTGTTGTAATTGTTGTAGTAAATGGAATCGACTGTGGAGTAGATGTAGATGGTGGGCTACTTATTGTAGATGTTGAGACTACTGATTCTGGCCCACTTGGTGAAAAAGGTTGGGATTGTGGAGTAGATGTAGATGGTGGACTACTTATTGTAGATGTTGACACTACTGATTCTGGACTACTAGTAGATTCTGGCCCACTTGTTGAAATAGGTTGGGATTGTGGAGTAGATGTAATTGGTGGACTACTTATTGTAGATGTTGAGACTACTGATTCTGGACTACTAGTAGATTCTGGCCCACTTGTTGAAATAGGTTGGGACTGTGGAGTAGATGTAGATGGTGGACTACTTATTGTAGATGTTGACAATACTGATTCTGGACTACTAGTAGATTCTGGCCCACTTGGTGAAATAGGTTGGGATTGTGGAGTAGATGTTGATGGTGGACCACTTATTGTAGATGTTGAGATTACTGATTCTGGACTACTAGTAGATTCTGGCCCACTTGTTGAAATAGGTTGGGACTGTGGAGTAGATGTAGATGGTGGACTACTTATTGTAGATGTTGACACTACTGATTCTGGACTACTAGTAGATTCTGGCCCACTTGGTGAAATAGGTTGGGATTGTGGAGTAGATGTAGATGGTGGACTACTTATTGTAGATGTTGAGACTACTGATTCTGGACTACTAATAGATTCTGGCCCACTTGGTGAAATGGGTTGGGATTGTGGAGATGTTGACACTGTTGTAATTGTTGTAGTAAATGGAATCGACTGTGGAGTAGATGTAGATGGTGGGCTACTTATTGTAGATGTTGAGACTACTGATTCTGGACTACTAGTAGATTCTGGCCCACTTGTTGAAATAGGTTGGGATTGTGGAGTAGATGTAAATGGTGGAATACTTATTGTAGATGTTGAGAATACTGATTCTGGACTACTAGTAGATTCTGGCCCACTTGATGAAATAGGTTGGGATTGTGGAGTAGATGTAGATGGTGGACTACTTATTGTAGATGTTGAGACTACTGATTCTGGACTACTAGTAGATTCTGGCCCACTTGGTGAACTAAGTTGAGATTGTGGAGATGTTGACACTGTTGTAATTGTTGTAGTAAATGGACTCGACTGTGGAGTAGATGTAGATGGTGGGCTACTTATTGTAGATGTTGAGACTACTGATTCTGGACTACTAGTAGATTCTGGCCCACTTGTTGAAATAGGTTGGGACTGTGGAGTAGATGTAGATGGTGGACTACTTATTGTAGATGTCGACACTACTGATTCTGGACTACTAGTAGATTCTGGCCCACTTGGTGAACTAGGTTGGGATTGTGGAGTAGATGTTGATGGTGGACTACTTATTGTAGATGTTGAGACTACTGATTCTGGACTACTAGTAGATTCTGGCCCACTTGTTGAAATATGTTGGGACTGTGGAGTAGATGTAGATGGTGGACTACTTATTGTAGATGTTGAGACTACTGATTCTGGACTACTAATAGATTCTGGCCCACTTGGTGAAATGGGTTGGGATTGTGGAGATGTTGACACTGTTGTAATTGTTGTAGTAAATGGAATCGACTGTGGAGTAGATGTAGATGGTGGGCTACTTATTGTAGATGTTGAGACTACTGATTCTGGACTACTAGTAGATTCTGGCCCACTTGGTGAAATCGGTTGGGATTGTGGAGTAGATGTTGATGGTGGACTACTTATTGTAGATGTTGAGATTACTGATTCTGGACTACTAGTAGATTCTGGCCCACTTGTTGAAATAGGTTGGGATTGTGGAGTAGATGTAAATGGTGGAATACTTATTGTAGATGTTGAGAATACTGATTCTGGACTACTAGTAGATTCTGGCCCACTTGATGAAATAGGTTGGGATTGTGGAGTAGATGTAGATGGTGGACTACTTATTGTAGATGTTGAGACTACTGATTCTGGACTACTAGTAGATTCTGGCCCACTTAGTGAATTAGTTTGGGATTGTGGTGATGTAGACACTGTTGTAATTGTTGTAGTAAATGGAATAGACTGTGGAGGAGATGTAGATGGTGGACTACTTATTGTAGATGTTGAGACTACTGATTCTGGACTACTAGTAGATTCTGGCCCACTTGTTGAAATAGGTTGGGACTGTGGAGTAGATGTAGATGGTGGACTACTTATTGTAGATGTTGACACTACTGATTCTGGACTACTAGTAGATTCTGGCCCACTTGGTGAAATAGGTTGGGATTGTGGAGTAGATGTAGATGGTGGACTACTTATTGTAGATGTTGAGACTACTGATTCTGGACTACTAGTAGATTCTGGCCCACTTGTTGAAATAGGTTGGGATTGTGGAGTAGATGTAAATGGTGGAATACTTATTGCAGATGTTGAGAATACTGATTCTGGACTACTAGTAGATTCTGGCCCACTTTGTGAAATAGGTTGGGATTGTGGAGTAGATGTTGATGGTGGACTACTTATTGTAGATGTTGAGACTACTGATTCCGGCCCACTAGTAGATTCTGGCCCACTTGGTGAAATAGGTTGGGATTGTGGAGATGTTGACACTGTTGTAATTGTTGTAGTAAATGGAATTGACTGTGGAGTAGATGTAGATGGTGGGCTACTTATTGTAGAGGTTGAGACAACGGATTCTGAACTACTAGTAGATTCTGGCCCATATGTTGAAATAGGTTGGGATTGTGGAGTAGATGTAGATGGTGGACTACTTATTGTATATGTTGAGACTACTGATTCTGGACTACTAGTAGATTCTGGCCCACTTGGTGAAATAGGTTGGGATTGTGGAGATGTTGACACTATTGTAATTGTTGTAGTAAATGGAATCGACTGTGGAGTAGCTGTAGATGGTGGGCTACTTATTGTAGATGTTGATACTACTGATTCTGGACTACTAGTAGATTCTTGCCCACTTGGTGAAATAGGTTGGGATTGTGGAGTAGATGTAGATGGTGGACTACTTATTGTAGATGTTGAGACTACTGATTCAGGACTATTAGAAGATTCTGGCCCACTTGTTGAAATAGGTTGGGATTGTGGAGTAGATGTAAATGGTGGACTACTTATTGTAGATGTTGAGACTACTGATTCTGGACTACTAGTAAATTCTGGCCCACTTGTAGATTCTGGCCCACTTGGTGAAATAGGTTGGGATTGTGGAGATGTTGACACTGTTGTAGTTGCTGTAGTAAATGGAATTGACTGTGGAGTAGATGTAGATGGTGGGCTACTTATTGTAGATGTTGAGATTACTGATTCTGGACTACTAGTAGATTCTAGACCACTTGGTGAATTAGGTTTGGATTGTGGAGTAGATGTAGATGGTGGACTACTTATTGTAGATGTTGAGACTACTGATTCTGGACTACTAGTAGATTCTGGCCTACTTGTTGAAATAGGTTGGGATTGTGGAGTAGATGTCAATGGTGGACTACTTATTGTAGATGTTGAGACTACTGATTCTGGCCCACTAGTAGATTCTGGCCCACTTGGTGAAATAGGTTGGGATTGAGGAGATGTTGATACTGTTGTAATTGTTGTAGTAAATGGAATTGACTGTGGAGTAGATGTAGATGGTGGGCTACTAATTGTGAATGTCAAAGCTCCTGTTTCTGGAGTACCAGTAGACTGTGGCCCACTTGGCATTTCTAGTTTACTTGGTGATTCTGATCCACTTGGTGATACTGGCTCTGTTGTAAATATAGTCACTTCTGTTACCTGTTCTGAATTGTTAAATAAAATAAATGTTTCATTAAGTATTGTTTTGTAACTTTATAAACAGAAGTTTTATGTATTATGATATATATATACATATATATATATATATATATACATTATTATCAAAGAAAAACATTTTTATTACCTTTGCAAACATTGATCAGCACTTGATAGTCAGGTTTGGTTAGCACAAAAGCAATATCATTAAATAAAGATGGTACGCTTATGGAAGACATTAAAACCGCATTATAATTCTGTATTTTAGAAAGAAAACAAAAATTTAGTAGAAAAAAATAATTATAGTTTTAAAAAAATATTGAAAATAGTTTAGGCTGTAAAATATAATCTTAAATTTGTATGGTTACTTTGACTAATTCTAGTTTTATTGATTTTCAGAAGCTCTCTGTGATTTATTGTATTAAAACCTTTGTGTTTCTGATTATTTATTTTACTGATTCCTATTCCTATTCTTACTTAGTTGTGTTTGACTCACACACATTTCACTGAACATATTAGATCTGCTTTGTTTAAAATTGTCTTCATCTCTGTGCTATTTCTTTTCAACTCTAGTTAATATGTATGAAAATTAAACATATATAATTTATATAAATGACTTTCAAGATGGCCTGTTTATTAGATCAAATGTTACTTTAATCTGAAAAATGATTGTGGCTGCTCAGCTGGAAAATGTGCTTTGTAGTTGCACATTAGCAATATGGGAAGTGACTTATACCTATTTAGGAACATATTTAATAAGATTCCATCAAACCACAACAAGATTGAGTGGTGCCTATTTGATATATATACAGCAACCATTATAATTGATGCATTTCACATACATTATTTAGTTTTGCAGTACTTTTTGGCCAAGGATGTCATAATTTTTTAGGGACATCTGTAAACTATATAAGACTGCAAAAAATTATATTTGCTTGACAGTAAAAAGAAAAGGCGTACAGATATGTACTTTGTTAACGCTGTGTACTTTGTTCCATCTATGTACTTTGTTACAGCTATGTACTTTGTTAAGGCCATGTACTTTGTTAAAGCTAAGTACTTTGTTAAAGCTGTGTACTTTGTTGCAGATATGTACTTTTTTTTAGAGATATGTACTTTGTTGAAGCTAAGTACTTAGTTAAAGCTGTGTACGTTGTTGCAGATATGTACTTTTTTTTAGAGATATGTACTTTGTTAAAGTTAAGTACTTTGTTAAAGGTATGTACTTTGTTAAAGCTATGTACTTTGTTAAAGCTATTTACTTTGTTACAGCTATGTACTTTGTGAAAGTATGTTGTTTTTTAAAGCTATGTATTTAAAATTTGTCCTAAGCCTATGCTGAGTGGTCTACTTTTAATGTAATTAATCACAGCAGAAGTTCATAATTCTTAATGCTAACTTCAATCTATTTGTGGCTCAATATAATAAATTTTGCAACCACCCCACCAGGTTTTTTTTTTAATAAAGAAATTTTTCAAAGGATTTAGCAAAATTTGCTGCTTAACAGTGCAATATTATTAATAATAAGTAAAGTAAATATGAAAGACAAATATAATAAATTAAACAGTTAAACATTGTTGGCCAAACCTGGACAATGAATGCAGAGGCACCACTAGGTATTGGTACATTGGTTCCAGCTGGTACAGTGAACACAAAGAGGTTTATGTTGTTTCCTTGTTGAGTGGCATGAAAGACTGTTGCATCTTCTGTAGAGAGATATATTACATATGCAAACTATTTCCTAACACAGACTTATTTTATAAATAAAACAACAACATAGCTTTTCTTAGCATATACAAAAACATACTAAATATATTGTTTCATCCAAAATAAATAGTACCCTTGTCTTGGGCATATATAGAAACATATTAGGTATAGGCCTATTGTTTAGCCAACTGATATGTTTTGATTTAAAAATAAAAGGTGATGCTTCACTCACCTTTCCAATAATAACTTCCTTCAGGAATGGGTGTGTTCACTGAGAATATATATTTTGTATTTTTTTAAAGCACAAATGTGACATAGTTGAAATGAGAGAAAAAAAATAACAGAACAAAAAACAAAGCTCTATTTTAAGCCTGGTAGGTTTTATTTTACCTAGTCCTTTAACTTAATTAGTACCATTATTTACTCACTGAAGACAAAAGCAAACTGTGCTCCAATTGCACCTTGAATAAAATTCTGAAACAATATTTATTGAAGTGTCAATTAACATGTTATGCTATAAAAGCTTCATTGTAAAATGAAAAAAAGTTTTTAGATGCTATGGGAGCCTCATCCGCTTTAAGTATCTATGTGTGCCAAACTAAGAAAGCCATAAAAGTGCTATATATCTCATTTAGGGTAAACAGGAGAGTTGACATATAGTGGTATAGTGGCAACATGCTCTCGGATTGCCATTTTAAAGGCTCTGGGTTCAGATACAGGTTACTACCAAAGTTTTTTTCCTGGGTCTGGAAGTCCCTTAGTCAATCCAGCTATGATGGGCACTTGCTTTGTGCTGGTCACACAATCCCCTGTATGCCACGCCCACAAAAACTCTGCTTTACTTGCCTTATGGACCTCATAGACTAAAAGGTATAACTTTTGTATGAGCACACAAATTAAAGCACATTATGTCCTTGTTTTACTCATTGTGCTTTTTAAAAAAAAATACTTGTAAAGAGAGTGACTTTTGACACGTTGAAGTAACATCAATAAAAAGATTTAATTCAAACAGTGAAGGGAAAACATGAACAAATCAAACCAATAAAATAGCTTGTTTATCAATTATTGGAATTAAATTATAAACTAATGTTGAGATATAGTTCTATAGAAGCTATACAAAAAGCAAGCTTACCGTTTGTAAGGGTACAAAAAGTTGACTACTAGGTCCTGCATCAATACTTTGAAGTGAATAATCTGAGTTGTCAATCACAACCAAAACCTGAGGATTTTCACTGTAAGCAGAGCTAGTTGACAATGGATACTCTTTGTCACTGACTGGAATGGGCACCATGTTGATTGGACAAGGAGTGCTTGGGGTTGGCGTCAATATTGTACTTGTTGTTGTAGATGGTGTTGTGACTGTTACCATAGTAGAATAACATATATATATACACTAAAAACTATGATTTAATGCTATCGCAAATTTATTATCATAAACAATGATCATGTAAAGATAATAAAGGGTTATCAAACATTAATGTTATTAAAAGCTTAAGATAATCAGAGTTTGTCTCTTGTCAGTAGGACCTGTGTTATTTCTTGCTTCCTTTTGTCGGTGAAATTTAAATTCTTATTCATGTCCTCATTAAATATATATATTAAATTATATTTCTTACATTTAAATTATCTTCAAAAGCTTATTTTCTTAAGGTACATTGAGTATATTAATGCTTCTTTTCAGCAACTAACTTTTACCCTTGACATTAGTTTACAGTACCCCCATTGTTGTAGTCAATTCATAACCACTACCTGCATAAACTTTTTTTTAAATAAACCTTAAATTTGAAATAGAAATAATATGAAAGAAAAAACCCAACTTACAACAGTTGCTAGGTGGGCAAGGAGAGCTACATACATTTGCATATTCATCTAGACAAACTGAATTGCAGTAACCAAGTGTGCAGTTGTTTACTAGAGACAAAGGAAAATGTTATTTAATTATTATGATCACATCGTCATTGTTGTAATCAGCTTGCTTACAATTCACACAATTCAATTAGTTATCTCTAATTTAAGCTTTTCTTAGATCACTTATGAAATGCATTGGAGAGTCTAAAAAGGAAAAGTGAAGTAATACAGATATGAAGAGCTGTGATAAGAAATTATAATACAGATATGAAGAGCTGTGATAAGAAATGATAATATAGATATGAAGAGCTGTGATAAGAAATAGATATGAAGAGCTGTGATAAGAAATTATAATACAGATATGAAGAGCTGTGATAAGAAATTATCATACAGATATGAAGAGCTGTGATAAGAAATAGATATGAAGAGCTGTGATAAGAAATTATAATACAGATATGAAGAGCTGTGATAAGAAATGATAATACAGATATGAAGAGCTGTGATAAGAAATTATAATACAGATATGAAGAGCTGTGATAAGAAATTATAATACAGATATGAAGAGCTGTGATAAGAAATTATAATACAGATATGAAGAGCTGTGATAAGAAATTATAATACAGATATGAAGAGCTGTGATAAGAAATTATAATACAGATATGAAACCTGTGATAAGAAATTATAATACAGATATGAAGAGCTGTGATAAGAAATTATAATACAGATATGAAGAGCTGTGATAAGAAATTATAATACAGATATGAAGAGCTGTGATAAGAAATTATAATACAGATATGAAGAGCTGTGATAAGAAATTATAATACAGATATGAAGAGCTGTGATAAGAAATAGATATGAAGAGCTGCAATAAGAAATAGATATGAAGAGCTGTGATAAGAAATAGATATGAAGAGCTGTGATAAGAAATAGATATGAAGAGCTGTGATAAGAAATAGATATGAAGAGCTGTGATAAGAAACTATAATAGTACTGAATGAAGGTCATTGATCTATGGAATTTTCATCTTATATTGTGCTTTTATGGATTAACGTTTCTTTTACGGCAATAGATAGGACACTCCCTGTCCCTGTGGAATACCCCACAGGGCTTCACCCGGCAGGCTATGCAGTGGAACATCAGGGAAAATAGGTTGGTTGTCCTAAAATACTTTTTTATACTTTCAGAGGGTCAGGTATCATACAGCTTGCATTGGAAAGCATTGCATTTTATTGCTGTCTTGATAGATTATGAGGCTAAAAAGTGTGACAGCTATTGTAACTTATTTACTCTACAAATATTTCATATGTACACAAGTTTATCACTTACTTAAAAAAAACTATTTTACAGATTATCAAGTTAAATGTAGAAAATAATGCAATTTTTATTTGGGAGAAAAAAATACCTTGGACACATCCATCAGCCTTTATGTATACAGCTTCAGCAGTACTGAATTTCAACTCATTAAATTCTAAGACTATTTTAATATGATGAATGTCTTTCCCATCTTTGAGAAAATATGTGAAAATATCTTTGTCTTTTGTATTCACCTATAAACAGTTTGTTTAAAGCAATTATTTATGACAGTATTTAAAAATTGTGTATACTTTTACAAATAAAAACATTATATGATAAAACAAAAATATTAAAACAAACTAGTAATAACAAAGATATGTATATATATATATATACATATATGAAGACCACACATTTTTGTAACTTTTTAAGTTATGGCTCGTCATATATATTCATACATAGTCTGTACTGATCAAGTGAAAAGACTGCAATAACTATAGGAAAATTACTCAAGAAAAAAACATGTGTGTACCATTTAAAATAACTCTAAACTACAAAAGTGTGACTCAACAGTATTTTTCTGTTTAGCATTAAAATATACACATTTGCCTTTAAAAACAGAAAAAAGAAATATATAGCGTAGAAGTGTAATTTTGGTAGCAAATGATGAGTGTGAGATCTATTCAAATAGGAAAAAAACTAAATAGTCAAAAGTTTAAATTACCTCTTCGGAGTAGTTGTTTCCATCCATTTTGAAAACTGTAATTAGTGCAAGCTCAATATCTTTTAGCTGCAGTGAAATTGAAACTATGTCCAGTGCACTAACAATGTTGTTTGGCTTCAGTACAAGTTCAATGTCAGTTTCTCCTGGCTGGGGTTTGAAAATACTGCTGTTGCTTGACGCTGGTCCAAAATGTTGTGGCCTCAAAGTCAAAAAATCTTCCTCACACACTGTTTTTTAGCAATAATTGCAAGGGTTGATTAAAACAAGAAAGTTTTCAGCAATAATTGCAAGGGTTGATTAAAACAAGAAAGTTTTCAGCAATAATTAAAAGGGTTGATTAAAACAAGGAAGTTTTCCACAATAATTGAAAGGGTTGATTAAAACAAGAAAGTTTTCAGCAATAATTGCAAGGGTTGATTAAAGCAAGAAAGTTTTCAGCAATAATTGCAAGGGTTGATTAAAGCAAGAAAGTTTTCAGCAATAATTGAAAGGGTTGATTAAAACAAGAAAGTTTTCAGCAATAATTGCAAGGGTTGATTAAAACAAGAAAGTTTTCAGCAATAATTGCAAGGGTTGATTAAAACAAGAAAGTTTTCAGCAATAATTGCAAGGGTTGATTAAAACAAGAAAGTTTTCAGCAATAATTGCAAGGGTTGATTAAAACAAGAAAGTTTTCAGCAATAATTGCAAGGGTTGATTAAAACAAGAAAGTTTTCAGCAATAATTAAAAGGGTTGATTAAAACAAGAAAGTTTTCCACAATAATTGAAAGGGTTGATTAAAACAAGAAAGTTTTCAGCAATAATTGCAAGGGTTGATTAAAGCAAGAAAGTTTTCAGCAATAATTGCAAGGGTTGATTAAAGCAAGAAAGTTTTCAGCAATAATTGAAAGGGTTGATTAAAACAAGAAAGTTTTCAGCAATAATTGCAAGGGTTGATTAAAACAAGAAAGTTTTCAGCAATAATTGCAAGGGTTGATTAAAACAAGAAAGTTTTCAGCAATAATTGCAAGGGTTGATTAAAACAAGAAAGTTTTCAGCAATAATTGAAAGGGTTGATTAAAACAAGAACAAAGCTTTAAGGATTTTAATTTTTTGTTTTAGATCTCTGCAGCTGTTCTGCAGTTCTTGACATGTTATCATGTTAAATGAAACCATAATATTTGCTAAAGTTGGTTGCTATTTGTGGTTAGCCTGTAATACATTTCTACCAATGAAAAGAAACCTATTTTGCAAGTAATTTTTTTTAATAGACATCTGAATAATTAACATTTTTAGATTTAACTATATATTTTATTTTTTTCATCAGGCCTAGATTTAAGGGGTTAAGGTTGAATTCACTTTGGATAAAAAAAAGGAATTCTAAATCTTTAAACAATTGGCACTACTGAGAAGTGTCTTTAAATATAGACAAATTCTCTCTAAATATAGACAAATTCTCTCTAAATATAGACAAATTCTCTTTAAATATAGACAAATTGTTTGTAAGAAGTATACGATTTTAAATATTCTGAAAGTAAACAGTACAAAAGAAAAAAAGGATAGATACCTGCTATAGAAGGTGTTGTGAGTTCAGCAGTAGTTACAGTGCTTGTAATTTCTAGAGAGGCATACATGTTCAGTGTTTATTAGATGATGAAAATATAATACAACTAAATCTAAATCTTTTCAGATACAATCCGTTAAACAAAAAATAATTACCTGTTGTCACTGCATTGTAGCAAACCTCCAGCATCAAATCAGATATGGTTCCAAAGCTTACAATAGTAATTGACAAGAATTCATTAAAATACACTTTATCAAATGTCAATTTGTTCTTAGTTATTTGAGTCTCCTGGATGAAAAAAAAACATAAACAATTTTAGTACACAAACATTTATGAGCTTCAAATATGTATGACATAAAAAAAATATATATTGTATACAATTATTTATTAATTAATTAAAATATAAATTTTAAAAAATATTACCTCCAATACTTCAATTCCATCCGCAGTTTCTACTATTAACTTGAGTATTGTTCCTTCACCATTAATGAAATTAAAAGCTATCTCCATCAGTGTTGCTGGGGTGGCACTGTTTATTGTTAAGGTAAGGAACCCTTTGTCCCCAACAGGAGGAGACCATCCCTGAGAAGTAAATGCACTATTGCCATTGCCGTTATTGGACTGTAGAGTGAGAGCAGCTCCAGGCCTATCAAAGATCATAGTCTCATAGGTACACACTGTTTGTGGAGAGAAAATAAACAAAACAGACTGATGAAGAATCTTAATGAGAATATTACATTAATTTTAGAACACTCTCTTCACAATTAAAATGATGCACACTGGAGCAAAATAAAGGTCATACCTGCAGGTTTTGTAGTTGTTGGGAATGCTGAAATAGAAAAAAAAATGTTTCATTCAATTTCAAGAATAGATTTATGAAAAATGTATTAATAAGTTAAACTATTTTTACGTGCAAAAGTTATTTTGGCATTATTAAACATTTATAAAGTTTTCTACTTTTGTAAATATTTCAAGCAGCAATACTTAAGAAAACATTAAGCTTATTAGGGTTTAGAGATAAAACCTTAGTGAACAATATTTTTTTAAAGTTCTGTAGCTTGAAAACATTTAAAAACAGTTATGAATTTAAGAAGTTTACAAGAAAATTTTCTTTGAAAAAAAAAACACTGTAAGAGAAATATTTGAAAATGTCATCAAATGTACAATTTGATTCAAATGACAGAAAAGCATATGACACAATAGTTTTAATTAAATCATATAAGAAAACTGCACTAATTAAAGTCCAGAAAAGTCCACTTACTGCAACCAACTTCATCAGATCCATCTCCACAGTCATCATGGCCATCACAGTGGTAGTCTTTAGGTATGCAGTAGGTTTGATTGCAGTGGGTCTCATTGTGAGGACAAGCTGAAACAGTTTTGTTTAATGATATTGTTTTAAAGGGCACAGTTTAAAAACAAAATGGGGAACAAGTGGGGAAACAATGCCATCATAATCCTAGATATAAAGTTTAACAATAAATCTTTTTACCTGTACAGTTCATTTCATCTTCACCATACCAACAGTCCAAGTTACCATCACAGACATAGTCTTGGGGAATACAGATCATACTGTGAGGACATTTGTAGTCACCTTCTTGACACACTTGATCTATTCAAAAATATACACATGAATTTACAAAGTAAATTGATACCTCATAAGTATTGAATTGAAGAGTAGAGGGGAATATCTCACAGTTGAAAATCTCTTAGTTGATCAACTTTAAATTACGTAAAATACTCATTATTACTTTTTTCAAAAACATGATCAAATATAACTGTACAATTATTATATTCTTCTATTAGAAGGAAACAAAGAAGAGTAGAATGAAATTGTTAAGTACCACATAGTGCTTCATCACTGTTGTCTAAACAGTCCATCTTGTTGTCACAGACTGAAGTGTTGGAAACACACTGTCCATTTTTGCACAGATAGCCTTCACATACATCTGATAATCCAAAAGGATAAATATATTGTGTTAGTATTCATAAAAGTATATGTTATTAAGCTAAGATAAGATTACTTTATTGATCCAAATAAATAGAAATTTGACTTGATTACATAAATTCCGTCTTTCAGCATACTTAAAACAATATTAAAGAACCACTTGTACTCAAGCACAATAGACATTCGCGCATACTATCCTACCATTTATCATACACTAAAAATGTATCAATTAGGAGTCAGCTGTATTTTCTGTGTGACTGATGATTCTTTTGAAAGATTCTCACTGATAACAATTTTCATAATAAATGTGTGAAACATAAAAATATATGGTGAAAAACACACAGTTGATAATTTTCAATAATAGAAAACAAACTCGCTATATAAAAGCCAATTTTATAAAATTGAAAATCTTATTATGGCTGATGTGCAGCCAAGAAACAGTGGGCGGCTAAATCCTTAAAAGAGAGAATCAGAAGTCTACAACATTAGTAATGGATATGAAAATAGAACCACACAAAGTCTAAACTAGAGCCCCCAAGACAAACATTACAGAGGACGACAAAACAGAAACTGACGGTGCAGGCAAAACTTGGAATAAAACCAAGACACTGGAAAGAGACTATGAAGGGTGCCTTGAGGGAATAGAGGCCCTATCATCCTCAAGGAACAAAAAGGATAGATAATGTTGATGTCAAAGTGTGTATCATGATGTCTAGCTTTGAATTCATTTTAAAAAAAGCTTATTAAAACAATATCCACAAATATATTTATAATAATTTTCATGTTCCATTTGATATAATGACATGCAAAGCTAACTGACCTTTGCATTCAAATTCATCACTGCCATCTTTACAGTCTGGAGTTCCATCACATTTGAAACTGTTTGAAACACAATGCCCATCACCACACTTAAATTCATCTTCATCACAAGTGTTATTGCAAATTTGGCCGGTACATTTCAATTCACCGTCCTTGCATTCACTGTAACAATTTTAATCACTTTCATATTAAAAAAACACTCATCAATGCATAAACAATACTTCAATATTCTTTGTCAAAAGTTAAATCTGAATGCAGTAGATTGTTAAAATTCAATGTCTAATTTAAATGGAGGGGAAAGGGGGGGGGGCAGTGATCAGTGTAACAATGGTTTAAGCTAATTATGATCAGTCATATGGAAATGCCTTTATGCATCTAGTAAAATATACATGCATGGGATGCTAATAAAAACTATGCCTCAGAAAATAAGATATAAAATATTGACCTTTTTTGAGTATCCTCTAAGTCAGAAAATACTCACTAATGTATTTAAGCAACATTTTTTAAATGTACTACTGCACATGACTGCTTAAAAATATGAAAGCAGTTTGAAATCTTGTTTATAAGGAAATGAAGAGCCCATGCCTCTGCTCAACAGACATCAGTTACAGAATGTAAAGGGTAATCTCAGCATTGTGTTAACCACACAATCCCTCTAACACAAAAATTGTGAACTCTACCCTTGGCAAAAAAATTGTCCTAAAAATAAAGTGCTATGATTTATAAGTTTGCAAATAGCTTTAAAGCAATCAAGACTTTTAACCTAAAGCTTATTGTGTGCTTTGAATTACTTGACAAAAAAATTCAACAGGTTCCAACATCAGCTTAATAAGAAAAACAATGAAATTATATTATATATATGGATATATAAAGGGCAAGTATTGAAATTCCGGTTACCATTCTTGACAATTAATAACAACAGTCTGTCCTTGAAAGATTTCTCTGCCATTCTCATCCACACAAGGACATTCAGGTTTGGGAATACAAATAGTCTCTTTGAAGCTATCCAGCTCTGCAAGTACAAATGTACAATTTCTTTATTATAAAGAAGATTATAAAGCTTGCTATAGATGTCATTTCCTTTTTATTTTGCCGGTATCTAACTTTAGATTAACTGCATAACATAAATACATTTTGAGAAAAAACTCTGAAACATATACATTTAACAATTTATTTTAAAAACAATAACAGACTAAAGAATTTTTCTGAAACAATAACAAAACTACAATCTTAAAGCTTTCCAGTCAAATTAGTAATAGTAAAGTACCCTTGGGACCAAACTGATCATAGGGCTGGTGAAGCATCGCTCACCAGTTTCTGTGGCCATGGCATACGAGGGGATGTGTGGCCAGCACAATGCCCAGCCGCCTTTACTTTACCCCAACTAGTGTCAGGTACCCATCAGAGCTGGGTAGACTCAGGGGCACTCTCAAGTCCCGGTAAAACATCCTAGCATGCACCAGGGTTCAAACCCAGAACCTTTTGATTGTCAAACATGGGCCACCGTGACCCATAATTCCCGTCTGTGACCGTTATTTTGTAATTACTATGTATACAACTCTCAGGGAGATCACATTATATAATAATAAACAATGAACAAACTGCCGGCTTTTAGTAGAAATGAGAACTCAATATTTAATGTAATTTATGTACAAGATGAATTCAAATACATCACAGTTTATATAGCCTAGTCCAAAACACGTCCAGCCACTACCAAATTCTAAGGTCGTCTGTCTTTACTACCAAATCTACGCTACGTTCAATCTAACTCCTACGTCATTGTTTCTATCGTAAAACGTCACTCGTTTATTCCATACATTAACACCGGGTTAGAGATTATACAAATTGTCCCATAAAACAACTATCTATATTTTAAATCCTCACACCGTCCAAAAAATAATATTTTTTTCCCAGTCAAATTGTCACTGTTTTATTCAAATTAGCTGAAAATGAATTTTACATCTTGTTTTGGGGGGAAAATTATGTTTTTTAATCCATTACCAGTATCTTACTTTTCTTTGATAAATTAGTATTGGATCAAAAACATTTTTATTCTCCTTCTCATTTTTTCAATAACTATTTTTATTGATTTTTCCAAAAATCATTTTACACTGTAAACTGTTATCTAAAGTATCAACATAACATTTTAGATCTGCTGTACAACAATATTTGTGCTAAAAGAAAAAAACAATTAAATCAACAATTAATTAACAACCAAATTGCACAATACCAGCTTGAAATTATTTTAAAAGTAAATAAAGAAAATTTACCTTTTCTTACATAGCCTGGTGGGCAAAAACAACCTTCAACACATGTCAGTGAGGAACACATGGAACTTGATGAGTTTAATGGTTTACCACAGGTTTCAGGGCAAGCATTTCCACAGGGATCATACACACTACCATCATCACACTGCATCGCTGTTGAATAAATACGTGATCATCATAAATACTATCATGATTACACTGCATGGCTGTTTGACAAATATATGATCAATACTATCATTCATGATTAAACTGCATGGCTGTTTATAACAAATACTGGATCATCGTAAATACTATAATGATTAAACTGCATGGCTGTTTAACAAATACTGGATCATCGTAAATACTATGATGATTAAACTGCATAGCTGTTTAACAAATACTTGATCATCGTAAATACTATCTTGATTAAACTGCATGGCTTTTTAACAAATACTTGATCATCATAAATACTATCATAATTTCACTGCATCACTGTTTAAAATAAAAATATCTCAATATAGACTTTCAAATTTCAATTTTAAATGTTTTACAAACCTTTTTGGACAAAATCAAAACTTAAAATATGTTCAGCTCTTTTAAAGATACTAAAACTTACGGCATAATCTTTGATGCCTCCATCTTCCTGGAGCTCCAATTTCATTACAGTGGGCAGCAAATGCAGCAATAGCATCACAGAGACATTCACAATCACCACCAGTGTCACAGCTTTTAACATAAGAACAAAACAAAATGTTAAGCAGACAGAGCTATTTAAAGAATAATTTGTGAATTCATTCATCAAATTAATTTGTTTAACCTTTAAATATGTCAAATGAATTTGTAATCCAATTATGACATTAATTGAATTGCCAAATTGCATACAATATACTAAATGCTTAACAATAGGATGATTTGGTCTGTCATAAACTTAAAAATGTTAAGTAAGGTCTACTAACGTTTGATTATTTTTACAATGATTAGTAATATTTTACAAAGAAAAGTAATATAATTATATAAGTTTCCAAGAATAAAAATATTTAAAAAGTTACAAATTTACAGAAAGTTTCATAATACAATATTTAATTAAAACAAAATATTATTGAATTAATTTTTGAAAAATACCATTGTGACCGTTCATTAAGCATCTATTGTTATTAGTTACTAATAATTAAGTCTAAGAGACATTCATTTGATGGTCAAGAAACTAGACATCTTACTTGCATGCTTGTACCACACAGTTGTCATAAAAACTCCTAACCTCAGCATTCTGTTTGCGACAGTCACTGAATGCTTCACCTTCCAAGATAATTTTACATGTTGCTTGAGACCATGCTTCTCGATTGGATCCCTATGGAATAAGGAATGCAGTAGCATATTTATTGGCACAGAAAAATAAGTAAATATGTTTGCACAACAATAAACAAGTTTTGCAAGATTAAACAAAAGGCTGATAGCTTCTACTGATTAAAAACAATAATAAGTGGTATAATTAGGCTAAAAAGTTCTATTTATAGTCAAAAATAGGAAAAAGACTATAGAATGCTTAAAGGTGGCACAATATGTAAGCCTTCTATTCCATGGCAATTTTAAAAGAACTAACATGCAATATTTATAAATGTAAACACATTTTTCTTTAAAAAAAAGAAATAACATTAATATTTACAACTTTTTCCTCACAATCTCTAATAAACTTTCACTGCATTGTTTACACTTTTTTGTTTATTTTTATAAATTCTTTTGTATTATATGTTTAAGTTTGTATTTTAATTTTAATACATTACAAAGTATGTTATGGAAACTTCAAATGTACCTCACAAGTGGCACCAAATGTCTGTTCATCTGTTGAAGTACATTCATCTTGGTTGACTATCCAGCTCTTGGCCAACTTGCTCAAAGTTTCCTTCTGAAGATTGTCACTACCTATTCTGTCGTCAGATGCGTCCAAGTTGAAGTTACCACAAAGACCTGTGGTCTGGTTAAACAGTTTGCTGGAAACCTCAATTCTCAGAGTCAACCCTACAATTGAATACAAAGAGTTTTTATGAGTATTTAACTGAAGGACACTGTCAAAGTAATTTGTTGAATATTTTTTTAGCAAGATAAACCTTCATTTATTTATAAAATGTAAAAAATAAATGTGTGTAATACATATTTATCCATTTATAAAACATATAAAATAATGCATATACATATTCTTTAATTTATCAAATGTATACAGTAATTTCATTTGATACTTTCATAAAAATGATACATTCATATTCACTCTAAAGTTAAAAAACTTTTTGTCTTCACCTTCATTCCAAAATATTGTGAACAAATCAGCAAAAACAACTGCCAGGTAATAGTTTGTATTGATCACTTTGATGTTTGGTCCAACATTGTTTCTGTACTCTTTGTTTCCAACCAAGACAACACCAGGATTCACAGATTTCAATGTGATAGCTTCCTTCAGGTAAGGCGTTTCTATGGTGATCAGGTTCATGCAAGCAGTTTCTAGAAATAAAAAAACACTCAATAGACAACTTGCGAAGGAAATTTTAAAAACATTTTTTTCTTCTAAAAAAGTTGATATTGATAGGCAATATATAATCAGTGAAACAATTATGTCACTTTTATATAAATTTTATGATATGTTAAGAAAAGTCTTATTCCTACTTTTACTTCCACAAAGGACTGGCTTAATTTTGATGGAGTGTTGAGATCCAATTTTCATGACATAGTATTCACACATTCCCGTAATTGAATAGTCAGTCAGTGTTGTTGTATCAAATGGTTTTAGCTTCATTGATGAACCAGTCAAAACGCAGATGCCTTTTTAACAATTTTGGGAGAACAATTTTTTATATATATAAATCAGCTATAAAATAAAAAGTTGTATCTTGTAGATAAACTTGTAACTTTGTTTAACATTAGCTGTAAATTACCTGTACAGTCGCTAGCATGGCCATGATCAAACTCAAAAACTCCATCTCTACAGACTCTGAAAAATTAAATAACAAATAAATATTTAAAAAAGGGAAATAAAACATTTAATAAGCTAGTCAACACTTGCTATATCAAAGGTAGACTACTAAATACTTACTTTGTTTGACAGTTTTGTTCATATTTTTCACCATCATTGTACCATTTCCCCCCTTCATAACAAGGACACCTCTGAACACAAGATCCAGACTGTGTGAAATAATAGAAGTACAAAACAGTTTTATTTATATAGTTTTATCTATATATATAAAAAGACAGTGTTAAGCCCCGCGAGGATCCCCATTGGTCAATTTGAAAACACGTGTGTCACTGACCTATCTAGGCCTAGCCCTATATACCGTCTAATAATTTTTCACATCGGACCTGTGTCTTCGATAGCTCAGTGGTAAACGTAGTGGACTGCTATACGGGCGACCAGGGTTCGATTCTCCAGTTAGACTATACTTTTTTTTTTCGAAAATTAATTTTTCAAACTTTTAAAAACAAAAGACATTGTAAATCTATAGGCAATATAGATTTTGTTAAATAAAAATATTTGACTATTTTTTTTACCCTATTACAATATTTATTTACTTTTCTAAAATTATTCAGTAAGTGTAGTTTATAAATTTGTTATCTGCACCCCAGACAGTCCTTTTTTTTTTTCACCCGGGCAACGCCGGACAATGTAGCTTGTTCTTTATAAAAGTACTATTTGAAAATAAAACAGACTATGAAAAAAAGAAATTTCCCCTTGAAGTCTTATGATTGACATGACGGTTAAGTAGAATTTACTGACCAATATTTTAAACTAGTGTGAGCTGCCATGGTGAGAATTTAGCAATCTAAAGGTCTAGCATTCAAATGCTAGCAATGCTTAGACTCTTTCTTACCTAGAGATGGATTCAATGAGTTTAGCCAGCTTATATTAGGAAATGTACAAATACATTTATGGTAGGCCTACATAATGGTTTAATGGTTCAGATTGCAACTTTCAAGTTATTGGAAACAAACCCATGTGTTTTCCCATGTCTTGAAGCTGTCCTTGAGTCTGCTGAACTCTGAGGTACCTGATTTAATTTTCGGAAAGTAAAGGGGCAAGGTGATGTGCTGGTCACAAAAAAAACTAGTTTCATGGTTAAAAATGATCTAAAAGGGATACTTTATAAAGCCATTTTGAAATCTATTCAATGGCAACTGAAACTAGTGAACTCATCTCTACTGATAAGATTTCTCAAAAGGTCACAATGTATTTTTAACAACTATGTGGACTACCAGTCTGAAAATATAAAATCTAATGTGTTCATAATCATAATTTTACATTTTTGCTCTTACAGATATCTTTCACGCACCCACTATTTAACTCTCAGTGATATTTCTTCATTGTTAATGTCTGAATTTATGTTGTCAATTCTTTAACTTTCTCCACTGTTTCTTCATTAAAACTCTATTTACAAGACTTTTTGTGTGATCATAAATTATGTGACTGTCAACCTGTGTCTGCTTGAATCCATCCCCACAGAAACACAGCTGTGAGCTGGCTTCTACAGTGATGCACTCTTCTGTGGCATAAAATGGTTTCGGACACATCTTCCTGAGACAAGAAGAGTTTGTGGCTCTGGACAAAAGCTCAGTCCTGGAGACTTGAGTATTGGCACAGATGACTTCCTCACAACTGTTGCTGCATTCTAGTTCATAACCATTGCAAATGCTGGGTGTTCAAACAACAAACAAGTAAATACATCTATGAATTATAAAATATCAAGACATGTAATATGCCATTTAAAAAAAAATATATTGATTTATTTACATCCAACTATAAAAGGCTGTTGAAATCTTTTTGTCTGTATGAAATATATTACCATTCCCTGCATCCATGCATAAATTCTGAATCAGGGGCAATAACTTCATTAGGCTTGGTAAAATCAAAACAGCCACAATGGTTCTTCGGGGCACATGATCCGTCATCTTTATAATATTCACCTTCCGGACAACCACAGGTGTAAACAAATTCCTTCTCACAGGTTTTGTACAGGTGATCCTTGCAGTTGGCATCACAAATATTCACTTGCCTTCTCTGACATGTAGAACCAGCTAGTTAAAAAAACAAAACAAAACGTTTATACTCTTTAAAGTAGGATTAAAAGCCCAAGCCTCATAATTCCTATACTAAAAGATGCACAGCGAATACTGGACCTGCATGACATATCAATGTTCTCAATTTACAATAATGACCTTATAAATCTATGTAATAGATAATGTATGAATTAGTTTCATTTATTTGATTGACTACTGTTTGTCATAGAAACTCTTATAACACATAATCAGAAAATTAAAAAAATTAAAACACTTAACTAATAAGATAAACTTTGACAAAAAACATTTTTTTTTTCTAAAAAAAGAAATGATTGTAGATAGTAGAATAAGGTTACAAAATGAGACAGAAATGTTACTTTAAGATTATAGTTTTGTTCTTATATTTCTTAAATGTATGTTTCATATGTTCCTTTTTACACATGGTTTAAATATGATAACAGGGCAGGCTATTTCCCCTTAAAATAAAAAAGTGATAATTTTATGTGCATGAACTTTGCATTAAATTTGGTTTAGAAATGAATGATAATTACAAAGGTAACATATTTTTAAATTGTTTATTTTATATATTGCTAATTGTTAATTTAATTATTTACTGCAAAATAATATATTTTAAGTTCTTCATTATTATAATGTCGCTTAGCAGTATTCAAAACTCACATTTATAAACAATATTTATAAATAAATTAGCAATCCTTTTGTAATATAAATATGCTATATTTACTATTTATATTTTAACTAGTAAAAAAATGTGGTAAAATCAGGTTTCAATCCATAATACGACTCTGCAAATCAATTCTTATTCAATTTTTTACAAATTATTTAATTTTGAAGTACCAGTTTTCATAATAAAAAAAAAGAAACTTAACCCTAAGGAAACATATTCAACTCTGTGGAAATAGTGAAAACATGTGACAAACTATGTGACAGGTGTACTCACAGCATGCACTGATGTCATTGAATGTGGCGACAAAATCCACATTGGAAGTCAGAGAAAAAGATTTAAGAACATTGCAACGCAGAGCCTCACTTGGGACATTGTTACACAACTTTACATAGCTGTCAATATCCACTCTTGAATTGGGAGGTAATGGAGCGCTGTTGATTTTACTGCAAATGGGATTCTGAAAAGAAAAATTTAGATTTAAGTTTTTTAATTCAATCTAAGTATCAGTTTTTAATGCACATGAACTATGTTTTATTTGTAAAGGTTCAGATGTATTTTACATAATTTCAGTTTTTATTAAATTAACCAAAAAAAATGAATACCATGACTGATTGGGTAAGTTCTTTGAATTTGGAGTCACTGCATTTTGAATAGAACTGAAGAAACTGTGCACTATCCATTAGAGAGTTAGATGGTGACAGGAAATCATTATCTTTATTTCGATCCATGTTGCCACAGATGCCAAGAACCTTAACATCAAAGCAAAATATGAATAGATTATCTATATATAAAGAAATAAAACCTTTGGCTAAATTTGTCTATGAAAGAGCATTCACTTAGAAAAGATTACTTACCTTTCCTTTGAATATTGTTGTTTTCATTTTCAAATGAATGGTACCATCTTTAAAGATCTCCAAACGTATTTGGCCACCTTTGATATCCACAACATAAAAGTCTCTTCCTACTTGTCTATATAGAATCAAACAATTTTAAATTATCATTTAAATTCATAGTAAAAACTTAAAAAACAAGTTTACTATTTATTATGAATAAATATGAATTTCCTTCATCATAAAATCTAACATTAAATTAAATATGTCTTGCTTATTTGCATTTTATATGGCAGCTAGAAAACAAGTAAAAAGTTAACCTGATATAAACTAAAGGAGAGAATCCATTTTCAATTGTTGTTCCTGTCTTTTGTACACGAATGCTGGATGAAATTCCTTGATAGTTAATAGTTATTGTGGATGGACTGATGGTGTCTCCATTTTCATCAATATAACTTGCAGATGGTTCCAATTTGATACTTACATTGTTGCCCTGAAATTTATCAACCATACATTTTTATAAAAACACTTTCATTTATTGATTTCAACTCTTGTATAGATTTAGGTTTCTAATTTAATTTGTAAAAACAATTATATTCAATAGAATAAATTCTAGCAGGAGGAATCAATAGATATAATTTTAGTGACTTTATTACTTGTGACTAGGGATGTTCAACTTAAACCGGAATACCGGAAACTGAAACTGAAAATTTTCAAAACCGGATTTCGGTTTGTTGGTTGGAAGTTGGAAGGTAATCATTATTTCAAGTAGAAGACCCATTTTTTGATTCTAATAGAAATATTTTAAATAAATAATATTGGATTCGCACAAAACAATGCCTGAAATGCCTAGCTAGCACTATTTACTCTTAGATATTGTGTTTTTTGTGTTTCCAAATACCAACTATGGCTTTCAAATTAATATGAATCTTTTTAATGTCGGCTCATCTTTTAGATGCGCAGCTCTTTGATGTACGCAATGGAGAGATGCAAACTAGCCCTTCCCTGTGACCCTGAACAATTTGGCTAGACACCGCATCTGTGCTTTATTATTAATGGAGCTATTAAATACACAGTCTTTTGATTTGTGCTACGCGAAACCTGTCAATACATCATTTACAAGTTACTATATATGCCTCTTCAAATGCTTCTTAATATTATGGTCAACAATAATTGGTAATTTGATTATCACTATGAAAAATTGAAAGCTATTATTGGTTTTAATCAATTAGCCCAGATTTTTTTTAGCAAGTTTACGGTAAAGAATATAAAATTATATTGTATTCACACAAATCAACCCATTGAATGCTATGCAAACACGAATTAAGTTTGAAGTATTTTTCAAATATACCTAGAAAACTAAGCACATTTGGCTTTTCCGGGGGGAGGGGGGGGGAACCGAAATCTGGTTTTAAACAGGTATTATAGAACGGAAAACCGGTTTTAACAAAAAAAAGGTTTTAACAGCCCTACTTGTGACAGTCAGACAAAATTGAATGATTTGATAGAAAAATCATCACAAGTTAAATGAAGATATTTTTCTTTTGAATGTTTTCGATATAAACAAATAATATTTTCTAAACTACTTATTAGTATTTTAGACTTGATTACTGCTAGCAAAAGTCATAATTTATATATAATTTTTAAAATAGATACACAAGATAGAGTTATATTTACTTGCACAAGTGTCAGTTCTGGACAAGAATTTATAATGCCAAACATTCTGCCATCGAATGTGCTGACATAGCTGCCACCTAGTATAGCACAAGTTGCAGAGCATCTTTCAAGACTTTCTTTACATTCCCAAAGACCAAATTTTCCACAGGTGCTAACAATCAGAAATAATAAGTGAGCAAAAAGAGACCTTTGTTAGTGTTTGAAATTGAAATTTGCTTGTTTACCTAGACTTGTTTATAGCCATTATGTTGTTTGTACTACAAGCAATATGATAGACTAGCATTTGGTACATACTTGGTTCTGTAAGTATTTGTTTAAACTTTTTTTTAAAATGTCTGATGTTAAAAGCTGTCCCAAAGTGCAATAATAGTTACTCTTGTCAGACTCATTCTGTCAGACTACATGTTGTTGTTAATTGTCTTAAAATGGTTGTATTCTTTGTTACTTTAGCTCACAAAAGAATGTTGCATTGTTAGGCTAGCAAATTTATTTACCAATTCTTCAATTTTGAAATGACCTGTTCAAATATTCACATACCATTCTAGACAGTAATCACCAGAGACGATTTGGTCACCATTGTTATAGAAATGTCCATCTTCTCCTTGACACTGACAAGCTTCGGGGGCTACACAAGTGTTGTTGATTCTAGCCAACCCAGTTGGACATTCACAGCCTCCATAAGGCTGAGTTAGGCAAGTGCTCCTCGCATAGGAATAAAGAGGTGCACCACATGTCAGTGGACATCTGTTGGTTATCAGACCATTGAACTGGAATGGCTGATGGCATGTCTTTGCTACAACAAAAAATTAAATAATTATACTATTTATTATTATTTAGGCCTATTGACTATTGTCACTATTGACATACTGATGTCAAAAACAACTAATAATGACAGGGTCATACGAGGAAAATCCTGTGGGCCAGTTAACCCAAAGTATAGCCTTGTTATTAGTTAGTCACAGTGAGTCCAGAGAAGTTTAGTAGCCGGAGCCTAACTTATAGTAACTTATACTTATAACTGTAACTTACTTAACTGTAACTTAGTAGCCTACTAAAAATAAGACTAAGACGACTAAGAATAGTAGTAAGAATAAGAACTAAGTTTACTAAGACTAAGTACTTGCCTGATAAAACTGATAATGATATGATTATTATGATATTAATATTACTATTATTACTTTTTCGGTATCAATAATTTATTGGTTACCGTATGCCGTATATATAAATATAATAAAGTAATAAGAGCAAATGGAGCAAACCACTAAATTGTTAAGTAAACTCACGAAACATTAAATTTATTAATTTTTAACTTAGGTAGCCCTATCATTCATAAATCCTACCCTACATCCTACATATCCCGTAGTCTGTTAGACCGTATTTATTCATAAATAAAAGCAACAAAACTTGTTTTTGTCATTGGAATCATTTTTATTTATGATTACTTTTGCAAGTGTCACAATTATTTCGCCTTTTTCTTGGATCAAGAGATATTCACTGATCTGCACAAATAGATCATTGAGACTCCCACCTCTCCCCTTTCCGCTTTTTAAAGCTTAAAGACTAAAATACAAAAAGCAAACTCACCAAAAAACAAATCTAAAAATAAATAAATGAACAAAAAAAAAAAGAATAGTTAAGATACGCCAGTTAACTTAATTAGCATTTTAATTTTTTTTTTTACATTTCCCATATTACTAGGCCAATCCATTGCAAGTAGGCCTAATTGAATCTGAGGACTACCTTACCCCCCCCCCCCTCCTTTCCACACCAGTTTTTTTCGGGGCAGCTGTAGGCTCATGCGTCAACATGTAAACTTAACTTACGACAGAGAGTTCTTGATCTCCATGTAATGGCTTCGCCGGTCACCAAAGTGCAAACTTTTTGATATGTTGACATGACATTACAAGCGGCTTTCTTGGCAGCTTCTAGCCCGCCAGCTGACATGGATGTGCAATAATAAGCTCTGCATCGTTCAATGTAATCATTTGGATCCACCTTAAGTTAAAAACAAAATAAAATAAACAAAAAAAAGACATAACAAATAATAATCACGATAGGGAGTGGGAAGGGGTTTTAGTACTTTTAGTGGAGCAGTTGCCAATCAAACGATTACAAAACATTGTATGTATCCAGTTATTGGTATTTTTAGTTAGTATTCTCTCCCCTTGTGTGTCCCTATTCCTGAATATATAGATCAGTGGCATCTACTCGAACCAATAAATGGGTCAGTTTAAAACATAAAACAAAAACATTACAGCATTGATATAATTTTTTTTATCCCGAATAATTTTTTATCTACCTCATTGTGACATCTATAGAAAACTGTATTAATTGCTTGACAAGCTTCAGTAGCTTTGGCAATCTCTTCAGGGGATGTACATTGAGAGACACCTTTACCACACTAGTTATAAAAAAAATACGAAAAGGATATCAAGAATAAATACATTGTGTAGAATATAACTTATATATAATTACTTATAAAATAAATAAATAAATATGAGACTTATATAGCGCATATCCCGTTCCCGTTGAGAATAGTTCTATGCGCTGCTGTAAACAGTACTTATAGAACTACTTATAGAATTAGAAGATTAGTTCAATTTGGGAGTAGTGTTTTCAGTCATTTATAGATCAGTGGCTTTTAGTGCATTCTGATTGAATCTAATTTCCTATTTCTTTTGACACTTTTAGTTTCAAAGTATCTATAGGCCTAGGCCTAATATAAAACATTGTAAGCGGTGCTTTATAAAAATTTAAAATGCTAACATTCAAAAACTCCCAAATACAGTAGCTCATAGAATCATTCCCAGGCGTATCGGCACCTTAAGCATCATATACATGTGATAGATAGTACATGTTACAGATAGCCTAAATTGGGCGAAATTGTTCAATTAGTCGTCCACTAAGATTATACTTTGCCAGGAAAGGAACAGAAGGTTAAGATCCGAAAGGTTAACTTCGGGGACTTTCAGTACGAGATAAACGTGTAATCTTGTGTAGGCCTAAGTTAGTGGGTTTTTTCGCTAATCACCTATTAAGTTGAGGCCAGGCGCACTAGGTATGGATGATGTAAGCTTAGAGGGTGAGCTTTAAAATGTGTTGTTCTGTTTTTATGGGGAGGGAGGGTGTGTTTACTATAAGCCAATCATTGCCCTAACATGTCTCTATATTGGCCCAATATTGGTCAAATATTGGTAAACTATTTCCGACTAGAAGAAAAGACCCTACTTACTGGAAGATTTGTATTTTTATATTTTTCGAAAACACGTTCAGCTCCAGCCTGTGTTTGCAGCCCAAGCTCATCTGTGAACGTTATTTGAGTTCATTAATAAACAAATACCGTATATTGCATTAATACAACGGCATCATTAAAGTAATTCAAATGTATTGTTACTGTTATTAATACATCTTATTCTTGAAGGCTTCTTGTCTGTATACAATTTTTGAGACACAAATAGAACTGAATCACATCAAAAAAAGAGTGTAAATACCATCGGTGAAGCCATCCATATCCCCGCAAACACCAGCTAAGTTATTTTTGAGAACGGAATTCTTCCTCACGGTAATCATAAAGGTGCCATCAACTTCTAGCCTAGCCTCCAGGTTAAATGCAGGCAATGTAATGTAAACAGTTTTTTGATCTTCGTGGTATCTCCAAATCACAGAGCCTGATGAGTGACAGAAATTGATATGACTTTAGTGGCATTTCAGTATCAGTAATTAAGATTGCTTCATTGAACTTTTTGTAGATAATTTTTGTTACTGTAGTGGCAGCAATTGATGTTACTAACAATACAAGAAGATAAACGTGTTTTGGCCTTGTCCAAGTTGATTTAGGCTTGCTATTTATACAAGAAAGGAAACTTTTTTGGGCCATGCAAAGGTCGAATTAGGCTTGCTATCGATATAAGAAGGGAAAAGTTTTGGGCTATAAGCTAACAAAGGTCGGGTTACTATCAATAAGCCTAGTTTCTTGGTTTCTTGGGCTGTAGACAATCACCAATTACTATCAACAGTAGAAGGGAAACGTTTGTTGGGCTGTACACAATCACCAGTTACTATCAATACTACAAGGGAAAAGTTTGTTGAAAAGATCTATGCATGCCTTGCTAAACAAACAATGTCGTGCTTTTACTTAAATGACAACAAAAAGCTCTAAAACGTACTAATAGTAGTGAGTACTGACAGCAACATCAAAAAATACTTTTTCAGTTCTTGTCACTCACATTAATACTTGAACACTAATGGGCCGTAATATTAAACAAAACGGAAGTGCAAAGGAAACAACGAATCGGAAATTCCGAAAATCAGTGTTTCGAGTCATCATATAGCAGAAATACTAAAGCAAGCGGTCCATTTGTATTATAGTCTATGGTATTAGAGTCACTTGGAATTGTCAAACGAATTTCAGCAAGTATTTCGTAATTTCTCATTTTTTTAACACCACTTTGCATTGTTCTTAGCACTATTTCGAGTTTACGTTGCCAAAACAGAGGAAAGTTTGCAGATGGAACTATTATAAATGCAGTATCTTAATGTAGGGAATCCTGTCTTTATTTTTCGGAAAAGTTTGCATCCTTCAGAAAGTTTGCAAAAAGGTTTATGAAAATGTTTGGTTCTACTTTTGCACATGGACAGATCTTTTCGTTTATAAAATAAACATGGGGAGACCGGGGCTAGTCCGCCCATTTTTAGCTATTCAGGGTTTATTTCTGGATGGAATTCTTTGACGATTCTCATAATCATTCCCCAACTATTCAGTTAATATGAGCTAGAAGGATTTTGGGAAACCTCTGCCCCAAATCACACAATAAAATCAAATGTGAGGTCACTCTGTGTGGGCGAATGTGCCCCACATGTGGGGCAAGTTCGTCACACATGTGGGGCACATACGCCCATGAGGGGCAAGTCCGCCACATGCAAAACAATTCACTAAAACAAGGTTTAAACACTCGATACCAAAAAGAACAAGGCAAGCTTTATTTATGTTTATGGTTCCAAATTTCGGTATAGATTTAAAAAATAAAAAGTAACCAAGTTGGATCTAGATGAAGAACTGTTTTAATCCCAAAATGAATAAAACAAACTTTAACTGAATACAAAGTGTAACTTTAACTTGAGGTTTCATAACGATTCAAATTCAAAAGCATCATTCGAAATAGTCAGAGTCACTTGATGCACAGTTGAGGCATGTGTAATAGTCACATTTGTCTCCAATACAATGTTCATGTGACCATTCTTTGCACTGCAGACATTGTATCCAGGATTCCTTTTTACCGTGAGACCACTTTAAGAGGCAAATGAGAAAATACCATTTCTCATCTTCTTCCTCTGATGACGATTCCTTTGCAGTGTTTCTTTTTGCTTTTTCTTATTCACAACTGAAGTCTTTTTTCCAGGTTGTTTTGCGCTTTTCTTGCGCTTTTTTTTTCAAATGGTCCAGTTGTAAGTTTCGCTTTTTCTGGCGTGTCTGTCAGAATGCAGTTTTCCTCTTCCTTTTCCCGCGTGTTGGTAACTTTCGCGGAGGAGTTTTGGGGTGAGGCTTAATTTAAACAGGCGAAAAGTCAGCTGCTGCTACAAAGTTCTGGTTAGTCCTGATAAGAGAGTTCTGGTTGGTCCTGGTGAGAAAGTTCTGGTTGGTCCTGGTGAGAAAGTTATGGTTAGTCCTGGTGAGAAAGTTCTGGTTGGTCCTGATGGTTGGTCCTGGTGAGAAAGTTTTGGTTAGTCCTGGTGAGAAAGTTCTGGTTAGTCCTCTTGAGAAGGGCCTGGCTGATGTTTCTGGCGAGAAGGTTCTAGTTGTAGTGGATTGTCTCAATCAGTCACTGAAGAGGGACAGAAATCGTTTTTTTGGAAAGTGTCAGGGCTGTAAGGATAGATGCCTGCTTTTGCAAATCCTTAGATGATGTTCTGCACTGTCATAGTGGGACCCCATGCCCCATTAACAATCTCTGGAAGTTGATAAATTGTCAATGGGGAGCCAAAATGAAATCGAAGTCAGTTTTGCTGAGCTTTCTATAGGCGTTTTTTTTAGCGGGCCGAACACAGACAGATTCCCATTGGGGCAGGTTCGCCCATCTGTCGGATATGCCCCAGCCAGTGTTGGCGAACCTGCCCCACTATCACCTTTCTACGATTATCAATCCATTACAGCAGCCTTGGTAGAGAAAGCGATAACGTGACACCATGAATGTATCAAGGAGAGCCAGTGTTTTGATAACATGCAGTGTCGTTTAATAGCCTTTACTACTTCTTGCGTAATATGAGGAGATGTAGTACGAAGAAAAATCACTTACCTACTAAAAAAACACAAATATCACGGTAGCTGAGCAGTCTAGATTTGTAGCCATTTCACACATACACAAGATCAACCAGACGCCATTACTGAACGGCGTGGTAGTGTCGTCCAGTCTAAAAATAGCTCAGTTTGCGCGCAATACCACCATGGCGAATGTACCCCTATGGCGGACTAGCCCCGGTCTCCCCTATACTTTTCAAAGAACAAGGGTGACTAAAGAGCGTTCTTGTCATATCTGAACAAAGCAGATACATTCTAACTAAATATACCTTAAATTGTCTTGAAAAAGAGGCCTCAGGTCTTGGGACAAAACATTACAAATGTTTGATTAAACTGTAAATTGGTAGTTGTAGCTTAGCCAATTGTAGCGTAAGTATAAATAAATTAAATATTCATTTTATAAGATTTAAGTGACTAATTCATAAATTTGTTACTGCCACCGGAACACTAATAATCTTTTGCGGCCCTAGGTTCAATTTGGATTTGACACCCCTGCTCTAGAATATTCCAACACATGGACCAATCATAAGAAGTATATTTATTCTGAACTTTGCAGTGCATTTGTGTGCTTTTAATTTTATAATATCAGACACTCGACGATTAAGTTACAAGAGAGATATATTACCTTGTTTATCAACAGCAGTCGGAATGTTATCGACAAGTTTGGAGGCGTCAAACACTTCTTGAAATGTGCCATTTGATCTTGTCAAAAAAGTTCCTTCCAATGTGTAGGTGATGGTGGGATCACCATTTAGTATGAGTGTAACGACCTAAGAGAGAAAAAGATAACGCCAACGGATTATGCGCATTTTAAAGTTAATTTAATTTTCTGTTCTTTTTGTGCAGATAGTGTTAAAATCAACAACAACACAATATACAACAACGACAAACCCTCCTTTGATGTATTTGTTTTATATCGCATTGTGTAACTAAGAGATTGAACCATATTAAAACTTAAAGCCATGACATGTGTATGGTAAAATGTATATTTGGCATTTTGGTTTGCGGCATTTCTTTTAGGGATAGTGTTACCTGTACAATACCCAAACTACCCTTTCAGTTACGATTGAGCGTCCAATTAAGGAAGAGAGGCTGCAATGGGATTGTTTAGCCAGCACAATGCCCATCAGCATTTACTCTTACCCAACTAATTTTAGAGCTGGGTAGACTTAAGGACACCAATACGACCCGGAAACACTTCTTAGCCTTCACCAGGATTCGAAACGGAACATTCGTTACACCAGCAGTCTTTTGTAGAGTCGTACGTGTGAGGTGTAAACTAGAGATGGATACATTCAGGATTGTAACCCATTCCATCTTATGTCTGCCCATATCCCCAGTCCCTCCAATATGAACGTTCAAACATTCAAACATCCATTCTGGTGGTTTACAATGCATTATTGTTATCCCAAGCACTGGGAGGTAGGTGGAGGCAGTATTTTCAGTAAGCTTATTTATTTTTCTTTTCTTAGTGTTTGCCTAGAAGTTAATACGCCGAAGCTACCTTGGAGCAAGTGCACTTGTCTAGTGGGTCACACTCTGTCACGGTGTAGATTTCAAGCTGAGGGGTGACCACAAGCCCGACAGCGCAGAGAGTCAGGTAATTAAAGAGAACGCCGTCAAAGGTGCGATAGACGTCATCTCCAGACGTCATGCAAGTGGCAATATCCAGCGTACTGTTCACCCTTATAGGAGCGGCTGTAAATCATGGCAAAACATATCAATGAATAACAGTCAACCACCAACATTGGCATTGGAGGTAGGCCTATATATTATTTGTATATACTATATAATATAGGCTAAAATAAAATCAGCACATTATGTTGACAGGATAAAACAAGGATTATTTTATCGCATTATTTTTAGTATATTACGTAGTTAAACAAAATAAAAAACAATTTAAAAAAAAACTAGAGTCTATAGTCTATAGTGATTGCTTACTTGGGTTACAGGGAGCACATCCGTAATTCGGAAGCTGACTTCCCCAGGAGCCAGTGAAGCCTTCTGTGCAACAGTTCGAAATGTCCATAGCTTCAGGTTTAAGAAGTTTCCCTTGACAGTTCGAACTGGCGTAGCAATACTTAAGGTTTGCTTTTAATGCTTTTTAAACACATGGGAAAAAGATTGTAAATAATAAATTTGTAAAAAAAAACACAACTGTTTCTTGAAAGAATGCTATTATTATTTATTATTATTATAGTATAGTTTAGAATAAAGCTTTTTTATGATAAAATATAGACAAATAAAAAAAAGGATAATCCTGATCCAGCAGCCACCTGGGCACTTGCCCTTTGACTTAAGGCTACGGTGAAGAAATTGCATACATTTTGTAGCTGTTCGTAGTTTAAGTACAGCGTGTTAGAGAGATTTGATGTTCTGGGGAGGTAGACATTTCCAATGTCCTGCAGTGCCGGACAGTCAAAAAGGTGATGGGCAACTGTTTCATTTTGGTGTTTACAAAGGGGACATGCCGCCGCTTTTTCTGGTTTGATGCGGTTATGGTGTGAGTTTAGATGTACGTGTCCTGTGCGTGGGCGAAAGATGGTCACTGGATCTTGTCTCTGTAGAGCATTTATTTGTTAATTTTCATCTGGTTTGGGCTTATGTGAGAAGACATCTTTCGGTTGTGCCCAGTGCCCAAGAATTTAACCACTCTTCTTTAATTTTTGTTTGGATAATCTTTTTGGCTATGTCGAATGATGCTGGAGTGTCACTCTTTTGATTGTTCTAATCACAACCAGATCTGTTAGGTGTACTTACAAAAGAGCTGAGTGTTCTACTTACAACAAATGATGATTGGGCTAATTACAACTAAAGTTACAAAAAAATAAGAGGTTGTTGGTTTTACTATAGACTATAATATACATGGACCGCTTGCTTTAGTATTTCTGCTATATGATTACTCGAAAGACTGCTTTTCGGAATTCCCGATTCGTATAATACTTAACTTCCGTTTTATTGAATCGCTTTGATTTTCTGAATGAAAAATTAAAATTGAAATCGAAAGTTCTATACAGCGGAAACATTTAAGAAACAAGGAGGTGCGTAGAAGTAATTTAAGACAGCCTTATTGGTTGCGCACGGGAAAAAAGTACATATTATTATAAGCTTTAAAAATAGAGCAAGCGGTCCATCTTATTATAGTCTATGGTTTTACTTATAACTAATGATGATTGGTCTACTAACAACTAATAATGATTGGTCCACTTACAACTAGAGCTGATTGATCTACTTACAACTAGAGCTGATTGGTCTACTTACAATTAATATTTTCTTCACATGCTCGCCCCGTGTAAGGTGCAGAACAGTTGCACCTGGGCAGTGCTGTAGCCCAAGTTTCTGTCTCCACACACTGCCCTCCATTAGAACAAGGTGGATCACATAAGGCTGAAATGATATTCACACATACAAAGTTGATTGTTTATTTCCGGGTTCAATTTATCATAGGGTTTTAATGTGTCTGAAACATTACAATAACATTATGCTGCAAATACTAATCAAATCAACTTACAAATCAACAACAACAAACACGAAATTAAAAAGGGGTTACTAGTACTGAAAATAATTACATTAAAAAAAAGGACCTTGAAAAAATACAAATCTAGCTTATATGACCCGTGCTTAGAAAAAAAAATCTTTCAAATAAACGCTAACTTAAGCCAACATATTAATTTTTATCTAAGCTTAGGCGTAACATGTTTTGTTTTTTGTAAAAAAGAAGACATAACAATTTTGTCCAGATAACCTATACGTATCCCTTTCAGAACAATTTGAGCCATAGGGCCCGTGAAATAGACTTCAAGAGTTTCTGTGGTCACGGCACACAAAGGGGTGTGTGGTCAGCACAATGCCTAGACGCATTAGTAGTAGTAGTAAAGTACCCTTCGGGCCAAACTGATCATATGGCTGGTGAAGCAGCGTTCACCAGTTTCTGTGGCCACGGCATACTAGGGGATGTGTGGCCAGCCCAATTCCCAGCCGCCTTTACTTTACCCCAACTAATGTCAGGTATCCATCGGAGCTGGGTAGACTCAGGGACACCCTAAGAGTCCCGGGAACGAATTCTAGCTTTCACCAGGACTCGAACACAGAACCTTCAGAAAGCCAGTCGAACGAGCTGCCGTTCGGCCACCGCGCCCCTTGCAAAGTCTAGTAGAGACATACATTCTCGATGTTGACTGGATCCAGAAAATAAAATAATATAATTGCAAAAATACAAAAAAATATTGAAAGAAGATCAGAACACCAAATGGCTCAAAGACATGTATGACTTTCAACATTCACTGTAACTTTATGTAAAAATAAAAACGAAAATGATTGGAATTGGAAAATTTGAAAAATCAGCAAACAAAACTTACGGATGTCACAGTCGTTTCCTGTCCAACCATTGCAACATGATGTATTAGTGACATGTTCTACCCTGAAACATATAATACGCTTATCACATTAAAGAACAATAAAATCCATTAGGTATTTATTCCAGTTTGATTACAATTAATCAAATACGATTCAGAATAATACTACGGACCGTCATTATCTTATGTAAGACTTTGTTTTTACGGGTTTCTTTTTCTATTTTACAAAATGTAATGCAATGTAAAATATAGACTTGGAACTATACCTTGAGTAATTACACATGGGGACGCAATCGCTGGGGTCAATTGTCTTTTCACCGGTTTTCGGCCAGACTAGGGTCAGTTGGTAGCCATTCATACCAGTAATCCATCCAAAGAACTCACAGCAGGCGTGCTGTTCTATGACCGTATTTTCCCATTGTCTTTCACAAAAGTGGCTAGAGAAGGACAAAAATAATCAACGTTTAGAAATTAGGATTTTTTCTTCTTCGTTTTAATCAGTAGCAAAATATTTGGAAGGACTTTAAAAAAAGACACATGTTTGTAGCAAACTCCTTTGTGGTTAGAAAAAAAATCCCAGCTGTTTGTTTTTATTTAGCATTTTAATATCTTTTATTGATTTGGCATAATTAATGCATAATTTAATTAATTTCGTAAATGAAATTCTAAAAATGAATATGTGTAACTTTGATTCTTTCTTTGTTTATATACCTTTGATCGTCTTTCTTTTTTATTTGTTATTAGCTAATAGAAGAGATTAAATTGAAACAAAATACGTCATACTGGACCATCGGGGTAACTTTGGAAGAAAAAAGTTTTTATTTGTTTTTTTTTTATAATTTGTAATTTCTTTAACTAGACCAAACTTTCTAATTTGAAACTTAATTGGAAAAGAAATATTTAATGATCATTTGTTGCTACACTTCTCCATTATTTGCTAAATGCGAATCGTTTCAAAATGACCACCATTTGCATGTCAGATTTGTATACGTCAAACTAAGGAGTATACACATTCATCCAATATAGTAAGTATATCAATATTTACATTTTTAAATTAAGAAATGGAATGGTTAAGACTTTATGTGAAGTTTTTATTTAACCTAAGAAGGAAAATAGGGGGGTGGCCAAAGTTACCCCGAAATTCTCCCCTATTTCGGGGTAACTTTGGACCATTAAGTTTGAAGCCAAAAAATTGAAAATATGACATCTGATGATGTGAATTTGCATTTTTAAAATTTTTATTATTAAATGTCAATATAAGTAAAAATAAATTATTTAAAATATCTTGATATGCTATACAATTTTATCCATTTAATAACAAAAGGCTATCTGTAAATTTTAATTTTGACACTATCTTTTCAGAATAAAAATGCCCCGCACTTACAAACCAAAACCAGGGGCAATAAAATTGGTCAAGACATTCTTTGATAAACAAGGGAGGTCTATTTATATGTTTAAAAACAACTGGCCTGGTTATGGCTAGTTGGACTTCTTTCTTTATCGCTACAAGAACGAAATCAGAAAGAGAATAGTGCCGAACACTTTAAAAAAAAAGCTCCTGCATCTCGACAAGTTATTAATGACTATTTCTCAAATTTATTTTACACCATTCAAAACATGACCGGTGAAAACATCGTCAATTACGGTTCAGCTGACAAATGGATACCGCAAATCCACCTACAAAGAAATACAGTCTAAAAATACCTTAGAAAAATGTTCATTTTAAATTGTAATATTTCATTTTCAGTGAGCCATGTAGTTTGTTATTTAATATTGAATGACTTGTAATATAATTTTTAATATTTTTGGTCAAAATTTTTTTTTTATTGAATTAATATTTTTGGTCCAAAGTAACCCCATGCCGGGCTAACTTTGACCACCCCACAAACTATTAAAATAAAACTTAAATCTCCAAAATAATTGTCTTTTACTTATTTATTCCTTTTTATGTTGTTGTTCCCCCTAGTTAGAGCTATTAACATCATCAAAATAATTAAAGACTGTGTACAAATATTATTAAGTATGAAAAAAGTTGTACAAAGTTACCCCGTTTTACCGGTAACAAAATTAAGTCTCTCCTAGAAAAATGAATACATTGTAAAAAAGTTACATGAAAAATAATGCCAACCTAATTTGCAACATTCTTAGATATTCTTAGATGAAAATGTTTGGCGCCGAATAACGTGACAAGTCATGGTTCCCCATTAAAACCAGTCTGGAGATTCAAGTCTATATCCACCCAAACCAAGCTAACGATCTTTAATTAACTTCTGTGTTAAATAAGTTCTCTTATATGGATCTGAGACATGGAGAGAAGTAAAAATGGCCACATTTCATAAACGGGTGTCTAAGACAAATACTGAACCTAATTCTCTTGGCTGTCTGACAAAAGTTAAGGCAAAGTAAAGGCGGCTAGGCGCTGTGTTGGCCCCACAATCCCTTATTATATTGTGGCCTAGGAAACATGTGATGGTTCATCACATGCTTAATAGGTCCTACGTGCTTAACGGAGATGATACTTAACTATTTTATGTTTCATTTTAAACCAATATACAATAAACCAAAAATGTTAACTTATGAAGCCACTTAACATGGTATCTAATTCTCTGAGATAGTTATTAAAACTTATTGCTTTAGATAATAACATTGTGTCGTATTTTTGTAAACACTTTCAATGATCTATGTCCATTCTATCGGATTTCGGAATGACAATTCCTTCACATAGTAAGTAGAAGACTATACCATTTACACAAACATATATTTAAAAAGTGTTTTTGAAAACAAAGTTTACATGATTTTAAGGCAAGACAAACTTTTAAAAAACTCCTCTCCACGAGGCGTATGCCGTAACTGGCGGAAAATTCATATCTGGCATTGAGTCTAAAGTAAAATAAAAAGTGAAATGTAACCTACAGACTAAAGTATTTATAACCGCAAAGTCTTTATGACCGAGGGAACATAATCTGGGTCTATGAGTACTTGAGTACAGAAACTGAAAAATCCACTAAACATAGTTGCTATAAAAATCTACAAATTATCAAAGGAGCTTGAAATATTCAAATGAAATCTTTACCTGGATGCACTGGTGTACGATAGTATAAGGCATAAGGTAAGTCCGAGAACTTTAAGGGTTTCTACTATAATAGATGCCATAAAATTGGCGATGGCAAATTGCCTTTGTCAGTGGTTCGTTAATGGTGTCTCCTTTTGAGTTAAACACGTTCCTTTTAACACTTTTCACTAGAAATATTTATACAAACAATTAACGTTTTCCCCTTTGCTCCGAGCTCTCTGAGCTCCTTGTGAGGAAACAGATGGGGGCTCGTCATTTTATAACCCAGATAGAAGAAGGCGGGCTTCGATTTCTGTCTATCAATAGAAACCTAGATATGGGCGTAGAACAAAGGACTTAATTTGTTTGTTTTTCTTTTATTGACGTTTACATACGCAGTTTTGAAATTGTAACTACGTTTTTTTAAAAGAAAGAAACGACGAAAAAAAAAATGTCGAGTTAGTTCGCTCAAGATTTATTTAATATGAGGTTTAGAAAAATATCGTTACATTTCTTTGAACGAAATAAAATGAACTAGCTTAAATATAGATCTAGTTTTTAAATTTGAACTAAATTGTTTTTTGCATGGGCTAAAATAAACCAGATGATATTTCAAAAATAAAGCACAAATTACAAGAAAGAAAATTAAGACTTAGCCTTACCAAAAATAAAGTGATTTTATTTAGCCTTTAAGCACAGGCACACACTTATATATTTATATGCTCCTATGTATATATATATATAGAGAGAGAGAGAGTGAGAGAGAGAGAGAGAGAGAGAGAAAGAGAGAGAGAGAGCTAGAGAGAGAGAGGGAAAGAGAGAGAGAGAGAGAGAGGGGGGGGGAAGGAAAGTGAGACTATATTTATGACAAATGTATCTTATATCTAATAATAATGTTGATTGCCCCTTCTATGGAAAAATAATATATTGTGTCGTACGCTTACGCTTGCTCGTAAGTAATTTTATTTATCGTAGGCTAGTAGTCTGATAATTTACAGAAACACCTTCTAATAGTCAAACGTTCAGGTTTTAAGGTTGTCTTTAGCTATTATTCGTAACAAAAAATTCAGTCTAGTCTTTTACTTTGAAACGTGGTTGAAAACTTTAAACCACGTTCGGTTGTTGGTTAGACCTACCCGGGAAGTTCAAGCAACACTTTCCTTGCCCTTTTCCCACTCGGTAAGAACTAGAACTGAAACGAAAATTAGTCCTTGCTTGAGGAATAAGAAAATTGTTTTTCATCACTGTGATGTCTTTCTGAATGATTTATTAGATTAGGCATATTCTTAACGTGCAGTGTGTCTAAATTAGAAGTTAATGCTGTATGTAGAATATTAGGGGCTATTACAAGCCTACATTGCTTATTAGATTTTTTAGGGAGCCAAGCCTACTTTTTCTTGTAAATCTGTGGAATAGGTCCTTAGACTAGAGCTCACACAAAGATTTTGAGCATTGAAACACAACTTGATTGGCAATGCTTTTAAAAATATAGCATCTGTTTCAAACCTCAGACCAAGTGTAGACTTATTACTCAGACCTAAATTATTGAGATCTAGTTGTATTTTTTCCGAGTGAAAATTTCGATAATTTGCCGAAAAAAACAAGACAAGGAAACTTTGACATGTAGGCCTACATGACATTGAAAAATGTATTCATTCAGAACAATATCTGATTTAAGACACTGGAGTAAAAGATAAATAAATGTAGCCTATAGCTAAATAATGTATAATTCAACCAGTATATTATTAGCTTTCTCACTGTTAGGTAGCCTAAGGCAGGGGTCGGCAACCTACGGCACGCGTGCCAGACTTGGCACGCGGAGCCCTTTTCAATGGCACGCGGAGGACCCTCCGAAAAATTGTCTTTTTAATTTTAATGGCTTCTGCGTGCCATGTCATTTTGTTTTCATTAGCTCTTGCTGGCCAGACTCTGAATATAATTTAATAAAAAAGAAGTACAATTTCTTTCAATAAATCAAAGCCCAACCATTTCATTCTGTTGTTTGCCTGTTTTAAAACGTTCAGTTTCAGCGGATAAAAACTTAACTAGTCTTTTACTTTGCGTCTCGTGTGCGTACATCAAAGGATGCTTACATCAAAAGAATGTGCCAACTACTCTACATTTGGTTGGTTTTGTTTGTATTATATCGCTATCCAAAATCAAATACAAATAATTAGTTTCTGCAAATCATTAACTGAATTGTTTTGGGTGATTCCTATAATGTTATTTTAAAGTATTTCCTTCAACTTAACGTAGTAAAAAAATGTGTGCTATGGCAATAAACTCCCCCTCCCCCCCAAAAAAATAAAAAAATACTTGATTGATTTCGTATTTCCGAATTGATATTTAAGTTTAATCTTAACACGATGATATCCTTCAAATTATAATTTCATCATATCTGTAGGCTTATAGATCTATATATAGAAAACTTTTACAATTATTCAAATTGCTATATTATGCGGCGATAGGCCTATGTCAAGGTATAAGTTAAACAGTGCCCATAAAATGGCCGATTATGAAAAACTTGATCAATGTCTGTTTCAAGAAATTTGGACAAAAGAATAGATTATGGATTCATTCAACAAAAGGATCGCGCTGTATGTTCTTTCTGTTGTGATGTGTCGTACTCCAACTCCAGTGTACAAAGACCTATGGACACCAAACAAATCAAAATTTCAAACTCCCCGAGAAAAAAATTGAAGCCATCAAAATGTCTCCTTCGGGATTCAAAAAGCAAACAAGTATTTTGCGTCTATCTGTTGGAATAAAGAATAAGGCTAATGGAATGTAGGGCATGATTACAAAATTGGTCAGTGTGTGGCGTTAAAAGCTAAGCCTTTAACATAAGCTTACAAAGATTTTCTCAAAGAAACATTTATAAGCAGTGTTGAAATTCTTTTCAGTGATTTACCAAATAAAGAAACTATTTACTCTAGAATTTGAGAAATACCAGTATCTACACGATTAAATTGAAAGGCATATAACTGATTTAGCTGAAGATTTAAGAATAAACAAACGACACGATTAAAAACAATCTGCTGTATTTAATGTGTCTCTTGATGAAAGCATTGACGTAAATGAATTGGCACGTCTAGTCTAGCTATCGTCGTACGATATTTTGACAAAAAAAGTGATTATGAAGAGTTGTGTTGCTTTAGTTGCTAGTTAGCTCTTCATGAAACAACCAAATCAGAGGACATTCTGATTGCATCCGCAGGGTATTAAAAAAAAATATTAGAACATTGATTTCAATAAATTATTCTTTGTTACAAAGTGAATATGGAATATGGAGATCTGCTGTTGCACAGCAGTATTCGCTGGCTAAGTCAAGGTTAAGTGTTCAATATATACGTTTCGTGTCTGGAAGCTGTTAAGATGTTTCTTGATGAAACAACATTTTTCAGAATTGAATGATAAAGAATGGCTTATGAAACTGATGCTTTTGACAGACATAATGACCCATTTAAATGAATTGAACTTACGTTTACCAGAACAGAGTCAAACAGTTCATGAACTGTTTGGTTATTGCAAAGAATTTGGCTTGAAACTGGACATATTTATCCTTGATATTAACTCCAACACATTGAAGTACTTCCCCAATGTTAAAGCTTATTAAGCTCTATATAACCTTCGTTACAGACAGATGAGCTTAAGGTAGTCGTCTAACTCTTGAACACACACCTGTGTGAAGCTTAAATTAACTAAATATGTACCTGATAATGAACAATTATCGAAAAGAGTGCAAGGACAAGGATCACATAAATTGATACAGACTAATAATTGCATTAAAATGTTTTTATCTTCTTTAAATAAGCACACAAAATAATTCGAGATCAAATTTATTCGTTTTAACTTTAAATAAACAACAGCGTACGCGTATATATATATATACAAGCATTATATTATGTAATTGTTGTAATTATCGCAATAGCCTATGTCATGTATATTGTTTTTCCAAGAATTGGAACACGCAATGTTTATTCTTCTCTCTCTCTCTTTTCTCACTACACACAATATTAGGACGTTTAGTAGGAAAACGAAAGATTCTAGGTGATGTTGGGATTCTGTGTTGATCTCAAATTCTCAGGGTCTGGGAACGACTCATTATTTAATAGGGGAAGTTCCTATCGTTTTGTTATGAGTTTTGTAATGTTACCATGATTTTCACCCCTACTGGTAGTGGGTCTGTCCCTTGCACCACTCGGATGGTATTTAATGATTTGTTTTGTCTGAAAGACAGAGAGTTTCAAAATATGTTCCTTTGAGAACGTTTGTGTTTGCACTATTTTATTCTAACTGTACATAATAGATATATTGTATATATTGAACATATCACCTGAAATAAACTATCAACAACAGTTACACTGAAGCTTCCTTGTCAAGTTACTATTCTATTGTGTTGTATACATTACTATAAGATTTATCTACTACTCTAATGCCCAAGAAAGGAAATGTTGGAATACAAATACTGAGTTTGTGCCCAGGACTATAAGAAGAGTTCGTGTAATACTGAAACATAAATACTAATGATTAAAGTCTCCCCTAGGACTAACGAGAATTATCAGCAAGATCTACACAGCTCTGGCCACAAGGGGATTGTGGACGTAACAAAATTTGGTGGTCTCGCCCGGTATATTTGAGTTCTACTTTTCCTAACCTAGGATTGACAAAATTTGGTGGTCTCGATCGGTATATTTGAGTTCTACTTTTCCTGATCTAGGATTGGAAAAAATTTGTTGATCTCGTCTGGAAAATTTGAGTTATATTTTTCCTGACTTAGAAACATTTTGTGACATTAGTAGTACTAAGAGCGGCATATTTGTGTTTCGTTTTCTAGGAATGTGAAACTATTCTTTTTAAAAAAGAGGAGAGAACTGGTTTGAGTATTTATTCCTTGGGAAGTGCGAAGATTCCACGAAGTGTGTAATATTATATTGTGCAAATTTCTGGACAAATCGTAAGTTGGAACTTTATATTTTATTATACAATATATACTACTCTACTATCACAAATATTTCGAACGCTATACTATGGCTTCGAATATATCAAGTGAGGAACTTAATGCCATGTCATTTGCTGAACTAAAAGAATTAGCTGAGTCCTTTGGGATTGAGGCAGGACAGGCAAGACCTAATCGTAATCGTTTGATCAAAGAAATTATGACATGTTTGAACGGGCAGAATGCCATGAACACTGGTAATGTAGTTGAAGTGGGACAGAACGATAGCAATGAAGGTTATGTAGCTCCCAGTGGGGGCGAGGTAATTACCCACGGAGACGAGGTAAGAAATATGTCATCTAGATCATCAAACAATGATAAAGATGAAGGGTTGAGTGAAAACCTAAAATTCCAATTAGCTATGAAGAGAATGGAATTGGAAAAAATTAGGATAGAAATTGAAAGCAGAGAAAGGATAGAGATGGCACGCATGAACAGACCTGACCATCGTAGGGACAGCAATGGTATGGATATTAGTGCAATGAAGCAACACTTGCCTATATTCAGAGAAGAAGATGTTCAAGATTTCTTTTTGCTTTTTGAGAGGATAGCTATAGATTATCAGTTCCCTGATGATAAGATGGCTTTATTGTTAAGATCAACTCTCAACAAAGGAAAAGCATTGGACGTAGTGTTGAGTTTAACACCCGAGGAAATAAATGACTATGAAGTAATCAAAGATAGGGTGCTAAAAAGTTATTCCCTGACACCAGAAAAATATAGAAAGCTATTTAGAGACAGAAAGAAGGCATATGATCAAACTCATGTAGACTTTTTGAGACAAAAGGAGAAAACGTTAGAACAGTGGCTAAGGTCACAGAATGTAAGTGAGTTTGATAAACTCAAGAACCTAATATTGTTTGAGGAATTCAATGATTGTATTCGAGTGGATATTAAAACCCACATCTCAGACCGAGGGGTTGAAGATGTGCATGAAGCTGCTAGATTGGCAGATAACTATGCCATAATTCACGCCAGCATAAAGCCATATTATGCTGACAAACCCAAAGTGCACAAACCAGAGCCCAAGGAGGCTAGTAAACCAAAAGAGACAAGTGAAAACAATAATAAGAACAGTGGTGTAAATAATAATAGTAACTTAGTTCATTTCAGGAAGCAGACAGATGTAAATAAAGCAAAGGTGGTATGTTTCAATTGCAAGAAAGAGGGCCACATGAAGAAAGATTGTTGGATCCTTACCAAGAAGCAAGGTGCTATTCTACACTGTGCCAGAGTGCAGAAAGACAGCAAGCAGACAGAAGAAGTGTGCAACACAGGGTCAAGAAACTCAAAAGAAATGCGGCCGGCATCGCCCATAAATGTGGAGTCGATGGTTTTTGAGAACAGTCTATCTAAGGTAAAAGAGAATAGCTGTACTCAATCTATTATGCTTTCAGAAGGCCGTGAGGAACAGATGGTTCCTGAAGTCCCGGAAGAGGACGACCTATCCGATTTTCGACCCTTTGTCTACGAGGGGACAGTGTCGACAGAAGTCGATGTACTCAGCAAGAAGAAAATACAGATATTACGTGACACGGGTTCTGCTGTCAGCGTGATCCTGGAGGGCAGTGTGCCGTTAACAGATGCCACCAGTACCGGTGAGTCTGTTGTGCTGAGAGGTGCTAGTATGGAGGCTGTGGAAGCTCCACTGCACAGAATAAAACTCGAGTCGGATATTTTTACAGGTAACATCGTAGTGGGAGTGTGGCGCGCACTACCCGTCAAAGGCGTTTCCATGATATTAGGAAATGACATTATGGGCGGCAGAGTCACTGTCAAGCCCATGGTTAAAGTGTTGGAGACAAAGATGGCGGAGGACAAAAACCTACGTCCTGCCAATGAACGCCCAACATGTGCACTGACAAGAGCAATGCAGAAAAAGAAGTCGGTAAAGACTCCTGCTACGCCGTGTAGTGCAACGAAAGATGTGTTTGTCTGTTCTGAAGACACACATGCGAATGAAACAGTGATAACTGAAACACCTGACATCGATTTAAGTGCTACGTTCTTTGCTGAACTAACAACTGGTGATGCAACAGAGAACGATAACATTTTGTCACCAAAGCAGAAATTGGTGAAAGAACAATTGAATGACGAAGTAATAATGCAACTCAGAATGAAAGCTGTTGATGAAAAGACTGCAGATGCAATGGCGGAATGTTTCTACATGAAAAATGAAGTGTTGATGAGAAAGTCGAAACCGCTCAACTCAGGTACAAACGAGTGGGACAGTATTCACCAGATTGTAATACCTAAGTGCTATCGTCAAGATATACTGCGTATGGCGCATGATCTTCCTTTCGCTGGTCACATGGGAGTCCGAAAAACGCACCACCGTATCCTCCCTTACTTCTACTGGCCAGGACTGAGAAGAGATGTCGAACAATACTGCAAGACTTGCCACGTATGCCAAATGGTAGGACGTCCTAACCAACGAATTCCTGTCGCTCCACTCCAGCCGATACCAGCGTTCGACGAACCATTCAGTCATATACTCATTGATTGCGTGGGCCCGTTGCCGAAAACAAAAGCCGGTTTTCAATACCTGCTCACAGTCATGTGTTCATCCACTCGCTTCCCGGAAGCCATTCCGTTGCGGAACATAACAACAGTGAAGGTGGTAGACGCCCTGACAAATTTCTTCACACGTTATGGCCTACCGAAGACAGTACAGTCCGACCAGGGGACTAACTTTACTTCGAACATTTTCAAACAAGTCATGGAACAATTAGGGATAAGCCATAGGCTATCAAGTGCCTATCATCCTGAGAGCCAGGGAGCTCTGGAAAGGTTTCATCAGACATTAAAATCGATGCTTAAAAAGTACTGTTATGAAAACGAGAAAGACTGGGATAAGGGTGTGCCTTATGTACTGTTCGCTGCAAGGGAGGCCACTCAGGAATCCCTGGGGTTTAGCCCATTCGAACTTGTGTATGGACACTCAGTCAGAGGTCCGTTGAAACTTCTACATGAAACTTGGCTAACGGACAGTGAACCGATTGGACTTTTGTCATATGTAGATAAATTTAAAAATAGGCTTTATCATGCTTTTAACCATGTGAAGATTCATTTTCCACAGATGCAGGAGCGTATGAGACAGAACTATGACCGTAAAGCTACAGCTAGAACTTTTGCACCAGGTGACAAAGTTCTTGTGTTTCTACCTTTGCAAAATTAGCCTTTAAGTGCAAAGTTTAGTGGACCCTATGAGATAGAGTCAAAGCTTGGCGAGGTCAATTATTTGATAAAGACTCCTGACCGGAGACAAAAGCAGAGGGTATGCCATATTAATTTACTTAAGCCCTATGTTTCCAGGGAAAAGAGTAAACCACGGGAGGTCCCCATGATTTCATTAGCTAGAGTCCCGACGGATTTATCTAGGATAGAATATAAGTTTGCAGAAAGTAAACTTAATAATACAGATGCCCTTAAGAGTTTAGATACAAGGCTAGAACATCTTCCGGTAGAAGATAAGGAGAAGATTATTGAGCTGGTACATGAATATAAGTCACTGTTTACAGATGTTCCCAGGAGGACACATCTAATAGAACACGATGTAGTATTAACTGAGGGTACCAGGCCAATTAAACAGCATCCATATAGAGTTAACCCCATCAGACTTGAACATATTAGAGCAGAGGTGAAGTATATGTTAGAAAATGACATAGTGGAAGAATGTGATAGCGAATGATCTTCACCCTGTGTGTTGGTACCAAAAGCCGACAACACATTGCGGTTTTGTACAGACTTTAGGAAATTAAATAATTTGACAAAGACTGACTCGTATCCCATTCCTCGTATTGATGACCTCATTGATAAGATAGGTGACGCGACGTATGTGACAAAAATTGATCTTCTCTCCGCGTACTTTCAGATTCCTTTGACGCCACGGGCACAGGAAGTATCCGCCTTTGTGACACCTGACGGACTTTACAGGTATAAGGTCATGCCATTCGGACTCCGTAATGCCCCTGCGACGTTTCAAAGGCTTATAAACACCCTCACTCGCGGTATCTTCCAGTGTAGTGCCTACCTCGACGACATAGTGGTGTATAGTACAGATTTCAAGACACATGTCAGTCAACTACGACACTTGTTTGAACGACTGAATGACGCCAATTTGACAATAAACCTGGCTAAGAGTCAGTTTGGACATGCCACTATCGAGTACATTGGACATGTAGTGGGTGGTGGAAAGGTTAAACCAGTAAATGCTAAAATAGAAGCTATTCAGAATGTCCCAGTGCCACAGACAAGGAAACAGCTCCGTAGTTACCTTGGAATGGCCGGGTATTATCGTAAGTTTTGCCAGGACTTTTCTACGGTAGCTTGCCCCTTAACTGACCTACTAAAGAAGAACAATCGCTTTGTTTGGTCTGACAAGTGCCAAAAGGCGTTTGATGAGTTGAAGTTAAGATTATCCAGGGCACCTATTTTGGTGACCCCGCGTTTTGATAGACCCTTTAAAATTGCAGTAGACGCGTGCGATACTGGGATGGGAGCGGTGCTGACTCAGCAGGATGACCACGGAGAGGAGCACCCGGTGTGCTACCACTCACAGAAATTCAATATCCATGAACGTAATTATAATACAAGTGAGAAGGAACTTTTAGGGTTGATCCTGGCGTTAAAACAGTTTGATTTCTATGTAAACAGCTCTGGGTACCCGATAGAAATACTGACCGACCACAACCCTCTGACTTTTCTCTCCAGGGTCAAGCAAAACCAGAGGCTTGTTAGATGGAGCTTAATCCTCCAACCCTATGACTTAAACATAAAACACCTGAGGGGTAGGGACAACGTCACAGCTGATACTCTATCTCGGGTGCTACATGATTGACTGAATAACCCCATACTTCTTTTTCAGATCATCTCACTTGTTCATTAAGAATGTGTCATGATATTCTATCATTCGTTTGAATTTTGATTATGGAATACCTATAGAATACTTGTATCATACAGAAGTCAAGTCTTTTGAAAGTATTAATAATTTTTATAATCATGTATAATATTGATGTTCTGATATATTTTAAATTCATTTGATTCAATTCATTTTATTATGGAAAAGAAATTCCATTTAAATTTTGATGCACTATGCAATAAATATATATGCATGTATTTACTTGATATGGATGGATGAAAGTTAATTGTCATTGCATGCAATTAAGTGGGAAACTTTAAGCTAATTGATTTATTATCTTGTATTATTTTAGTTAATGAATAGAACTAAATAATAATATGTACAATTTTTATCTTAGAAAGAGATGTAATATCAATTGGTATAAATTAATAGATAATATTGGAAATCTATTGCCAAATTGTTATATCAGGGTAATAGAATAGGAAAAACTAGTGGATATTCACTATGTTGTACATAGGTTGTTATATATTCCATATATCCGGGAATGGAGGGAAACAAAGGTACCTAAAGGTGTGCACTCATTCAACCCTGAACAATCTTTTATATTAAACTTTTAAATTTGCCAAAAACGCATAATAGTGGATTACATTTTAATATTTAGATTACTGTAGTAATCGTAACTAGAGCATATTTTCTCCTCATATTTGAGAAAAGGGGAAGTATCATCATCTTAGGTATGAACCCTGTTAATGTCAAGTTGACACTGTAATTTAAAGGGGAAGTAACCTATAGTTTGATTCGAGTTACGTATTACTTATCTTTTGGTTTGTATATTAGAAGTAAACTGTTGGAAATTGACAGAGTTTGAGCAATGTTATATTTGTTTAATAGATTTAAACTTTTTGCAAATTTTTGGTGGAAATCCACACAACTGTACATAGTTAAAATAAGAATGACTAGAATATTTTGGAATTATTTGTACTTGTTGAGACATTAGTTAATATTAACGGGGAAATATTTGTCCATCACGTTATAATCACAATTACCATTGGGTAGTGACACTTTTTATAATTTAGTTGTGCCAGTGAGCCATGTCTGCTTAAATTGTCTTATAATCTTCCATTGATTGATGGTTGTGAAAACGATAGTGTTAAGTACGAAAAATGTACCATGTTGAGTATTACTTGGGTAATTATGGTACATTATTTCTTTCATTGGGTGGGGGCGTGTCATGTATATTGTTTTTCCAAGAATTGGAACACGCAATGTTTATTCTTCTCTCTCTCTCTTTTCTCACTACACACAATATTAGGACGTTTAGTAGGAAAACGAAAGATTCTAGGTAATGTTGGGATTCTGTGTTGATCTCAAATTCTCAGGGTCTGGGAATGACTCATTATTTAATAGGGGAAGTTCCTATCGTTTTGTTATGAGTTTTGTAATGTTACCATGATTTTCACCCCTACTGGTAGTGGGTCTGTCCCTTGCACCACTCGGATGGTATTTAATGATTTGTTTTGTCTGAAAGACAGAGAGTTTCAAAATATGTTCCTTTGAGAACGTTTGTGTTTGCACTATTTTATTCTAACTGTACATAATAGATATATTGTATATATTGAACATATCACCTGAAATAAACTATCAACAACAGTTACACTGAAGCTTCCTTGTCAAGTTACTATTCTATTGTGTTGTATACATTACTATAAGATTTATCTACTACTCTAATGCCCAAGAAAGGAAATGTTGGAATACAAATACTGAGTTTGTGCCCAGGACTATAAGAAGAGTTCGTGTAATACTGAAACATAAATACTAATGATTAAAGTCTCCCCTAGGACTAACGAGAATTATCAGCAAGATCTACACAGCTCTGGCCACAAGGGGATTGTGGACGTAACACCTATGTGACTAGACCTCTAATCTGTGTTGACTTTTGCATAGTTTCTTAGTAAAACGCCTTTTCTTTTTGATCATGCTACATAGACCTACTTTTAATAGTTATTGTTTAAAAATAATAAATATAACAGAGGTTGACTTTTTGGTTGTTGGCACGCCGAGTGATTTAGAAATTCTACTTTGGCACGCCGCTATCAAAAGGTTGCCGACCCCTGGCCTAAGGGATAGTGAATAAGCTTATAATTTGAAAAATGTGTTTTATATAGATCAGTGCAAAAACAGTAGACGCACACACACACACACACAAACACACATGCAAAGAAGGGGGCATTAAATAGATTCCCGACTTCGGTGTGTAATTTTACAAAAACCATGTTTAAAAAAAACAACATAGCCTATATATAGAAAGTTTTCCCTATAAATCCTATTAATGCATTTTTCTCTTTGCCACCCACAGACAAATAAAGAAAGGAAGGCTAAGTACATTTTAATATAAAGGCAAATGATTTTGACTAGCTATAAAATTTAAAAAAAAAATTATTTCACTGAAATCCTTAAGGCTGATAATGTGCAGTATATAGTAGGCATATAGTTAAATCAAACAAATTATCCAGCCTAAAGGCAAGCTAAAAAAACAGCTGACGAAGCAAGACAATCTCCCTTTACTCGAGGATTCGACTGATGCGCTCCCTGGCGATGGCAGTTTTTATGTACGGCTGTGAAACATGGACACAGCAGTTCTGCAGAAAAGAATCAAAGCCCTGGAAATGAGATGTCTACGTAAAATTTTATAAATCTCTTATAAAGATCTAGTTACAAATGAAACTGTCCGTGAACGAATCACCTACGTCATCGGTCCTCACGAGTATCTAGGCCTACTCATCACCATTAAAACCAGAAAACTCAGATGGTACGGGCATGTGGCAAGATCTGAAGGCCTGGCGAAAACCATCCTGCAGGGCACAGTGCGGGTTGGAAGAAAGAGAGGCAGGCAGAAGAGACGATGGGATGATGACATCAAGGAGTGGACCGGCGTGTCTCTTGCAGACTCCCAGAGGGCGGCGCAGGACCGAGACAAATGGCGTAAAATTATCCAACTGTCAACAAATGGTGCCCCAACGACCCTCACTCGGGTTATGAGATTGAAGAAGAAGAAAGGCTAAAAAAGAAAGAAGCGCTCGAATACGAAGAAATGTGAAGTTAATATGTTTTGTTGTTTATATTGTTAGTATTTTACAAATTGAATCTGCTTTCCGAGACTGCGCTGTTGTCACCAACAAAGAATGAAAGAAACACAAAAAGCAAATCTAACAGATCTATAAATTATTAGGTAATAGGGAGACATGTATAGCCTACGCTAGACGCATTCAAAAAGGATTAAAAAATAAGCAACATAAAGTGTAATTGAAAAAAAAAGTCTCAAAGTGATATTTGGGGATTGAAGAAAAGGGATTTAAAATTAGCCTGGACAATTTAATCATTAAAACGAAAATGCAAAATGTCAATCAAGAATCAACAAAAACATTATATCTAGCTAGAACGTGAGAGAATAACGTTCTCTGTTACGGCCTAAAATGTTTAATTTTTGTTTCAATATGACTGTCTAAAGTCTAAAGTCTCCTATTATAAGGGCATGCCACTTTTTGGCATACAGTAATTAAAAAAAAATGCAAGGTTAATGCTTTAATTATGATTAGGAAAAAATTAAATTATTTTTCTATTTAGCTAAAATGTAAAGTCTTTAAAATTATAAACCTAAATAAAGAAGATTTAAACCAGAATTCTTTTTAAAGTAAGATAACAAAAAAAAAAGAATTAAAAAGAATAGGGGCCTACATCTAGAATTGTTTTTCTTCATGGGTCTAGACCAGATTTAAAAAAACAAAAAAGAAGGAAGTCTATTTTTTCAGAAAAAGAAATCTGTGGGCGTAAAGAGTAGCTTTTACCTAAGCTCAAATCTGTTTGTCCGTTGGCTACTGAGTATGATTAAGCTTATTCGTAGTGTTCGATTTAAAGCCTTTTCCAATGAAAGTATATATTAATTATAACATCAAGGAGTGCAGTAGGCCTAGGCAATGTAGCTCTACCCCCTGCCCCCTCGACCCCCCCCCACACTGAAAAGATATAAGCCTAAAAGTAATCGATATACGAGGAGCGGTTAAAAGCCTATTCATCTAGATCTTTCATATACGGTTAAAACGTAAGACACGTAAAGATGCTGAGCCAATGTTTGGTTTCCCTGTTGTTTTTTTTATAACCCTTGGTATCTAACAGGATTGTGGCATTATGTTATCGCAACTTATAGCAATTGGAACAAGGGATTATGATAACTCTGGTCACATATTGTCAACAGGATCTAACTTAATGGCTAGATGCCAAAGCTTTAGTCCTTTACATTATAAATCACAAGCTACTCATGTAAAGTGTGGGCTATTTAAAAGCAAATATTATCTTGCAATATTTAGAAAATGACCCCATTACACCCCCATTACAAAGAATAGACTTTTAAATGAGAATGTCTCTACCCTAGCCGTTAGAATATAAAAAGGCAAAAGAACGTCATTCGTAGATAAAATATGAATCGTCGACAGAGCAAGTTGGTTTATGGGTCTAGTGAAGCAGCGTTCACCAGAATTAATTGAACTGCTCTTTAAATGAGAACACGATCCGAGATTATTGTCTTAGGGCTCGGAGAACGATTTCTGCTGTATTTCGCAACATATATACTATTAGATACCTCATCATGTAAGTTGGTCGTCCGCTCCCAAGTACTCTAAACTCCAGCAAGGCTGGCAGTCAAATGGCTGCAGCATTTACCAGTTTCCGTGGAATCTGTGGCCAGTATGATGCCAAGCGGCCTTTACTGTCTCTAACTAATGCGGGGTAGACTCAGTTTTAATTGACAAAATCAATAAAATTATTATCTAACATACGCATTATTACTGTGCAGGTCAACAAAACCATAAACGAAAGAAAGCTCGCATGTTGTTGTGTCCATTACTTCAAGCTGGCATCTGACCGTCTCTTACAGGATCAATAAAGAGACATACCAAAAGGATAATGAATAACGCAAGTGGGTGTACTAACAAGCCTCATTACACTTTAGTACATGTCTGCTTCGTCAATCCATAAAACTAGTTTGTTGACTGTTTAATTTGGAGCCTTTTAGCTAAATACTCAATAGCTTTCTTATATTTTTGTTTGTTTGAGCATTTAGTTTAAAAAAGTATACAATTTACAACTCGTTTTAATGCAGCCGTTGTCTAGATACAGGTACGCTACAACCACATTTCTATTTTAGTTTTCATCGTGAAGTTACTCAAAGATAAAAAAAAAAGTTAGATGTTTTACTTTGCGTCAAAAAGAATAATGAAATCTAGGTCATCCATTGATATAAGAAGTCCTTTTATCTCAACCAAAAGTACTGATAAGTAAAATATATATCTTTATATATTGATTTTCTTTAGTTTATAATTTAGATAACACTGATATTTGCTTAGGTTTTAAGGTGCAAGAAGAAAATATTAGGCTACAGCTGCTGCTTCAGACATATTTACAAAAGAATTGCGGTATGACGTTTTTTTCTACGTCAGAAGCATTCGCCGAGATACATGGACAATTCACGTGATCAAGTGACAATCCTATCATTTTTTCACATTTTAAAAATAATACCTAAGCTTAATAGCACTAAAAAACTAACCCATAAAAACAAAAGTTTTTATTTTACTCCCTTTCTTTGTAAACTAAGTTATATTTAATTTATATTTTGATAGATTAAAATAAAAATAAAGGATATCATACCTTATGAATTTCCACACTAAAAATTTTTCTTTTTTTTTTCAAGCTTTGGCCCGCAAAAAAAAAAACAACATAAAAAGATAGCTCGCTTTGTTTCGGCTACATTGTGTCGTTTTCATTCTATTTATTTCGTAAAAAGTTAGTAAAAACGAACATATACGAAAAGTTTACTTACTTCCGTCTCTTCCGGTAGAGGCAGCCATGTTTTACATAAAATATTTTCTTTTATTTGCAAATTGGTCGAAGGTATTGGTGACTATTCCAAAGGCTATGATGCTGAAAATTTGATATAATGTTTTGTTAGTTGGGACAAGTCTGCTGCCCAAGCTTCAGCTCGATTGGACGACGGAAAGTGTTCGAAAAATCGATACAAAGTTTCCCAAGCAAGCAACAGAACAAGCAGACAGTATGAGTTAAAAGAAAGGGAGTAAAAATGACGCACAGTTTAATCTTTTGGGAATTTTTCATTAAGATCCATCTGACAAGTATATTAGCTTAGCAAAACAAGTGTGGATTTATTGGGTATTCCTTAATTGTGTCAATGATTGCATGAAGGCTTAGGTCTACTCTTAGGCTTGACAAGTCTTAAATAGTTGTGACCTTTTGAATTAGTATGATCGTGAACTTCCGGTGAAATTTACAGCCATTTTCGTTAACAAAAAAAGATGCTTTTGGTGCTGTTTGACAATGGATTTCAACATCAACAGCCAGTTCTTGTCTTCTAGAAATATACAACGGCTACAAGATTAGTTATGAGGAATCCGTTTTTAACACCAAAAGTGAGTAGGCGATAATTAATACGCAAAGTGTTAGTCGCGTTAGGCTAAATGTAGCATTTGTTTATAAAATAAGTTAGTCAAGAGTTGCGTCCTTGGTAATTAAAAAAAAACACAATGCGGAGATTTATAAAAAACAACAACACGAAAATTATTTTGTATTAATCAATTAGTTTGGGATTATAAATAGGTGATTCTTCAAATCTGACATTCACAATCCATCGTTTTCTTTTGGCGCCATCTTTTGGAAATGAAATAAAATTTAATTCTCTACATATTTTTGTACAACCAGTAACGTAGCACACAGACATGTTTCGAAGAAAATGATCGAATAAGACCGGAAATGTTCTTCTTTTTTACCTTTATGCATGCATAATCGTTAAGACTTGTCAATGAAAGTCTCTTAAAGTGATCAGGTTTTCTGTAGAGGCTTCACTTCCTGATTCCTGCGCAATTCAAGCAGTTGGCGTCGTATTAGCTCCAGTTATAGTTTCATAGAGCGATCTTTGTGTGGCGCAGCTAACGTCGTGCTAAATGTAAATTACACATTATATTTTGCATATTTTGATGACTCTTTTGCACCATAACTTCTTTTGTTCTTATTTTGTATCCCATCCAGACGATTTAGACAACTTCCTATTTTATTTTTTTTCTTTCAAAAATCTAATTTTTTTTTACTTGAAAAGGCAATATTTTGTTATTGAAAGGTCCCAAAAAATGTTCTAATTTGAAAAGTCCCCAAGTTTTTTATTCCTAGTTCTATACTTTCACCTTTTTACAACAGAACTAGTCGTATTAGCTCTATGTATATGTTTTCGCTTAATACAGGGGGTAGAGGTAACTAAGGCTCTCGAGCCTACCGTTGACTTCTGAGTCGCCGATGGTCGATTTTTGTTTGATTAAGATGATTTATTATAATTGAATGAATAGTAGGCCTTATTTCACATGGAACTACAAGTGTAGTGGTTCCACTCTAACAACTTCACACATTGTCATTATTTTGGTCGGAGTGTAGCAGATTTAGTGAGATTTGACAAAGAAACTATTTCTTTCATAAAATCAGGAACTAGGCCTAATACTAAACATGTGACATGACATCAACGAGCTTATATGCCCCTTTGAAAAATCAGAAGACATGCCTTATATAACCTTTTTAACAGCGGAAATTTTAAACTCTGGCCACGGCAATCGCCAATCTAAATCAAATAGTTCTTCAATTCTCTTAAAATCAGTCCCGGTCTTCGTAATTGAGCTTTTACCCTTTCTCTCGACTTTTCCTAAACCTTCAGTTCATTTTCCAAACGCTAAAACTAACTTATCTTGTATTGTGAGATTTAGCAGGAGTAAAATAGAAACTTATGAAAAAATACTTGTTTTCTTCGACCAATTCTATGATTTTTTTCTCACCTGTTCTGCCAAAATGCTCACAGAATTCGGTATTAAACCTTAGCTTTTTTTTTCATTTTCTTTCAGCTGGTGAAGTGCGTAAACCACAAATACGCTTCCATTAAGAGTACACCGGTAGACTAGCGCACGGGGACAGCTTCTTTTGCGCGTCCGACATTTTTTTGCACTGCCGAAAGGCCCATAGACTACGTGGAGAGGAAACAGTCTGCCCAAGGCCTGGTGACTGGATGTTTAGACTTTGTACCACCGGGGACAGTGCGGGAATACGGGCCACCCACCACGATAATGATCCGAGGGGAACTCCGCAGGTGGGGATAAATTTGTAAGCATGTACTGCGGAGACCGTACCCTGTGTTACACGACACAACTTATAGACGTACCGCGGGGTGGCTTGTCTCGGATAGGACCTTGGTGTGTCCCCTTCCGGGGCCCTTCCCCCTGGTCCATTCCTAAACAACGTTACGCACTGGACGTATGAGCCTGAAGGCTCGTCCGGTATTTGTTTAGAAACGTATAAGTCTTGTGGAGGTGGGTAAAAGTAGAGTAGTGCGTGTGACTGTGGAGACCGCACTCTTTGCTGGTCTCGGACAGTATCTTGATATCCACCCCTTTACATTGTTACACCCTGAACTTAAGAGCTGGGAGGCTCTTCCGTTTTTTTAAGACATATAAGATCTGGAGGCCTACAGAAGAGTGTTGTGGCCTACGCTTTTGCGTGGTTTGCGTTTAGAGCATATTGATTATCGTTTTAAAAGATGTTCAGTTGTCGCAAAGTCAGATAAATTATATTATAAGATAAGAATGGGCATTTCTTATAGCGCTATCCATGCTATTAATTAGCACGCTCAGTGCGTTCTTGGTATGATTTGCAGTGGAAGATGTAGGCCTACTATCCAAAGAGAAAGGTCTTTCAGTTCTTTTTAAAAGATTCTATTGTCCCAGATTCTCTCAGTCTCTGAGATAGACTGTTCCATAGAGAAGGCGCCACTGACTCAAATGAGCGCACTCCCAGGTACTTCTTTCTGTGTCCATCCAAACTAGGAGTTTTGATGAGTGACTGTGTTGAAGAGCACAGTTCCCTAGATGGCTCATGCCTTGTTATAAGCTCTCGAATATATGAAGGAGCAATGTCCTTTATGCAGCGTACGTAATGGACATGATTTTGTGCTCTATTCGCTTCATCACCGGGAGCCAGTGGAGATCCCTTAGTGTTGGGGAGAAATGATCTTGCCTCCTCACCCCCGAAACAATGCGCGCCGGGGTGTTCTGCACTCTCTGTAATCTCTGCAGCTGGTTCTGGGGCAAACCCCACAGGCAACTATTGCAGCAATCCAACCTTGACTGGATAAGAGAGACTGCTACGGTATTGGCCATCCTTCTATAGAGTTGAGGTCGCAGCTGACCCAGGGCACGTAGATGAGTTGAACACGCCTTAACCACAGCACTGATATGTGGAACCATTGATATTTTATTATCAATATAAAGGCCAAGGTCTCTAACCGTGTTGGACAACGTTATCTCGGAAGACCAACCTTGATCATAGTAATAGAGATTTTCCGAAGACTGACATCAGAACCACAGATAATTGCCTCTGTCAATGCATCGTACAATTTAAGTTGGTTTGCAGCCATCCATGCCTTAACTGTTTGACAGCACTCCTCCACATCACCAACAGCAGCAGGCAGATGAATCAGAGCGAAAATTCATGCACCGTGTCATCTGCAGAAAATTTACGAGATACACAATGGCTCTCGACAATTTTGCCTAGCTGACTTGTATACACGGAGAATAGGACGGGCCCTAAAACTGAACCCTGTGGTACCCCACAGATAAGGGGAGTTTCCTGTGAAGAGGCCAGATTGACTATAACCCGCTGAGTCCTGTCGGCCAGTTAGGAACTGAACCAGCGAAGAGCAGTACTCAGTGATGCCAACATCATACTGAAGTCTTGACAGGAGTATTCCATGGTCAACTAAATCAAAAGCAGCGCTAAGATCTAGTAGGACTATGAGTGTCAGATCACCACGGTCCGCACTACAAAGAACATCATTCATGAAACGAAGTAGTGCTGTCTCAAACTGTGCCCAAGTCGATACGCTGACTGAAACTTATCTAGTAGGTTATTATTGTTTAGATGCCGGACAAGCTGATTTGACACAACTTTCTCCAGAAGTTTTGATATGTAAGGAAGGTTGGACATGGGGCGAAAATTCTTACAATCGTTTGGGTCCAGGCAATTTTTCTTTAAAAGAGGCTTTAATCACCGCAGCCTTGAAGAGGCGTTGGACCGTGGCAGATATATAGGAGGCTACTGTTTACAATATTTAACAGTACAGGAAGTAATACGTCCAGACCAGACAATCCAAAATAATCTTTGTTGGGATGGGATCATCATTGCAATATGTAGGCTTCGAGGCAGCGATGAAGCGTCATAACTGTATCTGTCAACTGGCGACATACCTGGTAGGCTTTTCTTTTGGCATATTATGGAGTAAGAAAAGTGTTTTAATTCTCGTGTTTATCCGAGTGTTGCAATATTATATATTGTCGGTGTGTTGTATTTCTAAGTTAGAATTTAATGCTTTATGTAGGCCTATTATTATTACAACTTTTCTCTTTAGGTCTACTCTTCTTTTCTCTGGTGTTTCAAGATTTAGTAATTTTATTATTGATGTTACACTTGTCAGTTGTGAATATTTAAGTAATGAGCTTTGCAGCTCTTTTATGAATTTGTTCTAGAATTCACAAGATTTTCATTATCTAAAGGGTCCCATTGAAAATATGCACAGTCTATATAGTATAGGCCTATCTAATTTTAAGGTAACATTTTAACGTATTGGAGTTTAAGTATTGCGGTTGCAGAAGGCAGTGCGCAGGTAACCGGGAACATGTTTCCGTCCAATCATACGACAAATGGTAGACTGTTGAATTAGTGCCTGTGAACTAAGGCTTGGGTAAAATAAGCGACCAAAAGCACAATTCAATAGGCCTACGATATTTCAATCCACTGTTATCGGTAAGACATTTAAGGTAATTATTTCAAAGCAGGTCCTGGTCTGGCATACGTCTCGTGTTTAGCCTACAACAGTTTTTCCTCTTTAACATTTATTATATTCAGTTTAGGCTACTTTCTTTCCTAAAGTGTCCAACATTTAAGAATTTTGTTAGAGAAGATGAAAGAGCAGTAATGTAATAGTTGTTTAAACTAGTTTTTATACCCACCCTAAATTCGACATATGAAACGTGGAACCAGAGCGTAGGCTACTGAGAATACTGAACTGTTGATAGCATGAATAGAGCGCTATACTTGAGTCTCGCGCTATGCAAGTGAGTCTTTAGTGACCACTAACAGTGGATAGGCCTACAATATTTTATTAGTTGTGAATAATCACTTTTAATTTAAACTTATAGCAATGGTTAGGCCTACAATATTTTATTAGTTGTGAATAATCACTTTTAATTTAAAATTATAGCAGTGGAGTAGCCAGGATTTCAAGGTAGGGTATATAGTGCAAGTTGGGAGTGGTAGGGGACATAGGTAGGCTTTTTTTTTAAACAGATACATGCTGATACATACTATCATTTGATTGATTACATGTGAAATGTGACATTTTTGTGACAAAATTTGTATGATGAAAATGTACAATTTTCTCAAGAGGCATTAAAAAATAGCATCAGTGCTATATAGCACTGACATATATAGTAGAAGTAGTCAAAACAATGATACATCATGCTCAAAACCAAATCTAGGGCAAACCAAAGGTAAAATAAAAAGAGCATAAAGTGGCCATAAATGAATATTGAAATAAATGTAGATACATTTTATTGCAATGCTATCAAGTGTGAGAATCTAACATTATATATTTTAATTTCCGAAAGAAAAGAAATCAACTCAGTTTTAGATTTTAAAAGTTGGTTGGGGAAGGTTATGGTTGGAAAAGGAACTCTTTAGCTAGGCCTATGCCTTATAATTTATGTTTGTTAGCCCTGTAAAACTTTTCTTTCTCTAAAGAATAATGTTTAATTTTATTTCCTCATTACATTACCACAAATTCATTACATTACCACAAATAACATTTAGATACCACTGAGTGGAGTTTTTTTTTTTTAAATTACAGGATCTAAGATGGTTCAACATCTTTCTTTATCAATAGTTTCACTCACTAGAGGGTAAACCTATGTAAATAAATGTAACATAGATTGTGCAAAACAAATAGAAATATTTTCAAAAATCTTGTGTTAAATTCCTATTATTACAAACATACATGAAATCATCTACTTTAGAAACACATTATGGGACATTTTTTTAATCAAAACAAACTATTGAAAATTTATTTAAACAGAACTATAATTTTTAATAGTTGAGTTTTTTTTATCCAAGAAATTTTTTGAACAGTCGCTTGAAGTTGGACTCTGAAAAAAGATAAAAACAAATCAAGACAATAAAATACTTATCTTACAAAAACTGAATATTGTTTACACTTTGCATGCATATTCTTTATAATTAAAGATAAAGTATGTTTGTTAACTCAATGTTTTTAATGGCTATTCAATGATATAAATTTAGAAAACATTAATTGTACCGGTCAAGCATAAATTAATATTAAAGCAAAGAAATCACAATGCTTCATGCTTGGCTGCATTGAAAACAATGTCATTTAAAAAGCAAATACATTCAGCAATAATACTTACATGTGCAGCGTTCACAGCTGCATCCAGAAATAAAACTGACATCATAATTGGTGTTTGTACCATCAGCACAAGTGAACTGAACAGACTTGCTGTCGATGGAAGCCTTACAACAAGAGCATTCCTGTGATGTGAAGAGTTCAAATTTCCCAGAGTTGTAGACTGTCTCAACAACCATGTCTTTGCTTACACCACATGTACCAGAACAAGACTGAAATGAAATGATATACATGGAATCAGACTCTAACAAACTTATAATTCGATGTAGAGGCCACATTTGATTGAATATACAGTTAGACTACCTATAATAAGGTAGTTCCATATTTAACTTTTTCCTAAAAGGAGGATTGACTGAGCTTCAATGCCTGCATGGAATTTTCAAAACTACCGGGTAATTGTTTGGCAGGTGACAAGAGGTGTTTACTTCTGTCTTATAGTCTGTTAGAATATGATGTTTTCGTGGCGGTCTTTTCAGTCTTGAGAATGCACAAGACCTACTAATCGATATGACTTATAAGTTTTACAGACGTTCCTTCTAGATAGAAGATTATTACGTCCACTAGGCCCAAAACTCATGCAGTGCAGCAGGGATAGAATCCGCAACGTGTCGGTTGACAGTCCGGTAAACTAAGCGTAGGACCAGCCAGTGTAGATATAGTGATTTTTAAATACACATGCCATACTTTGACACCAAATTTCCTTTCCAACTACCACTGTATTAACTATGTAATGCAATGTTTAGGTGTGAAATTAAAGCCCATTTGTAGAATTTTTTTTTTTCTTTAAATTTCTGGTCAGACCAAAATTGCAGAGCAAACAAGTCAATTCGATCATCACTAATAACAATCAAAACATTTTATATGACCCATTTTGACAGTTTTTTTAAAAAACTTTTCAAAGGTTAATGAAGAGACCATTACAAGCAGTGCTTTTTATTTCATTTTAACTGGCCTAATAGCTGCAAGTAGCTTAAAAATAAAACTGCCAATAAATGTAGAGATGCCAAATAAAGTAGAGAAAAAGAAAATATCAACTGGTGACAACCACATTTCCCTCCATTGCCAGTGAAAATTCTGAGTCCAGATTATGAAAAAAAGATAGTTATGAAAATCTGTTTTAAATTTAGGATGGCAATTAAGTAAAATCTTAACATTTCATTAATAGCACCTGGATAAGGTATGAATAGGTTTTTAGCAGACCATGCATTAAACTTGCAATGATAACATTGATGAAAAGAAATTCATTGTATAGTCTTTCAAGTTTTTGTTTTTGCCAACCAAATTTAGAACAATAACATTTTTTTGTAATATTTTTTTTTTCCATATAATAGAATAATATAATTTAATATTGAAAAAATACAAAAAAAATCTCTTTATTTCTTTCATTCAGAATATGTCAATGTTTTTTTTTAATTATTTCTCTGTACAAAGAAATTTTTTTTTCTAACTCTTAAAAGTTTTAAATTTTGAAAAGAGGATAATTGATAATGCAAGAAAAAAAAATCAACCACACAGAACTTCATGGAATAAATAATAATAAAGTTGTTAAATGGAGAACATGTTCACCAAAATAAAGCTATATAGTGACAAGTTGTAAAAGTATTGATGACTTACACCAACTTCCTGATGTTCAGTGGATACACATAGTCCATGCACTTTATCTGTGACATTGAGCTGAATAGTACTTTGAGCCTTGAATATACAAGGTACAACGGGTACACAGCGTTTACAACATGGCTCTTCAGTATCCACCAGTACGTGAGTTGTCTACAACACCAAATGTACATTTAATGAGCTTTCTTTTTTAAAAAACAATTTCTATAATATTGTACAGATGGTACAGAAATAAATAAAAAGAAAACAAAACAAACAACTCAAACAAAAAAGAATTATGTGATGCTATTGCTTACTAAGTCACATTTTTTTATAGCTGCCTGGCACTCTTCAAGTTCATGACTGTGGGAACATGTCATTTCTCCATTACTGCCACAATAACATTTCTTAGTACAATTTTCATACCAAACTTCAGGTCCTGTTTCATAAATTCATTTTTAAAAAGATTCATATTAGTGTTTTCAGTGGCTCCTATTATTATTTTTTTTTGCTAAATTGATTACAAAAATGTTTTTTTCAGAGAAGTAAACAGTTTTTTTTTCCTTAAATGAATAAATATTATGCGTGAATACATACCAGGGTTGGTAAAATTTTTGCACTGTATTTGTCCAGAATAACAAGTGCTGTTTGTTAAGAGATGTAAATGAACATAAAATATTAGAGTACAAGAGGAGATGTGGCATTATAATGTAATATAATTCTTAAAGTTATCTGCAAATATTGGTATAGTCATGGTAAAAAAAAAAAAATTAGGAGCTTTTATTTAAAAAAAAGTATATTTTTGACCTGCATTGAAAGATATTCTGTTTGACTATAGATATTCTAAATTTGATTCCTTTCTTTCCTTTTTATATTCCTGATTGATTTTTTTTTAGCCATCTTATATTAAAAGGAAAAATCACAAATTATGTGACATTTAGCAGACTTGTAAAAAAACAACAATTGAATAATCAATATTTCTACAATTCAAATTGAATTAAATACAGATTTTATAATGAACAATAATAATCATTATCATAAATATGTCTAATGTAGAATATTAGTATTAATGAATGATAAATTAATAAATTCATGCAAATATTTCAAAAGGAGTATGTGGTTATGTATGTATGTACATGTCGTATAATCTTTTTTAATACTGGACATAATAACATGAAATTTGCAACAAATATTTTTTGTCTTACAGCGGTCAACACTGTGAAGGTTTTACATTTAAAAAAATGACAGTTGTGGTCATTTCAGTAAAAAAATTGAAGTAAAAAGACAACTTTTGTTTTTCGTCGAAGTTCCCGGTACCAAATTTTTATAATTTGTCTTCACAAAATGAGAAAAAAGGCTGGCTGGCTTTTTTATATGATGTCATCACCTTTTTGGGCAGGAAAGGAAAACCATTCATTCATGTTAAATTAACTTTGTAGCAGGCAATGTTTCATGTTTTAATTTGTGTTATATAATTTGTAGCGGGAAATGTTTAAATTACCAGAAATACTTTATCACGGCTTAAGACTATTGTGCTTATTATAACTGCATCAGTAGTTACAGTGTATTTGAAAATTATTTTAGACAGTTCGTAATCCTAAAAATATATCAAGCACAAATTTTAAAAATTAAGTAATAAAAGAAAAAGGTTGATCTTCCCTTGAATAAAAAATGTTTTAGATGGATAGTATCAAAGCCCTCTTAGTGGATACCGTGCTTTTCGGTTAATGGTGAGCGACAGCAACAGCTTGGATAAGCATTTACCCAGAGACATAAAAATGAATAGTGCAGGCTGTGCAATGCACTCAGGCCTGGCTGTCATGGGGGCCTCTGGCAGCGAGAGGAATATATTGTTCTTTTGAGCTTTAGACTGGAAGAAAGCCAGCATTAAAGTTCCTCTCATGGCCCTCTCCCATGCTACGCCACTTATATACCAAGCACATTTTTTCACAATGAAACTAATAAATCCAAAGCAGAAATATACCAAGACTCCACTGTACTTAAATAGCAAGGCAGTTAAAAAAAAGAAAATGTTTAATCCATGATATATAACTTGTATAGATCTATCTATCTATTTACATACACATAATAATTTGATAATTTAACTGACCATTCCTGACATTTATTAGTCTCAACTCTGCCTGGTGCCCAATACTCTCCTTTGTAAAAGCATGGACAGTCTGCCATCTTGCAGTTTTGAGTCTCTGTCATTCTCACCTCACTCGGACAATTATTGCCAAAGATTTCCCTATGAATAATAAGTTATATTTTTAAGAATTGTGATTTTGTGTTCAAAAATTTAATTTAGACCATTCCTTACAAAAACAAAAAAAAAAAACAAATCATTTACACTTAATAACATATTTAACATATTACAGAAAAGTTATGTACCTTTCTCTTGTTATTATTCCATCTCCACATGTTGTTGAACAGGGTGACCAATCAGACCATTCATGTATTTCACAACCTAAAGAATATTTTAAACAAAATGTGTCAAATCATTTTTGTGTGTTTATGAAAAGCATAGCTAAGTTAAATTAAAAATAACAATTTATTTATATAGCGCTGCCAACAAACGTAATGTAAGCTCAGAACTTATTAAGTACATATTGAGACTAAACACACAAAAAAAAGACTTACAATCATTGTATTCTTTACATTCATACCCCATTGTTTCACAAGTACTGAAATCCATTATAAGATATTTGATGGCTTTAACTTTTGTTTTAAATGTGTTTAATTTGTAGTAATTTTATCTTGGCATTTGATTTAAAACAGATAATAAAATTGATAAGATCCTGAGGATGTTTATTTTCTTAAAGAGCATACATTGAAATATACAAATTAGTTCCATAGTTTTTTTATACTACTTAAAACATATGCAAGTATTATTTTGATACTTTAATAAACATAAAACTTACCAGTACACACACTGACTAATATTAACTATAAATCCTGGAGGTATTGGATCTGTACTATTATCAGCTTTATAACACTCACATTCTGCCTGTCTTTCACAATTACCAAATGCATTTCTGAAATAAGTTCAAGTTTAAAAACTATCAATCAAACAAAAATTATTTACACATGGTTTCTTATCAATGTTAATAAGCATTTTTTTTTCAGAATTAGACCTACTAATTTCAAATGGAAAATATAAATATAGGTGATCAAGTTTATCAATAAATGTTGAATACCTCATGTAACCATCTTTACATTTGCAGTTGTCAATACATGTGTCATCATCATTAAGAGCATCACAGGTAGCGTTTTTCCTGAAAACTGCACACGATTCAATGCATTGATCATATTTGCTGACACAAGATGGCACTTCATTGTTGTCGCAAATTGGAGTTGGTGTTACTGTAAAACATTTAGTTAAAACAATAATTGCACATCACTAGGTTTAATTAAAATTTTTAAGAGTCTGCAAAAGGCTAATGTTTTGTACCATTAGGCTACTTGATTTTGGCCAAAATGTAAATCTTCTTTCAAAAATATCTTGTTATTCAATGTTATTAATAGGTTTTACAAAAAGAAAGATGTCATGAATTTAGAAATATGATAATTCACGCATCAACATATTGTGCCTATATTTAATGATTAAAATAATTATTCCAAGTGATAATACAGACTAAGGCATGAAAAAAAGCTTTCAAATATTATATTTTAATATCTAACTTTTTTGTAATCTCTTTAACTAATTATGTTCAAAATATCATACCTGTTACACAATTAATGTCACATGACTGACTTTCTGTTGCATTGAAATTAACACATTCATTGGCACAGTCTTTTCCACAAACACGAGAGCGGAACTGCTGACAGTTGTCATTACAAGATGACCATGAAGTCCATGGGCCAGGGCATTCATGGGGAGCTGTTGGAAATAGTCACAAAGACAAAATAATGGGTTTTGAAATATAGAATCTAAAATAGATTACTTTGAGCTATGACAAACATTGCTATTGTTTTCTTGTCTAATTTATTTCACAAGAATGGAAAACAATAAAATACCATTGCTATACATCACATATTTTATATGCATTGATTTTTTTCAATATAAGATTTAAAGTTATTATATGAATATGTCAACAGAGTAAGTTAAAAAAAAAAGTAAATCATGAAAAAATTAATACCAATAGTGTGCTAATGTAAAAATATTGTAGGGCTTTGCATAATTTGATTTAGCTATAGTAGTAAGTTAGCATATATGTTTCATTTTCTATGTCTCATCAAAGTATTATTAAAGAAATAACTAAGGAGACATCTAGTTGAAAAAGACATTGATTATTTATTGACTTACTAGTACATCCTTCTGGTACGCATGGTGTAGAATCATTCTGACAATGATCTGGAACACCTGTTTCATTAAATGTTATAGTTGTTTCAGCATAACTGCAGTCTCCTTTGCATTGAATATTTGGTTTTGGACATGAATTACAATCATCCTCTGATGCTTCACAACTCAGACCTATTTTGTGACAGGTGCTGTAGAAAAAGAATTATTTTTTGTAAGCTATGAATTTATTTAAAATTCCCTAATTTTTTTATTCCTAAATAATTGAAATTTATTCAGCAATCTTACTAGTATTAACCAGTCTATAGCTAGTGTTAATAATTAATTTTATATCTTTATGCTATTATTATATATATATTTTTGTATGCTATTTTATGTTTATAACTTATAACATTTTGAATATGTAGCATATTTTAACAATAATTATATTAAACAAATTATTACCCCAAAACACTAAACATCACTGATATATAAAAAGAATGAATAAGCTCCTTAATAAATTTGTTGGTCCCTCTTGATGCAATAGGAAGCTACAATTTTCATACACTATATACACAGTTCACTTATTTATATGAGTGAGTTATAGAAATAAATAGCCTATGTTTAGAACAAAGCTATAAGATAAAAGTAAGTCATAGTCACTTGAAATGTATTCACGTTCCTGTGTTTAGGAATTTTTTTTTTTTATAGATGTGAAAGCATATAACAATGTCGGGCGCTTGCAATGCACAATGCAAAAAAATGGAAAACAGCCCCTTATACAAATATAGTGTTACGAAACGGAGTCTGTATTAATAATATTATTCCTAAATTTCTTATTAATAATTAGAAAACGAATTCCGAATTGACTGTAGGAAGTTATTTATTTACTATCTACGGGGCTCACATATATTATAGCAAAGACAAGCTTAGCGTCAGGACTATTTTAATACTGGTAATTTAAAAGTATTCGATTGCCAAAGAGATAGAATATTTCCTTATTGAGCCTTAATTACGTCAGCAATTCTAGACGCTTCCCAGAGCATTTTACAAACATATTCGCCCATTTCGTTTTCATAGGTATCGCCCACTACTTCTGATGGCCTTTCTTCTTTAGTCCAGCATAGGGAAGGACACGTTAGTTTTTACTCTGAGATTCGCTTGAGAATACTAATTATGCTGTTTGTTCCTTATTGGATTTGTATTGTGTAATTCCATATGATAATGGAGTGCCTGAATACATTCTACAATTACTATTTTAAACCATATTTATTGTGTAGGGCTTATACGCTCGTATTTTATTACTACCTGAAGGTTCATTAATATTGTCTTGTAAATTCTTATCCTAGTATATTCGGAACTCTTTGTTGTACAGTAATTAAAATTTCAAGTGTTAATTTTCTTTACACTGGATTAATTTAATTATTAACGTTATTTGTGTGTGATTCTAACACCTAATAATTCTACTCTCCTATTGGAAACTTTATACAATTCACATTTCAAGTTTAGAGCCATAATAATAACTTTTACACTGCACGAAGAATGCATCCAATACTACAAAACATTCGATTCACCCAGGGATTTGAATTCGTGGCCAAACCTAGACTCAACAAACTAAATTATTAAAATAATATGTGACAAAATACTAGTGCTATGCTGATGAAATTGAACTTTAAATATCAAGTCGTAAATCGTCAAAAGGGGGGCTTCTATTGCCAATATACAACACATCTAATGTTATCAGCACTAGCCTGTCATCTAATTAATTAATAATAATAAATAATAACTGGCTTGCTTATCTATAATTATATTGGAACTTTACATCAAATGGCTTGACCAGGATATTAAATATTAACTACATGTCATGTTCATGGATGGTGTCTCGTCCGTGGCTAATATTACAGTGGATAAGACCATTATATATATATAACAATAGTCTATAATTATTATTTTTTAAACAAAATTTCATGACTCAATTTAGTTACCATTCATAACAGAATCCAGTAATTATAACACCTTCTTCAATTATATCACCATAGTGGACTGTTTCATTGTTCATTGTTTCACCAACAATGTTATTTACAGTCAAAAAACCTAAAGCTTTCAAAACTTCTTCTTGTTTCAATCTGCAAATAGCTGAAAAATAAATATAAGGTTTATAGCTATTATCAACATTTCATTTCACTTCAAGTTTAATCTATCAGATTAAAATCAATCCAGCTTTTTTCTTTCTTTTTTTTTTACAGCATGGTCATAATAAATCCTTACATTATATGATCACCTACAACTTACGGTACTGGTAAATATATTATAGATGAAACAAAAGCTTTAACGTTTTCATATAGAAAATGTTTATTTTGTTTCTGATAAATTTATAGAGGCGATGAAATTATTTTTGATAGTTTCTCCATCCTTACATCTAAAAAGATAATAAGAATTAAAATATAAAAGTGCAATTACAAGACATTAGATGGAAAGAGTAAAGGAAGTAGGTCTACTATTTCCAGGTTAAATGACCAGTAGTTTATAATTTAATTTCTTCAAATACAGTAAGAGATACTTTATAAGAGGTTTTTGTTGTGATTGTACAGTAAAAAACGTGGAATAATACAATAATAGTCTTCTGTGCTTGGATCTAATAAACTTAAGATGGCTATAAAAATATTCCTTACCAGTATTAGGCAAACACATTTTCAATTCAAAAATTTTGACTCTTGTACCATCATTTAAGTTAGATATTTTGATGACTAGTTCAGAATTTTCTGGGATCTTCACATCAAAAGTGAAAGTTTTAAAAGCAGAAAATATGGAGCTGCCATTATCATTCTAGGAAAAAAACAATAATAAGGATAATAAAATGGAAAAATATCATATTGATTTATTTGTAATTAAAAAATAAATCTAGCATTAGGAAAAATCAAATTATAACAAGATTAAATTATATTTAAAAAGCATACCATCAAAGGCTGTGATGAATTGTTTTTATCATCATTGATAAATATTTCGTAAGTTGTTGTTTCAGAGGCTGTTATTCCTATAGAATTTAGGGTACCCCCTAAAGGCAATGATATTATAGTTTTAGATTGGCTTATGCCTGCTGGAACAATATAATCAAATATTGGCCCTGTGATATCTTCAGGAAGTCTTTTAATTTCAGTAATTGGAAGTCGTGATAAGCTTTCAATAGTCTGATTGACAATATTGATAACTGTACAATCTGAAAATATAAAAAAATTATGTCCAAATTACTAGAAAAACTACGGTAAGTCTTGAAAAAATATAAAAGTAGCTTATAGTTAGCAATCAAATTAGCAATCTGCAGCAAAGTTTTTTTTTACAGATGGAAAGATTTTATTAAAACTTTTTATTATCATTCAAATTAAATATTAATATCACCGCTCTAAAATAATGCAAATGAAAAATAAATATTTTTAATATTTTTTTAAAGGGCAGAACATAATTTCTAAAACTATGTGGATCCTCTATTGGTCTTCTCATTTATTTGGAATTGGCCAAACAATTTATTATGTCCTTTTCAACATCTTACAATATTTATGCTGGGATAATTATGGTTAATAACCAGAGAAAAAACAAAGGATCTGTTACATTTTATGATTTTGTAGGATCTACTCTACTATTGGGCAACTCAACACTGTAATGTAAAATAAAGCTAGTTTACTAAAAAAAAAAACGAATATTTTTTTGCATCTCTGGGCCCTTACATCAGTGGATCCAAGAATTTCGTATACTGGTAGGTAGAGAACAAACAGTGATAATTAATGGCTCTAAATCATCACCAATAACTAAACTCAGGAAGGAACTGTTCTAGGACCCCTACTATTTCTAATTTATATTACCGGTAATGACTTACCCAATTGCATCAACCCAGGAACAAAAGTAAGATTATTTGCAAATGATTGTATAATTTATAGAACAATAAAGACAGAAAAAATAGTGAACTCTTACAAAAAGACCTAGATGAACTACCGGTACACAAGTGGAACTCTAACTGGTGTATGTCTTTTCACCCAGAATAATGCCAACTGCTAAGAGTATCGAAGAAAATAAAAAAACAAAACAATTACCAACTACTTCATTCATAGTAAAGAACTAACCCAAACTAACAATGCAAAGTACATAGGAGTAATAAAAAATGATAAGTTATTTTTTATTGATGAAGTAATAAAAAAATCTAACAAAACATTAGGCTTCTTAAAATGGAACTCCTACAGATCTAATAAGAATATAAAACTAAAATGCTATCTCGCATTAGTTAGGCATATAGGCCTACTAGAAAATGCATTATTTGTATGGGACCCATCAACTAAAGAAAACATAAATTAGAACAAATCCAGAAAAAAGGACCATTACTAAAGAATAATCACAACTGACAAGAGTAACACCAATAGTTAAATCACTAAACCTAGAAACACTAGAGTACAGAAGGGCAAAGAGTAAAAGAGTAATAAAACATAAAAACGTATCTAGACAGAAGGCATTAAACTCTAATTTAGAAATACAACCCGATAATAACCTGTTACAATGCTCAGATAAACATAAGTCTCATACTCATAAGGAAAAAAAAACATTTTCTTATCCCTTATACCAAAACAAATGCATATAACATATAAGTAGAACTACTCTTTCCGAGTGGCATTCGGGCATGAAATGGGTTGCCTGAACAAACCAGGAAAACCAGAGTAAATTAGCCTATATAATTTCAAACACTAATTAAAATGCAAGACTAGACTTAGACTACGGATGAGTGTAGGACGCAATAACTTTCTTTATAGGAGTCCAGAAGGACCGCCTGTAACATATTTATATAGTATATAGGCCTATATAATCCTATATAATATATGTCTATATAATATATACATATATAATCTATTATATATAGCCTAGCCTATATATATTTGTTCCCGTCTAGGTCGTATGATCTTAACTTAATTGTCTTAATAATAAAGCCTAGATGTCTAATGGCCTAATGGATTTACCGGTAATATTTAATATTAGTTATTTAAGTTATTATTATTATTATATTAGTTAGAGTCAGTTTCAGTTAGAGTTATTAGTCTTAGTCTTACTTGTGACTTATGCCAGTATGCGTATGCCTACTTTAACTACTTATCATACTTAGTATGAGTAGCCTTCCTCATAATTACTAAGTGATAGTAAGTAAGTGTCTAAGTTATGAGTAGATATTATATTAATAATAAATTTAGTTCTTTACTGCCGGTTAACTGGGAAATCCCGATTAGGAAACCTTCCCAAATTCAAATTCGTGCATTTAAAAACTTACAACTTAAAAACCCGTAACTTAGGAGCTCTTCACAAAGTGGGAAATGTTCGAGTTCGAATTGATGATACTTACCACTGAGCTATATAAAAGGCTAAAGTTTACTAGGTTTCAACTCATATATAGATCAGTGCGCACACTGCCATAAATAAATAAATAATTTAATAATTATATAAAAAAAGAACAACTATTACGTCCATTAATTACGTCAACAATTTTAAGGTGATTTTTACCCTCCCTCCCCCTTGTCAACAACTGTCAAACTTTCAGAGACCCCCCACCCAGTATAATTATGTCAACAATTTGTTACCCCCCCCCCTCCCATAACAACTAACAAAATTTTAAACGCTGGCTTTTATGTTTAAAATAAATTTGAAAGTGAAAGTCTAGTCTATACTATAATAAATTGTAATACATTTTTAAACTTGTTTTAAAGATTTCGAATTGACTAGATATAACTCTTATAGGCGTAGCCACGAAGGGAGTGTTACATGGTTCCTACCCCCCCCCCCCCATCGCCCCACCCAATTTTTTTTTCCAATCCGAGGATTATAACAATATTATTTCTTTTCTTTTTGTTTACTTTTTTTCTTTTGATTGAAATAGTTCATCCTTTCTGATTTTACGTTTCACTAATGAGCTTTTGGTACAATGCTAGTTGTTAAATAGTTTAGGGGGAAATTGTGCAGCAGATGTAAATTAACCTTTTAACCTTATGTTCACGACCCCTTCTTGCATTATTGCCCCTCCCCCCCCCCCCCCACACACATTATACACAAGGTAGTTGCTTTCCCTGTCCCCTACCTCTTCTACCTTGCACTATTTGCCACTCACACCTTGTATTCCTTGCTACGCCACTCATACTAGACTCTATACATTTTTATCTCATACAAATTTTCCAGAAAATTAGAAATTAAAACTTAAAAATTACTAAATAGAACTATATGTAGCCTAATCGACATAATTTTAATGTTTCAACTATTATGAAGTAGTCAGTAAAAATATATTAGTCTATATATCAGAATTAGGGATGTTAAAAGGAAAGGTAGGCTAAGTATTTTGGACTTCATGTGGTGGGCCACGAATTATTTTCTGAAGGAAATATTTTACAATAACCATGTTGGATACACTTCATTCAATGTATTGCACACATTATAGTCTCAGAGAGAACGCCAGTCTCTAGAGCCTAATTTCACTTCTATATCAATGAGCCTCAAAGCTGGTGAAGTGTAAATACCACTGGTTCCCTGAGTCTAACCAGTGGGCTAATGCATGGGACAAGCGGTCGCCGAGATACTCCCCCTCCCACCTCTGTGGGTGATGGAGAGAGGCGTGGTATCCCGGGATGCAGGTCTGGAGGTTAATCGGCTTGTTCTGTTCTTTAATTTGAAGGGCCTGTGCCCACTTTCCGATTTCTTGCGCTTCCGGGGGTGGGGGTTGGTGCAACGTAAGGAAAGAATACAAAACGTCCTTTAAAAACTGCTTTGAAAGATGGCCTTGAGGGGATGTGTTCATTTCAGTTGGGGACATCCCCGTGTCAGACAAAATCCGCCTGGCTAACGTACCGTCAGCCTACATTACAGGAACAAGAGGCAAGCCCTAGATGGCTCGAGGGGTGAGCAAATGTACGTTCGTAAAAGGGAAATCCGAACGGAGCGAGCCGACCCAACACGTGACCACCCTATAGGCGGCTGTGGTAAGGCTAGCCTCGGACAGAGTCTGCCTACGCATACCTTATTTCCATGCCGGAGTGCATGGCCTGCTAACGCTGATCCAAACTTGATTTCAAGGGTTGGAAAAGACTCAACCATGGGCGTTAAATTAAAGCAGTAAACTCTCGGACGGTTTTCGTACCACTGTCCTGGAGTCCTTTCAAGAACAGAACGGCGCCTAATTAAGATGTAGGCCTACTGGGCGGCAAAAAAAAAACTGGGTTTCTGTTTCTGAACGTACTTTGCAGAAAATTTGTTGGTGTGTTTGTGTTCTTTTGTTATTACAGTCACCATGTCTCGCTAGACAGCGAAGGTGAAGTTTTTTTTTTTACACTTTGCCTTGCTAAAAATTGCATTCGTTTCCACTTTCCACTCATACGTAGATCTACAAACTAACAATATGAACACAAAAAAATGTAGCTTCCGTAATTAATATAGATCTAGTTGTATTGTCGTAAAACCTTGTTTTTACATGTCTGCTATGTAGGCCCTAAGTGGCACAGGACAAATTTAGAATTGTGTAATAAATTTGTATTATTATTTATTGCTTAAAAAGTAACATTGTTGACATCAACTTTTCTTGACCCCCCTCCCCCATGTCAACAATTGTCAAACATTTTCAGACCCTCCCTCCCCCCTATTTTGATGACGTAATTAATGGACGTCCACAAATGCTCAACAGAAAAAAAGTTAAAAAAAATGCAATTCGGAACAATCCGAACTGGTAATGTTTCCTAGAATTTCCGAGTTTCTAAGTTGACTAGCAGTAAATAATGTAGATTTATGTAGACTTATGTAGCGTAGCACTAATCGTAAAAAATTACAACTTCAGTAGTAGACTTTCATGGCTTCATTCAATAGCATTTCTGTTTAGGATCTAAATGTAATTGAATCTTATTGACTTGAATGTGCAATAATAATAAATTTAAGATATTTGTGTCTTATTTTCTACTATAATTATACTGGCGAATAGACGGTATAGGCAAATATCGTGGGTCTTATCTTATAGCCTAGTTAACTTATACCTTTACTAGTTAGACTAGTACACCTAGTCTTGAGTCTTTTTCTATGACTAGACTTATAGTTATAGATAGCCTAACTGTTAGGCTTATCTTAGTATTTATCTAAGTATCTTAAATAATCTTTTCTTATACTTATATATATTACAGACGCTCCTTTTATATAGAAGATTAGGGGCCATATTAGGGGGGGGGGAGGGTGGTCACGCATTTGTGACGATGTGTGACGAGGGGGGGGGGGGAGGGGGTCTAAGATATCCGACGTCACATAAAAATGAATAAGCTTATACATAAATATGTTTGTGCGCTATAGACTCCTATGCCGTTAGATCGATCGGGACAACCAAAAATGGACATTTACTCGCAACTTTCAGGAATAAGCTTATAAAATTTTAGTTTATAATTTTTTCTGCAGACTTTGTTGATTTTATATAAATAGAAGCATGACATTTATGCACACATAAAAACTGTAATAAAAAAAAAGGAAAAAGCTCCTCGACGTAAAAGAGAGTAGCTTCCCTTTCATTTTGTTCTCTATTGTTGATCTCGCTATTATTATTTTAATTTCTATATGTTTTGTATGGACACAATGTGTCCACGGGTCAACTAGTTACTATTAATAAGCATTGTAAATTAAAATTATGATCGCATTGTTTCTTGGCTATTTTCAAATGATGATGACATCGCGAACGCGTCTGAATGCTAAAAATAAATTTAATGCTCTGATTGAAAGTAATCCAGAACCATTCGCATCTCTGAACGTCAGAGCCAAGCCTGGTAGGCTAAGACTTGAGGAAGATCACACATCGTTACTGGAAACTATTGTGGATATTGCTATGCATGGATCAGATTCACACGAAATAAGGCAAAGTGATGTGTACAGAAGCATAAAAACATTAGATGAACTCACTGAACACTTAAAGATGGACGAATTTACAATCAGTAGAAGTGGACTCTACATTCGTCTTTTACCAAAGTGGCCATCTCTTAAAGGCCAGCGTCATGTCTCAAAAGTCCAAGTAAAGCTCATTAGAGCACAGAATGATCTAAACATGCTAAACGTATAGACGGTTTGTTTTGTACGGCAACAATAAGAGCATTGGAAGAGTTGGCACCCATGCTAGGGTCAAACGAAGTGTGCTTTGTGAGCCAAGACGATAAAGCTCGAGTGCCAATCGGGTTGACTACTGCTAACAAGCAAAGTCCTTGCTGATGCACATCTAATACAGAGTCAGCTTGGCTGACCATGACTGGGTTTTGGCTGCAGTACACAAGCTAATTTCGGCGGTGTATGCTGGAATCCAAATTCAGTCCAATGGTTTAGGAAACCGAGAAGCTATTGGTTATTCAGGAGTCAGGACCGACTTACATTGCAATCAGATCTGGAAAACAATCTTTTTCAACAGCATTCAGTCATGGACTCGATTTCAAGAAATTATCTCAAGAAATTTAATGTCATTACACGGAGTGGTATTGATCGCATGTTGAAACCAATTTTAGTGGTGACAGTTGATGGTGGCTCAGATGAAAACCCAAGATACTGAAAAGTTATTAAGGTTGCAGTCCACCACTTTCTTCAGTACAATTTTGATGCTGTATTCATCGCTACCAATGCTACAGGGAGAAGTTCGTTTAATAGGGTCGAAAGGAAAATGGCGTCACTCAGTAAGGAACTTACTGGGTTGATATTAGGCCTACCACATGGCCACTATAGTAGTCACTTGAACGATAGAGGTATAACCATAGATGCTGATTTAGAAAAAAAAATAAATCAGTTTGCAGGCAACACTCTAGCTGAACTTTGGTCACAGTTGGTAGTCGATAATTTTCCAACAGTGGCAGAATTCATTGACCCAACAGTCTCAGAAATCGATGGAGAACACAGTTGTCTAAAGATCAAATATGGTTTGACGTTCATGTACGAACAAGCCAATAGTTAACTCAAATTGTAAATTGCACCGACAAAAAGTGCTGTTCTAAACCAAGAAGCTCATATTTCAGTGTAGTAACAGAGAGATTTTTTCCACCTCCTTTACCAGTTGTTCAATCAGGCGAATGTCTGAACATTCCAGAACAGACAACAGATGGAGCGTCGCATAAGTTTCCATCTCTGTTTGCAGCTCAAAGTCTGAAATCCTTCCTCGGTCATCAAATCCTTACCGTTCGATTCCATACGATTTTTTACTGTACGTCTATACAATCTGTGATTAGCGATGGGATTTGCAAAAAATGTCATATGTACCTCGCTTCGTTAGACATGCTGCGCAGCCATTAAATAAACACACAAGCAGCAATCAATTATTCCGCCTAAACCTATCAGGCCACAAAGAGTTGCTGCACGTAGACAACGTGAAACAATGGTTATTATCGCAAATGAAGAAAATGGAGAGAGTGCTGAAAGGATCTTCTTATACATTACAGACGCTTCTTCTATAAAGAAGATTATTGATAGATGAAGAAGAGCTTGATTTGAATGAAATATCCATTTCACCTGATGAAGAGACCAATACTTTCCCTATTTATTTAAAAAAGGAGCATTTTTCATCACCATGGGAGAATACAAGATAAACATACATTTTATGTTGTTGTTTTTTTTATCAACGTAATTTTTTAAATTTGTTCTGATTCTACTAAAGCATTTATTTTTGTGCACATGATATTGTTATAATTACACTTTCGATTTTTCTTTTTTGTAATGCAAAATTCATTAATTACAAAACGCTGACAAAAAAATTATAATTTGAAACCTGTAAATCTGCATTTTAGAAAAATATCTTTTAGGAGGGAAGGGGGGGGGGGTGCAGATTTTGTGATGTCATATCTGAGGGGGGGGGGGGTCTGACTTTTTGTGACGATGTGTGACAAGGGGGGGGGGGGAGGGGGGTAAAAAATCAGTGAAAATCGTGTGACGTAATTTATGGACGGCCCCTTATTGCGGCATACGCTCATCCGTATGCGAAGAATATGCGAGTGTATTTAGGGACTAAAATTTATTTTTTAATAGCGAGTTCTAATAGTGTTTCTATATATTATAAGATAAGTAGCTAAATCTTTGAATCCGAAAATCGTGTGACGTAATTTATGGACAGCCCCTTATTGCGGCATACGCTCATCCGTATGCGAAGAATATGCGAGTGTATTTGGGGACTAAAATTTATTTTTTAATAGAGAGTTCTAATAGTGTTTCTATATATTATACGATAAGTAGCTAAATCTTTGAATCCTGTTTCGTGGAAATACACGGGGTTATAAAACAGATTGAAATCAATACCATAAAATATTCCTTAAAAAAAATAAGCTACTCTGAATTGTAAATATCCTATATTAACCATAAAAAGTCTAATTACTTGTTTCCAGTATAGGCGTAGAAACTGATTCAGGAATGGTTGGTGTTGGCGCTGATGTTGGCGTGGGCCCTGAGGTTGGTGTGGGCGCTGTTGTTGGTGTGGGTTCAAATGTAGGTGTGCGCGCTGATGTTGGCGTTGGACTTGTTGGTTGTGAAGGTGATTCAGGCTCACTAGGTGGTTCTGGTGTAGGTGGTATTTCAGTTGTTGGAGGTGAACCACGTGGAATAGTTGGCGTGGGTTCAGAGGTTGGTGTGGGCGCTGATGTTGGCGTGGGTCCAGAGGTTGGTGTAGGCGCTGATGTTGGCGTGGGTCCAGAGGTTGGTGTGGGCGCTGATGTTGGCGTGGGTCCAGAGGTTGGTGTAGGCGCTGATGTTGGCGTGGGTCCAGAGGTTGGTGTGGGCGCTGATGTTGGCGTGGGTCCAGAGGTTGGTGTAGGCGCTGATGTTGGCGTGGGTCCAGAGGTTGGTGTAGGCGCTGATGTTGGCGTGGGTCCAGAGGTTGGTGTAGGCGCTGATGTTGGCGTGGGTCCAGAGGTTGGTGTGGGCGCTGATGTAGGCGTGGGTCCAGAGGTTGGTGTAGGCGCTGATGTTGGCGTGGGTCCAGAGGTTGGTGTAGGCGCTGATGTTGGCGTGGGTCCAGAGGTTGGTGTAGGCGCTGATGTTGGCGTGGGTCCAGAGGTTGGTGTGGGCGCTGATGTAGGCGTGGGTCCAGAGGTTGGTGTGGGCGCTGATGTTGGCGTGGGTCCAGAGGTTGGTGTTGGTTCTGATGTTGGCATGGGTCCAGAAGTTGGTGTAGGCGCTGATGTTGGCGTGGGTCCAGAGGTTGGTGTAGGCGCTGATGTTGGCGTGGGTCCAGAGGTTGGTGTAGGCGCTGATGTTGGCGTGGGTCCAGAGGTTGGTGTGGGCGCTGATGTAGGCGTGGGTCCAGAAGTTGGTGTGGGCGCTGATGTTGGCGTGGGTTCAGAGGTTGGTGTGGGCGCTGATGTTGGCGTGGGTCCAGAGGTTGGTGTAGGCGCTGATGTTGGCGTGGGTCCAGAGGTTGGTGTGGGCGCTGATGTAGGCGTGGGTCCAGAAGTTGGTGTGGGCGCTGATGTCGGCGTGGGTCCAGAGGTTGGTGTTGGCGCTGATGTTGGCGTTGGTCCAGAGGTTGGTGTTGGCGCTGATGTTGGCGTGGGTCCAGAGGTTGGTGTGGGCGCTGATGTTGGTGTGGTCGCTGATGTTGGCGTGGGTCCAGAGGTTGGTGTCGGCGCTGAGGTTGGCGTTGGTCCAGAGGTTGGTGTTGGCGCTGATGTTGGCGTGGGTCCAGAGGTTGGTGTGGGCGCTGATGTTGGCGTGGGTCCAGAGGTTGGTGTGGGCGCTGATGTTGGCGTGGGTCCAGAGGTTGGTGTGGGCGCTGATGTTGGCGTGGGTCCAGAAGTTGGTGTTGGCGCTGATGTTGGCGTGGGTCCAGAGGTTGGTGTGGGCGCTGATGTTGGCGTGGGTCCGGATGTTGGTGTGGGCGCTGATGTTGGCGTGGGTCCGGATGTTGGTGTGGGCGCTGATGTTGGCGTGGGTCCGGATGTTGGTGTGGGCGCTGATGTTGGCGTGGGTCCGGATGTTGGTGTGGGCGCTGATGTTGGCGTGGGTCCGGATGTTGGTGTGGGCGCTGATGTTGGCGTGGGTCCGGATGTTGGTGTGGGCGCTGATGTTGGCGTGGGTCCGGATGTTGATGTGGGCGCTGATGTTGGCGTGGGTCCAGAGGTTAATGTGGGCGCTGATGTTTGCGTGGGCCCAGAAGTTGGTGTGGGCGCTGATGTTGGCGTGGGTCCAGAGGTTAATGTGGGCGCTGATGTTTGCGTGGGCCCAGAAGTTGGTGTGGGCGCTGATGTTGGCGTGGGTCCAGAGGTTGGTGTGGGCGCTGATGTTGGCGTGGGTCCAGAGGTTGGTGAGGGCGCTGATGTTGATGTGGGCGCTGATGTTGGTGTGGTCGCTGATGTTGGCGTGGGTCCAGAGGTTGGTGTGGGCGCTGATGTTGGCGTGGGTCCAGAGGTTGGTGTCGGCGCTGAGGTTGGCGTGGGCCCAGAAGTTGGTGTGGGCGCTGATGTTGGCGTGGGTCCAGAGGTTGGTGTGGGCGCTGATGTTGGCGTGGGTCCAGAGGTTGGTGTAAGCGCTGATGTTGGCGTTGGTCCAGAGGTTGGTGTGGGCGCTGATGTTGGCGTGGGTCCAGAGGTTGGTGTGGGCGCTGATGTTGGCGTGGGTCCAGAGGTTGGTGTGGGCGCTGATGTTGGCGTGGGTCCAGAAGTTGGTGTGGGCGCTGATGTTGGCGTGGGTCCAGAGGTTGGTGTGGGCGCTGATGTTGGCGTGGGTCCAGAGGTTGGTGTGGGCGCTGATGTTGGCGTTGGTCCAGAGGTTGGTGTGGGCGCTGATGTTGGCGTGGGTCCAGAGGTTGGTGTGGGCGCTGATGTTGGCGTGGGTCCAGAGGTTGGTGTAGGCGCTGATGTTGGCGTGGGTCCAGAGGTTGGTGTGGGCGCTGATGTTGGCGTGGGTCCAGAGGTTGGTGTGGGCGCTGATGTTGGTGTGGGCGCTGATGTTGGCGTGGGTCTAGAGGTTGGTGTGGGCGCTGATGTTGGCGTGGGTCCAGAGGTTGGTGTGGGCGCTGATGTTGGCGTGGGTCCAGAGGTTGGTGTGGGCGCTGATGTTGGCGTGGGTCCAGAAGTTGGTGTGGGCGCTGATGTTGGCGTGGGTCCAGAGGTTGGTGTGGGCGCTGATGTTGGCGTGGGTCCAGAGGTTGGTGTGGGCGCTGATGTTGGCGTGGGCCCTGATGTTGGCGTGGGTCCAGAGGTTGGTGTGGGCGCTGACGTTGGCGTGGGTCTAGAGGTTGGTGTGGGCGCTGATGTTGGCGTGGGCCCTGATGTTGGCGTGGGTCCAGAGGTTGGTGTGGGCGCTGACGTTGGCGTGGGTCTAGAGGTTGGTGTGGGCGCTGATGTTGGCGTGGGCCCTGATGTTGGCGTGGGTCTAGAGGTTGGTGTGGGCGCTGATGTTGGCGTGGGCCCTGATGTTGGCGTGGGTCCAGAGGTTGGTGTGGGCGCTGACGTTGGCGTGGGTCCAGAGGTTGGTGTGGGCGCTGATGTTGGCGTGGGTCCAGAGGTTGGTGTTGGTTCTGATGTTGGCGTGGGTCCAGAGGTTGGTGTTGGTTCTGATGTTGGCGTGGGTCCAGAGGTTGGTGTGGGCGCTGATGTTGGCGTGGGTCCAGAGGTTGGTGTGGGCGCTGATGTTGGCGTGGGTCCAGAGGTTGGTGTTGGTTCTGATGTTGGCGTGGGTCCAGAGGTTGGTGTGGGCGCTGATGTTGGCGTGGGTCCAGAGGTTGGTGTGGGCCCTGATGTTGGCGTGGGTCCAGAGGTTTTTGTGGGCGCTGATTTTGGCGTGGGTCCAGAGGTTGGTGTGGGCGCTGATGTTGGTGTGGGCCCTGATGTTGGCGTGGGTCCAGAGGTTTTTGTGGGCGCTGATTTTGGCGTGGGTCCAGAGGTTGGTGTAGGCGCTGATGTTGGCGTGGGTCCAGAGGTTTTTGTGGGCGCTGTTTTTGGCGTGGGTCCAGAGGTTGGTGTGGGCGCTGATGTTGGTGTGGGCCCTGATGTTGGCGTGGGTCCAGAGGTTTTTGTGGGCGCTGATTTTGGCGTGGGTCCAGAGGTTGGTGTAGGCGCTGATGTTGGCGTGGGTCCAGAGGTTGGTGTGGGCGCTGATGTTGTCGTGGGTCCAGAGGTTGGTGTTGGCGCTGATGTTGGCGTGGGTCCAGAGGTTGGTGTTGGCGCTGATGTTGGCGTGGGTCCAGAGGTTGGTGTGGGCGCTGATGTTGGCGTGGGTCCAGAGGTTGGTGTGGGCGCTGATGTTGGCGTGGGTCCAGAGGTTGGTGTGTGCGCTGATGTTTGCGTGGGCCCAGAAGTTGGTGTTGGCGATGATGTTGGCGTGGGTCCAGAGCTTGGTGTGAGCTCTGATTTAGGCGTTGGACTTGTTGGTTGTGAAGGTGATTCAGGCTCACTAGGTTGTTCTGGTGTAGGTGGTATTTCCGTTGTTGGAGGTGAACCACGTGGAATAGTTGGCGTGGGTTCAGGGGTTGTTGTGGGCGCTGATGTTGGCGTGGGTCCTGAGGTTGGTTTAGGCGCTGATGTTGGCGTGGGTCCAGAGGTTAATGTGGGCGCTGATGTTTGCGTGGGTCCAGAGGTTGGTGTTGGCGCTGATGTTGGCGTGGGTCCAGAGGTTGGTGTGGGCGCTGATGTTGGCGTGGGTCCAGAGGTTAATGTGGGCGCTGATGTTGGCGTGGGTTTAGTGGTTGGTGTGGGCGCTGATGTTGGCGTGGGTTCAGAGGTTGGTGTGGGCGCTGATGTTGGCGTGGGTCCAGAGGTTGGTGTAGGCGCTGATGTTGGCGTGGGTCCAGAGGTTGGTGTGGGCGCTGATGTTGGCGTGGGTCCAGAGGTTGGTGTAGGCGCTGATGTTGGCGTGGGTCCAGAGGTTGGTGTGGGCGCTGATGTTGGCGTGGGTCCAGAGGTTGGTGTAGGCGCTGATGTTGGCGTGGGTCCAGAGGTTGGTGTAGGCGCTGATGTTGGCGTGGGTCCAGAGGTTGGTGTAGGCGCTGATGTTGGCGTGGGTCCAGAGGTTGGTGTGGGCGCTGATGTAGGCGTGGGTCCAGAGGTTGGTGTAGGCGCTGATGTTGGCGTGGGTCCAGAGGTTGGTGTAGGCGCTGATGTTGGCGTGGGTCCAGAGGTTGGTGTAGGCGCTGATGTTGGCGTGGGTCCAGAGGTTGGTGTGGGCGCTGATGTAGGCGTGGGTCCAGAGGTTGGTGTGGGCGCTGATGTTGGCGTGGGTCCAGAGGTTGGTGTTGGTTCTGATGTTGGCGTGGGTCCAGAAGTTGGTGTAGGCGCTGATGTTGGCGTGGGTCCAGAGGTTGGTGTAGGCGCTGATGTTGGCGTGGGTCCAGAGGTTGGTGTAGGCGCTGATGTTGGCGTGGGTCCAGAGGTTGGTGTGGGCGCTGATGTAGGCGTGGGTCCAGAAGTTGGTGTGGGCGCTGATGTTGGCGTGGGTTCAGAGGTTGGTGTGGGCGCTGATGTTGGCGTGGGTCCAGAGGTTGGTGTAGGCGCTGATGTTGGCGTGGGTCCAGAGGTTGGTGTGGGCGCTGATGTAGGCGTGGGTCCAGAAGTTGGTGTGGGCGCTGATGTCGGCGTGGGTCCAGAGGTTGGTGTTGGCGCTGATGTTGGCGTTGGTCCAGAGGTTGGTGTTGGCGCTGATGTTGGCGTGGGTCCAGAGGTTGGTGTGGGCGCTGATGTTGGTGTGGTCGCTGATGTTGGCGTGGGTCCAGAGGTTGGTGTCGGCGCTGAGGTTGGCGTTGGTCCAGAGGTTGGTGTTGGCGCTGATGTTGGCGTGGGTCCAGAGGTTGGTGTGGGCGCTGATGTTGGCGTGGGTCCAGAGGTTGGTGTGGGCGCTGATGTTGGCGTGGGTCCAGAGGTTGGTGTGGGCGCTGATGTTGGCGTGGGTCCAGAAGTTGGTGTTGGCGCTGATGTTGGCGTGGGTCCAGAGGTTGGTGTGGGCGCTGATGTTGGCGTGGGTCCGGATGTTGGTGTGGGCGCTGATGTTGGCGTGGGTCCGGATGTTGGTGTGGGCGCTGATGTTGGCGTGGGTCCGGATGTTGGTGTGGGCGCTGATGTTGGCGTGGGTCCGGATGTTGGTGTGGGCGCTGATGTTGGCGTGGGTCCGGATGTTGGTGTGGGCGCTGATGTTGGCGTGGGTCCGGATGTTGGTGTGGGCGCTGATGTTGGCGTGGGTCCGGATGTTGGTGTGGGCGCTGATGTTGGCGTGGGTCCAGAGGTTGGTGTGGGCGCTGATGTTGGCGTGGGTCCGGATGTTGGTGTGGGCGCTGATGTTGGCGTGGGTCCAGAGGTTGGTGTGGGCGCTGATGTTGGCGTGGGTCCAGAGGTTGGTGTGGGCGCTGATGTTGGCGTGGGTCCAGAGGTTAATGTGGGCGCTGATGTTTGCGTGGGCCCAGAAGTTGGTGTGGGCGCTGATGTTGGCGTGGGTCCAGAGGTTAATGTGGGCGCTGATGTTTGCGTGGGCCCAGAAGTTGGTGTGGGCGCTGAGGTTGGCGTGGGTCCAGAGGTTGATGTGGGCGCTGATGTTGGCATGGGTCCAGAGGTTAATGTGGGCGCTGATGTTTGCGTGGGCCCAGAAGTTGGTGTGGGCGCTGATGTTGGCGTGGGTCCAGAGGTTAATGTGGGCGCTGATGTTTGCGTGGGCCCAGAAGTTGGTGTGGGCGCTGATGTTGGCGTGGGTCCAGAGGTTGGTGTGGGCGCTGATGTTGGCGTGGGTCCAGAGGTTGGTGAGGGCGCTGATGTTGATGTGGGCGCTGATGTTGGTGTGGTCGCTGATGTTGGCGTGGGTCCAGAGGTTGGTGTGGGCGCTGATGTTGGCGTGGGTCCAGAGGTTGGTGTCGGCGCTGAGGTTGGCGTGGGCCCAGAAGTTGGTTTGGGCGCTGATGTTGGCGTGGGTCCAGAGGTTGGTGTGGGCGCTGATGTTGGCGTGGGTCCAGAGGTTGGTGTAAGCGCTGATGTTGGCGTTGGTCCAGAGGTTGGTGTGGGCGCTGATGTTGGCGTGGGTCCAGAGGTTGGTGTGGGCGCTGATGTTGGCGTGGGTCCAGAGGTTGGTGTGGGCGCTGATGTTGGCGTGGGTCCAGAAGTTGGTGTGGGCGCTGATGTTGGCGTGGGTCCAGAGGTTGGTGTGGGCGCTGATGTTGGCGTGGGTCCAGAGGTTGGTGTGGGCGCTGATGTTGGCGTTGGTCCAGAGGTTGGTGTGGGCGCTGATGTTGGCGTGGGTCCAGAGGTTGGTGTGGGCGCTGATGTTGGCGTGGGTCCAGAGGTTGGTGTAGGCGCTGATGTTGGCGTGGGTCCAGAGGTTGGTGTGGGCGCTGATGTTGGCGTGGGTCCAGAGGTTGGTGTGGGCGCTGATGTTGGTGTGGGCGCTGATGTTGGCGTGGGTCTAGAGGTTGGTGTGGGCGCTGATGTTGGCGTGGGTCCAGAGGTTGGTGTGGGCGCTGATGTTGGCATGGGTCCAGAGGTTGGTGTGGGCGCTGATGTTGGCGTGGGTCCAGAAGTTGGTGTGGGCGCTGATGTTGGCGTGGGTCCAGAGGTTGGTGTGGGCGCTGATGTTGGCGTGGGTCCAGAGGTTGGTGTGGGCGCTGATGTTGGCGTGGGCCCTGATGTTGGCGTGGGTCCAGAGGTTGGTGTGGGCGCTGACGTTGGCGTGGGTCTAGAGGTTGGTGTGGGCGCTGATGTTGGCGTGGGCCCTGATGTTGGCGTGGGTCCAGAGGTTGGTGTGGGCGCTGACGTTGGCGTGGGTCTAGAGGTTGGTGTAGGCGCTGATGTAGGCGTGGGTCCAGAGGTTGGTGTGGGCGCTGACGTTGGCGTGGGTCTAGAGGTTGGTGTGGGCGCTGATGTTGGCGTGGGCCCTGATGTTGGCGTGGGTCTAGAGGTTGGTGTGGGCGCTGATGTTGGCGTGGGCCCTGATGTTGGCGTGGGTCCAGAGGTTGGTGTGGGCGCTGACGTTGGCGTGGGTCCAGAGGTTGGTGTGGGCGCTGATGTTGGCGTGGGTCCAGAGGTTGGTGTTGGTTCTGATGTTGGCGTGGGTCCAGAGGTTGGTGTGGGCGCTGATGTTGGCGTGGGTCCAGAGGTTGGTGTGGGCGCTGATGTTGGCGTGGGTCCAGAGGTTGGTGTTGGTTCTGATGTTGGCGTGGGTCCAGAGGTTGGTGTGGGCGCTGATGTTGGCGTGGGTCCAGAGGTTGGTGTGGGCCCTGATGTTGGCGTGGGTCCAGAGGTTTTTGTGGGCGCTGATTTTGGCGTGGGTCCAGAGGTTGGTGTGGGCGCTGATGTTGGTGTGGGCCCTGATGTTGGCGTGGGTCCAGAGGTTTTTGTGGGCGCTGATTTTGGCGTGGGTCCAGAGGTTGGTGTAGGCGCTGATGTTGGCGTGGGTCCAGAGGTTTTTGTGGGCGCTGATTTTGGCGTGGGTCCAGAGGTTGGTGTGGGCGCTGATGTTGGTGTGGGCCCTGATGTTGGCGTGGGTCCAGAGGTTTTTGTGGGCGCTGATTTTGGCGTGGGTCCAGAGGTTGGTGTAGGCGCTGATGTTGGCGTGGGTCCAGAGGTTGGTGTGGGCGCTGATGTTGTCGTGGGTCCAGAGGTTGGTGTTGGCGCTGATGTTGGCGTGGGTCCAGAGGTTGGTGTGGGCGCTGATGTTGGCGTGGGTCCAGAGGTTGGTGTTGGCGCTGATGTTGGCGTGGGTCCAGAGGTTGGTGTGGGCGCTGATGTTGGCGTGGGTCCAGAGGTTGGTGTGGGCGCTGATGTTGGCGTGGGTCCAGAGGTTGGTGTGTGCGCTGATGTTTGCGTGGGCCCAGAAGTTGGTGTTGGCGATGATGTTGGCGTGGGTCCAGAGCTTGGTGTGAGCTCTGATTTAGGCGTTGGACTTGTTGGTTGTGAAGGTGATTCAGGCTCACTAGGTTGTTCTGGTGTAGGTGGTATTTCCGTTGTTGGAGGTGAACCACGTGGAATAGTTGGCGTGGGTTCAGGGGTTGTTGTGGGCGCTGATGTTGGCGTGGGTCCTGAGGTTGGTTTAGGCGCTGATGTTGGCGTGGGTCCAGAGGTTAATGTGGGCGCTGATGTTTGCGTGGGTCCAGAGGTTGGTGTTGGCGCTGATGTTGGCGTGGGTCCAGAGGTTGGTGTGGGCGCTGATGTTGGCGTGGGTCCAGAGGTTAATGTGGGCGCTGATGTTGGCGTGGGTTTAGTGGTTGGTGTGGGCGCTGATGTTGGCGTGGGTTCAGAGGTTGGTGTGGGCGCTGATGTTGGCGTGGGTCCAGAGGTTGGTGTTGGCGCTGATGTTGGCGTGGGTCCAGAGGTTGGTGTGGGCGCTGATGTTGGCGTGGGTCCAGAGGTTGGTGTGGGCGCTGATGTTGGCGTGGGTCCAGAGGTTGGTGTGGGCGCTGATGTTGGCGTGGGTCCAGAGGTTAATGTGGGCGCTGATGTTGGCGTGGGTTTAGTGGTTGGTGTGGGCGCTGATGTTGGCGTGGGTCCAGAGGTTGGTGTGGGCGCTGATGTTGGCGTGGGTCCAGAGGTTAATGTGGGCGCTGATGTTGGCGTGGGTTTAGTGGTTGGTGTGGGCGCTGATGTTGGCGTGGGTTCAGAGGTTGGTGTGGGCGCTGATGTTGGCGTGGGTCCAGAGGTTGGTGTTGGCGCTGATGTTGGCGTGGGTCCAGAGGTTGTTGTGGGCGCTGATGTTGGCGTGGGTCCAGAGGTTGGTGTTGGCGCTGATGTTGGCGTGGGTCCAGAGGTTGTTGTGGGCGCTGATGTTGGCATGGGGCCGGATGTTGGTGTGGGCGCTGATGTTGGCGTGGGTCCAGAGGTTGGTGTTGGCGCTGATGTTGGCGTGGGTCCAGAGGTTGTTGTGGGCATTGATGTTGGCGTGGGTCCAGAGGTTGGTGTGGGCACTGATGTTGGCGTGGGTCCAGAGGTTGGTGTTGGCGCTGATGTTGGCGTGGGTCCAGAGGTTGGTGTTGGCGCTGATGTTGGCGTGGGTCCAGAGGTTGTTGTGGGCGCTGATGTTGGCGTGGGTCCAGAGGTTGTTGTGGGCGCTGATGTTGGCGTGGGTCCAGAGGTTGGTGTGGGCACTGATGTTGGCGTGGGTCCAGAGGTTGGTGTTGGCGCTGATGTTGGCGTGGGTCCAGAGGTTGGTGTTGGCGCTGATGTTGGCGTGGGTCCAGAGGTTGTTGTGGGCGCTGATGTTGGCGTGGGGCCGGATGTTGGTGTGGGCGCTGATGTTGGCGTGGGTCCAGAGGTTGGTGTTGGCGCTGATGTTGGCGTGGGTCCAGAGGTTGGTGTGGGCGCTGATGTTGGCGTGGGGCCGGATGTTGGTGTGGGCGCGGATGTTGGCGTTGGTGTGGGACTTGTTGGTGGGGAAGGTGATTCAAGTTGGGAAGGTGACTCAGGCTGACTAGTTGGTTCCGGTGTAGGTGGTATTTCAGTTGTTAGAGGGGAACCATGTGGAATAGTTGGCGTTGGTTCTGAAGGAGTTGTTGGTTTAGATGTCGGCGTCGTTTGAATAGTTGTAACCAATTCTGTTAGAAAATATAATACATTTAAAAGTTTTAACTTTTTTTGGTTTAACCTTTTATTTTGAACTTTATTATTTTGAGTAAAAACGATTTTTATTTTGTATTACTTTAAACATAATTTTACCTTGACATTTCTCGATAGAAATTGTACTTTCAGGTGTAGCGAGAACAAAAGTTTGCAGTTCAAATCTGTCAGGTAGTTTGAGGTCTGAAAATGTCTTTTGGAAAAAACAAAATTGCAATTATATTCTTTTTAGTTTATAGCTTGTAATTAAATGTTTGACAATGTGTGTTTTTTTAAAATAAGTCTCTCTTTGTCGGTTTGCTGAGAAAACGGGCCATGTGGTGCATCAATTCTCCGATGAAAACCTTTTTTTTTCACTAAGCTTATTTTGTTTGTATTTCCCAGTACCCTTAGTTTCCATTAGGTTAGTTGCATTTGGAAATGTTTTTACCCAGGACTTTGGAAATTTTGCGTCCTTTGGCGGTATTAAAAATTTGATACATCTAGTGGGGTATTTACATTATTAATATAATGTAATAACATTATTAATATAATGTAATAACATTATTAATATTATGTAATGTAATAACATAATTAATATAATGTAATAACATTATCAATATAATGTAATAACATTATCAATATAATGTAATAACATTATTAATATAACGTAATAACAGTATTAATATAATGTAATAACATTATTAATATAATGTAATAACATTATTAATATAATGTACTAACATTATTCATATTATGTAATGTAGGCTAATAACATAATTAATATAATGTAATAACATTATCAATATAATGTAATAACATTATTAATATAATGTAATAACATTATTAATATAATGTAATGTAATAACATTATTAATATAACGTAATAACATTATTAATAAATTGTAATAACATTATTAATATAATGTGATAAAATTATTAATATAATGTAATAACATTATTAATATAATGTAATAAAAGCTATTGTCAGAAGCTCAGTGGTTGGCTGGGGGTGGGGTACAGTAAAGAGACTTGGTGGACCGTGTTGTTACCCATGAACCACATGTGCCACGCCTCTTATTATAACACGTACACTACATATGGATCTTGTGGCTTTAGACGCTTCTATAAACACTGGGTTGGGGAGATTGTGCGGCTAGCTATGTTTCCCTATCTTGTATAATGCACCAATTCGTTAGAACATGGTGGACACATGGCTTAAAGTCTCCATACTCGGGTTCAAATTCTTTGCATTTTTAACAACGCACCAAAATAATAGAAGAAAAATACTTATTGCCCGAGCTTTTAAATTCCTGTTGGACACTGCTATCGATTTTTTTTAATTAGTTGTTACTTTTAACTCAACGGATTTCTGGGCTATGGGCCTCAGTTTTAGCAAGCATTAAAAAAAACACAAAATCGTTTTACTCAGTAATTTACTGGGGAAACGGGCAATAGAGGAAAAGTAAGCTCATTGCTTTGTATGCAGATAATCTATTAAAAGCCTAACTTAGAAACATTAATAGTTTAGAAAAACAACGTTATCTAAATTCTAGACGATCATTAAAGCATACGGCGGGCCGTAGTTCGCCCACCTCTGATTTAGGAGATTAAGTGTTCAAATGCGAATAGGGAGGGAGAGGGTCCGAACAGAATGAGTTTACTATACACAGATTTATAGGACACCCTACTTAAAAAGTAAAAAAAAAAGTAAGAAAGTAAGGCAGACGGTTGGTTCAAATCACACGTGCATTAGATATAAACAGTAACACTATCTATCTCATGTGGAGGGAGGGTTGTGAAAAAATAATTCTGTTGATAAAAATTAAAAAGCAAGATGAAAGAATGTTGTTTTCTATGTTTGAGTTGCGGAAAACGGCATTTGAAGCGGAGTATGAATTACTATGAATAACCAGCATTTACTTTTGTAATAATTAGTAAATTGATTAATAGATACTAAAAAGTAATACAATAATTTTTAATCAGTAACTAATTATTACCTATTGTAATAACGAATAAAATACTGTTGTAAAATTTTTTACGTTGTCCGCTTGCGCCCAAAAAGCTTTTGTTTGCATGGTCGGTTTCTAAACGTTTGTATCTTTTAACTGCTTCTAATGATGCCCCGTATTGTCTTAGCATGAGGGACTAAATGTTTAAATCTTTTTCGCAGGTTACTGTGGGTGCAACTTAAGATTGATCCTTGTGGGCAGGGGCGAAATCAGTGGGGGGAGGGGGGCTTAAGGCCTTCCTGACAGTTAGGAAAATATTTTTTTTCTACAGCTGAAATGTTTCAATTTGCGGGAAAAACAAAAACGAATGACGGTTGAATCGATCCTTCCTTTGGTATATTTATCTATATAACCCGAAGTCCAGTGGCATTCAAAAAATATTTTTGCAAAGCAATATTCTATAGTTAAAGTCGACTTGGTTCAACTAAACATTGTTTAGAAAATTAGGGTTTAAACTCCTTACATCTTTTTATTCGGTAAAGCTCGCTGTGCAGCAAAGAAATTGTGGATGGCTTTACTTATTCGATGGGTTGATGTCAAAGTAACAATTTAAGTCACAAGTGCTTCTTGGACTGATGTATGCTAAGGATACACTTCTCAAACCTTCTAAAACACTCGTATTAAACGTATTTTGAAGCACAATTTTTCACCGCAAATGAATCGGGGTCAAGGTTTTGATCTAGCATAAAACACAGTTTGACATTTCAATAACATTCAAACTCTTGTTAAAGAAAAGAACCCCTTGTTCTTTGTCCACTTCTGGACCCACAAGATAAACCTTGTCTTTGTTTCAGTTTTAAAGACCATTAATTAACTTCAGTTTTCTACTTCTCATTACAGATGTTAATATAGTTTTTTTCTCAAAACCTATTTTCGGTTTAAAAAATCCGATTTTAAGTTATTTTCGGTTCCTCCTTTCTGCCCCGGCATAGTAAGTTATAGTTTGAAAAAGACAAATTTGCATTGATTATACTAAAAAAAAAAGAAAGGACCATTAATCCTTAGAACGTGGTGAAATCTTAAAAAAAAAACTTGTTGATTTTGGATTAGGAGAAGTTAAAAACTGTAGCGTAATGAATTTAGAATTTAGACTTTTATAATTGTTTTATAAATCAGTGGATGTTATAAGTTGCACACATTAAAAGAATATTTGTATGATATGAATAAAATCCCAGACACATCTATCTAGGGTTGCCAAATGTCCGACAAGAAAAAAATGAACCGTTTTTTAAAAGAATCTTACATGTTCTGCAAAGTTGTGTTTTTTTTTATTTCCCAAATGCAAGTTGCTTTTCAGTCTACATTAAATAAAATATTGGGTCAGTTTTACTAATATACAATTATTGGCAGCTTTTCTTTCGTTTTGTCTCTCTATGAGACTATATGTTCTCCTTTTGAAGGCCAAGTATCGGGCAACCCTACGTCTATATGTCTGTTTGTCTGTTCAGAATCAAAGAGGAAATCCCAGTTTTTTTTTCTTCTCGATTACGTAAATCAAAAGGTTGCACCGACGACTAGCGTTAACATCTGCGTTTGCTGTTGTCTGTGCTTGTATCGCAAATTTACAAGCAATATTCGGGAATTGAAAAAGTCGCCTCTAACTAATGAGTGTTTGCAAGGAATATAATGTTAAGGATTTTTTTTGTGCGAATCAAAAATGGTTTAAAAATATTTCTTCGAGATAAAAAAAATCGTGGGACACCATTATGAATAATTTCCTCCCGAATTCCGGTTTTCGTTTAACATCCCTAGTTCAGACAGATTGATTCGCAAAAGTGTAACTAAATGAAATTATCAATAAGATGCAGTACTAGCGTAGCAGTCTGAATTTTGAAAGTTAAAATAGATATTTGGTTGATGACCGAAAGTCAATATCAGTTTCTGCCAAAACTGAATGCTTAGCCTTCTGGCTTCGACCAAAACCGTATCCACGCCGAAAGAGGACTTCTGCCTACTTTCGGCACCGAAGCCGAAACCGAATTTAGTTTGAATAATTGAAAAAAAATGTAATCGAAATTTTGAATTTTTTATTTATTGGACGTAATAAACATTTATCTTATCTTATCTTATACATTACAGACGCTTCTTCTATAGAGAAGATTATTGCGTCCTACGCTCATCCGTGGTCCGAGTCTAGTCTTGCATTTTTATTAGTTTTAAATGATGTTAAGTTACTGGTTTTCATGGTTTGTTCAGGCAACCCATACCATGTCCGAATGCCACTCGGGAAGAAAGAAAACTTATATGCATTTGTTCTCGCATAGGGAATAGGGAAAGTTTTTTTGTCTTTATGTTTATCTGAGCTTTGCAACAGGTTGTTATTGGGTTGCATTTCTAAATTAGAGTTTAATGCCTTATGTATTATGACTACTTTACTCTTTGCCCTTCTGTCCTCTAGTGTTTCTTGGTTTAGTGATTTGACTAATGGTGTTACTCTTTTCAATCGGGAATATTCACTAGGTATGAACCTTGCAGCTCTTTTTTGAATTTGTTCTAATTTTGTTTATGTTTTCTTTAGTTGATTCAGTCTTAACGTTCAAACATTATTAAAACTCTGTAGCCTATATAAAACTTATTCATGTCTAACTGATTTATATTCCCATTTCTTGAAATCAGTCTATGGCTGTCTTTCCTTTTAACATTTTTAAAATTAAATTTTTGTGACAATATCTGAAATTTAATTTATTTTTTTGACAGGGTTTGAGGTGTGTGTGTGTGTGTGGGGGGGTGTAGTTGAGAAGCTATAATTTGTATGTACGCTAGGAAAAAGGGGGAGGGGGTCCAAAAAGGAGAAACGGAGTGCAACAGGGGGCAGGGAGATATAAAAATATAACTGTTTGTGCCTATATAAAGCAAGCAGTTGAACAGTTATGGTTAAATTGATCAATACTACACAACAACTAAAGACAAACAAACAAAGAAAACGGAATAACCCAAAAAAAACACATAAAATACCTGATCAAAAGAATATCTATGAAACAAATGTTACCTCCATAGCGAAGAAAGAACTGTTAGCTAGCCTATGATAAAGCTCGGCTTGGGTTGCAAAGAATATAGCCATAATACTTGTATTCGATATTGGGTAGTAAATAGAAGTATTCAAATTCTCTGAAAAATTGATCAAATGCATTTTCTTGTTATTTTCCTCTTAATAAGTAAATGATTACATCGCAATTAAAATGTGGCCTCGGCTTATGTCTATCTTTAAATCAATGTAATTGTGCCCCAATTTCTATCAACTAAAGAATGATGAGCACAGGGATTTTCATAATAATATAATAGTTCGCTAATATATATGCATATCTTATCGGATGATTCTAATTCACTATTATAGTCGCTTTAAAAAAAAATATTTTAAATCACTAAAATTTAAATTCTTGTTTTTTTTTCTTTCTTTTATCCTTTCCACAATATGATAAAAACGTAATGTTGAACCTAGCTTGTGTATAAGCTATAATTGCTTAGATGATAATATTTGTTTGTTAAACAGAAGATGTTTTGAACTCTTTTTTGAGTATAAATTTCAATGGAATTAAAAACAAAAATATATGAGCGAATAAAAAAAACAAAATTTGAATTTATTTTCCAAGCTGTAGTTTAAATTTTCTCGTTGGTGCTGCAGAAAGGCCACGAAAGTTTGATATTCAAAAAGCATTATGCAGTCTTTATGCGCTCAACTGCTAAATTTGATATTTAACAAACATTATGTAGTCTTTCTGTGCTCAACTGCTAAATTTGATATTTAACAAGCATTATGTAGTCTTTCTGTGCTCAACTGCTAAATTTGATATTTAACAAGCATTATGTACTCTTTCTGTGCTCAACTGCTAAATTTCATATTTAACAAGCATTATGTAGTCTTTCTGTGCTCAACTAAATATAATTTTAATATGTTTTGTGTTTCGGTGTGGCAAAAGAAAGCCTAGTTACTTACTTGTAATGTAGTTAATTGTTTCTGTATATGACGATTTTTCAATTTCTAAAGAGAAAAAACATATTTAATTTATATTACCACATTGTGTTTTGATTAAAAATTTGCTTTAAGAAACTGAAGCGGCATATGAATTACTATGAATAACCAGCAAAATACTTTTGTAATCATTAGTAAATTGATTAATAGTTACTAAAAAGTAATACAATAATTTTTAATCAGTAACTAATTATTACCTATTGTAATAACTAATAAAATACTGTTGTAAAATTTTGTACGTTGTCCGCTTGCGCCCAAAAAGCTTTTGTTTGCATGGTCGGTTTCTAAACGTTTGTATCTTTTAAGGGCTTCTTGGACTATGATGCATGCTAAGGATACCCTTCTCAAACCTTCTAAAACACTCGTATTGAACGTATTTTGAGGCACAATTTTTCACCGCAAATGAATCGGGGTCAAGGCATCTAGCATAAAAAACAGTTGGACATTTCAATGGCCTTCAAACTCTTGTTAAAGAAAAGAACCCCTTCTTCTTTGTCCACTTCTGGACCCACAAGCTAAACCTTGTCATTGTTTCAGTTGTAAAGAAAAATAATTAACTTCGCCAGCTCTTTCTGGATGTTTAAAACATCTACAACATTGCAAGTGCATCTCGCAAAGAGCCATCTGGTCCATCAACAGGACAGAGTCGAGACGACTGGGAATGGAGGGGTGCAGATGAAGACCAGGGCGTCCTACGTGTCTCCTCATGTTCTTAGAACTCCACTGTGCTTTGCTGGGAATCGCCTTTCTGCCCGTTGTCACTCAGAAAGTTTCTACGCACAGGCAATCGAAGCCAGTCTTCACATGCTGGGTAGATAAAGCCTACTTCACGAGGATTATGACCCAACGGTTACCCTCACCTGATTTAGCCGTCCAGCCGAGGCAGTATCCCGTAGTGTTGCCTCAGCGCATGCTACAGCTACTTGGTGCCACAGTTGAGTGCTGTTTCCTAGGTGGGGACCAAAAGCAGTCGAGAAACACCGAAGGAGTACAACAGCACACCCAACCAGAGGTACTACCCCTTCCGATCGGCTACAGCATGGGGGACAGCCCCTGTTGCGCGTCTGAGAATCATTGCACTGCCGAGAAGCCACCAGACTCGGTAGGAAACTGTCCGTCTCAACCACAACCTGGTGCCTGAATATCCAGGCCTATAGTATGGGATTGGTGTGACCGGGCTACAGTGCAGGTATATGAGCGAGCAACCACGTTGATGATTCCAAGGAATTCCGCAGGCGGGGAGAAAAAGTGTAGACAGTACCCTTTGCTTTGCGTCACTACTATTGGCACGCCAAATTGATCAGGGTGGCATGGGGTGGCTAGTCTCGTACAGGATTTCGGTGTGCCTCCCTTCGATCCACCTATTAACATCGTTATACGCTGGACGGTTGTTTATGTCTTTTATGTTTTTATAAATCAGTTAACGCTTTACCGGCCCTAAAGACAGATTTGCGTAAAAATTAGATACAATTTTTTAGTGCTAAATTTTAACTCCCCCGTCGAAACAATTCCTGGCTTCGGAGACCTTCTTCTAGGTCATTTTTGTCAGATGTTGCTCCTTCGAACTTAGTCTAAAGTCTGGATGTTTCTGTTTTATAGAAATGCTCTTATCCACTTTCACATTTTCCCTGTGTATTTCTATCTTCCTCATTTTCCTGAACAGTCATGAACGCCATACTCTGTGGTATGCTTCTTGGGGGGTCAATAAAGACAGCTGTTGTGTGTTTATTGTTTTGGAATCCTTCAACTGTAGCTTGTATCAATCGGTAGAGGTGTTATTCCGTCAAACTGACTTTCCAAAGACCTGCTTGTGTGTCGTGCGATGACCACATAGATAAGCCAACATTGACTTTTTTCAGAAGTTTACTTATGTTTGATGCTAGATATATATATATATATATCTATTGGTCTGTAGTTTTATGGATCTCCTGGTGGTCTTTCTTGAGTATGTCCATGATTTAGGCTGTTTCTCAATGCTTTTTCTCTATGTCTTGCATCTACTTGATCATCTATGTTGATTAGGATAGGTCTATGGTAGCTGCCCACACCATCAATCACTGAGTAACTGCGTTGATTTATGATGTTTGTTGATATTAGTGTCACATCTGGTCTGCTTGTTGTATTGTGTGCCCTGTGTAGAAATGTTGGTGAAGTATTCTTGTTTTGTAATAATTGAAGGTTTGTCTTTTAATTCTTTTTCTAGGGTGTTGAAGCTTGAGTAGCCTTAGGTTGGTGTGTGAGCATTGAAGTCTTCAGTAATAATTATTCTTGAGTAATATTAGAGCTTTATACTTTATATTTTTTTTTTCAGTTGAAGACAGGGGGCAATACATAATTCTAAGTGTGTACTAAATTCCACCTCTCCAAAGAATAATGTCTTGTATGTCAATGTTTGTGTTATTGTTCATTATGTTCATAATGCGATGTGTGTGTCATGTTTGTGAATCATGTGTTGAGGTTCGGTTTTCTGTTTTTTAGGTTTTTGTTTCCATTTAGCTCATGCCCAGACCTTCTACGAGGCGACATCTGGGCTAGTATAAAGTTTTGTTTTTGTTTTCTGGACAAATTGGCATGGTTGTTTTTGGAAATTTGTTATATTTTTTTATAGCTTTTTTCAAACCCTGCCGTTCAAGGAATTTCGGTTTTGTGCTCAGAACATGCGGGTGGTATTCTGAAATTGGACTACATTGAGTTAGGATTTTATTGTACTGAGCTGGGGCTGGTCTATGGTCCATTCTCTGCCATCCCAAAAGCTTTCCAAACGGTTGTGATACGCAATTGTGCCTTTTAATTTTCTTAAATACTGGGAATGATCTGTGGAATCGCCACAACCAGATGCAGGCCGCTTTATGAGATTACATCTCCTGTCTCTCTGTTACCAACACCAGAGCCCTCAAACAAAATAAGCTAAAAAAAACTTCTCTCCAGGGTAGTGTATTCTGGACCTCTGTCAAACAGCTCCACAACGCGGGATGTGTTTTACTTGCCTGGATTATACCATATGCACAACATACTTTTAAAAGCCTTTAACGACATGACAGTGGAATGGGCAGTGTGTTTATTTTTTCATCTGATTATTTCCAGAATTTTGATATCCGCACTGGTATAAAAAAAGGTGAAATTGAGAAACCCTGGCTGGTTTACTATCAGAAATCTAATACTGATTATTTTTTTTTGCACGAAAGTAGTGAAAGTTACAGAAAACGCGGAGAAATTAATTTTTCTTACTAAATTTCCATTTATTTAAAGATATCACTTTCTTCTTAGGTCTTTAAAATGTAGCTACAAAAAAGTTATAGAAATTAATAGGATGTGCATACAGAAACAGTGGAGTTAGTCATAACTGAATACACGGCTCTGAGAAATTATTTTTGAAATTTAAAGCAGATAAAACAAAACAGCATATATTTAAAAAAAAATGTAGAATAATTTTATTAAAAATACAACCACTAAAGTGATCAAGAAAAATATCGAGCTTTTTTACAAATTTTTTTGGGGCTATAGAGCATTTGCAGTAGGAGTGGCTTATATTTCTAGATGACGTAACTAAGAAAATAACAGCGATGATTGTGATCATGTTGAATAACTTTGTTCTTGGCCATATGTATTTTACACCTAAAATATAAGGAATTTGTTTCCATAAATCTTGATATTTCACTGTGATACTAGTCCTTTGTAGAATAGTAGTCCGTCCACGAATAAAACAAGATTTGAGGCTCTTATAGTTTTTCAATAGCTCTTGTGAAACATTGCACAACCTGCCTTATGCTTTACTTTTAGATAGTAAGTTAAACTTAAAATAGGCTAACTTTCGACAATCGACAAGTTCAATTAAATATTCTGCACTTACGGAACCTATTCCATTCATATTTAATTTTTTTTTTCATCGCTTGACAGTGTTTTATATATTTTTTATATTGTTGAAATGATGTTTTTTTAAAAATTAAACCTTCTTAAGCCTATAGTAATACGGTTGCCATTTGTCAGCACTAGACAAAGTAAACAAATTACACATGTTTTTGTCACGTGATTGGAAATGCTCGATTGATTATATGAATTAAAAAAGCAGTTTAATGTGTGTGTGTGCGCAAAAATGTCAACTGTTACTGTTAAGACATTATTAGAAACTATACATAGTACTGTAATTTGTTAAAAATGAAATGCTTAGGAAACAAAAAAAAGAAGAAAATTAATATTTGTAGCTACTTAAAACTAAAAGAAACCCACTTCAGTTTAACATTAACATAATTAGCTTAGTAAATCTTGTAGAAAAAAAATCAAAACTAAAAAAGTTAATACATACCTGAGACCAGTATTCCGTGATAATGGTCATCCCCTATCATCTGTTGCAATGAAGAAAAAAAAGCATAACACTTTAAGTAACATACAAGATAATGAATCAATAGAAAAAAAATTAGTTTGTTATGGCAATTCTCATATTCAGTCCCTTTCTTCATATTTGCCCTCTTGCTTTCCTTAATTTAAAAACATTGTTATTATAACACAAATTTAAGGGCCCCGCTTATTTTTTTTTAACACAATAAAAATAAAAAGTTAAAAGGAAGTTAAAATTATACTTAGACAAAAGGAAACAAACTTACCGGCATGTCTTTATCAAATTTTAAAGGCTTGAGGATAAAATCAGCTGTGCCTTTCAAAATAGTGATTGTATGAATGTCCTCAGCACCATTTGATACTTGGTAAAGGTTATTATATGTAGGTGACTTATCTTTAATCATAATTGGAAAAACTGAATTCTGAGAACCAATGACTTCTTTCTGTACTACACATGGCTTGGGGGCTAAAAAATAAGAATTAAAAAAATCAAATAATAAATTCTGCTAAAAATGAATAATGTAAACCAACAAATTTAGACGAAATTTTTATTTTTTAACATTAAAATTTAAAGAGATTGATTGAAATTTACAGTAAATAGAAAAAAAAAATCCTTACATGGAGGTGATCCTGTTGGCCCACTAACATTGGGTCCATAAGTAGTAGATAAAGGAGTTGTAGGCAAAGATGTTGATTCAGGCGGACTTGAGGCTTCCGGAAAACTAGGAGGCTCAAATGAAGAAGGAGAGCCATGTGGTATCGTTGGCGTGGGTCCAGAGGTTGGTGTGGGCGCTGATGTTGTCGTGGGTCCAGAGGTTGGTGTGGGCGCTGATGTTGGCGTGGGTCCAGAGGTTGGTGTGGGCGCTGATGTTGGCGTGGGTTCAGAGGTTGGTGTAGGCGCTGATGTTGGCGTTGGACTTGTTGGTTGTGACGGTGATTCAGGCTCACTAGGTGGTTCTGGTGTAGGTGGTATTTCAGTTGTTGGAGGTGAACCACGTGGAAGAGTTGGCGTGGGTCCAGAGGTTGGTGTGGGCGCTGATGTTGGCGTTGGACTTGTTGGTTGTGACGGTGATTCAGGCTCACTAGGTGGTTCTGGTGTAGGTGGTATTTCAGTTGTTGGAGGTGAACCACGTGGAATAGTTGGCGTGGGTCCAGAGGTTGGTGTGGGAACTGATGTTGGCGTTGGTCCAGATGTTGGTGTAGGCGCTGATGTTGGCGTGGGCCCAGAGGTTGGTGTGGGCGCTGAGGTTGGCGTGGGTCCAGAGGTTGGTGTGGGCGCTGATGTTGGCGTGGGTCCAGGGGTTGGTGTGGGCTCAGAGGTTGGTGTGGGCTCAGAGGTTGGTGTGGGCGCTGAGGTTGGCGTGGGTCCAGGGGTTGGTGTGGGCTCAGAGGTTGGTGTGGGCGCTGATGTTGGCGTTGGTCCAGAGGTTGGTGTGGGCGCTGATGTTGGCGTTGGTCCAGAGGTTGGTGTGGGCGCTGATGTTGGCGTGGGTCCAGAGGTTGGTGTGGGCGCTGATGTTGGCGTTGGTCCAGAGGTTGGTGTGGGCGCTGAGGTTGGCGTGGGTCCAGAGGTTGGTGTGGGCGCTGAGGTTGGCGTGGGTCCAGAGGTTGGTGTGGGCGCTGATGTTGGCGTGGGTCCAGAGGTTGGTGTGGGCGCTGATGTTGGCGTGGGTCCAGAGGTTGGTGTGGGCGCTGAGGTTGGCGTGGGTCCAGAGGTTGGTGTGGGCGCTGATGTTGGCGTGGGTCCAGAGGATGGTGTGGGCTCAGAGGTTGGTGTGGCCGCTGAGGTTGGCGTTGGTCCAGAGGTTGGTGTGGGCGCTGAGGTTGGCGTGGGTCCAGAGGTTGGTGTGGGCTCAGAGGTTGGTGTGGCCGCTGAGGTTGGCGTTGGTCCAGAGGTTGGTGTGGGCGCTGATGTTGGCGTGGGTCCAGAGGTTGGTGTGGGCGCTGATGTTGGCGTGGGTCCAGAGGTTGGTGTGGGCGCTGATGTTGGCGTGGGTCCAGAGGTTGGTGTGGGCGCTGATGTTGGCGTGGGTCCAGAGGTTGGTATGGGCGCTGAGGTTGGCGTGGGTCCAGAGGTTGGTGTGGGCGCTGATGTTGGCGTTGGTCCAGAGGTTGGTGTGGGCGCTGAGGTTGGCGTGGGTCCAGAGGTTGGTGTGGGCTCAGAGGTTGGTGTGGCCGCTGAGGTTGGCGTTGGTCCAGAGGTTGGTGTGGGCGCTGATGTTGGCGTGGGTCCAGAGGTTGGTGTGGGCGCTGATGTTGGCGTGGGTCCAGAGGTTGGTGTGGGCGCTGATGTTGGCGTGGGTCCAGAGGTTGGTGTGGGCGCTGATGTTGGCGTGGGTCCAGAGGTTGGCGTGGGCGCTGAGGTTGGCGTGGGTCCAGAGGTTGGTGTGGGCGCTGATGTTGGCGTGGGTCCAGAGGTTGGTGTCGGCGCTGATGTTGGCGTGGGTCCAGAGGTTGGTGTCGGCGCTGATGTTGGCGTGGGTCCAGAGGTTGGTGTGGGCGCTGATGTTGGCAAGGGTCCAGAGGTTGGTGTAGGTGCTGATGTTGGCGTGGGTCCAGAGGTTGGCGTGGGCGCTGATGTTTGCGTGGGTCCAGAGGTTGGCGTGGGCGCTGATGTTGGCGTGGGTCCAGAGGTTGGTGTGGGCGCTGATGTTGGCGTGGGTCCAGAGGTTGGTGTGGGCGCTGATGTTGGCGTGGGTCCAGAGGTTTGTGTGGGCGCTGATGTTGGCGTGGGTCCAGAGGTTGGTGTGGGCACTGATGTTGGCGTTGGTCCAGAGGTTGGTGTGGGCGCTGATGTTGGCGTGGGTCCAGAGGTTGGTGTGGGCGCTGATGTTGGCGTGGGTCCAGAGGTTGGTGTGGGCGCTGATGTTGGCGTGAGTCCAGAGGTTGGTGTGGGCACTGATGTTGGCGTGGGTCCAGAGGTTGGTGTGGGCACTGATGTTGGCGTGGGTCCAGAGGTTGGTGTGGGCACTGATGTTGGCGTGGGTCCAGAGGTTGGTGTGGGCACTGATGTTGGCGTGGGTCCAGAGGTTGGTGTGGGCGCTGATGTAGGCGTGGGTCCAGAGGTTGGTGTGGGCGCTGATGTTGGCGTTGGACTTGTTGGTTGTGACGGTGATTCAGGCTCACTAGGTGGTTCTGGTGTAGGTGGTATTTCAGTTGTTGGAGGTGAACCACGTGGAATAGTTGGCGTGGGTCCAGAAGTTGGTGTGGGCGCTGATGTTGGCGTGGATCCAGAAGTTGGTGTGGGCGCTGATGTTGGCGTGGGTCCAGAGGTTGGTGTGGGCGCTGATGTTGGCGTGGGTTCAGAGGTTGGTGTTTGCGCTGATGTTGGCGTGGGTTCAGAGGTTGGTGTGGGCGCTGATGTTGGCGTGGATCTAGAGGTTGGTGTGGGCGCTGATGTTGGCGTGGGTTCAGAGGTTGGTGTGGGCGCTGATGTTGGCGTGGGTCCAGAGGTTGGTTTGGGCGCTGATGTTGGCGTGGGTTCAGAGGTTGGTGTTTGCGCTGATGTTGGCGTGGGTTCAGAGGTTGGTGTGGGCGCTGATGTTGGCGTGGATCCAGAGGTTGGTGTGGGCGCTGATGTTGGCGTGGGTTCAGAGGTTGGTGTGGGCGCTGATGTTGGCGTGGGTTCAGAGGTTGGTGTGGGCGCTGATGTTGGCGTGGGTCCAGAGGTTGGTTTGGGCGCTGATGTAGGCGTGGGTCCAGAGGTTGGTGTGGGCGCTGAGGTTGGCGTGGGTCCAGAGGTTGGTGTGGGCGCTGAGGTTGGCGTGGGTCCAGAGGTTGGTGTGGGCGCTGATGTTGGCGTGGGTCCAGAGGTTGGTGTGGGCGCTGATGTTGGCGTTGGACTTGTTGGTTGTGACGGTGATTCAGGCTCACTAGGTGGTTCTGGTGTAGGTGGTATTTCAGTTGTTGGAGGTGAACCACGTGGAATAGTTGGCGTGGGTCCAGAAGTTGGCGTGGGCGCTGATGTTGGCGTGGGTCCAGAAGTTGGTGTGGGCGCTGATGTTGGCGTGGGTCCAGAAGTTGGTGTGAGCGCTGATGTTGGCGTGGGTCCAGAAGTTGGTGTGGGCGCTGATGTTGGCGTGGGTCCAGAGGTTGGTGTGGGCGCTGATGTTGGCGTGGGTCCAGAGGTTGGTGTTGGCGCTGATGTTGGCGTGGGTCCAGAGGTTGGTGTGGGCGCTGATGTTGGCGTGGGTCCAGAGGTTGGTGTGGGCGCTGATGTTGGCATTGGTCCAGAGGTTGGTGTGGGCGCTGATGTTGGCGTTGGACTTGTTGGTTGTGACGGTGATTCAGGCTCACTAGGTGGTTCTGGTGTAGGTGGTATTTCAGTTGTTGGAGGTGAACCACGTGGAATAGTTGGCGTGGGTCCAGAGGTTGGTGTGGGCGCTGATGTTGGCGTGGGTCCAGAGGTTGGTGTAGGCGCTGATGTAGGCGTGGGTCCAGAGGTTGGTGTGGGCGCTGATGTTGGCGTGGGTCCAGAGGTTGGTGTGGGCGCTGATGTTGGCGTGGGTCCAGAGGTTGGTGTGGGCGCTGATGTTGGCGTGGGTCCAGAGGTTGGTGTAGGCGCTGATGTTGGCGTGGGTCCAGAGGTTGGTGTGGGCGCTGATGTTGGCGTGGGTCCAGAGGTTGGTGTGGGCGCTGATGTTGGCGTGGGTCCAGAGGTTGGTGTGGGCGCTGATGTTGGCGTGGGTCCAGAGGTTGGTGTGGGCGCTGATGTTGGCGTGGGTCCAGAGGTTGGTGTAGGCGCTGATGTTGGCGTGGGTCCAGAGGTTGGTGTAGGCGCTGATGTTGGCGTGGGTCCAGAGGTTGGTGTGGGCGCTGATGTTGGCGTGGGTCCAGAGGTTGGTGTAGGCGCTGATGTTGGCGTGGGTCCAGAGGTTGGTGTGGGCGCTGATGTTGGCGTGGGTCCAGAGGTTGGTGTGGGCACTGATGTTGGCGTGGGTCCAGAGGTTGGTGTGGGCGCTGATGTTGGCGTTGGACTTGTTGGTTGTGACGGTGATTCAGGCTCACTAGGTGGTTCTGATGTAGGTGGTATTTCAGTTGTTGGAGGTGAACCACGTGGAATAGTTGGCGTGGGTCCAGAGGTTGGTGTGGGCGCTGATGTTGGCGTGGGTCCAGAGGTTGGTGTGGGCGCTGATGTTGGCGTGGGTCCAGAGGTTGGTGTGGGCGCTGATGTTGGCGTTGGTCCAGCGGTTGGTGTGGGCGCTGATGTTGGCGTGGGTCCAGAGGTTGGTGTGGGCGCTGATGTTGGCGTGGGTCCAGAGGTTGGTGTGGGCGCTGATGTTGGCGTGGGTCCAGAGGTTGGTGTGGGCGCTGAGGTTGGCGTGGGTCCAGAGGTTGGTGTTGGCGCTGATGTTGGCGTGGGTCCAGAGGTTGGTGTGGGCGCTGAGGTTGGCATGGGTCCAGAGGTTGGTGTGGGCGCTGAGGTTGGCGTGGGTCCAGGGGTTGGTGTGGGCGCTGATGTTGGCGTGGGTCCAGAGGTTGGTGTGGGCGCTGATGTAGGCGTGAGTCCAGAGGTTGGTGTGGGCGCTGATGTTGGCGTGAGTCCAGAGGTTGGTATGGGCGCTGATGTTGGCGTTGGTCCAGAGGTTGGTGTGGGCGCTGATGTTGGCGTGGGTCCAGAGGTTGGTGTGGGCGCTGATGTTTGCGTGGGTCCAGAGGATGGTGTGGGCGCCGATGTTGGCGTGGGTCCAGAGGTTGGTGTGGGCGCTGATGTAGGCGTGGGTCCAGAGGTTGGTGTGGGCGCTGATGTTGGCGTGGGTCCAGAGGTTGGTTTTGGCGCTGATGTTGGCGTGGGTCCAGAGGTTGGTGTAAGCGCTGATGTTGGCGTGGGTCCAGAGGTTGGTGTGGGCGCTGATGTTTGCGTGGGTCCAGAGGATGGTGTGGGCGCCGATGTTGGCGTGGGTCCAAAGGTTGGTGTGGGCGCTGATGTAGGCGTGGGTCCAGAGGTTGGTGTGGGCGCTGATGTTGGCGTTGGTCCAGAGGTTGGTGTGGGCGCTGATGTTGGCGTGAGTCCAGAGGTTGGTGTGGGCGCTGATGTTGGCGTGAGTCCAGAGGTTGGTGTGGGCGCTGATGTTGGCGTGGGTCCAGAGGTTGGTGTGGGCACTGATGTTGGCGTGGGTCCAGAGGTTGGTGTGGGCGCTGATGTTGGCGTTGGACTTGTTGGTTGTGACGGTGATTCAGGCTCACTAGGTGGTTCTGGTGTAGGTGGTATTTCAGTTGTTGGAGGTGAACCACGTGGAATAGTTGGCGTGGGTCCAGAGGTTGGTGTGGGCGCTGATGTTGGCGTGGGTCCAGAAGTTGGTGTGGGCGCTGATGTTGGCGTGGGTCCAGAAGTTGGTGTGGGCGCTGATGTTGGCGTGGGTCCAGAGGTTGGTGTGGGCGCTGATGTTGGCGTGGGTCCAGAGGTTGGTGTGGGCGCTGATGTGGGCGTGGGTCCAGAGGTTGGTGTGGGCGCTGATGTTGACGTTGGTCCAGAGGTTGGTGTGGGCGCTGATGTTGGCGTGAGTCCAGAGGTTGGTGTGGGCGCTGAGGTTGGCGTGGGTCCAGAGGTTGGTGTGGGCGCTGAGGTTGGCGTGGGTCCAGAGGTTGGTGTGGGCGCTGAGGTTGGCGTGGGTCCAGAGGTTGGTGTGGGCGCTGATGTTGGCGTGGGTCCAGAGGTTGGTGTGGGCGCTGATGTTGGCGTGAGTCCAGAGGTTGGTGTGGGCGCTGAGGTTGGCGTGGGTCCAGAGGTTGGTGTGGGCGCTGATGTTGGCGTGGGTCCAGAGGTTGGTGTGTGCGCTGATGTTGGCGTGGGTCCAGAGGTTGGTGTGGGCGCTGATGTTGGCGTGAGTCCAGAGGTTGGTGTGGGCGCTGAGGTTGGCGTGGGTCCAGAGGTTGGTGTGGGCGCTGAGGTTGGCGTGGGTCCAGAGGTTGGTGTCGGCGATGATGTTGGCGTGGGTCCAGAGGTTGGTGTGGGCGCTGATGTTGGCGTGGGTCCAGAAGTTGGTGTGGGCGCTGATGTTGGCGTGGGTCCAGAGGTTGGTGTGGGCGCTGATGTTGGCGTGGGTCCAGAAGTTGGTGTGGGCGCTGATGTTGGCGTGGGTCCAGAGGTTGGTGTGGGCGCTGATGTAGGCGTGGGTCCAGAGGTTGGTGTGGGCGCTGATGTTGGCGTTGGTCCAGAAGTTGGTGTGGGCGCTGATGTTGGCGTGGGTCCAGAAGTTGGTGTGGGCGCTGATGTTGGCGTGGGTCCAGAGGTTGGTGTGGGCGCTGATGTAGGCGTGGGTCCAGAGGTTGGTGTGGGCGCTGATGTTGGCGTTGGTCCAGAGGTTGGTGTGGGCGCTGATGTTGGCGTGGGTCCAGAGGTTGGTGTGGGCGCTGATGTTGGCGTGGGTCCAGAGGTTGGTGTGGGCGCTGATGTTGGCGTTGGACTTGTTGGTTGTGACGGTGATTCAGGCTCACTAGGTGGTTCTGGTGTAGGTGGTATTTCAGTTGTTGGAGGTGAACCACGTGGAATAGTTGGCGTGGGTCCAGAGGTTGGTGTGGGCGCTGATGTTGGCGTTGGTTCAGAGGTTGGTGTGGTCGCTGATGTTGGCGTGGGTCCAGAGGTCGGTGTGGGCGCTGATGTAGGCGTGGGTCCAGGGGTTGGTGTGGGCGCTGATGTTGGCGTGGGTCCAGAGGTTGGTGTGGGCGCTGATGTTGGCAAGGGTCCAGAGGTTGGTGTAGGTGCTGATGTTGGCGTGGGTCCAGAGGTTGGCGTGGGCGCTGATGTTGGCGTGGGTCCAGAGGTTGGTGTAGGCGCTGATGTTGGTGTGGGTCCAGAGGTTGGTGTGGGCGCTGATGTAGGCGTGGGTCCTGAGGTTGGTGTGGGCGCTGACGTTGGCGTGGGTCCAGAGGTTTGTGTGGGCGCTGATGTTGGCGTGGGTCCAGAGGTTGGTGTGGGCGCTGATGTTGGCGTGGGTCTAGAGGTTGGTGTGGGCGCTGATGTTGGCGCGGGTCCAGAGGTTGGTGTGGGCGCTGATGTTGGCGTTGGACTTGTTGGTTGTGACGGTGATTCAGGCTCACTAGGTGGTTCTGGTGTAGGTGGTATTTCAGTTGTTGGAGGTGAACCACGTGGAATAGTTGGCGTGGGTCCAGAGGTTGGTGTGGGCGCTGATGTTGGCGTTGGTTCAGAGGTTGGTGTGGTCGCTGATGTTGGCGTGGGTCCAGAGGTCGGTGTGGGCGCTGATGTAGGCGTGGGTCCAGGGGTTGGTGTGGGCGCTGATGTTGGCGTGGGTCCAGAGGTTGGTGTAGGTGCTGATGTAGGCGTGGGTCCAGAGGTTGGTGTGGGCGCTGATGTTGGCGTGGGTCCAGAGGTTGGTGTGGGCGCTGATGTAGGCGTGGGTCCAGAGGTTGGTGTCGGCGCTGATGTTGGCGTGGGTCCAGAGGTTGGTGTGGGCGCTGATGTTGGCGTGGGTCCAGAGGTTGGTGTAGGTGCTGATGTTGGCGTGGGTCCAGAGGTCGGTGTGGGCGCTGATGTTGGCGTGGGTCCAGAGGTTGGTGTAGGTGCTGATGTAGGCGTGGGTCCAGAGGTCGGTGTGGGCGCTGATGTTGGCGTGGGTCCAGAGGTTGGTGTAGGTGCTGATGTTGGCGTGGGTCCAGAGGTCGGTGTGGGCGCTGATGTTGGCGTGGGTCCAGAGGTTGGTGTAGGTGCTAATGTTGGCGTGGGTCCAGAGGTTGGTGTAGGTGCTGATGTTGGCGTGGGTCCAGAGGTTGGTGTAGGTGCTGATGTTGGCGTGGGTCCAGAGGTTGGTGTGGGCGCTGATGTTGGCGTAGGTCCAGAGGTTGGTGTAGGTGCTGATGTTGGCGTGGGTCCAGAGGTTGGCGTGGGCGCTGATGTAGGCGTTGGTCCAGAGGTTGGTGTGGGCACTGATGTTGGCGTTGGTCCAGAGGTTGGTGTGGGCGCTGATGTTGGCGTGGGTCCAGAGGTTGGTGTGGGCGCTGATGTTGGCGTGGGTCCAGAGGTTGGTGTGGGCGCTGATGTTGGCGTGGGTCCAGAGGTTGGTGTGGGCGCTGATGTTGGCGTGGGTCCAGAGGTTGGTGTGGGCGCTGATGTTGGCGTGAGTCCAGAGGTTGGTGTGGGCGCTGATGTTGGCGTGGGTCCAGAGGTTGGTGTGGGCGCTGATGTTGGCGTGGGTCCAGAGGTTGGTGTGGGCGCTGATGTTGGCGTGAGTCCAGAGGTTGGTGTGGGCGCTGATGTTGGCGTGGGTCCAGAGGTTGGTGTCGGCGCTGATGTTGGCGTGGGTCCAGAGGTTGGTGTGGGCACTGATGTTGGCGTGGGTCCAGAGGTTGGTGTGGGCGCTGATGTTGGCGTGGGTCCAGAGGTTGGTGTGGGCACTGATGTTGGCGTGGGTCCAGAGGTTGGTGTGGGCGCTGATGTTGGCGTGGGTCCAGAGGTTGGTGTGGGCGCTGATGTTGGCGTGGGTCCAGAGGTTGGTGTGGGCGCTGATGTTGGCGTTGGTCCAGAGGTTGGTGTGGGCACTGATGTTGGCGTGGGTCCAGAGGTTGGTGTGGGCGCTGATGTTGGCGTTGGTCCAGAGGTTGGTGTGGGCACTGATGTTGGCGTGGGTCCAGAGGTTGGTGTGGGCGCTGATGTTGGCGTGGGTCCAGAGGTTGGTGTGGGCACTGATGTTGGCGTGGGTCCAGAGGTTGGTGTGGGCGCTGATGTTGGCGTTGGACTTGTTGGTTGTGACGGTGATTCAGGCTCACTAGGTGGTTCTGGTGTAGGTGGTATTTCAGTTGTTGGAGGTGAACCACGTGGAATAGTTGGCGTGGGTCCAGAGGTTGGTGTGGGCGCTGATGTTGGCGTGGGTCCAGAAGTTGGTGTGGGCGCTGATGTTGGCGTGGGTCCAGAAGTTGGTGTGGGCGCTGATGTTGGCGTGGGTCCAGAGGTTGGTGTGGGCGCTGATGTTGGCGTGGGTCCAGAAGTTGGTGTGGGCGCTGATGTTGGCGTGGGTCCAGAGGTTGGTGTGGGCGCTGATGTAGGCGTGGGTCCAGAGGTTGGTGTGGGCGCTGATGTTGGCGTTGGTCCAGAAGTTGGTGTGGGCGCTGATGTTGGCGTGGGTCCAGAAGTTGGTGTGGGCGCTGATGTTGGCGTGGGTCCAGAGGTTGGTGTGGGCGCTGATGTAGGCGTGGGTCCAGAGGTTGGTGTGGGCGCTGATGTTGGCGTTGGTCCAGAGGTTGGTGTGGGCGCTGATGTTGGCGTGGGTCCAGAGGTTGGTGTGGGCGCTGATGTTGGCGTGGGTCCAGAGGTTGGTGTGGGCGCTGATGTTGGCGTGGGTCCAGAGGTTGGTGTGGGCGCTGATGTTGGCGTGGGTCCAGAAGTTGGTGTGGGCGCTGATGTTGGCGTGGGTCCAGAGGTTGGTGTGGGCGCTGATGTTGGCGTGGGTCCAGAAGTTGGTGTGGGCGCTGATGTTGGCGTGGGTCCAGAGGTTGGTGTGGGCGCTGATGTAGGCGTGGGTCCAGAGGTTGGTGTAAGCGCTGATGTTGGCGTTGGTCCAGAGGTTGGTGTGGGCGCTGATGTTTGCGTGGGTCCAGAGGATGGTGTGGGCGCCGATGTTGGCGTGGGTCCAGAGGTTGGTGTGGGCGCTGATGTAGGCGTGGGTCCAGAGGTTGGTGTGGGCGCTGATGTTGGCGTTGGTCCAGAGGTTGGTGTGGGCGCTGATGTTGGCGTGGGTCCAGAGGTTGGTGTGGGCGCTGATGTTGGCGTGGGTCCAGAGGTTGGTGTGGGCGCTGATGTTGGCGTGGGTCCAGAGGTTGGTGTAGGCACTGATGTTGGCGTGGGTCCAGAGGTTGGTGTGGGCGCTGATGTTGGCGTTGGTCCAGAGGTTGGTGTGGGCGCTGATGTTGGCGTGGGTCCAGAGGTTGGTGTGGGCGCTGATGTTGGCGTGGGTCCAGAGGTTGGTGTGGGCACTGATGTTGGCGTGGGTCCAGAGGTTGGTGTGGGCGCTGATGTTGGCGTTGGACTTGTTGGTTGTGACGGTGATTCAGGCTCACTAGGTGGTTCTGGTGTAGGTGGTATTTCAGTTGTTGGAGGTGAACCACGTGGAATAGTTGGCGTGGGTCCAGAGGTTGGTGTGGGCGCTGATGTTGGCGTGGGTCCAGAAGTTGGTGTGGGCGCTGATGTTGGCGTGGGTCCAGAAGTTGGTGTGGGCGCTGATGTTGGCGTGGGTCCAGAGGTTGGTGTGGGCGCTGATGTTGGCGTGGGTCCAGAGGTTGGTGTGGGCGCTGATGTGGGCGTGGGTCCAGAGGTTGGTGTGGGCGCTGATGTTGGCGTTGGTCCAGAGGTTGGTGTGGGCGCTGATGTAGGCGTGGGTCCAGCGGTTGGTGTGGGCGCTGATGTTGGCGTGGGTCCAGAGGTTGGTGTGGGCGCTGATGTTGGCGTGAGTCCAGAGGTTGGTGTGGGCGCTGAGGTTGGCGTGGGTCCAGAGGTTGGTGTCGGCGATGATGTTGGCGTGGGTCCAGAGGTTGGTGTGGGCGCTGAGGTTGGCGTGGGTCCAGAGGTTGGTGTCGGCGATGATGTTGGCGTGGGTCCAGAGGTTGGTGTGGGCGCTGATGTTGGCAAGGGTCCAGAGGTTGGTGTAGGTGCTGATGTTGGCGTGGGTCCAGAGGTTGGCGTGGGCGCTGATGTTGGCGTGGGTCCAGAGGTTGGTGTAGGCGCTGATGTTGGTGTGGGTCCAGAGGTTGGTGTGGGCGCTGATGTAGGCGTGGGTCCTGAGGTTGGTGTGGGCGCTGACGTTGGCGTGGGTCCAGAGGTCGGTGTGGGCGCTGATGTTGGCGTTGGACTTGTTGGTTGTGACGGTGATTCAGGCTCACTAGGTGGTTCTGGTGTAGGTGGTATTTCAGTTGTTGGAGGTGAACCACGTGGAATAGTTGGCGTGGGTCCAGAGGTTGGTGTGGGCGCTGATGTTGGCGTTGGTTCAGAGGTTGGTGTGGTCGCTGATGTTGGCGTGGGTCCAGAGGTCGGTGTGGGCGCTGATGTAGGCGTGGGTCCAGGGGTTGGTGTGGGCGCTGATGTTGGCGTGGGTCCAGAGGTTGGTGTAGGTGCTGATGTAGGCGTGGGTCCAGAGGTTGGTGTGGGCGCTGATGTTGGCGTGGGTCCAGAGGTTGGTGTGGGCGCTGATGTAGGCGTGGGTCCAGAGGTTGGTGTCGGCGCTGATGTTGGCGTGGGTCCAGAGGTTGGTGTGGGCGCTGATGTTGGCGTGGGTCCAGAGGTTGGTGTAGGTGCTGATGTTGGCGTGGGTCCAGAGGTCGGTGTGGGCGCTGATGTTGGCGTGGGTCCAGAGGTTGGTGTAGGTGCTGATGTAGGCGTGGGTCCAGAGGTCGGTGTGGGCGCTGATGTTGGCGTGGGTCCAGAGGTTGGTGTAGGTGCTGATGTTGGCGTGGGTCCAGAGGTCGGTGTGGGCGCTGATGTTGGCGTGGGTCCAGAGGTTGGTGTAGGTGCTGATGTTGGCGTGGGTCCAGAGGTTGGTGTAGGTGCTGATGTTGGCGTGGGTCCAGAGGTTGGTGTAGGTGCTGATGTTGGCGTGGGTCCAGAGGTTGGTGTGGGCGCTGATGTTGGCGTGGGTCCAGAGGTTGGTGTAGGTGCTGATGTTGGCGTGGGTCCAGAGGTTGGCGTGGGCGCTGATGTAGGCGTTGGTCCAGAGGTTGGTGTGGGCACTGATGTTGGCGTTGGACTTGTTGGTTGTGACGGTGATTCAGGCTCACTAGGTGGTTCTGGTGTAGGTAGTATTTCGGTTGTTTGAGGAGATCCTTGTGGAATTGTTGGCGTGGGTTCAGAGGTTTGCATTGGTGTTGTAGGTGTTATAATAATGGTAGTTGTAGTTGATGGTGTAGTATCTTTTATAAAAGAAATTAGGAAACCTTTATTGTATTTAATATTATGCGATAGACTAAATCGTTTTGAATTCATTTGAATACAAAATATAAATTAGTTTAAATGAATCTAACACTTACAGCAACTTAATGGTGGGCAATCAGAACTACATACATCTTTTATATCATCCAGACACTTTCCATTGCAATAGCCAATTGTACAGTTTGCTAGAAAGTATAAATGTTTTTATTTATATTCTGAATTAAATTTTTTTTTTTTAGAGTGGTTACATTGGTTTAAAATGACAATATAAAGATAGAGAAAGGTGTATAGAAAGAATGAGATGGTGTCATAATAAATAAACAAATTATGTTAAAAAAGGCAAATGGGGTCATAGTGACCTACCATGTTTAAGGGGATCCACCTTGTCACAATTTTTGATTAATTAAAATTAACCTTTTTTTTTAAAGCCCACGGTTGTTTTAATGGAATAGTAAGTAAAGTACCCTTCGGACCAAACTGATCATAGGGTTGGTGAAGCAGCGTTCACCAGTTTCTGTGGCCACGGCATACAAGGGGATGTGTGGCCAGCACAATGCACAGGACCTTCGAATCGCCAGACGAAAGGGCTGCCGTTCGGCTACCGTGCTTTACTTTTAATGGAATACAAGGGCATTAATAGTGATTTCTAGTTTTTATAATTAAATTAGTTATTGCCCTTGTTAAACAAGCGGTCCCCCCCTCCCCCACAACCCAGAGCCAGAAAATAATTTGTCTTGAAACGAAAACATTTTTAACAATAAAATAAAAGATCTTTAGTGCTTTTCTTTTGCAATTTAAAAAAAAAATAATGTTTTTTAAAATGAATATAAAGTATATCCTATAATAAATTATTTATGACAGAAATTAACGAAATAGTCCACACCTTTGATGCAACCTTTGGCCTCTACGTATTTTACTTTGGCTGTGGCAGTTTGTGATTCATCAAAACTAAGTTTGATATTAATGAAATAAATATCATGTCCATCAAGTATTTCATATTTAAGAAATGTTTTATTCTGAACATCAACCTAATAAAAAAAAAATGAAATTAAAAAAAATAGATTTAGATCTAATACATTTTAAAAGTTTTATTAAAATTTAGTTAGGCTATGAGCCATATTTATAGAACAGAATGTTTCAAGGATGTGAATAATCTCGTAATGAAATATGGACCATAGTAATTGAATTTTAAATAGTCTTGACTAGATTTGAACCTAGAACATTGGTAAGGCAGCTGCTGATACGGAGCCGCTCACGACGTCAAGTGATATGGTCCTATAATATCCCCCGTCTTCCTTATTTCTTGTCAAAGGTCATCACACACAAAACATATACCAATCTTTAAATATGATGCCACTTTCAAAATTAGCTTGTTTCAAAACACTTTTATTGTCATTTTAGTATAATGTGTAAAATACTTGTAAATTAGTATTAGAATGAAGGTGGAGAAAAAATAATTTAATAGGTCAAACTTTTATTTAACAAACCATTAAGTCTTGTGATGGTGCTAAAGTTAAAAGTCTTTTAAGGGGTGGGCAAGTGTGATCCCGAGAAAGGGCTAGTGGCTCTTGGTTGCAGGGCCAAAGTGAAGGAGGAGGGTGCAGCCAGTACATTGCTCAGGGGCCAATGAAGTTCAGAGAAACCTATTAAGGTGGCATTAAAAATGTGTATTAGGAAATCTAAAAACTGGGAATTCAATTCAAGTTCAAAGTGTAGACTACATATCAAGAACATGCACAGTTCTGTTTGCACTATGGAGTTTTTCGAGCATTCAGCAAGCATTGATATATTAGAATTTATATGCTTCCAAGACCATGAGAGAAGCAATAGTCATATACAATACTAGAGTTTATAGCGGGAATTAGAAAGAGGACTTTCTTTTGGATAAAAGCATTGCAAGCCTGCTGGAAACATAGCCTATGTTGAAAAAGAATCAGTTAAGCGATGAGGTTTTTATGAATGATTGCTCTTTGGTGAACATGGGGATACTTTGCCACGAAATCTCCAGCACATAGGCAATAAAGACAATTGGAATTATATAGAACTATTATATAATTTGGATTTAATTAGCAAATTAAATAGTCACAAAAAAAGTGGAAATATTTCATAGTACATTATCTCCCATTTTGATTAATTTGTGGGTATCTGAACGTGTGAAACAACACAATTTTTAGAAGTAAAAAGCTGCAAAGTAGGCTACTTAGGAATTATTTTTCATTCCACACCAGATTTCTTCCATTTTGAGCAAACAATAAAACTGATGTGTTGTTTAATTAAAAATGTAAATCAGTTTGAAATGTGTTGATAATAGGGACAAAACATGTAATTTTAAATACTTTGAAAGGGCACACAATTTCACTGTCTGATTGTCAAGGATAAGGCTATGGCAATGCAATAAACATGTCAGAAAAAACTTAGGTGACATGCAAAATACTTTAACAATGTCATATGTTGCATGCAACATTTTTTGCATGGCAGTGACGCTTTAGAACATTTTTGTTTGTGAACAGCATATTTGAAAAAAAATAGTTTTTTATTTTTATTAAAAGTGCAATAGTTCCTTGTGAACTATTTCTCCCACTTTATACTATCTACCCTTGCAGTCCTGGTTACACCACTGCAAATCATTTATCATATGGAATCGACCCATTATGATTTGCAGATTTAAGTGGAAATTTCGTATCAAGATGATATGAATTTACATTGTTAAAACACTTACCCTTACACCTCATCACTTATTGTCACAACTGTTTTGAGCCCAATCCCTCCCCCTTCCAGCAGGTGCATTAATTTATGGATGGCCCTTTATATATTTTATAGGACCTACACTAATTGAATTGAAAATATAAACTAAACTAATGATACATAGTTTTATTTTGAAGTATTAAACTAATAATTATTACAAATTTTGTCCATACCTTGTCTATAAATTTGCTGCCATTGTTTTTGTTAATTTCAAAGATTATAGTATTGATATCTGTAAGCTGTAATATCAACTCATTTACAGTCATTGATACAACACGTAAAGAATGCTGAAGCCTAATTATAATAAAGTCTTCTCCATCTTCTGGTGTAAAAATGCCATCAGTTTTATTTGGAAAAGGTCCAAACAACTCTTGTGTTAAAAGATCATAGCCTTCTTTACATTGTGTTACTGTTGCAAAAAGCAGATTGTAAAAAAGTTAGGCAGGCATAGATCTCTCTCTATTTTTTTAAATATTTATTATTATTTATATATTTTAAATGTTACATATTAATATAATAGCCTAAATATTATTATCTATGAAAGCAATTATACATTAAAGATGTATATAAAAGATATAAAGCTTTATACTAAACAAAGATGGTTTCAAACCTTTTGGTGTAGTTGAAATAGGAGTAGTTGCAATAGTTGTATCTTCCTCTGAAAAAAAAAGACATTATCTTTTAGCTTGTACGAATTTTGAATACAAATAACTGTGCTTTTAAATAGGCCTTGGCCATTTACGAATTTATTACATAAACATAATACTGTATAATATGCATCCCAAAAATCAAATCTATAAACTTTATAGAATATTTTACCAATTGGTATGTAACAGACATAAAGCTTTGTATTAGAAATGATGACACTTGAAGTACTTGAAATACTGACATGAGTGAATTCAGCATTGACTATACCAATATAACTAAAGTTGTTTTGAGTTATTCGCTCTACCTGTGTATAATATAAACATTTAGAAATAAAACAATAAATAAACATAACAATGTTCATGGTGTAATACAGAAAAACTCACATTATGAAAATGGCTATATTCATACATTAGCCTACTTACTTTTTTTTAGGTTGTGACTTACCAGTGTTATATATTTTTCATCTCTATTATAAACATAAATTTCAATTTCAGCACCACTGCCATTTTTTACAACAAATTCTATTTTTTCAAGAAAAGCACTGGTTCGATTGTCCATAAGAAGTTTGACAGAATCCTGTTTACCAGGCCTGAGGTAATGGCCATCAGAAGTAAAGACACTTCCTTCATCACCAGTTTGTAATTGTACACTTAAGCCTTTTCCAGGCTTGTCTAATATTTCTTGTTTATTTATACATTCTGTAATAATAGTAATAAACATTTAATGTAGAAAAAAAATTCTTATGTGTAAAGAAAAGTATACAAGATTGACAGGGGTTAAAAACACATTTCAGACATGTAATTAGATTTACCATCTAAAAATTATTTATTTAAAAAGTTTCGTTTAAATATGAAAACATATCTTTACCTTTAGGAGTTGTAGTCGTAGGATAGGCTAAAAAACAAACAAACACAATAATATTAATAATTGAAAAACAGGTATGAGTAATATTCGTCAGCAGAATTAGCGTATTACTATATATTTCGTTGTCTGTCTGTATTCTGTAACTGTCGTCTGCGCATAGAACTGTCACCAACGGGATATGCGCTATATAAGCACCGTTATTATTATTATTATTATTATGTTTAAACTTTTAAAGATTTGTTTTTCAAAAGCTGAAGGTCCTGGGTTCGAATCCTGGTGCAGGCTAGGATTTTTTCCCGGTCTGGAGGGTGTCCCTGAGTCTACCCAGCTCTGATGGGTACCTGATCTTAGTTGGGGTAAAGTAAAGGCGGCTGGCCACACAATCACCTAGTATGCCGTGGCCACAGAAACTGGTGAATGCTGCTTCATCGAACCTATGGATCAATTTGGTTTGACGGGTACTTTACTTTAATACTTTTAAAATTTATGATATTTTAATGTATATATTACTTTGGCTGTGGTAAATAAGAAGATTGAGTGGCCTGTAAAATGGCCATCTATACTTTCTATACCCACTGTAATTAAGTAGAGTTGAGACCACTCTACCAATGAATCATCACAACACATTGAAAATTGTTACCGGTACAAGTTATAATTTGATGAGTATCTACTTTGTGTATTTAATAAATATGGGAAAGTTAAAATTTTAAATAACACAAAGTTTTAAATTATGGTAAGCTATAATAAACTCATTTAGCTATGGGTTGAAAGTAAAGTTAAATAAATCGAATTTTTACACCATGAAAATTATTCTGACTATTTTTTTTTTCCTAAATTGTTATTAAAATGTGTTTGAACAATTTGTATCACACTTTAAATGCTTTTTTCTAAACACTGTTAGAATATTATGTTGGTTGAATTATTTTTAAAAACAGAAGTAAGCTTAGATCAATGTATTTTTTTTAAAATATGATCTTTAATGCAACTATTATATTTACTAATAAGCTTTAGAGTTCTACTGTAAAGAAAATTTATCTGTGACGTAAAACATAAGATTTTCCTGATCTTTTACATTACGCTAATCACTGTTATCAGAAGAGTGAATGGCCAAATTTTAAAAGAAGGTAATAAATTCAATGACCTTTTGGTGACATTTTCAATGTGTCATTTATGTGGTAATAATAAAAGGCATATATATAAAATATAGTTAGTTAGTTGAGCTCCAATGTAGGCCTACTTTTTATTTCACTTTATTTCACCAATCTAAGATAAACCTTTTTACCGAAGAGCTTTAAAAATGATTATACAATTATCAGCTTATAAATTACATGGTTACAGTGATTAAAATTTCACATGTTCTACTGTAAAAATCTTTTTATGCTATTAATATTCGTTTTTCTTTTATGTATGAGTTGTCTAACTAATTAAAAAAAAAATAAAATGGGTTTTACCTGGTGCACTATTGGAAAGGTTTTTAATTATTTTTTTCTTTATCCTCAAAAGTCTGCAATAAATTGCAGTCCACATCTTGCACTAGATGTGATTTGGATCCCTAAGATTTATCTTGAAATAACTTATTAATTTCTTAGAACAAGCTCAGTCTCAAGTTGGTTGTAATATTTTAAACCTTTAAGCTTATGTTAAAGTTGAATAGTAAATAAGAGTTTTCCAGGTCTTTAACTTACAGCAACCAATTTCATCAGATCCATCTCCACAGTCATCATGACCATCACAGTGATAGTGTTTAGGTATGCAGTATGTTTGATTGCAGTGGGTCTCATTGTCTGGGCAATCTGAAATTAAGCCAATTGTAGATCTCTGAATAACATGATTCTTTTTAACATACAAGTCAGATATGCTACAAAGTGTTAATATATGTACAATATTACAAAATGTATTTACCAGTACAATTGAATTCATCTTCACCATGCCAACAATCCATCTTATCATCACAGATAAAATCAATTGGGATGCAGAAATCACTTTGAGGACATTTGTATTCCCCAATATTGCAGTATTCTGCAGAAACATTACCCATTTTTTTTATTAATGCTCTTCAACAATTTATTTTGTACTGGATATAAAGTAAACCAAGAATAAAAAATTGTTTTTAAAGTTTCTTATTAAAAAAATCAATGATGTTAATGTTTTCTAGAAATGATACAACCCCAACTGATGCTTTCTTAATTAACATATGAATGTCATCTTGATTTGTAACATTTTTTGTCACAGAAGTAGGGTCTACATTCCAAGTGATAAGTAAAGGGGTACTTGGTTTATGACCCACACAAAATGAACCCTAAAAGAAATAAGGTTGTTGGAGGCAATTATAATTGGTGAGCCTAGTGAAAAACTGGAACTCTCTATTATGCTAAACATGACCTGATTGATTATCTCCAGACCTTGTTGAGGTTGAAAAATACTTTGTATAATAAGATTGGGGTCTTATTTCATATTGAAAATCTAGAAAGGGGTATAAATCATAGTTTTTACGCTTTAATATAAATTTTACTATTTAGTAATATAAAAACAACAACATTAGATATTTTAATAAATGACTGATTTTGATATAATTAGGAATTTTAACATTACCACAGATAGCTTCATCACTGTTATCCATACAATCCATCTTGTTATTGCAGACTGATGTATTTGAGACACATTGTCCATTTAGACATTGGTAGCCTTGACAAAGCTCTGATAATCACATTAATATATATATATATATTTTATTGAAATGCTGCAATTATTTAGTTTAAAGATGCATATATATATTTTTTATAAAATAATCTTCAAAATAGTTAACAATGATGGGAAGAAAATAATGCTCTGAAATTTAAAATTAATCTGACTTCACACTTTTACATCTGAGTATGATCTTATAAAAACAAACTTAACAGAAGCCCTGCTAGCTTATTAAAGTTATTATATAAGGATAGGTGCCATAGATGTCTTTTACACTGTATGTGCTAATTTTAAAAATATATTAATAATTTGGTGAATATTGTATTTGTATTAATTTTATACCAAATGATATAAGGTAGTTTTGTGTACAATTTAGATACTGTTTAGATTAGATGTTTAGATACTAGTCCAACATTATTTATAGCCTATATGTAAAAGAAAAGTCAAATCATAAGGTCTATGTTTGATTGTATTTTATAGAATTATAAATCAGTCAACAAATTTAGCAGGGCTTTTCCTTTTGATACAACTTCTTTCACCCCTCTTCCAATATTTACCAAAGGATTTCCAAAAGAAAGTCTAAGCTTATTAGTAATTTTGAAAAAAAAAATGTAATTATTTTTTTAAATACCGTACTTGTTTTTGGGGTATGTATAGTTAGAACAGGGAGTATAGTAAGAAAGTCAAACATGAGTGTATCAAAAGTAACCAATGATGATTAAGATTAATGATAAAATGTGAGTTCACCTGTGCAGTTTAATTCATCTGCTGCATCTGTACAGTCAGGCACTCCATTGCATTTAAAACTACCAGGAATACATCGTCCATCACTACACCTAAAGTCATTATCTGCACAAGTTATATTGCAAACATCGCCAGTACAATGCAGTTCACCATCTTTGCAGTCGCTTAAAAAAAATTCAATGTACAGGTATGTTATTAATTGTTTGTAATTCAATGTACATGCTCAGCACAGGTATGTTATTAATTGTTTGTAATTCAATGTACAGGCTCAGTATAGGTATGTTATTAATTGTTTGTAATTCAATGTACAGGCTCAGTACAGGTATGTTAATAATTGTTTGTAATTTAATGTACAGGCTCAGTACAGGTATGTTATTAATTGTTTGTAATTCAATGTACAGACTCAGTACAGGTATGTTATTAATTGTTTGTAATTCAATGTACACACTCAGTACAGGTATGTTATTAATTGTTTGTAATTCAATGTACAGGCTCAGTACAGGTATGTTATTAATTGTTTGTAATTCAATGTAAAGGCTCAGTACAGGTATGTTATTAATTGTTTGTAATTCAATGTACAGGCTAAGTTTCAGGTATGTTTTTAATTGTTTGTAATTCAATGTAAAGGTATGATTTCAATTATTTGTAATTAAATGTATAGGTATGTTAATAATTATTTGTAATTCAATGCACAGGTATGTTATTAATTGTTTGTAATTACAATGTACAATGCGATGTTTAGAAAAAAACTCATTCTCTTTTATTTTATAAGTAGCATAATTAGTACTTGATTACAGTGATACATGTTAATAAAGTTTTTATATTTACCAATCTTGACAATGGATTTTCACATTTTGCCCTGGAAATATTTTTTTACCATTTTCTGTTGTGCAAGGGCATTCCGATTTAGGAATACAGACAACATCTTTACTGCTAGCGCCATCTGTTTAGTTTAAAATTGTAAATAAATATTGTTCATGTTTATTAAAGAAAGGTTTTTGAAAGAAAGATAATGTTTAGTGTAGTTGTAAGGCATGTTTTGTGTAAGATCTAAATGACCTACCTGAACGAACATATCCTGCTGGACAAAAGCAACCTTCCAAACAAGTTTGAGAAGAGCAGATGGAGCTATTAGTCTCTGAAGACTTGTCACAGGTTTCAGGGCAAGCACTGCCACAGGGTTCATAAATGCTCCCATATTCACACTGCATAGCTATTTATTCCATGTAATTAAAATATGTTTTAAATATATACGTTCTAACAAATATCGGTGTTAAAATTTATAAAGATAGACTCCTCTACTAAATTACTTATCAATACTTACGACACAATCTTTGATGCCTCCATTTTGCAGGAGATCCAACACTATTACAGTATTCAGCAAACACTGCTATGGCTTCACAAAGGCACTCACAATCACCACCGGTGTCACACCTATAAAACATAAAATATACAATTGAAAAATATTAGTTGGCTAAAGCCATTGATAAATATGATTGACACACATTACTAGTTATGGTAATAATACTTTCTATATGTCATCTAATAAACCCCTAGAAGAATTTGTGTAAAATAGCTTATTAAAATCAATCATGAAATTTCCTTTTGAAATATAATAATGAATAATAATATTTACACCAGGTTATATCAACCATAATTTACCCAAATGATCTTAACATTTGACACTCAAATCTAAACATATTATTATATTTACAGTAAATATAATCTATCTATATGTTTTGTTCTCTATAGTTCTTTAGATATAGAAATATAACCTATATTTCATTTAGCTTACTTGCAAGCTTGTACAACACAATTGTCATAATAATTTCTTGTTTCTGAAATTCGCTTTCGGCATTCACTAAAAGCCTCGCCTTCCAAGATAACACTACATGATGATTTAGCCCAGGATTCACGGTTTGAGCCCTAAAAAATATTTGTAAATATAGATCTAAATAGTTTTAGAGATTTAGAGATATAAACGTCAAAAGGAAATATAATATATGCTTTCAGGTCTAAATATCTATCTTGTGCATTTTGGAAGAAAATGTATAAAAATACAAAATAAGAATTCTATGTTGTTGCTTTTTCAACACACTTAGAAGTAAAAAGTTTAAAATATGCATTAATAAGTTTCAAACTAATATTTATCTCTTTTACAAAAAAAAATATCATACAAATATTAAAAATGCTTTAACTTTTCTTGATATAGAGATTTTGTACATAAAGCTTATGTTGTTGTTACAATTGTTTGGACATTAGCGTAACTAGAGATTGGGGGAGCGGGAAACCCACCCACACACCTTACGTTGAAAAAGCACCAAACAGAAATAATCCCACTTTAAAAAGTAATATTTTAAATAATATATAAAAAAAATGTATATGATAAAAATTAGCATATTGGTTTTAGAATAAAACTTCAACATAAGAAATGCCCAACACAAAACCTGTCTTAAATTCTACATACATTAGCTTTGTTAGTTTTCATTTAGTATTTATTCTCAAAAGGTGCCATTTTCGACCCCAGCCATTTTATCTAGTTATCTTATTGCTTGGACAAAATAAAATATGAAAATAATACTTCACAAGCTGGTCCAGGCTCAAATGTTGATGTACATTCATCTTGGTTGACTATCCAGCTGTTTGCAAATTTGTTCAGAGTTTCTTTAGGAAGATTGTCACTACCTCTTCTATCATCAGATGTGTCTTGGTTCATGATGCCACAAAGACCCTTAGTCTGGTTCATCAATTCACTTGACGCCCCAATAGTAACAGTGTTTCCTAAGAGACAAAAAAAACATGTTTTCTTTAAAAATTTCTCCACTACTAACAAAATCATTGGTTCCAATTAAAATATTTAACGGAAAAAAGTCCAATACATTTTGAAAAATGATTTACCTCCATTCCACAAGATGTACATAACACCCAAGTCAATGAGAACTTGAGAAACATAGTTTCTAATTTTGATATAAGGACCAACGTAGTTGTTGAACTCCTTGTCACCAACCATTACAGTGACAGGATTTATAGTCTTTAAAACCATGAGATCCTTTAGATAAGGTACTTTAATGGTGCACTCAAATAAACATGGATAGCCTGTGGAATTGTTTTAAGAATTTGGCAATAATAGTACTTTTTAATAAAGATTTTAAGTGATAATGTTGATAACATCATAGTTTAAAGATCATTATTAAGATTTGAATAGCTTTACTCTTTACATTTTAATATTTGCTTATGGATAAAAATCATACCTTCACGTCCACAGCTAACAGGTCTTATCTTTACAGAGTATCCTGAATGTGTGATAAGTGCATAGTACTCACACATTCCAGATATTGAGTAGTCAGTTAGGGTGGTTGTGTCAAATTGTTTTACTTTCATTGAAGAACCAGTTAAGACACAAAGACCTAAACAGCAGGAAATTCACAAGGTAATTACAGCAATAAAAATAAAGTAACCTTTTGAGTTTGAGAACATGTTGATCTATAGGTCCAGTGAACAAGCATAAACCAGTTTTCTTGGTCATGGCATACAAGGGGATTTTGTGACCAGCACAATTTCAGTTCCATCAGAACTAGCTAGACTCAGGGACAATAAAAAAAATATAGGCCTACTATGTTAATGTAATATTTATCCATTATTTAAAAATTGGGCCAATGTTAGATCATTATAGTCTGCTGACTGGGTAGGCCCAACATGCCATTATTTTGAATGAATGGTTAGGGTCACGCACATGAATTATGAGAGATATGTCAAACTAAAAACAATTTTTATTTAAAATAATATATTTAAAGAACAAAAAACTATATAATTAATAATTTGTTTTAGCAGGATTATAAATAAGAACAACATTTTAGGTTTGGCAAAATTTTTGTCGTGTTTTCATTGGCTTTTAAAGTTAATAAATAGTTAACTGCTGATTTGAGATTGTAAGTAGGCCTATTATTATAGCATATAGTCACCTAAACAGTCACTTGAATAAGTTGAGTCAAAGACAAAGACACCATCTCTGCATATTCTGACAAAAAAATCAAATTATCTTGAATATTTGTAACATTTAATTCAAATATAATTTTGAAATATATATTGTCCTGATTTAAATTATGTTTGTTGGCTTATAAATAAACGTATCAATATTATTAACAACTAGCCTAAATGTTTGTTGATATATAATACACACATTTAATTCATTCAATTTTAAATTAAAGAAAATAAAAGGAAAGATGTAAAAAGTGTTTAAAAGAAAGTATTTTATTTTACAGGTCTAGATTATGAAGTAAGACTTATTAGTCGATTTTGAAAATGTTGATAAATAATTCTTCACTTAAAAGAAATAATCTGAATTAAATCTACTGGATGTAAGTAGCCTAACCTTTACATCTCATAAAAATATTTTAAAATAGTGAACGCTTAGGATATTGATATAATTTTTAATTAATTAAACAGATGCTATGAGCTTTTTTTTTTTATTAAAAAAACATTATCTTATAAGCAACTCTATTTCAGAGTATTTACAAAAATAGTAGAGGCTCTATTCCAGTGGTTCTCACACTTTCTTTTAAGGATTACTTGCCAGAAATTTGTGATGGCAATTGTGACCCCATTTAAAATTTATCACAGAAATTCAAGACAAATACATAGACTATATATAGGCCTATAGGATAATCTTAATGAAAGATTTTTGATTAGCAATAATTATTTAAAACATTTAAGTCATAAAATTTTCATTCAAATTTCTATGAAAAGGATGTATATCTACTTTGTCAAAAACAGTTCTTCTATGTTTGATTTGTTTTGCCAGGGCAACTCTCATGTCATTTGTCAAATTTAAACTGTTCCTAGAATTTTTTTTGTACCCTGGAAAAAGCCATCTCACACACATAGGTGATTGCACATGGAATCAGCGCTCTTAAAACCTTCTTTGCAACATCAGGATAGGAAAGTGCCATTTCAATGTAAAATCACACTGAAAATAGGTCTATACATTTTGCATCCCATCATTTGTCAAATCTATAAATTGTTTTTGAATGGCATTGTCCCCTGAGGACAGATCACTAGAGTACAACAGGTTGTTAATAAATGCTTAATATTTTTAATTTTTGTAGGTCACAAAATATAAGAGGTTAAATTGTTTTTACTTAGAAGTGATACAATCTGTTCATCAACTTAATCATATTGTCACCAATGCTACGCTCACCTTCATCAATATATTATGTTTTTAGTTGTGGAAAGATTTGGGGCAAAATTATTCTTCTCTATCTTTGTATGTGATAGCTAGAGCTTCATTCTGAAAGCTGACCGTTTTGGCTATAAAGCACTGTCATCTCTTGATAGAATTTACAGATTTAAATATGTTGACCAAAATTGTTTGAAGGACAAGTAAAGTCAGAAAGCTTAAGTCAGTGGGTTAATTTTGAAAAAAATGTATAGGCCTTGTCCAATAGTGTTCATAGAATTTCTGGAAATGTATCTAGGAAAAGTAATCCATTAGTATTTCTACTGAAACCACTTTGTGGTCCCTATACAACCATGGACTGAAATTTAAGAAGCACTGCTCTATTCATTTGATATTAGAAAAAACTTTCACTAATTAACTGATTAAACAAGTTTCTTTTTAAAAAAAATCTATGGTAAGACTGGAGAACCAGTAATTACAGTACTTTAAAATCTTTGGTAATACTGGAGAACCAGTAATTACGGTACTTTAAAATCTATGGTAAGACTGGAGAACCAGTAATTATGGTACTTTAAAATCTATGATAAGACTGAAGAACCAGTAATTACGGTACTTTAAAATCTATGGTAAGACTGGAGAACCAGTAATTACAGTACTTTAAAATCTATGGTAAGACTGGAGAACCAGTAATTACAGTACTTTAAAATCTAATACTTACTTCTTCTGACAATTTTTTTCAATAGTTTCACCATCTCTGTACCAGTGGTTTCCTTCAAAACATGGACAGGCTTCAACACAAGCCCCATTCTAGAAGATCAATTAAAAAACTAAATATTTAATACACTGCCATCAAGGTGGAAGCTTGTTTATATAAAATTACTAATTCTTGAAGAAATGGGAAAAGGAAGGATAAAACTCTTTAAAACAACACAATCATATTAGAAGAACTTCTCTCCCCTGTGGACACCCATATATGCCACACAAATTTAAGAACTAAAATCATTAAAAAAGTTATTATATGCCCTTTTATTTTTGTGATCATTCTAGAAACATATTTCTTTAGTTTTCTAAAACATTTATAATTATATCTTTTTATGATATTTTACTTTATATTTGTGAATCCAATTTCAACTTACTTCGGTTTGCTTAAAGCCTTCACCACAGAAACACAACTGTGAACTTGTTTCTACATTGATACACTCTTTAATGTTATTATATTTTTTCGGACACATCTTTCTCATGCATGAACGGTCTGTTGAATTTGACAATAAATCAGTTCTTGAGACCTGAGTTTTTGCACATACAACTTCTTCACATATATCATCACATTTTAATTCATTATCTATGCAAGTGCTGAAAAGAATAATACAATAAATATAAATTAGTTCATTCAGCTGGCACTTAACTTACAGATACCTTAAGCAATTGCTAACACATTCTATACAGATTTATGTTTAATGCCATATTGTCAGCAACAGGTATTCTGCGGTCTTTGTTTCTGGACTTTTATTTAGGATGTTTTTTAGAATTTTAATGTCTCTTTGCCATTAGCATAAATATATGACCCACCAATCATCAGTCTTTTAAGAAATCTTCTAGTCTTATTTAAAGCACTCAATTAACCCCATTAGGCCCTACTCTTCATTTAAATTATATTAGCTAAGATTTATGATATTCAACTGAGGTAAGCAGATATTGAATTTCGTTGTACCTCTTTATTTAAACAAATACAATACACAGTTATCTTTAAATTAAATCACAAGAAATTTTTTTTCCAAGGAGAGCAATTGTCATTAGTTCAATCAGTGGCCTCACGGGGGGGGGGGGGGGAGGCAGAAGAGGCATATGCCCAATGGCGACACTTCTAGGGGGTGGCAAGTATAGCCTAAATATAGCACTAAACAAAGCAGTTATAGTATGCAAGGGGGCATTGCTGAAACTTTTGCCCTGGGGCGATACATAGGCTTGTGAGGGACCTGAGTTCAATTTACTTAGAAGCCTGCATTACTGTAATGCATAATCTGTCATGAGTTGATGAAAGTATGTAGTCTTTATATAAGTATGGTTATGATAAATACATATTAGGATTATATCTTTCTCATCTTCTTGTTATTTCTTATTAATCTTATGTATAAATTATATATATACATAAATATATATTTATATAATTATGTGTGTGTGTGTGTATATATAGATATATGTAAACTAAACACTTTACCATTCTCTACATCCATGCATGTATAAGGCATTTTGTTCTATAACATCATTAGGTTTAGAAAAATCATAGCAGCCACATTGTTCCTTAGGTACACATGCTCCATTAGCTTTGAAAAATTCCCCCTCTGGACATCCACAGTCATAAATATGCTCTTCCTCACAGTTTTTATACATCCCATCTTTACAATTGGCAGCACAAATGTTGATCTTTTGTCTCTGACATGTTGAGGACACTGTTAAAATCAGAATATGTTGGGTTTTTTTCATTATAAGAAAACCACACTTTATCAGGTTTAACAAATGTCACTAGATTAAAGCATTTATTACAAATTATTTTAATTTCTACATATTTATATCTAGGCCATCATACTATAAATGCAGTAACATAGTCCTTATATTATCTTTTTTTATGATTATTAATTTTATAATAAATGACATGATATGTACTCACAACAAACAGAAATGTTACTGAATACACTGGCATAGTCTACATTGGCAGTAACTGCAAACAGTTGCAATACAAGACAATAATGCTCATCACTAGGGACATTACTGCACAACTTAGCAAAACTGTCAATATCCATCCTTGAATTGGGAGGTAACTGTGCATCTTTTATTTGACTACAGAATGGATGCTGAAAAAGTTTATGGAGCACAGTTTTAGCTTTCAATAATAATGAAAATAATTGTACAGTAGTAAAAATTCTACCTTACTCTAACATTTCTGTTCATTCAAAACAATAGCAATTTAAGACCATCATATCATATATATATATAAATCTCAAAAGGAATATGTGGCTGGCTGGGTATGTACATACCGCATAATCTTTTTAAATACTGGACATAAAAAACGTGAAATTTGCTACAAATATTCTTTGCGTTACGGCGGTGAACACTGTCAAGGTTTTTAAAAAATTAAAATGACCGCAGTGGTCAGTTTGGTCAAAAAACGCGAATAAAACGACATATTTAGGGTTCATGTTAAAATTGCCGTTCCAAATTTTTATAGTTTTTCGATCGATCGCGCTAAAAAAATAAAAAAAAGGATGGCGTTGAGATTTTTTTCAGGATGACGTCATCAAAGTTTGCGCAGAAATAGCTAGCCGGCTTTTGGTTATGACGTCATCAAATTTTGCGTATTCATTTAAAATTAACTTTGCTTCAACCTTTGCTAATGTACTTTATGAATGAATAGAACAAAATATTTTCACGTTTTAATTTGCGTCGTAATTTATAGCGGGATATTTTTAAATTGTTATAATGGGTAATGATTAATGGTTTGAATGGGTATCTTACGTTGTATCTGGCAAATACAAAATTCCTTCACGTTTTTATTCATGTTGTATATGTCCACAGAATAGGTATAAAACAGAATGCGCAATCGCATTTTATTTCTGTTTTGGGCAGTAATACCGACGCCATACTAAGCTTATTTAAACGCAGCGGTCCTGGTTACACTCTATATTTATGCTTATTTAGCCTACAACGTCCTTTTCTTCAAATCTACAAGTTCGAGCACCCAAAGCTAATATTTCAGGCAAAATATGCATGAACGGTTGTGTAATAAACTACAACAATGATGCGAAAACGACTGATTATCGTAAAAAAGAGCATGTCAAACTGCATGGCTTTCCTGACTCCATAAAGGATAAACAACGGCATAAACAACCTCATATTAACTCATTATGAATTATATGCCTATTTCCCTTCATAATTTTAAAAGTTTATTTTGGTTTAAAAAGTATATATTTATGTACCGGTAGCCGTAGCAATTTAGTTACCGGTACCGAGCTACGTCTAAGCCATTTTTTTTCAAATCAGTACCGGGTAATAAATATTTTTACATCATATTGGCCTAATCCTATAATGTTGAAAACAAAATGGGTAATTAAGTCAAATTTATATAAAAGTAAGCCTATAATGAAAGATAATGTAGGCCCTATATATATTGTATATATTTATGGCAGACGTAGATATCCTTTCTCATTTTATTATAGTAGCGTCTCTATCGACCGCTGCATTGCGGAAAATGGTAACTTTCAGTGACTGCGTATATAGAGATTGTGCATTCTGTTCTATACCTATTCTGTGTATACGTCTTATAAACTTTGTAGCGGGAAATTTTTCAATTGCCAGGCAATGTTTAAATTGTCGAGCTCAACGTTTTAAAGTTTTAATTTGTATCGTATACGTCTTATAAACTATGTAGCGGGAAATTTTTATATTGCCGGGCAATGTTTGAATTTGCCAGACCAACTTTTTAAAGTTTTAATTCATGTCGTATACGTTGTATAAACTATGATTCATATCGGTTTCAGTTGTTATTGTTTTTCCTGTTGAATTTAAAATTTAATTTTAAGTTTGCTTCCAAAGCAACAATAAATAAATAGCAAATATCACCAACAAAAAAACACACAAAAAAAAAAATATTGATCTACGACTAATGTTGTAGAAAAAAAAAATCAAACAATCATTTTTGAATTAACAGTACTTTTTAAAAGACATGTGAGTTCTATTTTACAGAAAGAGTTTAATTACCCAATAAACTCACAAAATTCGATCATAGTGGTCATACTTTGAGCAAGAAATAAAAAAAAATTATTATTATTTGTTTTTCCTTTTTAGTTGTATATTGAATTGGTGTATAATAAAGTGTGCAAAACAAAAATAAATTTAAAAAATACTGACCACAAAAAAAAAAACATACTACTTTATGTATGTTGCGAAAACAAAACTAAAAAACTATAATGTGTCAAGCATATTCTAAAAAAAAGCCCGTTCGAAGAATCGGGCACATAACGGCTTGTATATATATAAATCTCAAAAGGAATATGTATGTATGTATGTGGCTGGCTGGCTGGCTGGCTGGCTGGCTGGGTATGTACATACCGCATAATCTTTTTAAATACTGGACATAAAAACGTGAAATTTGCTACAAATATTCTTTGCGTTACGGCGGTGAACACTGTCAAGGTTTTAACAAAATTAAAATGACCGCAGTGGTCAGTTTGGTCAAAAAACGTGAAAAAAACACAACTTTTGATTCACATTGTCTTTGCCAGTACAACTTTTTATAGTTTTTCGTCACAAAGTTAGAAAAAAAAAGGATGCGCTGAGATTATTTTTATGACGTCATCAATCTTTGCGCATGGATTTTATAGCAATGAAGGGACATTTTTCATTCATGTTTAAATTGACGTCATCAAACTATGTGCATGGATTTTATTATCTCAACTCAATGACGGGAACAAATTTTCTTCATGTTTAAATTGTCTACGTGCCGTAAACAACATAAATTCTTTACACTACCAATACTGTAGTTGATTTTCTTAATCTATCACTACTTTAATACTTTACACTGTGAATACATGACTTAAAGCTAATTAATAATTTAAAACTTTACAAACATAGGACAAAGCAAATAGATTTAGCATTTTTTTTTCTGTTTCGGGAAGTAATACCGACGCCTTACTAAGCTTATTTAAACGCAGTGGTCCTGGTTACACTCTATATTTAAGCTTATAATTATATGGCGTCATCAAATTTTGCGTATTTATGCGTTTAAGAAGGGAACAAAATTTTGTTTTAATTTGCGTCGTAATTTGTAGAATGCAATATTTAAATGGTTTAAGTAAAAAAATTAAGTTACCGGAAAATACTTTATCCCCGCTTAACACAATTGCTTATAACTCCATGGGTTATTTTATCCAGTTCCGAGAACTGGGCACCTTTAGGCTTATCGCCTTGGTAACGGCCATTGTTTTAATTACCGGGCAATGTTTAAATTACCGGGCAATGTTTATAATACCAGGCAATGTTTAAATTACCGGGCAATGTTTAAATTACCGGGCAATGTTTATAATACCGGACAATGTTTAAATTACCGGGCAATGTTTAAATTACCGGGCAATGTTTAAATTACCGGGCAATGTTTATAATACCGGGCAATGTTTATAATACCGGGCAATGTTTAAATTACCGGGCAATGTTTAAATTACCGGGCAATGTTTATAATACCGGGCAATGTTTATAATACCGGGCAATGTTTAAATTACCGGGCAATGTTTATAATACCGGGCAATGTTTATAATACCGGGCAATGTTTATAATACCGGGCAATGTTTAAATTACCAGGCAATGTTTAAATTACCGGGCAATGTTTAATTTGCCGGGCAATTTTCAAATTGCCGGAACTAAATTTTTAAAGTTTTAATTCGTGTCGTATACGTTTTATAAACATTATTTCATAAGGGTTTCATTTGTTATTGTTTTACATGTTGAATAGAAAAATTAATTCTAAGTTTGCTTCCAAAGCAACAATAAATAAATAAATAGCAAAAAAACAAAAACAACACAACATAGGTCTGCGACTTAATGTTTGTCGTAAAAAAAATATATCAAACAATCATTAAAAAAAAAAAAGTAGTGTCGAATGTTCTTAATCAATGAATAGAACAAAATATAAAAATATTCATGTTTTAATTTGCGTCGTAATTTATAGCGGGCAATTTTGTAATTGTTATAATGGGTGATGAGTAATGATTTTAACGGGTAATTCATGTTGTAGCGGGCAAATAAAAAATTACCTCACGTTTAAATTCGTGTCGTAGGTCATGCGGGCAATCTCATTATAACTGCCTGAGTAGTTAGAGTGTATGTAAACATAACTTTTAGCCGGTTCGGAGGACCGGGCACATAACGGCTTGTATGCTATAAAATTTAAATCTATTTAACAACAATTGAAAAGCAAACAAAACATACCAGAGAAGTTTGTGTAAGTTCTTTGAATTCTGTATCACTATTACATTTTGAGTAGAACTGAAGAAACTGTGTACTTTCCATGAGTGAATTAGATGGAGACATAAACTCATTATCTTTAATGTTGTCCATGTTACCACAAAGACCAAGAACCTTAAATTTAGGTACAATACATTAATCAATGGGCTACAAGAATATTAGATGGAAAATATCATGAAATAACATAAACTTTTATTGCTAAAAGATACACAATTTTTCCTTGTACCTATACTTTACTAACAAAAATGAAAAAAAAAACATTTTTAAAATTACTTTGCCTTTGAAAACAGTTGTTTTCAATTTCAACTTGAAAACTCCACTGCGAAATATTTTTATTTGCATATAGCCATTCTTTATATCCATTACATAAGCGTTTTGTCCCACTTGTCTAAAAAACCAAATGTTAAATGTTAGCAACAACATAATATAGACTTAATAGTAATAACAGTAAATTATTATATTTTCTTAAACTTAAGGAGAAAAAAGGAATGCATATATTAATCTATAATGACATGAAAAGAATGCAGCTATCAAACAACATTATTATTCTTTAAATCTAAACTAAACAAATATAATCAATATTCTTTTGCAATCAATATAATAGCTAAATATTAATTTAGATTAGTTTAGATAATTTGCTGTGATTTAATACAATTATAGTACCTTATAGTTGAAAACATGACATATAGCACTCAACTCACACCTAAATAGAATAAACCCAACTCACCCCCCTAACTGCAGACTTTGCCCCTGCCCACAAGAAACTGTGGACCTATCTCAGACACACTCTGCTTTTGCATCAACCTACCTTTACCAGCACACTATATAGCAGTATTAAACAACTAAAAAAGATATGTACCGTATATACTCGCATATAAGTCGCACCGGTGTATAAGTCGCACCCCTAGTTTAAGATTTTTTTCCTTATATGTTGTCATTGACCCGCGCATAAGTCGCACCCCGACTTCCCCGGTTACACTGCCTTTTAACATCTCAAAAAATGCATACCTTTTAAACATAAAAGTTACTAAATATTCACCCTAATTTGGAAACTTTCCTTAAAAAATGGTTTTAATCGTGCATAAGGCAAACATAATCAAATAAAGTAAAGGCTTCATTTATTTTAAACAACCGATCAATAGGCCTACAGACATTAGTGAGATGGGAAAGTAAGGTATCTGTTTCTTCATCTAAGTCCCTTTCCCTACTCAAGTTCCTAACCCAATAGTAACACTACACACAAAAAAAAGTCTTTGAAGTGCGTCATTAGACTCAATGTCGCCTAGACTGGAGACTGGGAGGCGCCGGCATTTATGATACGCTATACATGTGTCATAATTACCCATAACATTGTTTGTAATGATGTCAAGTGCGTCTGTGTGACCGACAAATAATAAGCAGTGTTTTTTTCTCAACTCGTACGTCGTACATGCAACTAATGAAAAATAAAACACACTATTGACATTTCACGCGTCCATCTGCAAATCGTAGTTTTGGAAACATTGCTTAGTTCTGGCGCGGTTTTATCGGAATGCTCAATACTGCCTTATTAGTAAGCTATAGCCTATAAGCATAGACCTTAAGTACTAAATAAAACGCATCTTAATCTTATTGGCCTTCCTACATTATAGGCCTAGACAGGCTTTCACACATTTACGATTCTTTCCATACTGTAATTTGCGTTCAATAAGCCTACCAAATAATGCCGCCTTTAAGCTTAGGCCTACGCTACGTTAAAAAAATCGGTTCAAAAGTTCAAAAGAAAAGCGGTGGGTGGGGAGGTGGGTTTCTGAAAAACCTACAATATTTGTCAAATCAATTTCAGTTATATAAAGAAAGTAATATGTATACCTACGAAAGTTTCCTAAATGTAAAATGTATGCCTACGCATATCCTAATAATTCTACATAACTCCAATCAACTATACGGGTTATGTTGGGAACTTTATGACAGATTATTATGTTTTTCGAACTTTTCAAAAACAGTGTTGGGTGTATAAGTCGCACCCCTACTTTTTGTCGAAATTTTCGGTAAAAAAAAGTGCGACTTATACGCGAGTATATACGGTAAATATGTCTCTCTGACATTGAATGCAAGAGAGCAAACAGCTCAGCAGACTGGCTAATAGAAGAAGAAGAAGAATAGAACCCTAATTTACTGGTACAGGGTTACAAAAGTTATAAGTAGAATTATAATCACCTGGCATAGACTATGGAGGTAAAACCATTTTCAATAATTGCTCCTGTCTTTTGTATATCAATGCTAGATGTAACACCTTTGTAGGTAACAATAGCTTTAGCTAGACTGACAACATCTCCATTTTCATCTACATAGCTTGCAGATGGCTCAAGGGATATGCTTAAATTATTTTTTGGATCATTATACTGAGGAAAAAAAATAATTCAATGACCATGATGTAACCTAAATAAGGATGCATTTGAGAGAGCTCCCAGTTGGTTTTAAATACATTTTTCTTTATTAGGTCTATATTGATTGTTCTGACAGGTAGGCATACATCATTTTATTAAAAAAGAGATAGGCTACAGATATTATTTTCTTATATAGGCCTACTGTCGCTTTGATCAAGTAATACTTTAAGAAATGAAAAAGATTTTTAACTTCACTAATCAATAGGCCCTAATATGAACATTAAAAAAAAATGGGTGAATAAGCTAGATTTTGACTTTTTATATTATCAATTTTGATTTGTGCTTTGCATATAACAGGGTATCTATTAGCAGGAAAAAGAAATGTGCAAATAAAGCGCCCCTAGTAAGGGCATTATAAAGAAAAAAATGGTAGGCCTATAAAAACGGAATCCGGTTTTCCTTTAACATCCCTAATTTAAACACACAATTTGTATAATATCTTAAAATGAATAGAAATCAGCATTATGGGGTGAAGCTTATATTCTTGTAGATTATTAGGGGTAATGCTAATCATTCTTTAGACAAAAAAAAAATGTAAGAACACTTTAATAGCATTGCATTAAAAAAAAAACAAAATTATTAGCTTAATGGGTGTTTATAATTTTTATTGTAGAGTGGATGGACAATGAACGCTAGGTAAATCCCACGAACATAAAGAATCAATGTAGGCTACAAATTGTCCATTTTATTCAGAAAAAGCTGCTTAGTTTTGTTTCCAAAAACGTGGAAGTAAAAATGTCGAATTAGTATGTTTAGAGAAATCGTTTCTATCGTAAGTCTTTTTATTGCCACAAGAATTAGGAAGCATCTTAAGAATAGATCCAGTGGAAAGGCGTACTACTATATCTATCTCTAGTGAGTTCATTGGACAGTTGACAAGTCAGCATAGAAAATGATTCAGTGTAGCCTAGTTTAAAAAGTGTTCCTCACTAGATCGAAACGAAATGGATTTGTATGCTATAAGAAACGGAGTTTGGAGCAATAAATCAAATTGGTGGAAACATGCCTAACAAATCTAGTGTAATACCTGCACAAGATCTAGCTTTTGACAATCGCCATCATATGCAAACGATCGTCCATCGAATGTCTTGAAATATTTGCCAATTAGTACAGTACAATCTGCCATGCAGCCCTGAGAACTTTTTTTGCATTCCCATAGACCATATACACTGCATGTACTGGTTAAAAACAACAAAAACAACAATAAACATTTGAGTAATATAGGCCTAAGCCATTTAATAAAAATGTTTTTTTATACTTAAAAAAACTATTTGGAAAAAAGAAGATTAGGCTATAATAATGTAATATTTAATACGTTTTAGCAGTATTATGTTTGGTTTTATACAAATATTTTAATACCATTCTTGACATTTGTCTCCAGATATAACGCTGTCTCCATTATTATAGTAATGACCATCATCTCCTAGACACTGACACTTTTCAGGAAGTACACAGGTCTGGTTGATTCTGGCCATACCAGTAGGACATTCACAGCCACCAAATGGCGCCACGCGGCAACTGGGCCTTGCATATGAAATGATTGGGACACCGCAGGTCAGGGGGCATTTGTTAGTCATCAGACCATTGAATTCATAAGGTGACTTGCATATTTTTGCTAAGATACAAAATGTAACATGATAAGGTTTATAATTGACAAACAAAAAATAACAAGAGGTAAGCTCAGACAATAGTTATCTTATCTTAGTTCAACACGGTCTGACTAGTAACATGAGAATCGTCAACGATTGCTTAATCAAAAACGCTGATAGAGAACCATCCACACTCCACAAAAACAACGAGATCTAGAGCAAGATAATCAGCAATGACTGCGTAAACACAAATAGAGGAAGTTAATCACCAATGCATAGATACAAATAGAGAAACTTTATCATCAATGACTGCAATGATACAAATAGAGAAACATAATCATCAATGACGGCATAGATAAAGATAGAGCAAGTTAATCATCAAGGGCTGCATAAACACAAATAGAGCAAGTTAATCATCACATGTTGCATAAACACAAATAGAGCAAGTTAATCATCACGTGCTGCATAAACACAAATAGAGCAAGTTAATCATCACGTGCTGCATAAACACAAATAGAGCAAGTTAATCATCACGTGCTGCATAAACACAAATAAAGCAAGTTAATCATCACGTGCTGCATAAACACAAATAGAGCAAGTAAATCATCAAGGGCTGCATAAACACAAATAGAGCAAGTAAATCATCAAGGGCTGCATAAACACAAATAGAGCAAGTAAATCATCAAGGGCTGCATAAACACAAATAGAGCAAGTTAATCATCACGTGCTGCATAAACACAAATAGAGCAAGTTAATCATCACGTGCTGCATAAACACAAATAGAGCAAGTTAATCATCACCTGTTGCATAAACACAAATAGAGCAAGTTAATCATCACGTGCTGCATAAACACAAATAGAGCAAGTTAATCATCACCTGTTGCATAAACACAAACAGAGCAAGTTAATCATCACGTGTTGCATAAACACAAATAGAGCAAGTTAATCATCACCTGTTGCATAAACACAAATAGAGCAAGTTAATCATCACGTGTTGCATAAACACAAATAGAGCAAGTTAATCATCACATGTTGCATAAATACAAATAGAGCAAGTTAATCATCACGTGCTGCATAAACACAAATAGAGCAAGTAAATCATCAAGGGCTGCATAAACACAAATAGAGCAAGTTAATCATCACGTGTTGCATAAACACAAATAGAGCAAGTTAATCATCACGTGCTGCATAAACACAAATAGAGCAAGTTAATCATCAAGGACTGCATAAACACAAATAGAGCAAGTTAATCATCACGTGCTGCATAAACACAAATAGAGCAAGTTAATCATCACGTGCTGCATAAACACAAATAGAGCAAGTTAATCATCACGTGCTGCATAAACACAAATAGAGCAAGTTAATCATCACGTGCTGCATAAACACAAATAGAGCAAGTTAATCATCACGTGCTGCATAAACACAAATAGAGCAAGTTAATCATCACGTGCTGCATAAACACAAATAGAGCAAGTTAATCATCACGTGCTGCATAAACACAAATAGAGCAAGTTAATCATCACGTGCTGCATAAACACAAATAGAGCAAGTTAATCATCACGTGCTGCATAAACACAAATAGAGCAAGTTAATCATCACGTGCTGCATAAACACAAATAGAGCAAGTTAATCATCACGTGCTGCATAAACACAAATAGAGCAAGTTAATCATCACGTGCTGCATAAACACAAATAGAGCAAGTTAATCATCACCTGTTGCATAAAGACAAATAGAGCAAGTTAATCATCACATGTTGCATAAACACAAATAGAGCAAGTTAATCATCACCTGTTGCATAAACACAAATAGAGCAAGTTAATCATCAAGTGCTGCATAAACACAAATAGAGCAAGTTAATCATCACGTGTTGCATAAACACAAATTGAGCAAGTTAATCATCACGTGCTGCATAAACACAAATAGAGCAAGTTAATCATCAAGGGCTGCATAAACACAAATAGAGCAAGTTAATCATCACGTGCTGCATAAACACAAATAGAGCAAGTTAATCATCACGTGCTGCATAAACACAAATAGAGCAAGTTAATCATCACGTGCTGCCTAAACACAAATAGAGCAAGTTAATCATCACGTGCTGCATAAACACAAATAGAGCAAGTTAATCATCACGTGCTGCATAAACACAAATAGAGCAAGTTAATCATCACGTGCTGCATAAACACAAATAGAGCAAGTTAATCATCACGTGCTGCATAAACACAAATAGAGCAAGTTAATCATCACGTGCTGCATAAACACAAATAGAGCAAGTTAATCATCACCTGTTGCATAAACACAAATAGAGCAAGTTAATCATCACGTGCTGCATAAACACAAATAGAGCAAGTTAATCATCACGTGCTGCATAAACACAAATAGAGCAAGTTAATCATCACGTGCTGCATAAACACAAATAGAGCAAGTTAATCATCACCTGTTGCATAAACACAAATAGAGCAAGTTAATCATCACGTGCTGCATAAACACAAATAGAGCAAGTTAATCATCACGTGCTGCATAAACACAAATAGAGCAAGTTAATCATCACGTGCAGCATAAACACAAATAGAGCAAGTTAATCATCAAGGGCTGCATAAACACAAATAGAGCAAGTTAATCATCACGTGCTGCATAAACACAAATAGAGCAAGTTAATCATCACGTGCTGCATAAACACAAATAGAGCAAGTTAATCATCACGTGCTGCCTAAACACAAATAGAGCAAGTTAATCATCACGTGCTGCATAAACACAAATAGAGCAAGTTAATCATCACGTGCTGCATAAACACAAATAGAGCAAGTTAATCATCACGTGCTGCATAAACACAAATAGAGCAAGTTAATCATCACGTGCTGCATAAACACAAATAGAGCAAGTTAATCATCACCTGTTGCATAAACACAAATAGAGCAAGTTAATCATCACGTGCTGCATAAACACAAATAGAGCAAGTTAATCATCACGTGCTGCATAAACACAAATAGAGCAAGTTAATCATCACGTGCTGCATAAACACAAATAGAGCAAGTTAATCATCACGTGCTGCATAAACACAAATAGAGCAAGTTAATCATCACGTGCTGCATAAACACAAATAGAGCAAGTTAATCATCACGTGCTGCATAAACACAAATAGAGCAAGTTAATCATCACCTGTTGCATAAACACAAATAGAGCAAGTTAATCATCACGTGCTGCATAAACACAAATAGAGCAAGTTAATCATCACGTGCTGCATAAACACAAATAGAGCAAGTTAATCATCACGTGCTGCATAAACACAATAAATAGAGCAAGTTAATTATAGGCCTCCAGGTTTGTCTGCAGTGACTCTCTTCATTACATAGTCCATTAGGCTACTATTAAGAAGATGACAGGCGAAATCACAGTCTTGTCAAACACCAGTTTTTACTTGAAAGTAATTACTATTTTGATAGTACACAGTTACCAGTATATATAATTTTAAGGATTGTAATGACTTTCCATGGGAATCCATATGATTCCACAATTTTTCATAGCTTTGTGTGGTGGATATTATCTGATGCCTTTTTAAAATAAATGCTGTTGATTTACAGAGAAGCGTTCCAGTCCAATGATTGTTCCCCTATGGTAAGCAGGACAATGATTTGATCATTGCATGATCTTTCACCTCTGAACCCAATTTGTTCTTCACACGTCGCAGACAATATATTTATCCTTTCCCAATTTTCGCATATGATTAAGTCACCTTTGTTGGGAATTTTCACAATGTCTCCTCGTTTCCCATGAGGTACGATTCTGCTCTTTGTCCCATACTTTGTTAAAAAGTCCCACCAGTGTTCATGCACACAATGATGGGTAAGATTTGAGCGTGTCTGCGGTGACTCTATCCTCTCCTGTCGCCTTGTTTCTCTTGCTCCGTTTATGGCTTCAGCCTTTTCTTGTTCCTTTTGACATTTCAATCTGGAAACCCATGTCTGTGATGTCATTCTCCATTTCTGGGTCCGGTCTTTTTAGGATATCCTCAAAATGTGCTGCCCACCTCTGGAACTGTTCTTTCTCTGTCGTCAGATTATTCCCATTTTTATCTTTAACAGTTGTGGATTCGCTTCTTAGACATCATGTGAAGGACAATTTTGTAGATTGTTTGATTATCACATTTATCAGTTGTTACTTGTGTCTTTAGTGCAATGTTGTTTACATAATCTCTTTTGTCTTTTCTTGCAATTATCTTCACTCCGATATTGAGTCTCTTGTAATCCTGTCTACATGCATCTGCATTCCTTTCTCCATTTTTATTTAGCATTTCCCACTTAGCCGCTTTTCTTGATCCTATGAGGCTCCATGTAGCATCTGAGATCAATACATTTCACTGCATTGTTTTGTGCCCTAGTGTTGTTTTATTTGTCCCGGTGTATATTTATATATTTAAAATAATCTTATCACAGTGTGTGTTGATATCGTCTTCTAAGAACTTTTCTAGTAGTCTGAATCAATTCTGTAATTCCAACATAAAACTGTTTTTTACAAATACGTCTTATAATTTGGAAGATTCGTAAAGTCGGTAACTAAGTGTTTTGTTGACTTTCTTGAGTTTGAGTTTGCATAAGACAAGGTTATGGTCACTACCAACTTCTGCTCATCTTATGACTTTGTCATACTTCATTTCTGGTTGATGGCAATGTGGTCAATCTGGTTCTTTGTCCTGTTGTCAAGAGAGTTCCATGTGGCTTTGTATAAACATATAGTCCTGTGCTGGAAAACACTACCTCCAGTCTCCAAGCATATACCGATGAGGCGTTGGCTATTGTTATTTCTTCCCCCCCCCCCCCCCCCCCATGGCTTCATTGCCCATGCAAGGTTCATAACCACTGTTGTCGGATCTTATCTATGCATTTCTGTCTCCCATGATTAGCATGATATCATGTCGGGGGAGATTTACCTTCTGATTATTGTAGAACAAGTCTCTTCCCTCTTCTGTTGCTTGTTCTGCGGGCGCATAACACTGCATAACAGTAATCTTGGCATATGTTTAGTAAAATCTTGTTTTGATGATTCGGGAGTCAATTGGCTCCCAGCTCAAGAGACATTTTAATAGTCTCCTTGTCCATAATAAGACCTACACCTTTTTGATGCTGACCATCAAATCTTCTAGAGTAAACTACACTTTGGCCTGATGCAAGTGTTACTAAACCTGAGTCTGTCAAAAGCATTACACTGATACCCAAGTTGGTGATCTTGTACTTAACCTTACTTTTATTACTTGAGCGATTTCCCAGATTCTTACATAACACGCCAGTTCCACGCTCCGAGGAGAGACTTCCTTTCTGCTTTTATCTTGACTCGTCATTTCGGACATCACTGCCTCAACCCTCCGCTGGTCTCTCCATGATATATTGACCTTTGGATTTTTCAATCGCTTTTTTCCTCTATCCTATTATTTTTTACATGGCAAGTTGATAGCATAGCACATAACCGTCTCGGGTAGAATTTCCCCTTTAAGCCCTCTGGATAGCTGCTTTTTTCTGGTCATGTGCCCTAGCCTTTGTGGACCCCTCCACTTCCTGCAAGGCAGCAGGTACTGATTTTGGTCCGCACCTGATTTCCGGGTAACTACGATATCTATATCACCACAATCTTTCTAATAAATTTCACAACAATAACAGTTCAAAAAACAATATGCTCTTATACAAAAAATTAAGAAAATCACAATTCATTAATATAGAACATTGACAACATTGACAATGGAGTTTTAAAAATACATTGTAATTTTCTCAAAACACCACAAGATACTTCTACTCTACATTATAAAGGAGGATAAACCATTATAACTAAAACATCTAGCTTAAATGTGAGTGACATTTTATTTATTGTTAGACACACTTACGACATAAAGATTTTGTCCTCCAATTGAGAGCTTCGCCAGTTTCAAGAGCGCAAACTTTGTGATAATTTGACATAGCATTACAAGCAGCCTTTTCTGCCGCTTGGACTCCTCCAGCTTTCAAAGACGTACAGTATAAAGCTTTACATCGCTCTATGTAATCTCCTGGAGCAACCTGCATCAATATTATTTTTAAAATGCTATTTACATGTAGTTTAAAAATATATTATTTTGATGATATACTATTTTAAGTAAATATTTCATTTTATTTGAATTAGTGCTGAATAATAGTATACACTAAATTGTGTTGTTCAGTAAGATGGTAAACTTGCTGCTATACTTGATTTTTTAAATTCAATTTCAATAAATCATATAATATTATGATATGCTTGACAATGTTTAAATTTTTTTATTGCAGGAAACATAAAGCCATGTGTAGCAGGTGCTCCTTATCTACATTCAATATGCACATCAAGGTGCATTCATTTTTAAATGCGCACTAAAAGTTAACCATGATCTTAGCTGTGATAAAGTTACATCCGTTCATTTTAATATGAACAAAATGTTTTCCGTTACTTCATTAAGACTCATTATGTCATAAAAATATTCTTGTCACGCCAAGCTTTTTCTCATTCATAATCAATTATAAAGTGCATTTCACGTCCGAATATTCGTGCCAAACTCATGTCATTCTTCAGTAGCCTATTAAAAAGATTATGCAGCAAGCACATACAAAGAAACTTTCACTTTTATATTATACTTATATCAAAAATAGATTGTACAAATCCTCTTTTTTTATAAGAAGCTAATGATGATCATCTGAAACTTTCTTAATAACAGCATACGAAAAGAAAATATTTGATAAATTATAGACATTACCGATTTATGACATCCGTAGAAAACAACATTGATTGGTTGACAAGCACCTGTAGCTTTTGCATCATCATCAGCCGTTTCACACTTCTGAACACCTTTCCCACACTATTATTTAAAGAAAATGTTTGGAATTTTCTATAAGTACGGTATATTTTATCAACTATAGCCTATATATGTATCAATGGCTAATATTATATGAAATATACTATGGTTTATTGAACTTTTAATGTATTGATAAAATACTCACTGGGAGATTAGTGTTTTTATAGCGAGCAAACAGTCGTTCGGCTCCTACTTGAGTCGTAAACCCGATTTCATCTAGGAAATATATTCGGAAGCACAGTATTTTTAAAAGCAAACTAAATACAAAATGATAATTTTTTATACTACATAGTAATAAATGTCTTACGGGATGAGTATTTATAGTAACAATAAACGATAATGTATAACACAGGATGAATTTATTATTGAAGTAATACTAAGGGGAAGTCCGTTAATTACGTCAAAAATTTTAGGCAAGTTTTACCTCCTTCGCCCTATTGTCAAACTTTCAGAGAACACCCTCCCCTAAAACATTATGTCCAACATTTTTAACCTCCCACCCCATATTAACTAGCAAAATTAAAATGACTGTAATTAATATATGTTGCCTATAAACGTATGTTAAAGAGTTCAAATTTACAATAACTGTCATAGACGTAGTCGCGACAGGAACATGAAGACATATTTTTACACCCTTACCCGCTCCCTCCCCCCCCCCCTCCCCTAATGCCTGTCCGATCTGAGGAGTTTTTTTGTTAACTATTATTATACTGTCATATAAATATTTAATGAATCGAATTTTACAATTGGTTTTTGATATATCGATGCAATGTTAATTGTTCAATGTTTAGGGGGGAATCGATTGCGCACCGTTAAAGAGTTAGGCTCTATTTCCACCGTTCTGTCACTATTCCTTCTTGCATTAATGCCCCCCCCCCACACACACACAAGTCACACTTTATGCATAGTTGCCTTCCCTGTCCCATTTCTTGCACTATTCGCCATCCCCACCTTGCAATCCTGGCTAAGCCGACAATAATTATACATTTTTACCTCATAAGACTTACAATAATTATTTTTTTCAGGAAATTAGAAATTAAAACTTTGAAATTCTGAAATAGATCTATTTAATCGACTAATTTTAAAGTTTCACCTATTAGTACTTAGCAAAATATATAGGCCTATTAAGTTATATATCAGAAAAAAACATTCTATTGCCCTCCTGACCTGCACTATTTCTCCCAACCCACAAATACATAATTTGCAACCAACCCTCACTTGCACCAAGTGGTGCCCCCTTGACCCCCATCCTGCTCCCCCTACCGTACTATTTTGCTTTAATTTTGCTCAATCGGAAGTTGGCGATCCACTATAATCTATTATTAAAAATAGTCAGCTGTTGACGGGGGCGAGTGGGTGTGTCTTACAAGTAAAAGTAAAAAGTAAAGTAGGCTACCCTTCGGACCAAATTGATCATATGGCTGGTGAAGCAGCGTTCACCAGTTTCTGTGGCCACGGCATCCTAGGTGATTGTGGTGCCAGCACAATGCACAGCTGCCTTTACTTTCCCCCAACTATGGTCATGTACACATCATAGCTGGGTAGATAGGCTCAGGGACACCCTCCAGACCCGGGAACAAATCCTAGTCTTCAACAGGATTCGAACCCGGGACCTTTGATACGCCAGTCAAGCGCGCTGCCCCTTGTCCACCAAGCCCCACGCGTGTATTACAAACATACGACTTATTCTCATTTTTAGATTGATTAAATTTATTATAAAATGAGCTAATTAGCATTGTTGACGTCAACTTATCTTGACCTCCCCCTTTTTCCCATGAAAGAATTATAAAACTTTTAAAACTTCCTTCCTATTTTGTTGACATAATTAATGGAAATAAATTGAACATACTAAATATCCTATGTATTGAAAGATAAACATCGAAGTAAAATTAAATGAAAATATATTATTAAAGGATAAGCCTACATATTGAAGTAATACTAAATATACTATGTATCACAGTGTGAATATTGAAGTAAACTAATACTAAATAGTAATGTAGATATATGTATTACATAATAGACAGATATTAAAAAAAAACGAAACACTTTTGTTACAAAAAATTAGTAATCTACCACTTCGGTCGCCATTCATGTTGCCACAAACACCAGCAAGGTTCCCACTGAGTGCTGAGCTTGTTTTTGCAGTTACCATGCATGTTCCGTCGCTTTCGAGTCGAATGTCCACTCCATATCGAGTCAGAAATATATAAACTGCATTTCGCAAACCGTCATATTTCCAGATGACCCCTGTTTTTACATTAAAACACAAAGTTAATTGCGATTAAAAAAATTATATCAATTTTTTAAATGTCAGTCTTAGTCAGTAAATTAATTGAGAAAAAATTATTTGCTATAAGAAATCACAACAAAAAAATATTGAATACATTCTGAAAAATAAATCGGAATAAGCTTAGATCTATTTGAAGAGTCATAAATACTAAATTCATTTTAAAATGCAATACTACGCATATCGCCCTGCAATTTTTCAAATAACTATCAAAGATAAATAGTTTGAATAATATGTTGATTTATAATTTAGATCAGAGTTTCCTAAACGGCAGATTGCGACCTTATACTGGGCTAGCAAATTAGTATGTCTCTAAAAGAACAAAAAACAAGTTAATGCTTATATTAGATTATCCTTGTGTAGCTAAAACTAAAGACAGACCTATAACATTATTTTAGCTACAATAGAAGACTTTGTTATAGTTTAATCTGTATTATTTTTTTAAACTATATTTATTAATAAATGCTGTAGCGTGGTGGGCACTCTACGAGGTTATTTGGCTCGTGTAGAGGCTGATTATTGCGATGTCACAGTGACGTTGAGCCTTAGATTTATTTACATTTTAATCCGCATTCCACGTGGCTGACGCGGTGCTGTATTGGTTAGAGTAATCCTACTACTACTAACTTACAAGACACGAATACTAACACATAAGCAGATACAAGAACAATGATTGATTCAATGCCGGGATGAATTTCAAATACTGTTTATTTAGGCATATGTCGATGAATGGCAGAGGTAATCCACAATACAAATTACAGTGTATCAATATAGTTGGACCGGCCGAAAGACAGGACTGACGTGTTCCGTGTCTACGACCCCAATGCCCGTTTTTCATTCTATCCTAAACTAAGAAGTGCCCTCTGTAGGGGTAGGGGCAATGGGGGGAGGAGGAGAGAGAAGAGGGCAATCGGGGAAAATACAAAGGTTCTTTGATACCCTACCTCCCGGACGAGGGCTGTTGCGTATGTGTTAGTTTACGGGGGAGGGAGGGTTTTGGGGGAGGATAAAAGGAGAACTATTCTTGGCGAGGGTGGTGGTGGTGGTGGTGGGGGTTACACTGTACATAAAAGGGGGGTGGAGATGTAAGCATATTAAATAATATATACAAGGACAGATAACTATGTTTGTGTAATAATATATATATATATTGATGCATGTAAAACAGTTATAGAAGAGAGTAGGTACATTCATATATAAAAATTAATGCAAGATACAAATAGTCACATATCATTCATTCATTGGTGAGCGCCGCAATGAGCCAGGATTAATTGTAGTTTATAGGTTGGAGCCATTGTGAGTAAGTGCCATGGCACCAGACTAAGCGGTTGGCGCCTCTAGTGAGTCTACGACAGATGCTTTATTATAACACGTAAAAATAACGGTACGTGACGTTTAGGCGCCGGTCGTTTTGGTGCTGGTTGTTTTGACGTTGGTCGTTTTGGCGCCGGCCGCTTTAGCACTGGAGGTTTTGGCGCGAAGGACTAAAACATATCACATCATTCAATAACCGTAATGTAACTTTAATTGAGGAAAACAATATTTAAAAAAATAAAATAAATGAAACAAATAGATCTAGTCAATAATACTAGTTTAAAAAAATACTTTAATGCATTATGTATGACTATTTTTTTTACATACTGGGCACAATTGCAATTACCACTAATCATTGACAATTTCAAATAAAAAAAGTTATATTTAATCTTTTTTACTCCCCACCCAGAATTCTAAAACATCTTTTGTTATGATTAATTGACTTAGCATCTTGTCTAAAATTTAAAATGAGTTTGATCACTCCCAACTATTTTGCAACAGTCAAGTTACTTCCCTACCAAAACGACAAATATATAAATATATATATATTAACCTATATGCATTAAAATACATTGTTTTAATCAGTCTTTATTTACCATTTATATCAGTCAGTATATAAGACAAATTGGTAAAATTTCGTCCTTTTATATGCGTTTAAGTACTTTGTTTTAAACTGTTTTTATTTACTATTTGTTTAATTTATTTTACAATACTTGTTTTTCCTAAAATAAAGTTATTACATTTATTAAATGATAGATCTATGTGTTTCTATTGCTTCGTGCCAAAAAGTCCAGCGCCAAAACGTCCTGCTGTGTGAAAATGATATCTTTCATTTCTTTCATATTTGGCTAGTTATAAAAAGTTTCCCTTTAACCATGTTGGTCCATATAGGGCTAGTAAAGTGAATAACTAATTGGTTGAGATTAATTGATCCATGTCACTTAGCCCTTTCAATAATTCCCATTTTAATAAAAAATAATCTTGTTTGGGTGCACCAAGAAAAGCGGTCAAGCGAAACGAGTTCTCGCCTCCCACTCCTTTGTTCGTAATAGTGCGTAAACGAAAATTCGGCCGCGATATGCGAGGCTTCAGTATGACGTCACTGACCATGTTTTGGCAAGAAAAAGATTTGCTTTGTAGAAAATGAATCGAAACAGATTAAGGCGACAGATCTAAAGTAGACACAATCCTTTTAATCTGAATCGGATATCTGGACATTCCTCACTTCTCCACCAATTTTTCGTTATCTATATTGACAAACTGGGAGACTAATTTCCGATTGAGTAATAGACCCATCCCCATTGTCATAGTATGGTAGTATTAATATGTAATATAGAAAGTGAGCATTGTTGTTAGATGAGGAATAAGCAAGGTGTGCATGTTATTATTATGTACTAGCTTGCACTATAGTATGAAAGGAAAGTGTAGAGAGTATAAATTTCATATAGCAACGCAGAAAAACTAAGGATACTTCAGTTGAGCTATAGAACTGCATGCTGGATAGACGTGTAATGAGTCCTGAATATTTGAAGTTGTACTTTGATACCAACAACTCAAGAAGTGATTAGAGTGTATACTGTATGATAGTATTGTCCAGTGACTTGAACATGTATTGATTAAACAGTTTTATTGAAGAGGAGCCTCTGTTATACTCCAAGTTATATGTGATCCAGTGTTCGTCCTGTGACACCCATTAAATAGACGACTATGTTTGGCGCCCACAAGAGATGGACAGGCCCCACTCCGTGGTCTCGTGTGTAGGCCCTATATATATACCATTACCAAATGTACTATCTTACTCCTACTTCGGATACTACTTCTACATTTCTGATACCGATACTTTGACACTTAAAATACTTCATAGGCTACGACTTCAATTACGCTTCACCTATTATGCACTAGATCAGGGGTCGGCAACCTTTTGATAGAAGTGTGCCAAAGTAGAATTTCAAATTCATTCAGCGTGCCAGAAGGCTAAGATGTATCCTGCTCTCAATTTCTGATAGAAAGTACAGGCATTGCCCTTTTTCGTGGTCTTCCGCGTGCCATTGAACATCGCTTTGCGTGCCAAGTATTGCACGCGTGCGTAGATTGCCGTACACTGCACTGCACTACACGTCCGGCATTGGACGTATACTATTAGTGTTTTGTGATTATGTAACTGTTCTGAATATCAAACTATAGCATTCTATTCAGAAATATTCCTCCGTATCGGTGGTGGAGGTTTTTTGAGTTTGGAAGAACACTTATGGTCATTGTGAGACCGTTATACGTGCCGTTTGTGTATGAATGGTTGTGGTAAATAGAATACTATTATAGGGAGCCCGTAATGACATAGTAATCAAGTGTGTCACCCATAAAACCTGCTTTGTTTATAATAAACTGATTCATTAATTTTACTAAAACGGAATAGTTGTGCAGTTTGTTTCTGTGTGTCTTCGCATTGAGGATATATGAAGATAGTTGTCTGCATCCATTAAATATAAATATCGTACAACGCCACAGTCATCTAAGCAGGTAATCGTTTAGCCATCATATCCACTAAATTAGATAAGCCAGTATTTTGTGGACTGCATACAAGGAGACGGTTTAGTTAGCACAATGCATAGCCGTCTTCACATTTCAACTAATGCCTGTTACCCATGGGATAGTAAATGCGAAATAATTTTTTATGGATCAAATAGATGTAAAAGTATACAAAAAGAAGTTTAGAAAACAAAGACTTATATTAAAGTTATATGCCCGTTACCAACGGAACGATTAGATATAATCGAATACATCTTTAAAATCTGTAATCAACTATAATATTACCAAAACTATCAACTGTTGTTGGAGTATTATCAAGAAGAGTAGATGCATTCAGGCTCTCAGTAGCTGTTCCATTATTCACACTCAATAGCTTGTCTTCCAAAGTATACACTCGGGTTGGTTGCCCAAATATGATTATTATTACAACCTAAAAGATGTTAAACATCTTTATTTAAAAACACGATTAGGAGGTTGAAGTAGTTAGATTAACACCAGACATTTAAAAAGAATACATTTTAAAAAGTTTATTGGCATTAATATAAATTCCTATACTTGATATGATAATATGAGAAATATTAGGCAATATCTTTTCCCAAAATAGGTCAATCATTTAAAAAGTTTAAAGATATAATTATAAGATAATTAGCCTTTCTAAGATAATCAAAAATATGATAGGTTTATATGTATTGGAAATTGGCAATTTTTAGGCTTCACACAAACATATGTTTTTGATTTTTAAATAGTGGATTTAGAGCAGACTGTAGAATCTTTTTTTTCCTTTTTGTAAAATATTATATTTGCAACAATTTTGAAACTGAATTGAAATCGCTATTACTAGATACATCGTAAGTCTATATAATTTTGTGGCAGAAACGGATTAGTGCTATCTAGTATTGTTCCAAACACAGATGTGTGCTATCTTGTCTTGTACCAGATACGAATTAGAAGGAATCAGTGCTATCTGTACTTGAGCCATACAATCATTAGTGCTATTTATTGGACTTGTGTCAGAAGATGACTTATAAATTTTCTTACCTTTGAACATGCACATTTTTTCATTGGATCGCATTCAGTGACTGTGTAGATTTCAAGTGCAGTAGTCACCACTAGACCAACAGCACACAGAGTGGGATTGTCTATGAGAACTCCATCAAACGTACGATACACACTGTCCCCAGATGCCATACATGTAGAAATATCCAATGTGTTGTTCACCTTCATGGGTGGTACTGCAAATAAAGCGAAAATGATTACAAAGTGTGAAGTACTACTGGTGAGTGGGATGTATCCCGACACCTAAAATAAATATGTTCATTTTCATTTATAGATCAACCATTCACTGAGCTAGAAACCCTTTTGAAGATCTCTTGGCAAAATAGAAAAAGCAAAACAAAATTATTATCTGAAATGATAAAACCATAACATAAAGCCTTAATAACTTGCTAAGACATTCAGAAGTGCTAGTATAAGGTATGAGAAAGCAAAAGAGACTGGCAGAAATGTTAGGCCATATACATTCTGGAGCTGACAGGCATGAGGATATTGTGGTTGCCAATTTAAAATGTTTAAATTGGTGGTTCAAACAAGGGCACACCAAGATCCTGCCCGAGACTAGCCATCGCGCAGCATACCGATATAGCGGGCCTCTTAAGAAAGTGTACGGTATCCACGGTCACATAATATACTAATCTGCGTCTCCCCACCTTCGGATTTCTCCCGGATGCTGCTGCGCACATTTGTAACTCCACAACAAGTCTCGGCTCTCTCGGCAGAGCAATGATACTTGGACGGTGGACGCGCAACAGGGGATGTCACCCATGCGTTAGCCCACCAGTTTGCTTTTAATGGGAGCGTATTGGCGGTTTACACACTTATCCAGCTTGAGGTCAAGAGGTACATAAGTGATTCTTGTTGCCAGTTAAAGTTATAGGCCAAGCTATAATTCAACACCACAAATATTCATTTTCAAACGTGATCATTGCATTTACGTGTTGTGATTATTTGGTTATATTTGTGTAATACGTAATGCTGCGGATACTAATATAAAACTTGAGGACGATAGAAAAAGGGTAAATAAAACAACAACAAAAACTATCTAAAAATATATTGCTGTTTATTTTCATTCAAAGACTATAATATTATTATAATCTTTGGTTCATACAAATGTGTAACTCGAGCAATGCATAATTAAGATGAAAATAATACAAAAATATTTACTTGGGTTACAAGCGGAACACCCGTAAGCAGTTAACTGACTTCCCCAAGATCCAGTGAAGCCTACACTGCAACAGTCTGAGATATTAACGGCTTTATCTTTGACAAGATTGCCTTTGCACTGGTCATCTCTGTAGCAATAGCCAAGGCCTTCTGATAATGCTGTGAAACATTTTATCAATAAAAGCTTATATTATACAGTAGCTCTTTAAAAAAAAATTAGGGAGGAAAAATTGTTGTTGATCAAAGCATTTGGTAGAAACATGAATGAGAATGGAAATATAAAGTTGTATATATATATGCTTATATATATCTTTATATCCATGTACATATATATATACTCTTTCTCGCAAATATTGCTACAGTTATTTTCGTCAGTGAACTAATTCCATTCCATTGAATAACAGAATACAAGTTTTTGAGCCTAGGTCACAACAAGTTAATTTAATCAACGAAAAAAAAATACATGCTGATTAACCATTGCGGAAAAACATTAAGACCATTGTTACCTAATGATCAATAAATATAAACAAAAATTTTAGACATGCTTTTTTGAGAAAACATTCACCTACATGTTACGTTTTCTTCACAACTTCGACCTGCAAAAGGCTCTGGACAACTGCACTCTGGCGTTGACCAGGTTTTTGTCTCCATACATTGTCCACCATTTATGCATGGTGGATAGCAAACGGCTGGGGAAAAGAAAATTAAACTATTTACATTTTTTAAAGGGGCAAAAGGATATCAGTTTTATTTCATACCAGTCGGACTTCGGAAATGGGTTTTGTGAACTAGTCAGGAAGCCAACAACTTTACAGCATAGTAAATAACCGTCATGAAAATGGAACACTCAACTCATACCATGAATAAGGTAGGAAACCATAAATTTTATATACTGCTAAGTATAAGTATAGATTTAAAATTAGATATGCTGAGTTTTTAAGTTTACTTTTGTATTAATGAATAATATTTAAAACGCAAAGACCTGTTTTAATGAATACGTTTCGTTTTCTAGAAAATATTACGAGTAGATATAAATAATTAATAAAAGCAACTTACGCTCATCGCACATATCACCTGCCCAGCCATCGCAGCAGGTAACATTGACAGCATGCTCCACCCTGAAGTTATTGGGTATGTGTTATTATTTGTTATTCTTCGAAAACTTTATCTTACATAAAAACCCAAAAACCCAATACATTCGCTTTAATCGCTTATAAAACTAATTCATGTCTGTGTGCGATTTCAGAAACTTTATTATCAATTACTCCCGGACTATAAAAAATAATCGTCTATTTCAGAAAGCATCATCTAAGAATGTTATTAATTTTGCACTCACAAGACAAATCATATGTCGAAACATCAATAATGACAGGCTCTCACTGGCATTTCTCGTTCCCGATACAAAAGTAAGTAATTGCGAAAAGTAAAAATAATATATAATACGAGCAGCAAATATCAGAGGCTAGTAATTAGCATAATAATTAATATATGGATAATTTATCTAGCAGCAGTTGGTGATCAAGTTGATTTGATATTGATCTAGCGGCAGTTGGAAATCTGGTTGATTTGATGCTGATCTGGCGGTATTTGGCGATTTGGTTGATTTGAAGCTAAAATGGCATATATATATATATATATATATATATATATATATATATATATATATATATATATATATATATATATATATATATATATATATATTATATATATTATGTCGCCTCGTGGTGTAGCAAAATCAAGACAGGGCAAGTGCCTTACGAACACAAATGACAGAGCTCTCAAGCGACACCAATCTGAGCAAGCAGCGCAGATACCCCGAGTTTGACAGACACTTCCGGACCAGGATCGGTCTGGTCAGCCAGCTGCGAGCCCCTCTCCCAATCCCAGGATGGTCCTCAACATCCGATGGACAAACAACAACATAATATACTATATTATGTACTAATGCAACGGACAATTGTAGTGGAATCACATAAATCAATAACAGTAAAAAGCAATTTACATTGAGTGTAGAATCTAAGTAAATACTAGTCTATCTTAAAACATGTCTTACTTAAAAAGGGTTTAAAAGAAAAACTCTATAAGTATATCAGTAGATAACACACACACACACACATATATATATATATATATATATATATATATATATCAGAAAATGATGAGCGGGGAAATAGTTTAGCTCGAACCGAAACAAAAACCCTATAATATGGGTAACCCAGTAAAACTGAAGCACGAGTCATTATGGAATGAGCGAAATTCAACAATCGTCATGGGTTTATTTAAACATCAATGTAAAGTAGTGGTCAGGGTTATGTAAACTTCCTAGATTTACAGCTTTCTGATACAACATATCCTTAACCTGTAATATCACAATAGACTTTCACGTGCCACAATTGACAGAAATGTAAACATGATGATTGTATAACTCTTAGGCTACTCTTTAGGACGTGAGACAATCACAAAGTCATATAAACTTGCATGTTGAAATAAAAAAAAATTGAAACAATTGTATAAAACAACGTCAAAAGGTTTTGGAATACACCGTCGCTTGTGTCTTTAGAGTAAACCGTCATAGTATTTATGACCGTCTTTAGAGTAAAATGTCAAAAGTCTTGAGAGTAAAACATCATTCGCTTTTAGAATAAATCATCATATGATTTTAAAACAAATCATCATATATTTTTAGAGTAAATCATCATATGTTTCTTAGAGTAAATCATCATAGGTTTTTAGAGTATATCATCATAAGTTTTTAGAGTAAATGGTCACACGTCTTAATTACTGGTAAATAGTGTTGATTTTTTAGAGTAAACATGTATGGGTTCTAAGAATGGTCTAATAGGCCTACCATCGTAGGCCATACAAATAATTTGTAATAATATTTGATATGATTCTGTTCGCTAAACCAGAAATACGCAGATTGTCATCTGCAAGGAAACATTTGACAAATTTTCTCTGGTATCCTCACACAGCTTTATATTACCCAAGCATCGGCAAAGGAACGGGCTACTCTTATTACAAGGTTTTATAAACCTGTCGAAAGTCGAAATCCAACAATTTTATTCTAGTAGGCTATCTTTCCAAAGATAAAACGATAAAACCCTAAAAGTGTAGCGTCGGAGTAAAGCACGGCGTCCATAAGAATGTTTATAGCCCTGAAATGGCGCAACTAGGGAAAATGGCGCCTTGGGCGGGGTCGAAATCGGCACCTGTTTGAAATGTTAGTTTTCCTTTTTAGTAAGGTAACGTATAATTAGATTAGGTACGTTTTAGTTTTGCACCAATCCAAGCTTAGGCGCGTGATACGCTGCCCCCTCCGCCTCCTATATTCTCGTTAATCTACTGAGTCCAGGTTTTTTTTTCATTAAGTTGGACAAATGATTACTACTATAAAAATTCGCACAGTAATCTTCAATAAGCTAGATGAAGTACAAAAGATAATTTAAATAACAAAAGCAACAATCAATGATACAATGTTTGCAACGTACTCACCTGGTATAATTACACATTGGTTTGCAATTGTTGGTATCAATGTTTATATCTGTGCCTTCCTTTACGTCCAGTGAGTAACCCTGTGGACCTGTCATTAGCTGAATCAGTTCACAACACGGATGCGTTTCTGTGATATTTTGTATCCATTGTCGCTGACAAAAGTGACTGCAAAAAAAAAATAAAAAAAATTTTAAGTTACAAATTTAAGAAATAATAATATTTACATTTGGGCGATACAATAGCTTTAGAGAACATTATATACGGTCTCCCCCCCCCCCCCCCCATCATTCAAAAATGTACAATTTACACAAACGTCTCCTAAACTTTTCTATTTTAATTCGTAACCCGGTTATTAGTCGGTTATACTTCATTTCAAGACCAGTGAAGTCCATATAGGCCTCCTTGATGGTTATAGTTAAAATCATGTTTATAATATCTATGGTTGATTTTAAACAAATTAATATAGGCCCTTTTCGGTTATAAAATATACAAGGATAGAACTTGCAGATCTGGTTAAAATATTTAAATCTAACCTGTTAGCAATGGTGAGCGGTGCAAATAGCAGGAGCCATACGGTCAGTCCAAGCAGTAAGTGTACCGAAATAGTCATTTCGGCTTAGGCACAATGCCTTCCAATTTGTCTTTAGATGTATGCGCTAACAAAGATTCGTACTTCCAAATTGTAGCAATATTCAATTTAATTCGGCAGTATAAGAATTAAGAGCTAAAATCTCCCTCGTTTGTGAATATTAGGGCGGTCCATTTTATATATTTTTAGCTCAAAATTTGTCACCCTGCCAAATACTTAAGCTTATAAGATGCTAATTCATTTGAAATCACTGCCGTTTATTCTTTAATGGGCATCATTAGCTTGCATAGGCGTAGCCACGTAGGGCTGAGAGAGGACGGCTCGTTCTTCCCTACCTCACACAGCCCCACCGTTTTTCTTCCCATAACTGAGGGGTTTTAGCATTCCTTTTCTTTTTCCTTTTTAAAATACAAATCATAATAACTCTAAAGACAGTTATCTAAGATTAATACATTTTTTTGTTATTTTTTTTATATTCTATGTTCCTACATGAAAAATATTGCATTAAATTTTCCTTATAAGTCTTTTCAATATTAATATGTATTTTTATTATTAGTTTATTACCATTTTGCGCTCTTCTAAATTGTTATAACTTTAGCTTTTTAAAAACTGTTTTTGAACTCTATTGTTTTGACTTAGTAAACGTTTAGGCTGCGCCAGTGCTGTGTTAATTGTAAACTTGATTCTTACGAATAAATAAACATTTTGTCTCATACATATTTGGTCAGGAAATGAGAATTTTTAAATTTGAAATATTTAGGCATCTTAATCTAGTTTTGTTGATATTTAAATATTGATATTTAATTAAAAAAATAACTTTTTTAATAGTTTCGGAAGGAAATTGTACACACGTTCAGATTATTAGTCTGCTATCCCCTCCATACAATTTGCCCCCTCCCACCCCCAATTTGCAATTCTGGCTCCGCCACTGTTCACTGTTAACTTGTGTTCTTAAATCCAAAATAATCTTAACTCAAAATCAATAAGAATAACTCTCTACATTTGAATAAGTAAGATGTGTTGACATTAAAAATATAATTTTCTTTATCCCTTTTCTCCTGCTCACAAATAGATTACAAATGTATAACATAATTAGCTGAAAAATCTGATCGTGAGATTAATGTAATGGGATTATTATAATGTTTGGTCACACGTTGTAGTCTCACTGTGCCGGTAGCAGCCAACCAAAGAGTTTGTTTTTTTGGTTTCGCTTTAGTTAACATACTTTCCGGTCCGTTGCCCCTTGCAAAAAAACCAAACGTAAAGACGAAACAAAAAAAAATTAAGTAGCGAAAATAAAATAACTGCTGTTTACATTTTTTACATTCTCTCTTTCTGTCTTGTTACCTCTTGATATATATTTTTTGGGTCAAATCTTCTGCCTTTTTAACTCCTAGGAGATTTCTGCGTCCTATTGACTAATGTACTGGCAACCAATTGAAGGGAGCCAAAAGTATACTCTAAATCTCTCTCTTGACCAGAGTTCGGCAACCTTTAGATAATAGTGTGCCATAGTAGGATTGCAAGGCCATTGATCACCTCAGTAGTGGAAAGGCTCCAGGAAAGGATGGCATCCCTGCAAAAGTCCTCAAGTGCGGTAAGCCAGTATTACTAAAACCTCTGCTCGACCTCATTTGCGAGTGTTGGGAAAGTGGCCACATCCCACAAGACATGCGGGATGCCAAGATATTAACCCTCTACAAAAATAAGGGTGACCGTAGCGGTTGTAACAACTATCGAGGCATATCACTACTCAGTATTGTGGGAAATGCCTTTGCAAGAGTGGTTCTGGCACGCCTGCAAACTCTGGCACAAAACGTCTACCCAGAATCCCTATGCGGCTAACGGGCTGGCCGGTCAACTATGGATATGGTTTTTTCACTGCGCCAGTTACAAGAAAAAAACGGGAACAGCAGAAGGTCCTTTTCATTGCATACATTGACTTGACTAAGGCATTTGACCTAGTTAGCCGCACTGGACTCTTTAGCATACTGAAAAAGATTGGATGTCCGCCCCGGCTACTAAGTATTATTGAGGCTTTCCATAACAACATGCACAGCACAGTTCTCTTCGACGGCACCACAGCAGAACCATTCCCAGTGTGTAGCAGGGTTAAACAGGGCTGCGTCCTGGCACCAACACTCTTTGGTATCTTCTTCTCAGTACTCCTCCGATATGCTTTTGAGAACTGCTCCGAGGGCGTGAACATCCATACTAGGGCCGATGGAAATCTCTATAACATAGCCCGGCTCCGTGCAAAGAGCAAAGTGGAAACCGTATTAATCAGAGAATTGCTATTCGCTGATGATGCAGCTCTTGTTTCACATACAGAGGAAGGACTCCAGCAACTGGTCAGTAGATTAACGGAGGCGTGCAAAGAATTCGGCCTAACAATAAGCCTAAAAAATACCAATATTATGAGACAAGGTACAGAATGCCTCCCAGCAATCTCAATGAGGTCTATGCAGAATGATATCCCGGTCACGTGATGTTGACTAGATACACATAGAAACATTAACAATGTTTTAATGCGCTGCTTGTTGGGTGCGCAAATTCTACCGCTAAGTTATTATGTAAAGAATATAAAAATACAAAATATCTTTTCATCGATTTCCTTTGAAAGATCAACAAATATGTGTTGTTCTTTAATAATTGAATGTCTATAATCATTGTTGCTTCCGTGAGCATCATTTATAATATAACACTATTCAAGGATATGTGGAAAATAATTTTTTTTAATAATCATAGGTGCCGATAAGATTAATGTAAGATCAGCCATTTTTTTTTAGTTTAGACAACATCACGTGATATATTTTCTGTCTCTAAAGAATTGTGCATAGACCTCATTGAGGGAAACACTCTGGATGTTGTCGAGGACTACACATACCTTGGTAGCAACATTTCAAGCTCACTGTCCCTGGAAAAAGAAATACAAACCAGAATCGGCAAGGCAGTATCTTTAATGGCAAGGCTCAACCAAAGAGTATGGGATAATGCTCAACTCACTGATAGGACAAAAATCTCAGTCTACCAGGCCTGTGTGCTAAGCACACTTCTCTATGGAAGCGAGACCTGGGCTACATACGCTAAGCAAATTAAGCAGCTCAATAGCTTTCACTGGCGATGCCTGCGCAGGATTCTCCACATCAAATGGCAGGAAAGAGTCACAAATGTGGAGGTGCTCAGGAGAAGCCATATGCTGAGCATAAACTCAATCCTGAGTGAGAGGCGCCTGCGATGGATAGGCCATGTCCACAGGATGGGTGCGGAGCGCATCCCAAGAGCCCTACTGTATGGAGAGCTGGCAGCCGGTACAAGAAAGAGGGGTCGCCCTTGCCTGCGGTTCAAAGACAACTGCAAGAAAGACTTGTTACTGGCACGCATTGAGCCCAACACGTGGGAGAGCCATGCTGAGGAACGCACCTCCTGGCGGTCCAAGGTGCGCGAGGGCACTCAAGCTTCAGAAGCCACCCTCACAGAAAGAAGCGAAGAGTAACGAGCCAGGAGAAAGGCGAGAGGCATTGAGAAAGGAGACTGCGCCATCGTCCCTTGAGTATGGAAGGATGCCATATAGTAGGATTGCTAAAAGTGTTTAGCGTGCCAACAGCCTAAAAGCCATTGTGTTCCGGCACTGAAGGTCTTGTAGAAACTACTTGAATTCACGCATGCCGTAGGTTGACGATCCCTGCTCTTGACTATGTATATGTATATTGTTATATATGTGTTACGCACAGTTAGTGTAATTGACCAGTACATGAACTGTGCAAAGTTTTGCCCAGTTCACGAAATGGCCTTGCCCAGTAGGCTACATGAAATGGGCAGGTATAATTTTGCTCATTTTATGAACTGGGCATTGATTAATAATGAAGTTTTATACTTAATTATTCTTTTTTAAATATTAAGGAAAATGTATTATTCACACACCTATTGCTACATTTACAAATACTGAATAGGCCTATACTAATCTTGAAGCATGTCAATTAAGCCATACACAATTTGACCTAATAAGTTGTCTTTTCAAATATAAAAGGTAGGCTACGCTAAATTCCAACATTTTATTATATTAATATTTTACTACAGTCCGTAATCAGTGACAATTTAATGTAGACTATAGTAGTCTATAAGGTAAGCAGCCTTACCGCGTGGGCCTGTAACATAAGATCTATAAATCTATATTTACATATATTAACAAAAAAAGTCAGTTGTATAGATAGTGATGTTAGTGTTTTTTGAATTATTTATTTATCTATATTTTATACCTATTTCAACATTAGGTTATAAGTATAAAATAGATATTGTATTTAATATTATACGACACTAACTATTCCTAATTGGCTCATAATACTTTAGACCTTTATAAAAACGATTTCTTTCATAAACATTTTTTTATTTGAAGGATGGTATATTACATTTAAGATAACAGTCTAGTATACTTAATCATGATTTTATATTAGTTCATGATCTAGACTATAATTATTAAGTAAAACATACTAATAAACATGACTTGTAGGTTCATATAATCTTAGTCAAATAAACTATATTCGTACCTTAAACTTACCCATTCATTTTTTCGTGTCCACTAATTAAAATACGAACATATTTTACACTGCCCTGCCTACTTTATATTTTTCAAATTTCCCCACAAAGAGATTAGTCTAAACAATAATGCAGGAGGGAATTGTGAACGAATGGTGGGAACTAGACATTGAAGGCTAATTCTCATCTGGTGCACTATTTTTTGTCAAACTAAGCTTATTGAACAACTAATAATGTATCAAAATATTAATAGTGAAACGTAAAATGAGATTAATTAGCCTATAATATTCATTCTACGAAAAAAATTGTAAAAAAAACCCGACAAACCCGATGCCTGTAAGACTTTCCGCTACCCAGAAGACCAATATAATGCCCAAAAGAACAATTTGTTGCCCACAAAATCTGTCCGACGCCCTGAAGACCAATCTTCTACCCATAAGACACATCAGCTACCCAAAATACAAATTTGATGCCCTAAAGACGAATGCGCTGTCCATAAAACGTATCCGTTACACATAAGACCAATCCAGTACCCATAAGACGTATCTGATGCCCATAAGATCAATATGTTACTCAGAAGACACATCTGCTGCCCAGAAGATAAATTAGCTCCCCAAACAATGAATCTGCTACGCAGAAGACTACTCTGGTGCCCATAAGACCAAATTGTTGCCTAGAAAACCAATCCGTTGCCTTGAAGACCTATACGATGCCCTGAAGACCTAGCCGATGCCCAGAATACAAATGCGCTGGCCAGAATACCAATCCGCTGCCCAGAAGACCTATCCGCTGCCCAGAATACCTATCCGATGCCCAGAATACAAATACAGAATAAGATATTTACAATGCAGTGTGATGAAATCAATACGAGGAGACGCTATTATAGAACCTATATAATCATTGGACCTATATAATGTATTAAAGGAAAGAATATCCGATTTCGTTATAAGCAATGAGTGATATCAACTTCTGTTGACAAACCTGCCTATATATACATATGTATCTTTATCTAGGTGATCACGACATGTATCACAATATCTACATCATATTATGCAAAAACACATATATTATTATATTATTATAAAGCATACTTTCAAAAAATTAAATATGATTTATATAATCTTAAATTATAATTTACATACGCTCCTTCTGTAAAGAAGATTATTGCATCCTTGGCTTATCTGTGGTCAGAGTCTAGTCTTGCATTTTCATTATTGTTTTAAATGATGTTATTGGTTTTCCTGGTTTGTTCAGTTAACCCAATCAGTGCCCGGGTGCCACTTGAATGTCAATGTTTTATTTTCTTATTTTATTGTTTTGAAAAGCTACAAATTAATAATTCCAGCTTAAATTGTTACAAAATATGTATTTTTCCTTGAGATAAAAGGGCCTGTTTCTCACGCAAATCATGCAATGTCACGGTATCATTTGTTGCTGGCGTCCTTTTTTAAGAACATTATTTAAAATCTAAATATTTCTGAAAAAAATAAAAATTTTCAAAGACAAACTTTTATTCGTTTATTACACTATGACTTTCTATAACATATGTAAAAATCAAGAAAAAAATAAGACCTCAGCAAGATATGGGTTAATAAGAATGGACCTATAGATAGTGAAATAATAAATCAAAGTCTATAATCTATAATAAGATGGACCGCTTGCTTTGATATTTCTGCTATTTGATAACTTGAAACACTTAGTTTCGGAATTTCTGATCGCACTAAGTTCTCTAGACTTTGGGATTAATAATTCGCTATGATTTTACCCATGAGAAATTAAGATTAAAATCGAAAGTTGCATACAGCGCAAACCTTTAATGCAACCGTTGGAGCGAAGAAGTCATTCATGTCAAGGTTTTTAGTTTCGTACGGAAAAAAATAACAACTGGAATCTGATGAACGCTGCTTCACCAGCCCTTTGATCAGTTTGGTCCGAAGGGTATTTACTTTTTTACTTATGGAAAAAAAAGAACACATATTATAAGGATTCAGGAATTATACTAAACTAAAATATATTCTTTCTTGCCTTTGCCAGAGCAAAGTCATAGATGACATTATCAAATGATAAACTGCTTAATTTCTATTTACATGAGACTGTGGGAACGGAATTACTCTTGAGTCATTGTTGTTCTAAATTTATTTTTCATCTTCTTCAGCTGAGAAAAAGATCTTTCTCCAGAGCAATTTGCAACCATCATACTAAGAAAAATCTCAAAATTGCTTTTACATTAAGTAACGCTGATTGGACGCGATCGTTTAATATCGTTAAATCGTTAAATCCTTATAACTTATACAGATCCTGGTGTGTCAGACTATCATGTTCCGCTGAAACATTGGCTTGACTATGTCTAACATATTGATGAAAATGCATGATTTCTCCTACAATATTCATGTGCATATCTTTAGGATATGTTTGGCATAAAGCATTAACTCCTTCACGAATTTATTCTTCTTTAGCTTCTAATTTTGTTAAGAATAAAAACGTTTTTGCAGCATCATTGTTAACGGAGGCCCTCTGTGTCAGACTTGACAATAACAGTGATCTGATCAATATGGGACCGGTCTGGAGTGGAATCTACAAAAAAAAAACACTGAACTACCCTGCAGTTCTTATATCATCCAAGATTAAGTCTCTTACTTCATGTGCCATAAATTTATAACATATTGTTGTAGAAAGGTAACATGTGACACCTGATCCTTTATTACCAATTTTTGTATTTGGCTTGCAAGAAAAGGATCAAATTTTTCTATAAGTTCGAATAATCCAAGGAAATTGTCATTTTGAGGAGAACCAAATAATTGCTTATCTCCTCTTAAAGCTAATCCACGCTCTGTCGTAATAAGCTCAATTCTTACTGCCACAACTCGTTCAAGAACATTTTCCCACAATTGCTGTTGTATATATATAATAATGCTGCAGTATATTTAAGTATATATGACAATTGTTCACTGGAACAATTTTGTTTGGGGGCCCCCAAGAAAGTTGGGGACCTAAGCATTAGCTTGTTTAGCTTATAGGTAAATCCGGCCCAGGAGCGACGGTGTGACTATACATTAAGATGCCTTTCAATATCACGTTTAAACTAAGATTATACTTTTGCTTTATAGACACTTTTTCAAACAAAGATTATACTTTGGCTTTATATATGTGGGCAGCATGAGTTTAATTCGATTTTTATGTAAAAACTTTTATCTTTTTTTTTACATGGGCCTAGTTGAAAGATGTCCTTTAGTCTATATTCTTACGCAGGATGAAGTCCCTTCTATTTTATGTATTTTTTTTAATGTTACGATGCATATTTTGATTTATATATTTTTATTTAGTTTAGGCTGCTTTATTAGGGTTTACAATTTTATCTTTTTTCATTGATACTAGTTGGTTAGTATACATTAACGATATTTTAACCTAAAAGAGGGCGCTGGCAAGCAAGGCGTGATAGGGCCTTTGGTACTATTTTTGGGCACGATAAAAAGGCGCCGCGGACAAATTACTTTGTCTTCTCTGCGTCTGTTGTGCCCAGGCTGATGTTGATGTAAGGTGCGGTAAATATATTTTTTTGTCGTATGAACCACGTTATTTTTTGTTAATGTGTGTGTAATTTTGTACGAGGATTTTGGGACCGGGTGTATTAAACCATAGGTGTGGCAACTTTTATGGACCACGCTGTGTTTTAATTTAATGCATCGATGTAAGGACTAAGGTGTGATTTGTAAACTGTGTTTAGACCTGTTGTTTGCTACTCATGGATAGATTTAATTGTCGTCCATGGGTGGGTACTGTGTATTTTAAGTGTGTTTTAATAGCATGTATTTAATGTATGATTTATAACATGTGTTGATGGTCTGGTCTAGGCCTGTCTGTTGTTCTCTACACGTGGATTGATTTAATTGTCATCCACGGACCACGTGTGGTTATGAAGTATTTTGTTTTATTTTAACCATTTATATATATATATATTTTTATTCCTTTTCACTATGATCAGTCGTCTGGTTGGGAGTTTAGTTGAGTTTAGCTGAGTTAGGAGTTTAGTCTCAGTTTAGTTTAGGTAGAATTTTGTTAGATTTAGTGTGTGCATTAGATTGATTTAGGTAGTGTTTGTTAGTGTTTTGTGGTATACAGTTGAGTAGGATTTTTTGTATATTGCTTAGGATTTTGTTTGGCTTTGCTTTATACTTTAGATGTATGTTCTTGTGATGATTTAGTTTGGATGAGATGATGAGATGAAGCCCTAGTTGGCTGTTGAGAAGGGCATTTATATGTAAATAAACGTAGTGTTCTTTGACATTTGATTGTTTTATGTTTCTTATACCTTGTATGTGCTGTCGTGCTATGTTAGTTAGTGATAGTTGTATTGTTGTGGGTGTTGATAGTGAGCTAAAGTCTTAGACGGTTGACCGTCATTTTGGGTTAGGTTGCCTAAGTTGCACAGACCTAGAACCCCTGGTCCCTGTCTTCTTCATGACATCTTTTTCTCTCTTTTCTTTCTCTTTATTCCTCCTCCTTCTCTACTCCCATCCTTACATATATACTATTTCAAACTGATTTTTTAATGGTTAAAAAAAAACAACAGTAAAATAAAAGAAAACATAAAACAAAAAACGGGTGTTTACTGGTTGTTATATATATATATATACTAGTGGTTATGCCCATCAAAATGACGGAGAAAAGAATGACTACAAAGTGTTTTGTTGAGAGAGTAAGACAAAAGACAATATTACAATAAAAACTGGAGTGAGAACGTTTCTTTTCGATATTTAGTATTTGTTCTTTTAAATTGTTTCTAGTCGGCCTGACACTGGCATATGCATAAGAATTTTTGCTGTCAAGCTTCTGGCCTAAAGACTGGCGTAGTGTGTAAACCGCTTATACATTCCAATTAAGAATACACCGGCGGGCGAAAGCATGGGGGACAGCCCCCGCAGCGGGTCCGAGATCCATTACACTGCCGAGAGGCCTCTGGTCTCGGTGGGGAGGAAACAATCTACGCTGCAATCCCGTCTCGAGAAACACCCGGTGCCTGGATGCATGTACCTATAGTATAGGATTTGTGCTACTGGGTGACAGTGCAGGTTTACTGGCGAGCCATCACAATAAAAATCCTTTGGTGAACCGCAGTGAACGATCGCTTTGCTGCAGAAACCTTCCCTGTTACACGGCACGCCACGCCACGCCTTCGGTGTGTCGTGGGGTGGCTGGAGCCCGGACAGAGATTGCTCAATCCTAAACGTTACGCCCTGGGGTGGCTGGAGCCTGGACATAGATTGCTCAATCCTAAACGTTACGCTCTGGACACAAGAGACGAAAGACTCATCCTTTTTTTTAAAAATATACTTTTAAATTCGATATTAAAATGTAGCGAACAGTTGTGTTGACTTGACTTGTTATTAATAATATTAAATTAACAATAATATACTATCTAAAAGAACAAAAAACACAAATACAAAACAATAAAAAAAGTTAAATACTATAAAAAAAATAGAAAATAATATTTCAATGCAATAAAAACTATAGTGATAACGATTTTTTTCGGTATTTAATGTTTGTTCGTGCTTATTGTAGCACTATTAATAAAACAGTGTTGAGAATGTTTCTTTCGGTATTTAGTTTTTTTATATTGTTTCCGGTAGCCTTGGCACATGCATAAAAATGTTGCTGTCAGCCTTGTGCTATTTAAAAGTAATCATTTATAACTTGACACTTGTCCTTTATAATTAGTATAATTTAATTTATAGAGTGTAGAAATTCGCCTATTAAAGGATGCTCTCAATAGCGACGTGCATCCATTAAATAATTGAAACATGTGGTTACTTTTACTTAAAGGATAATACAAACATCTATAATGAAAAAAGAAATGATTTTATAGACATTACGTCATACGCTAGTATTTTTTTTTTAAGTAGCCTACACCATTCAAACTCTCCAAGCCAAATTGCTGTGCGTAACTTTTGAAAAAACGGTCTCGCCACATAAAAAACAACAGCAGAATCGGGAAAATCCGATAAGGCCCTCGCGTTCAACATAGTAAATCTCGCGTTCAACATAAGTATATGAACGGAAATGGCCATCTGTTCCGTAAGGTTTTATGTATTTGTATAGCTGGATATACTTTTTATGATTTATAAAATCAACACATTCATGATTATAAGTCATAAAATAAAAAAATTATTTTGTTTGACGTTTTCAATTTATACGTTTAACTTTTGTCTTGATTATTCAAACGGCTTAGGAGCCTATAGAGGACAAACATATATATATATAAACAAACTCACGGTAATTATATAGATCGATATATATAATATGGGCAAAAATTAAATGTTTTACTGATACTGTATAAACTGTACCGATAAAAAAAAATAATGAAAAACCGGACGAGCCTATTGGCTATTTTGTCCCTAAAAGGCCACGCCACATTTGTTTATCTATGGACTAACGTGCTTAGTGAATCATGTCCCTTATCAACAAACAGACCAAGCTGTTGTTATTTTTAGTCACTAAGTTAACCATCCCTTCGGTCTAGACCAAGGATATTGATGGCGGTAATCAGGGTCCATCCTACCTGTGATTAGAAGGCCTTTCAGATGACACGGCACGAGACGGCGAAAACAAAGGAAAGATAGCCCACCTCGTCACTTAGGGGAAGGAGGAGAGGGGGTCACGGTCAAGCTAAAGGGGTTAGGGTGTGGGGTGGGGGAGGGTAAGGCATTCGGCCTAACGCGTAACGCCTAACGCGTAAATTACTATGCCATTGTGCTTCAATTTATTAGATGGAACTAAACTATTTTGCTACAACAAATTTAACCTCATATTTAACCAATGTTCTAGGCCTTGCGAGACCACATAATAAATAGATATTTCTATTTTGTGGGTCAGACAAATACCGTTGTACATATTCCTCCCGCCCCTTCCCCCCCCCCAACCGTAATTTGGGATCCTGGGATGCGTTAGCCCACCTTTGCACGCTTAATGGGCGCGTAATAATGTGCTTTATACACTTCGCCAGCTTTGAGACCCACGGGTTCAGAAGTGTTTAAACAGTACGCAAAAAACCCAACAGCCCATATAACCCATAACCTCCCCGTTCCCTTTCCAAGTTACGCTCTATATATACTGCTGCTTCTATATAATTGGTTGGATGATTTCCCCTTGATCAATATAGACATTGTTTACGCCAAGCCTCAAAACAACACCTGCCGTTTGTTGCCTGATTAACAAAAGCTGTTCTTTGTAAGATTATTTTGAAATTCAGTAATAATAATTATAGTGAATAAATTCACCCTGTAACAAAATGGGTTTTGCTCGTCAGTGATTTACTAAAAAACGTTTAGAGGATTTACTTCAACTTCAAGAATCGTTATACTATTTACACAAACTATTTACAACTGCCGTAATACATACTCGTAACTTGGATGGATTGTGTTGGAAAATATGAGCAATATACAATATACTAAAGATTGTGATTGAATTGAACATTGCTATTGAGAATCGGAAAACTTAACTATTCAGCCTGAAAAATTATCTGGTGTATTACCTTATCAAACAAAGTAACTCTAAGAAAGTATTATTTTTATGACCTTGTTGTGACAAATCTGAACTGTTTGGTGTAGTGAATTATTCAAAGGACAGAAAGTAAATTGGACTCTTTATTGTATTATTAACAAGATTTATAGTAACTTTTAATAATATAGAAAATGGAAGCCACAAATAATCTTACATTGGATCCAGAGATATTTGATCTAACCTCAGAACAGCTAAATAAAATGTCAATGATACAATTAAAAGAATTGGCTAAATCATTGGGCATTTCTATCACAGAAACTAGGCCATCAAAAACTAAATTATTTCAAGAGGTAACTGAGTGTTTAAGAAAACAAGGTACACTAATTATTGAAGAAACTACGGCTAATGATAATAGTAATGGTGAATCAGATGATCAATTACATTTCTCAAAACAAAGAGTGAAGCATACAACTGGTGAATTAAGTGAAGAATTGAAATTTAAACTTGAGTTTAGAAAGATGGAATTAGAGATGGAAAGAGAAAACAGGAGAATTGAGATGGAAAGAGAAAGAGAAAACAAGAGAATTGAGATGGAAAGAGAGAGAGAAAGCCAGAGAATTGAGATGGAAAGAAAAATAGCAAGAGAGAAAATAGCAAGCCAAGAAAGAATTGAGATAGCAAGGTCTCGTACGTCAAATCATTCGAATACAGTTCTGTATGAGCTTGTATAAGTTTAAGAAACATATTCCAGTTCTTAAAGATAATTCGGTGGAAGAGTTCTTCATGATTTTTGAGAGAAACGCTAGAGACTATCAATTTCCCGAGGGCAAGAAAGCTATACTTCTACGCTCAGCTCTGAACAAAGGAAAGGCACTTGATGTTGTATTAAGTCTTACTGCAGAGGAATTGTATGATTATGAACTGATCAAGAATAGAGTACTGCTAAGTTATGCATTAACACCTGAAAAATATAGAAAAGTGTTTCGTGAATCTAAGAAAGAAAAGGAACAATCCCATGTTGATTTTCTTAGTCAGAAAAAGAAATATTTTGAAAGATGGATTCGATCCAAAGGTGTAAACAAAGACTTTGATAAATTAGCTAATCTTATGCTAATGGAAGACTTTAACAATAACATCAGAGGTGATGTAAGAATACATTTAGCAGACAAAGGTGTAGAACAAGTAGAAACAGCAGCAGTAATGGCAGACGTATATGTTATTATCCATTCCAACAATAAATTTACAACAGTAGATAAATCTAAATTCCAGAATCGAGATATGAAGGTAGAAAAGAAAACCATGAATCCAAATGAATCCTATCAATCAAAGAGACATCAGCAGAGCAATGAAGGTCCAACAAATTCCAAGCCAACCTGTAGCCATTGAAAACGAATTGGACATACTAAGGAAAAGTGCTGGATATTGAATGGGAACCCGAATAAAAAGAATGTTGTCTTATCGTATGTAGCAATGCCAAAACAAAAAACTCATGTAAATGTAAACAAGGATGTTAGACCTCAAACAGAGATACCTAGTGCTAATGCAGATAACCTGACAAAACACACGTATCTAGGAAACTTGAAACCAGAAATAGTTCCTGAAATAGAGACAATGGTTTTCAATAATTCTAATTCTAATCTGAGCCCCAAGGAGTCTATATCAGATAGAACCACCATGAGTACTAAACTTACCTCTTACAAAAATAACTTGGATACAGATCCCATCGATACTAAGATACCAAGTAATTGTTTGCCATTCATTGAAGAAGGTACCGTGTCATCCATAATAAATGGTGTCACTAGTGAAAAGTACATCAGAATACTCCGTGATACAGGGGCTGAGGTTTCACTACTTTTAGAGAATACTGTTCCTACGTCACAATCGACATATACAGTACAGGATCTTACTATTCAATGTGTATCAAGGAAAAATGTACAAATTCCTTTGCATCAAATACAACTGAAGAGTGCGTACTTCACTGGAAATGTAGTTGTGGGTGTATACAAATCACTTCCGTTTAAAGGCGTTTCTTTAATACTGGGAAATGATATTGCTGGAGATGTGGTGCATTCCATATCCAAGAAAAAACAAAACCTTGATAAAAGTGAGAGCTTTATCAAACCTATATGCATCGTCACTAGAGGTATGGCCCAACAACAAAAGTCTGTCGAAACCATGTCAAAGTAAAAAATAGAACCAGAAATTGACTTACAGGCAACTTTCCTGCCTGACATTTTGAGTGGTCCCTCAGTCAAGACTAGTAAAGTAAAGTATCCCGTCGGACCAAATTGATCCATAGGGCCGGTGAAGCAGCGTTCACCAGTTTCCGTGGCCACGGCATACTAGGTGATTGTGTGGCCAGCACTATGCACAGCCGCCTTTACTTTACCCCAACTAAGGTCAGGTACCCATCAGAGCTGGGTAGACTCAGGGACCCCCTCAAATCCTGGGAAAAAATCCTAGCCTGCACCAGGATTCGAACCCAGGACCCTTGGATCGCCAGTCGAACGCGCTGCCAATCGGCTACCGTGTCCCATCTCAGTCAAGACTACTGAAAGTAATTTGTCACCTCGACAATTACTCCTATTAGAACAGAATAGAGACCCAGGAATTAAACACCTGAAGAAAAAGGTAATAACTGAACAGAAGGCAGATACTAAAGGAAATGGATTTTTTCTGAAGGAGGGAATATTAATGCAAAAATAGAGAGATGTGAAATGTGATAATGACAATTGCAGAGAAGGAAGTCAGATTGTGGTACCAGCCATATATCGCAATGACATTTTACACATGGCTCATGACACGCCATATGCTGGTTATCTAGGAGTGAACAAGACTTACCGTCGAATTCTTCCGTACTTCTATTGGCCTGGACGACATCGTGACGTCACAAAATACTGCAAGTCATGCAATACATGCCAGATAGTTGTAAACCTAACCAGACTATACCGGTAGCACCTCTAAAGCCAATACCTGCCATTGCAGAACCATTTAGCCACTTGCTAATAGACTGTGTAGGTCCTTTGCCTAAAACAAAGACAGGACACCAGTACTTATTCACTATAATGTGCACTGCCACGAGATATCCTGAAGCTATTCCGCTACGCACCATTAACGCAGATAAGATATCTGACGCACTGATTGCATTTTGTTCAAGATACGGTCTTCCAAAGACTATACAGTCAGACCAAGGATCTAACTTTACATCAAAGCTATTTAACCAGGTCTTAAAGAAACTAGGCATACAACATGCCACTTCAACTGCGTACCATCCGCAAAGCCAAGGTCCCCTAGAACGGTATCATCAGACTCTGAAAACCATGCTCCGCACCTACAGTTTTGAGAACACTGAAGACTGGGATCGCGGTATTCCATTCGCTCTTTTCGTGACTAGAGAAACTGTGCAGGAATCTCTTGGATTCAGTCCGTTCGAGTTAGTGTTTGGACATTCAGTTCGAGGACCTCTAAAACTGTTGCAGGAAACCTTGTTAAATTCTGATGAAGAAACTGGACTCGTAGCTTATGTGGAACAATTTAGCAATAGAATCTATCATGCTTTTAATCATGTTAAAGATAATCTTTTGCAGGCTCAGAAAAGAATGAAAGGGTACTATGATGTCAAGGCCAGATCCCGATGTTTCCATCCTGGTGATAAAGTCCTCATGTTGAACCAATTGTCTGGACAACCCCTGAGTGCAAAATATACAGGACCATATCAGGTTTTAGATAAAATCAGTGATGTAACATACCTTGTAAAAACCCCTGATAGAAGGAAAACACAGAGACTGTGCCATATAAACATGCTAAAACCTTATGTTGTTAGGGAAGAACAAACTGACATTAGGCCAGTGAGTGTTATCAAAACTGTTGAAACACCCCCGCTTAAATTTAAAAAGACAATCATAGAAAGTAAACTTCAGAACACTGAAGCACTTAAAAACCTCGATGATAAACTGACACATCTAGACTCAGGTGAACAGACTTCTATCAAGGGTTTAATCTATGATCATGTAAATTTGTTTAGTGATGTTCCTAACAAAACAACTTTGGTTACCCATGATGTAGTTTTAAAAGATGATAATGTCATGTATATGGTTTTTCCAAGAATTGGAACACGCAATGTTTATTCTCCCCCCCCCCCCTCTCTCTTTTCTCACTACACACGATTTTGTGGGCGGGGCATAGGCTTTCCGATTGCCTGACGTTTAGTAGGAAGACGAGAGATTCTTGGGAAACTTGGTATTCGGTGTTGATCTCAAATTCTCAGAGTGTCTGGGAACGACTCATTATGTCTGCATGGGGAAGTTCCTATCGTTTTTGTTATGAGTTTAGTAATGATACCATGATTTTCACCCCTACTAGTAATGGGTCTATCCCTTGTGTTACGAAACGTAAATTTCCTACGTTACATTGTTAATAAACAAATACTAATCATTATCCGATTTGCCGTAAAAGCGATACAAAACATTTCTTAGTTCAAGGTCTCCCGGTTTTCCCAAATTTAATTACAACGCTGTTTTTTTTTTTAAATCTTAATAAAAGACATGAGTTGATCACGCACGCGCCATGTCAAGGTCGCTTGAAACCCCGAGTACTAGGCTATCTGGAATTCCCAGCTATTGGTTCGGACAAGATGGCGGATGATGTAAATAATCGATGGTAATCGGATATCCCATTGAATAGTAATATTTTACTATATATTATAATGTACTCTCATGTAATCGGTGACAATATCGAATCGTAATAACATTTACCTAAGCGACCACGCACATTTTGTAGTTTAGTTCTTGGCTCGCAGTCGATCGAGAAACATCTAATATACTACGCTCTGAGTTTCGTTCCTATTTGATTTGTATTATGGAAGATTCTTTATTATTCTACTATTAGCTACAATGCTATATGTTTCTTGAAGATATTCATTACTCATTGGAATATGTGTATTTCTTAATTGTGTGTATATAATATTATTAGGATTACTACTGGTTTGAATTTGTAATTAAACCAATTTAACGTTGCTTTCTACACAACTTGGTTACATCAATATATCAAAGTTTTATACATGTGTGTATGTGTGGTAATTCTACAACTATAATAATAACCACCACTACAACTTAACATCATAATTATTGCTGTATAATATGAGCCAAAAGTAATTATACATGAAGTAGAGTCAACTGAAACTCTAATTTACGTTATGTGAATTGCCAGGGGATACTTAGAACCAGGAATACCTTAGACTACTACAAATTAATTTCAGAACGAAATAATAAGACCTTCACTAAATTAAAGAATAATCACACTAACGATAACAACACCATAACTATTATTTCATAAACTGAATGGGGGCTCTAGCCGTAATAACAATATAAATTATAATTATACTTATGTGATATAATTGAATAGTGGCTCGTGCTGTATAATAAAATGGTTGTCTCGTCTCGGAATCATCCACTTCATAATAAAATGGAAGGTCTCGTCCGTGATTTATTATAGTGAATACATTCACCCTGTAATACTTGCACCACTTGAATAGCATTGAATGATTTGTTTGTCTGGAAGACAGAGAGTTTCAAAATATGTTCATTTGAGGACGCTTGTGTTTGCACTATTTTATTCTAATTGTACATAATACATATATTGTATATATTGAACATATCCCCTGAATTAAACTATCAACAGCATTTACACTGAAGTTTCCTCGTCAAGTTACTATTCTATTGTGTTGTCAACAATACTATAATATTTATCTACTACTCTAATGTCAAGGAAAGGAACTGTTAGAACACAAATACTGAGTTTGTGCCCAGGACTATAAGAAGAGTTCGTGTAATACTGAAACATAAATAATAATAAATAAAGTCTCCCCTAGGACTAACGAGAATTATCAGCAAGATCTACACAGCTCTGGCCACAAGGGGATTGTGGATGTAACAATAATATTAAACCTGTCAAACAACATACGTATAGGGTGAATCCCATACAACTTGAACACATCCGTAAAGAAATTGATTATATGCTGAGCAATGATATAATTACTCACAGTAACAGTGATTGGTCATCCCCATGTGTGTTGGTCCCCAAATCTGATGGTTCACTACGCTTTTGTGTAGACTATAGAAAATAAAAAACCAAGTGACAAAAACAGACTCGTATCCCATACCACGGATTGATGATCTAATCGATAGAGTAAGCACTGCAAATTATGTAACTAAGATTGACTTACTAACCGCTTATTTCCAAATCCCATTGACAGATAGGGCTCAGGAGGTATCAACTTTTGTTACTCCTGATGGATTGTATAAGTTTAAGGTAATGCCATTCGGAATGGTCAATGCTCAAGCTAATTTTCAAAGATTAATAAACACTATTATCCATGATATCCCACAATGCCATGCATATCTGGACGATATCGTAGTGTTCAGTAATAACTTTAGTGATCATCTAGATCAGTTGAAACTATTATTCCAAAAACTAAAACAGGCTAATCTTACTATAAACCTAGCTAAAAGTCAATTTTGCCATGCACAAATTGAATATTTAGGTCATGTAGTGGGTAATGGCAAAGTAAAACCAGTGAATGCCAAAGTCAAAGCTATACAGGAATTCCCTGTCCCTAAAACTCAGAAACAACTTCGAGGATTTTTTGGTATGGCCGGGTACTACAGGAAGTTTTGTAAAAACTTTTCTATTATCACTTGCCCTTTGATAAATCTCTTGAGAAAGAAAATTCAATTTAAGTGGACTCAGGAATGTGACCAAGCCTTTGATGATATAAAAGACATACTGACCAAGGCACCAGTATTAGTCTCACCTGATTTTACTAAACCTTTCAGAATAACGGTAGACTCGTGTAGTACAGGAATGGGCGCGGTAATATCACAAATAGGAGATGAATCTCTTGAACATCCCATTAGCTTTTGTTCAAAAAAATTTAACCCTCATGAGGTAAATTATAGCACAATAGAGCAGGAATTGCTAGGACTTATCCAAGTATTGAAACATTTCAATTACTAATGTAAATGGTTCTCAGTTCCCGATCGAAATATTCACTGATCACAATCCACTAGTATTTCTTTCCCGCATCAAACAAAATCAGCGCATTCTAAGATGGAGTTTGTTTATTCAAGCTTACAACTTAAGAATAACTCACTTATCTGGAAAAGATAACATCGTCGCGGACACCCTATCGCGCATGTAACAAATGTATAAAAGGATAACTTTATGTATATATTCTGATAATCCTAACTAAGAGAATTGGATCATTTAAAATATAAATGCATGAATATATGAATATGTCTTGATTATTTTATGCAATATCTTATGCCTTATTTTATGCCATGAATATTTCCATTTGATAAAAACAAATATTATTATTGTTGTAGTAAAAAAGAAAGGACCTAATAAGTTACTTATAAAATATTATGGATTTGTGAACATCATTTCTCTTTATTAGTACAATAATGAATGAACAGGAAAATGTACATCCTTATTTTGAAACAACCAAGCTGTAGTTGTGATTATGTAAAAACCAAAATAGATTAATGTGCATACACTTCACATGCTTACACACTTAAGACTAAATTCTTACTCTTAAGTTTATTTAAATAATAATTTCATTTAAGTTGAATTAATTAATGATTGAATTGTTTAATATGACAAAATTAGTTATGTTGATTTTTGCCTTATAAATAAGATGATGATATTTATAAGGAATGATATCTCAGAGAGTATATTTTTTTGAATAACGCGAAAATGTGTTATGATCTAAGGATAACTTGGGATCCTATAAGATGAGGGTTTAATAGAATAAATTATCTCCCTTACTTGTCTTATTTAACGGACTACCCAGGTGGAGTCAGTTTTTTTTAGTATATTGTTTAGAACTAAAGTTAAGTGCAGGCGGTTCTAAAAGAAATTGCACACTTTTATTGTTTAGTATGCAATGTTCTTTTCCTTTTGGTACGGGCGACTGTTACGAAACGTAAAATTCATACATTACATTGTTTATAAACAAATACTAATCATTATCCGAATTGCCGTAAAAGCGATACAAAACATTTCTAAGCTCAAGGTCTCCCGGTTTTCCCAAATTTAATTAGAACGCTATTGTTTTTGAACCTTAATAAAAGACATGATTTGATCACGCACGCACCAGGCCAAGGTCGCTTGAAAAACCCGTGTAACTGGGCTACCTGGAATTTCCCGTTATTGGTCCGGACAAGATGGCGGATGATGTCAACAATCGATTATAATCATGTATCGCATTGAACAGTAATATTTTACTATGTATTATAATGTACTCTCATGTAATCGGTGACAATATCGAATCGTAATAAAATTTACCTAAGCGACCACGCACATTTTGTAGCTGAGTTCTTGGCTCGCAACCGATCGAGAAACATCTAATATTCTACGCTCTGAGTTTTCGTTCCTATTTGATTTGTATTATGGAAGATTCTTTATTATTCTACTATTAGCTACAATGCTATATGTTTCTTGAAGATATTCATTACTCATTGGAATATGTGTATTTCTTAATTGTGTGTATATAATATTATTTGGATTCCTACTGGATTGATTTTATAATTAAACCAATTTCTCGTTGCTTTCTACACAACTTGGTTATCGTCAATATATCAAAGTTATATACATGTGTGTATGTGTGGTAATTATACAACTATATTAACAACAAACACTACAACTTAACAGCATGATTCTTGCTGTATAATATGAGCCAAAAGTATTTATACATGAAGTAAAGTCAACTGAAACTCTAATCTACGTTATGTGAATTGCCAGGGGATACTTAGAACCAGGAATACCTTAGACTACTACAAATTAATTTCAGAACGAAATAATAAGACCTTCAGTAAATACAAGGATAATCACACTAACAATAACAACACCATAACTATTATTTCATAAACTGAATGGGGGCTCTAGCCGTAATAACAATATACATTATAATTATACTTGTGTGATATAATTGAATAGTGGTTCGTTCCGGCATTTAAAACACTGTGCTGTAAAATAAAATGGTTGTCTTGTCTCGGAATCATCCACTTCATAATAAAATGGAAGGTCTCGTCCGTGATTTATTATAGTGAATAAATTCACCCTGTAATAATAGGAAAAGCTCAGCTTAGTTTGACAGGTAATGTTGTGCGTATGCCAGATGAAAGATTGCCACAGCATGTAACGACTGTTAATGTTGGTCAGTAGACAGTGACTGGTCATTGCGACCAGGACTGTGTTGGGCACAGTCGTTTGGCCAGTTTTGTATAAACACGGCTTATGAGAAGGGGAGAGAGAGGAGTGAATAGAAAAACAAGAGCGAGTGTGTAACATGGAGAATTAATCGTAGAGTGAAGACATATTTTGATGATGTTTGTGAGACTATGTTTTTTGGATGTACAGTTATAAGGACACTGTATAGAAGTGATTTTTGGAACTATGGAAATAATGTTGAGAAGTGTTACTTGATGTTTCAAGAACTATTTTGTACCTATCGTGAATAAAATATATATGTCTAAGCATTGGAGTTGTATTCTGTGTATGAGGTGAAACATATGAAGAGCATCCCATGTTTGTAGTGAGAGCTGTCTTGACGGGTGGAAATAATGTAACGTACAACACATAGGGATGTTACAATGGTGTCAGAAAGAAAAGCGACATGATGTTACATGATGCGACACGTTCATGTGGAAAGACTATAAACTTTGTTATATGGTTATCTTACATAATTCAAGATGGGAGATAAGAAATCATATGGACATTTATCGTGAATTGAAAAGAGGAGGAATCACGTGAAAATTTCAGATTTCACAATCGGATTAAGAACTGTTTAGCTTTACAAACTCTATTAGTATACCTTGTATTTTCTCAACTTGAAGGAACGTTTACACTGGTGATGATAGTGTTGCAGCCTTCGTCTTGTTAAAATATATAATTAATTGTTTAGTTGTATGGTATTTTGTTTGTAAATTGTTTATACATGCAATTATATATTTGCATTATTTTTTTTTTTTTATAAAGTGTTTAAATTTGTTGTTGATGTTTATGTGTTAAACTTGTGCTATACTTTGTTATTGTTATTTTTTGTATTCTTCTGTTTACATATTCTTCTATCTGTTGTTCTAAATAGACATATATATTGGTTGTTTATTCATTGTTCTGTTTGTATACATATTTGTCTATCTATTTGTATTAATATTTGTACTTTGTTGAATTATTGGTTAGTTATATTTCACTATTGTTCATTTATTCTTGTATTATTATTGAATTTTATAATGATGCATACAATTACTAAGAGAAAATAATGTTATATATTCACAAACTCATTTTTTTATTTGATACTTTTATTCATGTGTGTCATATTATTGGAATAACTGGTTTGAGAACATAATTGTACTACAAGTAATTTTTGACAATGGACAAATTTGAAAAATTTATGGAACTTGGAGGTAGATTGGGATATAAGGGTGAAGAATTGGAAAGTTGGATAGCCAAAAAGATTACAGAGGATGATGAAAGGGAACAGAGACTTTTTGAAAGAGAGACAAAAAGAGAAGCAGAAAAGACTAAACGAAAAGCAGAAGAGGCTAAAAGAAAAGCAGAGGAGTTTGAAAGAGAGGCAAAACGAAACGCAGAGGAGTTTGAAAGAGAGGCAAAACGAAAAGCAGAAGAGGTAGAAAGAGAAAACGAAAGACTAAAAGAAATTAGGAAACATGAAAAAAAGATAGAAGAACTTAAACTGGAACAATTAAAACTCAGTCAAGGGACTATGACAGAAATGAAATCATGTAGAAGCAGAGAGGATACTATCAAAATGAAATATTTTTATCCAAAAGAAGAGAAAATCGAGAGTTATCTGATGATGTTTGAATGTCTGGCTACACAAAATAAGATTGCGAAAGAAAAGTGGGCAACGCTTATATTGTCCAAAGTGACAGGTGAGGCAATAAATGTAATTTCATACATAAAGGAACATGAGAGGAACAATTACGACATTGTAAAAAGTAATCTGTTAACTCATTTTGGCCAAACAGAAAAAACATACAGGAAGAAATTCCAAGATATCATGTTAGAGAGAAACAAAGATCCCAAGGCATTGGTTCATGAAATCCATGCATTACTAATCAATTGGCTAGAAATAACAAAGATTGATGTACTCAATCCGCAGCAAATCTTAGAAATGTATGTTGTCAACAAAGTTCTCACCAATGCATCACAAAGTCTATTTACTTTTTTGAAAGAAAGAAAGATTAATAGTGAAGAAAAACTGATAATTGCATTGTCAGACTATAAGGATGCACATCCGCAAGAGGAAATGGATAATAGAAATAATACTATTGCAGCTATGTCAAGTCCTCGATTCAACAACAGTGGCAATTTTAATAACAGTGGCAAATTCAACAATAACAATTTTAATAACAGTGGCAGATTCAACAGTCACAATGATATGAACAGACATCATCGTAATGATAGCAAGAGATTTCTTAGTTTGCCCAATAACAATAAGAAAAGGAATATCATTTGTTGGAATTGCAATAAAATGAGGCATATACGGAGAAATTGCAGAAGTAAAGTGACACAAAAGCCAGTGGAAAGAACATCACCAAATCAAAGTCCACAAAGACCAATGAATGAAGAAAGAGGAAGACGAACTCAGAGACAGACATACAAGATGATCAGCAAACAAAAAAGAAAGAGCAGGCTAGTGATAATCGTGAACGACATTATGTATCAACTATCCTGGATACACAGGGCAAGTTGAAGTTCTACCCAGCATATGTTAATGGGAAGAAAACTCTATGTTTGAGAGATTCAAGATGTACTACTATTGTGATTGATGAGAAGCTAGTAGATGATACACACTACACAGACAAGCTCACAAACATAAGAATGGCAAATCAGAAAGAAATTAGCTGCAGAACTGCAAAAATTATAATAGATTCGCCATGGGTTACAGGAGAGGTGATTGCAACAGTTATGACAAACGCAATATGTCCTCTGATTATAGGCAATATCCCGAGCTTGCCAGATGACTCAGAGCATTTATTTGAGCAATGGTTACAAAAGCAGGAGGAAAAAGAGTGCAACGCAGTATATGTTGCAATGACTAGAGCAAGAACTCAGGAGAGTGAAAAAAGAAACACAAGTATCAAGCACAGAAGAAATATTAGAGATCAAAGAGGATATCACTAGAGAGAAGTTAATTGATATGCAAACAAAGGATACCAGTTTGGATAAGATTAGACAGAGAATTGATCAGAAGCAAGCCAATTATAGGGGACATACATTCTATTATGTAAATGAAGTACTGACGAGAAAGTTTTAAAACAAGAAGGTCACTTATAACCAAATTGTGGTTCCTACAGAATTGAGAGACTTTGTTTTGCGTGAGGCTCATGACAGTCCATTGGCAGGGCATATGAGTGTACGGAAAACGTATCAAAGAGTAGCACGGAATTTCTTTTGGCCCAATATAAGATAGGACATAAAAAGTCATATAAGCCGATGCAAATTGTGTATTACTAAAAACCCTATGCACGGGAAACACAAAGCACCCATTCAACCTACAGATAAAGTTGGAAGACCATTTGAGAAAATAGCGATAGATATCGTCGGACCAATGTACCATACCTCAAGTGAAGGACATAAATATATCCTTACTGTTATTGATACTGCTACCAGATGGCCAGAGGCTATACCTCTGCGCAATGTGACATCGGAGAAAGTTTGCACAGCTCTACTAGATATATTTAGTAGATACGGATTCCCAGATATAATATTATCTGACAATGGTACACAGTTCACATCGCATATCACCAATGCCATAACAAGACTATTGGGTATAACGCAAGTATACTCAACCATATATAGACCGCAAGCAAATGGGATGGACGAGAGATGGAACAAGACATTGAAGATCATGTTAGCTAAGGCGAGTAATGATCATCCGAACAACTGGAACAAATTCATTCCCATGGTATTGTTCGCATATAGGGAAGTGAGACAAGATTCTACAGGATTTTCCCCCTTTGAATTGATGTACGGTGCAAATCCTAGAGGACCACTATCCATATTCAAAGGAAGAATGTTAGGACAGAGAGTGGCAGAGGATGACTCGTTTGAAGTTGTGACAGAGGTGAGGGAGAGAATACTGTATGGAATACAAAACGCACAGGAGAATGCAGACAGAGACGCTAAGAGGCAGATGAATATAAAAAACGCTAACAGATGCTTACGGACTCTGACGGAAGGTGACCAGGTATATGTGGGTCTTCCAAAGAATAGAGGTGAGACAGTATGGGACTCTGACCATGACCAGTATCCACATAGCCTCAAAGACTGGCGGTCATGTGTACACGGAACACAGATCCTTGCTCTAGAGGACTCTGTTCCGGCTAATAGTGTGGAGGCCCCAAGCTGTGCCAGCAGCTGGGGAAGTGGAGGTCCGAGCTTTGTCGGGTGGAGTGCTGAGGGGCACCTACAAATCTGGGGCGTGGTACAACCGCCGAGTGTCGCATACGGGAATACGATTGTAAAAGATTGTCCAGCAACCTGGTGACTGCGAGTTCGCCGGAAGGCCCATGCCTCCGATGGTAACCACAAGGGTTATTGCGCATATTCAAAGTGCAGATTGCAAGGCCCCCGAAGCATTATCCGACTGATTGACTAGCTTGGATTTCTGGAGCGCCGGGTCGGCCGTCGAATATCACATACGGGAACAAAAACGGTTGCAGCAACGCAACGCAGCCCGGCGACTGTGAGTTTGATTGGACTGGTCCGGTTCTCCCAGTGAGATGATAGGCTTGAGCCCTGCGGGGCCGAGTCGAGTACGTAAACCTGGGCATGCGCACGCCCTAGAGCAGGAGGCCAAACCTGCACAATGCCCTATATGCACGCGCATAGTACCCATGTGGCTATGGAAGGCAAAGAGTACACTGACTTGGTCGAGTAGGGGACCAAGACATCCTGGGCATGCGCACGTCCTGGAGCAGAGTGGCAGGGATAGCGAACAGCTAGGGCAAGACACGCGCATAGCACACATGTGCGGCTGGAAAGATAGAAGAAAGGAGTGGGTGGAGGGACAAACGGCCTGGCATATCCGGGCTGGGCGTCTCTCTTACCTGCTCTAAAAAGATTGCCATGGCACCGTGTGCTCGGCGCGGCGGGGGACTGGCGAACCTGGTCCCAGCGCCCTGACGAGCCCAACGGTAAGCAATTATAATAGCTAGCGCCACAATCGGTCGGTATTGGGAACAGAGAACCTGAACCCTTCACCGGCCGAGCACATGGGGTCCTACCGGAATATTGTTCGGCATCCGCTGCGGACTGAAACACCGCAAGATGCTGGAATAAAGCAAATATTAAACCAGCCGCATAGAATGATGTGCAAAAGGCGTAATCTTGCCTGATTTTCCCAAAACCAGCTGCCCACAGGAAACGCTCCCCGAAAGTCCAATGCCAAACGAGAGAGAGGTACTTGGAGTAGGCGGGCAGGGAAGCTAGGTCACTGACCCCACGGCAGGGTGAACAAAATATATACCCCAACGCCGAAGGGGAACTGGCGGCTAGCCTTGGAGCCAGTGGACCTGGCCCCTAGGTCGACCCGCACGAGTGCCTCATACTTCTAGAACGTATCCGCTGTACTGTAAATCCCATTTACCAGCATAAGATACGAAGATTAAAAGCGCCCATGCCACCGCTGAAGTACAAAATGCGTGCACGTGCAAAGTGCAGGCAAACCAACTGCCTACAGGTTAACATACGTTACGAGTCAAGGCCCTTAAGGGGCAAGAATCTTTCACCGCACTCCAACGGTGCGGCTGATGAAAGCCGAGCAGATCCCCGGGGTGCTCGAAGGTGTCTAAGCCAACACCCAACGGCAAGGCCCCCCTGGGTTTTTAAGTAAGGCACCCCAACCTACTCCTTCCAGGAGCAAGAACTCAATAGTGAAAGTGGGTTTTCCTCCCTTCTCTAAGACTACGAGAAGGGGGAGCCCCAGTGTACCCAGTGTACCCAATAGCCTCCCCTGAGGCAAACCAAAAGCCCCCCCTGGGGCGACCTTAAAATTATGGAGAAACACAAAAATAAAGATAAACGCGGGTACGAGCAGACCCAAATAGGCTCCGCCCAACGAGTAGTGGGCGTCAGGCTCGGAGGCGAAAAATACTCTACTAGTCGCCCCGCAACCTCGGCGAGTAAGAACGGGCCAGGTTGCGAGAAGTTAGCTACCGTTCCAACTCTCCACAAATACTTCTCCAAGTCCCACAGGGAAGTACCAGGCCCAAAAGCGAAAGGAGAAAGTGGCAGCAGCTCCCAGCCACCTATCCCTGAGGAACTTGTCCAGCCTCAGCCCAAAAAGGGTAGCAAACCAACGGGTGCCCACACCCCCAAAGACGTGGCGATCCAGCGCCCGTCGACGAAGGGTTCTAAAAAGCCCAAGTCTAAGCTGGATAACTCTCAATTTACAATGACCTCATGGCTGATAAAAGGTGCAGTCACCCAAGTAGCACTCCCGTTGGGAAGCGCCCAAATACCAGCGGGCCTAACTGAAGCAACAGCAGCCGCTCAAGCTGCTGTCGCTAAGAAACGTATCAAACAAAACACGACTGGGGAATCTGTGAAGCCCCAGTCAAAACCTAAACTAAAACGTCTCACCGTGTTGCAGCTCAACGTCAATGGATTAGCACCAAAGGCGCTTGAGCTGACGAAGCTTCTGCACGAAAACCAGGTCGATATAGCCCTATTGTAGGAGACCATGCTCCGAGATAGGAAAGTAGTCATTAAAGGGTACACAATGTACCACTGTACGTGCCAGGGATAACAGGGGCTGGCAACTCTAATATCAAACTCACTTACTGCCAGACCCCTGACGGCACAATGCTCGACTGGCCGCACAGATACTCTAACAACGGAAGTATGGGTGGACGAGAGAAAGATCGTTTGCATAAACATATATAACCCGCCGAAGCACGACATCTCTCTGTCTGTAGATCCACCCATACACTATCATAGGAGGCGACTTTAATGCACATTCTCCTGCATGGTGCTATACAATTTATGATATGTCCGGTAGAAAGGTAGAGGAGCTCTGTAACACAACCAACTTGTTCAGATTGCAGGACGCAAACTCTCCTCCAACCCTTCTCCACAGGGGAAATGGCACCCTGTCAAGACCAGATCTAACACTGGTTTCGGGTGATCTCTTCCCCATAACAACCTTTAAAGTCCTGGACGATGTTGGCAGTGGCCATAAGCCAACAGTAGTAAATATCGACCTGGAAAAGGCAAGAAAAAAGAGTAAGGCCAAGGGTAACAGAACCAAAAACGGGGCAAGGCGGTTCATGTTTACCAAAGCTAACTGGCCTGCCTTCAAGGAAGCAACCGAAGTTGCTTTCGAGAGGGCCGAAGTGCACGACGCTCCAATCAACACGGTGTACACAAACTTTACTAAAGCCATATTGGGTGCGGCCCGCAAAACTATCCCAAGATCCTTCCAAGGCAGGAAGTACAAACCATTCTGGACGACCGCGCTTGGCAAGCTGGTTAAGGCCCGACGCAGGGCAAGAAAGAAGGTTGAAAAAACGGGCACTCCTGACGACAGACGGGAGTACAACAAATTAACAGCTGAGGTAAAGCGGGCATGCCAGGAAGCAAAACGGCAAAAATGGAGTACGACCTGCCAAGGTCTGGACCATAAGGATACTGGTAGAATGTGGAGGTTGCTGGCAAATATCGAAAATTTAGACCGTCCTCGAAACAAAACTCCCTTGGAGACCCCAAGTGGACCTGCCGTCACGGACGAACGGCGGGCCACAACCCTCAATAAATTTTTCGCAGGGGTTAGCAAGGAGGGACCGGCAACCACCACACCAACTACAAAAAGGCAAGCAAAAATACGCCTGCGAGCCAAGCGTAATGACAGAGGTGTCACAGAGTGCGATCCAATATTCAGTTCCCCCCTCACTATTCAGGAACTAGATAGGGCAGTCCGAAAGTGCCAACCAAAGAAAGCACCAGGCCCGGATCAGATAGCGAACGAAATGATCCGAAACCTGGGCAGATTAGGTAAGGCCAGACTCCTGGACCTAATAAATCAAACATGGTCAACCGGCGAGGTACCAAAGGCTTGGCGGCAAGCGGTGATAGTCCCAATCTTGAAAAAAGGCAAGATCGCCACCGAGGCAGAGAGTTACCGCCCGATTTCCCTTACCTCGTGCGTAGGGAAGCTGGCCGAACGTATGGTCGGCAACCGGCTATCGTGGTATCTTGAAAAAGAAGGCCTCATAGCCCCAGAACAGGCAGGCTTTAGAGCGGGCATGAGCGCGATAGACCAAACAAACCTCTTCGTACAAGAGATGGCAGATGGATTCCAAAGGGCCGAGTCCACCATAGCAGTTTTCCTAGACCTCAAGCAGGCTTACGACCGAGTCTGGAGGCAGGGCCTCATGCAGAAATTGAGGAGAATGGGCATTGAGGGTGTAGCGTGGCGGGCACTCTACGTGGTTATTTGGCTCGTGTAGAGGCTGATTATTGTGATGTCACAGTGAAGTTTGGGCCTTAGAATTATTTATATTTTAGTCCGTTATCCCGCTTGGCTGGCGGGTGCTGTAAGCCTATTGAATAGAGTAATTTTTACTACTATATGACACGAGTGCTAATATATGAGCAGACACAAGAACAATGATTGATTCAATGCTGGGATGAGTTTCAAATACTGTTTATTTAGGCATAAACGATAGATAGCAGAAGTTAATCCACAACACAAATTTACTGTGTAAACAATATATATTTGGATCGACCGAAGACAGAACTGTTTCGTTCCGTGTCTAAGGCCCCAATACCCGTTTCTTATTTCTATCTTAAACCAAGAAGTGCCCTCTGTGGGGGTAGGGGCAATGGGGAGGGGGAGAAGAGGGCGGTCGGGGGAGGGATACAAAAGCTCTTTGATACCATACATCCCGACGAGGGCTGTTGCGTATGTGTCAGTTTACGGGGGAAGAGTTTGGGGGAGGGGTTTCCCTGGCCACCTGGGCCGACTGTAATAGATTTCGCGTGTAGACGCAATTTGTTTATCTTGACCAGTGGTCAGTAGCCGAGAGGGGGATCAAAGGGAGGGCTTGGCGAGGGTGCGGGGGGGGGGGGGTTAGAGTGTACATACAAGGGGAGTGTAACATGTTAAATATATACAAAGGCAGATAACTAAGCTTGTATAATAATATAAGGAATATATATATATTGATGCATGTACAACAGTTATAGAAGAGAGTAAGTACATTCATATATACAAAATAAAGATACAAGATACAAATACAGTCACACATTCTTCATTCATTGGTGAGCACCGCAATTAGCCAGGATTAATTGTAGTTTACAGGTTGGAGCCATAGTGAATAAGTGCCATGGCACCAGGCTGAGCGCTGGCGCTTCTAGTGAGTTTACCACAGAGGGCAATATGCATCGCTGGATCAAATCATTCCTATCAGAGAGAACGATCCAAACACGATACGGGACAAGCCTATCCAGGGAAACAACCCTTGAGAACGGCTTGCCACAAGGCTCTGCTCTGTCCTGCATCCTCTTTCTAGTGTACATAAACGACCTGCCAGAAAAACTTGGCTGTAGGAAGCTGCTATTTGCGGACGATCTTGTCCTTTGGAAATCTGGAAAGAAATCTGCATGCATGCAATTAGACTTGCAGAAAGACCTCCAAACCATCTCCGAGTACGCCAAACAATGGCGACTCAAAATTAATTGTTCAAAAACGGTCTATACGCTGTTCAGCCTGGGCATTGACATTCTCAAGGAGCCTATAGAGTTAAAAATCGGCGGTGAAACCCTCAAAGAGGACAAATCACCCAGGTACCTAGGTGTAGTACTCGACAGGAAGCTTAGACTATTCAACCATATCCAGGAGCTGGCACGAAAGGCTTCGAACAAGTTAAACCTAGTCAAACGACTGGCCAGCACAAAGTGGGGTGCCGACGCCAAAGTATTAAAAACCCTTTACACAGGGGCCGTAAGATCACAATTAGATTACAGCCTGCCTCTACAGGTTTACGCGTCCAAAACGGCCCTAGAAACTTTGGATCGCATCCAGAACCAAGCACTACGCTTTATCTGTGGCACCTTTTGAACGTCCCCAGTGGCAGCTGCCGAGGTGATGGCTAACATACCACCCCTTCAGCTTAGGAGAGAATGCGCTGTCATAACGACCTATGAGCGCTATAAAAGACTCGAGGAAAGCTTCCCAACCAGAGTCTTAGTAGACACCTGGAAGGGTAGGAAGAGAATAAAGATGCAGTCCTTTATGCACCACGCAACAAGGCTGTCATCCGAAATCGACCTACCCGATACAAGGCTGCCTATGCAAAGGTACTCGAGTTTCTCTCCGGGGAACACGCCAACGCTCCCCGAAATAAGAACGAAGCTGAAGGACACCTCAGTTAGCAAAACGACCGACCCAAAACTACTCAGAAAAGTAGCCATGGACACGCTAAATGCCCTACCGCCCGGGGCTGTCCATGTCTACACCGACGGGTCGGCTAACGCAGACACCGGTACCGCCGGCTTTGGTGTTTACATAGAGTACCCCGGCAACCCGAATAGAGACGAACTATGGGGGCCTTGCGACGGTCTCTGCAACTACGGCGCAGAGATCGAGGCCATCAGTCGAGCTCTGGAGTGGATTCGCCTTCGCCACGTCGAAGGCGCCCTCGGCTCTACGACCGTCATTATCCTGACTGATGCGTTGTCTGTGCTCCAGGTTACTGAGAATATGAACAACTGGCCCCCTCAGATAGAGAAAATTCTACTGGCTTCAGACGAGCTAATCCAACACTTTGGAGACAGCGTACTACTGCAGTGGGTCCCAGGGCACACAGGCCTACCTGGCAATGAGAGAGCAGACCACCTTGCCAAAAAAGGTGGGCTGAGTACACCCACCTCCGAGGAGCCCGGCAGTACACCATGCTCCTTTGAGAAGGCCCGTACATTAATCAGGAGGTGGGAGACAGAAAAGTGGAACGAGAGCTGGGACAGCTCTAACAAGGGCCGAGAAGTCTGGCGGCATTTGCCCCGCCCTAACCGCGCCGACCCATGGTGGTGCCTAAATAGGTCGGAACAAAGTATCATATCTCAATTCCGCACTGGCCACTGCCCCATTGGGGCATACTTCGCCAGGTTCCGGCCTAACTACGACTCGCGGTGTCGCCACTGTGGGGAGGAGGAGGAGACAGTGGAGCATATCCTGCGGGAGTGCCCCCATCTCGTCGATCGAGGAGATGGGACGGGTGACCCACTACCCACTGATCTCTACGGAGATAGAGCCGTGCTCAAACGCACGGCTGAGTTCTTGTTCAGAGCTACAAGGGAATAATACTCACAGCTCCCGTTTCCAATAGGAGTTCAAGTTAGTTAGTTAGTTACGGACTCTGACGGAAGGTGACCAGGTATATGTGGGTCTTCCAAAGAATAGAGGTGAGACAGTATGGGAAGGACCATACATTGTCATAAAAAAGGTGAATAAGGTTGACTACATAGTTAACATGAAGGGAAATCCAAAAGTGTTACATATTGATCTATTGAGAAAATATGATGACAAACCCGAGAGGTTAACAAAAGTAACAGAAGAAATGAAAACAACTGTGGACAAAGATACCACAAATGAAGGAATGAATGGACAAATCCAACTACTACAAGAAGTAAGAACAGTAGCTACAGTGGTACAACTAGACAATGACATCACTAATAGAAATATAGTACCTGTTAAATATGAAGGGCAATTGAGAAACTTGATGAAGGAATTCAGAGATGTCATAACAAATGAAATTGGTCACACTGATAGTATACAACATAGAATTGAAATCATCAGAGATACCAATTTGAAACAAAAGCAATATCCAATACCATATGCATACAGAGAAAGTGTCAAGAAAGAACTGGATCAATTGATCAAGACCAAGAAAATTAGACGATCAAATGCTTCATTTGCATCACCGGTAGTGGTCGTTAGGAAAAAGTCAGGACAAATCAGATTGTGTTGTGATTTCAGAGAACTGAATAAATTCACAAAGGTTGAAGCAGAACCGATTAGAGATACCAGAGAACTTTTAGAGGAAATAGATTCTTCTGAAATATATACAAATTTTGATCTCAATCGTGGTTTTTGGCAGATAGCTATGGAAGAAAGTTCAATTCCTTACACAGCTTTCGCAACAGACGAAGGACTTTTTGAATGGACAGTAATGCCATTCGGATTGGTAAACTCTACAGCTACTTTCTCACGATTTATGAGAGAAATGTTAGCAGGCGTTCCAAATGTGGTACATTTCGTAGATGATATCTGCATTCATACAAAAGACTGGAAATCTCATATTGCTACAGTTAAAGAAGTATTAACAAGGCTGAGACAATATGGTGTCACTATTGCACCAGAGAAACTAAAGTTTGCACAGAGTAGCATTGATTTCCTAGGCTTTAGAGTTGGAAACAGTAAGATACAACCAACTGATATAAACAGAGACAAGATACTAAACATTAAGAGCTCTCTTGACGGGTGGAAATAATGTAACGTACAACACATTGGGATGTAACACATCATATATTCTATGGCAAATAAGACGCAGGAAAGCGCTCGCGTGGAGAGGGAAAAAATGAGAATGAAGGACACTCTGAAGGCCTCCTAAAAAACTTTGGTACGAACCGAACAACTGGGAAAGCCTGCCCGATGACCAATCATCTTGGCGCAACCTAACCTTTACTGGACCAGCAGCCCATGAAGAAAAAAGACTGAAAGTCGCAACAGAAAAGCGACAACTGGGGAAATCCAACGTCTTTAGCTACACTCCCACTGGCCATCAAGCCACGTACCCCCAATGCAACAGACATTTCCGGGCAAGAATTGGCCTTATAAGCCAGACAAACCAGCGACCATGACAAAGATGGTCTTCGTCAACACATATGTACAAACATCAATTTTTCACCATCTAATAGACAATGGGTTTTAAAATACGTAGCCTAGGGCCTACTGGAAAAACTTGCGTCTAAATAAAAAAATAGACCTAAAGGAAATCGTTTTATTAAAAATGAAACATCTTGGCTAATCTTATAGGCAATTTTACAAGGCACTCCTTCTAGTCTATACAGAATATTATTGCGTCCTACGATTATTTCTGGATGGTGTCTTGTATTTTATTTTACGCCTTGGAATAACGTTAAGTTGTTGGTTTTCCTAGTTGTTTAATAAAATATCCCATTTCATGCTCGAATTAGATTGACAAATAAATAATAGAACTACATGTAGCTTAATATTCTTTTGTTCTTGCACGTGCAATAAGAAAAGTGTTACTGTCACTGTCTCTATCTAGATCTATGTATTATATGTGTAGGCCAGTGGCCTTTTTAAGTTTGTTTCGTCGGTGCGAATGTATGTTTTTGTTTTGCTGGCCCCCTTTTTTATGTTGGCATCGGTGGAGATCCACGGCACAAACCTCAAGGGTTTGGTCGACACTGGAAGTCAGGTCAGCATCATTAGTGAAGAGCTTTTCAACCTTCACTTTCGGCAAAGGTGTCGAGTGCATGAGAGGCTAACTTGGTTTAAGATGGTAGCAGCCAATGGTCTCACTATTCCCTATTCAGGATATTTGATAACTGATGTGAAGGTAGATGGACAGATTATCAAGGACAGAATAATTTTGATCTCCTCGAGTACCAGGACACATCTACTAATTGGAATGAATATTCTGAAAGAGATACCACGATACATGGCCGCCCTGCCCGATAAGACAGTTAAACCTTTTGCTACGGCACGCACTGGTTGCAGCCCGACCCTTGTCCCGGCCAAATCCACCTGCTATATAACAGTCACTGGCTCCGACCCAACAAACAATGGGGAAATGCTTTTTGAACCCTGTTCCGACATCCCAGTCCCCAGGCTCTTTGTCCTTCCAACGTTTTCTGTATCCCAGAATGGGGTCATGAGCATCAAAGTGATGAATGTGACAGATGACAATATTCTGATTCCCCCAAGGTTGACAATAGGGAGTGTTGAGTGTGCCAAGGCGTAGTATGCAACTATGTGGAGGAACAGAATATAAACCCAAGGGTACACAGCTTAATGTCTCTAAGGATCTAGATCCCAAAGACAGGCATTAATTGATGGTGTTGCTGGACCAATACTCAGATATATTCGCATGGAATGATACAGAGTTAGGCGTCACTGACTTGGTCAAGCACACTATCACACTGCAAACGGATGCTCCTATAGCGCAGCCTTTCCGACGTATCCCTCCCTCACAATTCAACGAGATCAAGCAGCGTATAGAAGATTTGATACGGCGCGACATCATATCACCAAGTTCCAGCCCATATGCCGCCCCCATTGTTGTTGTAAGGAAGAAAACAGGAGAAATCAGACTTTGCTGCGACTATAGGAAATTAAATGATGCTACCCGTAAGGATGCCTTCCCCCTTCCTCGCATCGACAAATGCCTGGATGCGTTAGGTGGTGCAAGATTCTTCAGTACAATCGACTTGTCTTCAGGGTTTCACCAAGTAGCCATCGATGAGAAAGACAAGGCTAAGACTGCGTTCATCTGCCCTTAGGGCCTCTTTGAGTGGAATCGTATGCCATTTGGCCTCTGCAATGCACCAGCCACATTTCAGAGATTGATGCAGCTTGTCATGAGTGAACATATCTTCAGAATTCTGCTTGTGTACCTTGATGATCTCCTCATCTATGCACCAACCTTTTCAGAACATCTTGGTCGCCTCGAAACTGTTTTTCATCGGTTAAAAGAAGTTGGCCTGAAACTAAATCCGGAGAAGTGTTCTTTTGGCTCGTCCTCTGTGTCCTTCCTGGGTCACCTAGTTAGTGCTGAGGGAATCCACACAGACCCGGGTAAAGTCTCTGCTGTCGAGGACTTCAGAAAACTTCAAACCACGACAGATGTGAGATCATTTCTTGGTTTGGTAGGACACTACCGAAGATTTATAAAAGGATTCTCAGATATCGCGCGACCTCTTCACATGCTTCTAACTGGTAGTAAAAAGGCCAAAAAGGAGCTGATAGGTGATAAGTGGACAGAGGATTGTCAGCACTCATTTCAACAGCTGAAGACTGCCTTGACTTCTGCTCCAATTCTTGGATATGCTGACTACAAGGAGCCATTTATCCTGGAAGTTGATGCCAGTTACAGGGGTCTAGGGGCAGTGTTGAGCCAAAAGCATAATGGACTGTTACGTGTCATCGCCTATGCCAGTAGGTCTTTGAGGCCTGTTGAAAGGGCCCTGAAAGGATACATCAGTTTCAAACTAGAGCTGATGGGTCTCAAATGGGCCGTTACTGAAAAATTCAGAGGCTATCTCCGTGGGAGTAAAACAATGGTCTTTACAGACAACAACCCCCTCACCCATTTGAAGACAGCAAAGTTATCTGCTGTGGAGCAAAGATGGATTGCTGAGCTGGCCTCCTTTGACATCGCTATAACATACCGCCCTGGCAAACACAATGCCAATGTTGATACTTTGAGCAGATACCCCCATCAACTCCAGAAGGCCCAGAGGAAACCTGGACATCCGTATCAGAAATAAAGACATGTACAGCCATACCACCCCGCGCCCTTGAAAATGTCAGTGATGTCCAAACGGTTGATGAACATACTGATCCTGGTCTAGGTCTAGAACCAGATTTCTTTCTCCAGTCCCTACCCCCCTGCGTCTATAGTGGATGCCCAAAATGAATGACCCCACCATTGCCCCTATAAAGGACTTTGTCGTTTCCTCCAAGTATCCCGATTTCCATCAGCGCTCATCTCTGCCCAAGTCCTCCATGAAGCTCCTGAGACAGTTTTCTCGCCTAAAGGTCATGAATGGAATTCTGGTCAGAATCATTAAAGAACCAGGTGGAGATGTTCACCAGCTAGTCCTTCCATCTTCTCTCGAGGCTGAGGCTCTACGCCTTGCACATGATGTCAGCGGACACCAAGGACCAGAAAGAACCCTAAAAATACTTCGCCGTCGTTGCTACTGGGTCAATATGCGAGAAACAGTTTTTAGCTACTGTAGGGTTTGTCTGAGGTGTCAGACAGCAAAGACACCAGCTGTTAGAATATTCCAGCCCCCAGGGCATCTCATCGCCCAATATCCTCTGGAAATAGTGGCTATGGATTTCACACGATTGGAAATGTCAGCTGAGGGCATAGAGACAGTCTTTGTGTTGACTGACATATTCACAAAGTGGACTAAGGCGGTACCTGTTAAAGACCAGACTGCAGCTACTGTTGTCAAGGTCCTCATAGAAGAATGGATTCCCAACCTAGTGGCACCACTCCAGCTGCACTCTGACCAAGGAAGAGCTTTTGAATCTGATGTCGTCCGTTTTCTGTGTAGCCATTATGGCATTCAGAAATCTCGTACAAGCCCGTATAACCCAAATGCAACGGCCAATGCGAGAGGTTCAACATGACCATGCACGATCTTCTCCGAAGTTTGGCACCACATGAGAAGAAACACTGGCCCAAGCATTTACCAGCGCTTGTCTATTGGTACAACTCAACACCCTATTCATGTACTGGCCAGTCTCCATACTGCTTACTGTTTGGGAGAGAACCGAACCTCCCCATTGATTCCCTTGTACGAATGCAATCTCAGGATAGTTCATCAGCTCATGGATATCTGTTCAGACACCTGCAGAAGCTTGCAGACCTCAGACAGCAAGCAACCTTAGCCATCCAACGAAATGCAGAGGCAAGAGAGAAGTGTCATACGTCTACCAGAATTGCAGTCGGGGACAAAGTTCTTATGCGTAGCCACCCACCTGGGAATAATAAGATCCAGGACAGGTTTCATGACATCATCTATGAGGTCATCGGCCTATCCGATGCTGAAGGTGGACCCTATGTCATTCGGAAGAATACGTCCAGTAGGCCTATACATGCGACTGCGGCTGAGCTAAGAAAGTTCACAGGGCAACAAATGGGTAACAGTGTTCCAACAACTAGTATGGCACGAGATAGGTCCCCTTCTGATCCAGAGGAGGCTGTGTGTGTTGGATGGTCGGTTAGTTTTAGTGAGGCTGGTGCGGCTATTCCACAACCTACCATGACTCATTCAGTACCAAACATTGCCCATGGGGCCAGTGATCAGCTGAACATTGTTAGGAGATCTGGAAGGAGGTTTAAACCTGTTCACAGGTTAAACCTTTAAATTGTTTTTGTAACCCAAACTAGAATAGTACATTTCATCTTTTTATTAGTTCACATTTATTTCAGTTATAGGTTTTGCGCTTTTGTAAACATTTTCTTTGCTGTTAATATGTTTTTTTTAAAGCAGAGACTGCTTATATTTTTGTGGGGGTGCGTGTAGGCCAGTGGCCTTTTTAAGTTTGTTTCGTCGGTGCGAATGTATGTTTTTGTTTTGCTTGCCCCCTTTTTTATGTTTAGAGTGAACTCCCTGTTTTCCGAATGCGTTGTCCAGTTGTCTAATTTCAGTGCGAATGAAATGTCGATACAACAGTGTTTCATTTTAAAGCATAGCTTGAAGCACTAGGTAAATATTTTCTTTTAAACTATAAGGTACTTTTATGTATGTATGCATGTTATCTATCTTTTTCTTTTTACTTCCACTGTGGGTATGGTATTTATAAGTTGACATCACATTTGTAATTAGTGTCCCTTCAACCCAGCAGTGGCGCGCGAAATTTAACTCTAGGTCGCCATGCTTCACGTATACTTTTCATTTTGTTTTATAACTTCATAAGGAAGTGAGAATTATTGTATTAATTAAATGTAAACCATTCCCTTTTACATATTACATGTATAGGCTATTGTAGCATATTAGGCCTATGTGTAGACTACTGGTACCTTAATTATTAATATGAGTTTTACATTTATATTGCTTTTTTAAAAATATTAATGAAGTATTGTTGTGGGATAAGAGTAGCACATTATGAGCATGTTGTTTGGTTATGTCAACTAGAGTAGTATGTTTATGGATGGGGCTAAGCAATCAATATTAATAATATTATATTAATACAATATTTGAATGTTGCTGGTACTACCTTGGATAACACTAATTTTGTTATAAATCAATGGGTTGGTTTTGTCTCAGGTAATCATGGTCTCCCAGATTCTGAGTCATACCTTGTTATGTATTTGTTACATTGGTTGGTTTATGCATGATTAAAGTGTGGTTAGACGCTCTCTTTCTCATATTGATACTCTTTGAAATATAAAAATACTATTGTTCTAATGTAACATTGTTTTTTTAATTATTCTTATCACTACTTCATGTCTCTAGTTAAACTGCATATTATTATTTTGTTATATGAGGTCCTATTTAGCTTTTAATTTCATAAAAGTACATATTTTTAATTTAAATTTATTCATGTGTTTTACTATTTTTTATTTTCCAGTCTCCACTAGTTGACTGGTTGAGTTTTTGGTTTTCGGTTATATTCATGCATAAATAAACGTTACCCTTCTCACCTTCCTGAGTTTGTAACCTACGGTGTGTTCTGGCACGAGCTTACATATGTATTAGTTCGCTCTTATGTTGTATTTCTAAGTTAAAATATAATGCTTTATGGATTATTAGCCTACTGCATTGCTCTTCTTTTCTCTGTTTCTAGCCTAAATATTTTAAAACATATTAGACGTATGCTATACTCTTGTCAACTTTGAATATTCACTTGTAGGCTAATGAACCTTGCCTTGCCTCTCTTTTCTCAATTTGCTTTTAGAGAGTTTTTTTAATGTATCTTTAGTTGATCTGTTCCACACAGAAGATTAACATTCTAGTATAAGTCTAACAAATGTTTGGTAGAATATTAGTTTCATGTTCTTGTTACTTATTATGTAGACCTAAACATTCTTTTTTATAATGCGGATTTTGTTATTTTTATAAGATAAGGTAAGAATGGGCATTTCTTATAGCGCATTTCATCCATGCTATTAAATGAGCATGCTCAGTGCTCTCTTATAGTTGACTTGGAAAGCATTGACAAAATGTGTAACATATGAACATATGGGAGTGACAAAGAGATGTGCATTAAAAAATAATGATGATTTGGAATACTAGACCTATTCCAGACATTTTTTCCAGTTAAAAAATACTTTGCAACGGCTTTATATGCTCCATGTTTTCATCTACATATTATGCTTGTGAACATGTGTTCTCAGTGATCAATTTATTAGGTCTAGTAGGCTCTAAGCCTGAGGTCACGACATATAGACCTATAATCCTATTGTTAATATTAGTTATCGATGACGCAGCAGCAAAAGTTTTACTAATAATATTTAAAAAACAGCAGTAAAATTTTCTTGCGACTCAAATTTTTTTGATAGGCATTTTTGTATAGTCTAGGGGAGAGTGGGGAGAAATGGCCCACCAAATAGTCTTTCTTGATAAACTGTGTCTAATTTATAAAAATATGTATATATAATTATGAAATTGTAATAGATGTTAGTCTAGCCAATAATACAAGTTAATATACCTTGTTTATCCCTTAATTATATATAGATTTTTATATAATAAATAACAATTGATGTACATATAAGTGGGGAGAAATGGCCATAGCATGGGGAGAAATGGCCCACTAGGTGGGGAGAAATGGCCCTGAATGCTTTTTTTGCTATTTCCTACCATTTAGCTTTTGAAAAGTAGGCTATATGTAAACTGTATCTTAGCATAAGCTTTTTACATATTTAATAATATAAAAAAAATGTATTTAGTCCACTCTTTCATCGCGCTGAATGCTATGGTATCTGGAGTCCTTTTAAAATCTTGATGTTTGACTAGAACAATTATAATTTCATAATTTCATTTAGAAATAACATGTTGGTAAAGACTATTTAATATATTCATAGTTGTTATAATCATATTAATCATAGTTTAATAGCAATAGATTGAATATGTTTACTATAAACTATATATATGGCTACATTCACTATTATTTGCTATTGACTTTGCAATGATAAAAAACTATCTTTTAAAAACACAATAGTTTCTAATATCAAAATATATTTAATTAGTAATTTAAATTATTATCAATATTAGTGGTCAATTGAAATTAATTTACTATAAAACAGTTGTTTTATAAAGATAGTTTGCTAAAAAAGTTAGTTTTATGGGTGGCCATTTATCCCCACAAATTGTGGGCCATTTCTCCCCACAGGGGGGTTGTGATATAAAAATATTTTTTTAAAAATTACATGATATAAAAGATAATTTAAAATATCATATTGTTATATCTAAATAATTGATGTATTAAGAAAATGACTTTCCAATTATTAAGACAAAAAAGACTTAATTTTGATTAAAAAATGTAAAAGTTCAAAAAGTATATTTTTTTGACATAAAATTTCAAACATATCCAGTCCAACAATTATTGAACATTTCTCCCGGAAATTGATGGAGGACCATAAAAAGAATGTACTTAATACATTCATTTACATCCTAAACATTAAGGTCCAGCAGTTTTGGATATAATAGGGGTGGGCCATTTCTCCCACCTGGCCATTTCTCCCCACTCTTATAGTGATCAAATTCTAAGTAAAATATTTTTCTGCCCGAATAATTTATTATACCTGTCTTTTTTAAAGTAGGCCTAAGTAAAGTTTCTATTGCATACCATTTTGATCAATTGGGCCTGTGATGTAGCGTTTACAAATTTCTGTGATTATATGGATACCCTTGAAAAAATCCTAGCCTTTATCAGGATTTGAACTCCGGATTTTCAATGCAACTGTCGAGCGTGCTGATAAAAGTCCACCAAGAACATGTTTTAAAGATTAACAAAATGTATATTTCCTCATCAAATAGGGCATTCTAACCGCTCAATTGTAGGCCTAGTTTTGTTGTTTCTCTAGAATATGTTCTAACTAAAAATTATTGGTTGGTATGTGAGTTTTGGCACACTCATACACAAAAAGACACAGGGGTCTACCAAGCAGGTAACTAATTATAAGTGTCAATTTACGTAAAAATCGTTTCAGTCATAGAGTTTAGCCATTTTTTTTCAATCTTATTTGAATAATAAATAAAATGTTACCAATAGGCTTACTATTCTAAAAACATTAGCACAAAGTTGAAACAAACAAATATGCAATGTTAAAAATGACACAAATTAAGAGTAATAATTGACATTGCTAATGCTATCATGATTTATTTTTTCATTTCAATATAATAATTATTTTCTTTATGGAATTTTTCATTTAGCAATTCAGAGATTACACGTGCATGATCCTCAGTTTTGTACCGGTATTGCTGTAAATAAAAAAAAAAATAATGACTAGTTATTTTCTTATTAATTCTATACCTTAAGCTTCATTATTCCGTAGTTGAATTTCAAAATCTAAGCATGCTGTCATGTCAGTCTATATAATGTGTTTATAATATTTACCAGCATGTCTCATCAGGTCTACATATTTAATTTTTTTTCTTTATACTTTAAGTGATGCTATATAATGTTAAAAAATAATCAAAACAGACTAATTGTGTAAGGCAGGAAAAAGAGAGCTGTATATTGTATACAAAATATGTTAAGGTTAGCCGCTTTGCTTTTTTTCTGCAAAATCTCTTAGAAAATTTAAAGTCGTCACATTTCCCCATAAAATTTGTGAAATCTGATTGATGTAATTATTTTTTTAAATTCCCTTAATTATTTAACAAAATGTAAAAAAATACAGTTAAATCTTAGATAGAAGAATTAAAACTTACATCCACAGCGTTCACAGCTGCAACCATTGATGTAGCTTACATCATAATTTAATGTGACGCCGTATGCACAAGAAAACTCAACAGACTTGCTGCTGATGGAAGCCTTACAACAAGAGCAGTCCTGTGCTGTGAAGAGTTCAAATCTGCCTTTTTGGTACTTTGTCGTGACAACTGAGTCTGAGCTTTGACCACACATGCCAGAGCAAGTCTAAAAGACAATGGGTAAACTTCTTAAATAATTATACAATTTGTGAGCAATGTATGATGATTATAAAATAATAATTTGCATAGAAATTGTATTGAATTACTTATTAATTTTTTTTTTGATAATTTAACAATTAAAAAATGAAATGTGAACTTTAAATAAAGCACTGTGGTTTTGTATAGTAAACTTTATAGATGAAATAAACAAGCATGAAGGAAAACAAAAATTAATAACACATTACCCTTAAAATGCTCTAGTTTTAAAAAGGTGAAAAGCAAATATTTTATTTATGTTTACATAAATCAGATTGATGAAAGTAAATAGACTTACACCAACTTCCTGTGGATGAGTGGAGACACATAGACCATGTTCTTCATTTGTGACATTAAGATAAATAGTACTTTGAGTCTTGTAGGTACATGGAATCAATTTAGGTGTACAACGTTTGCAGCATTGATCTTCAGTCTCTTCAAGAACATTCATTGTCTGTAATAAAAATAACAAAGGTCAACATTTTAATCTATTTTTTAAACACATATATCTTTTAAAGGAGTAGGGCCTATTGTTATCCAGAAAGTACTCACTAAGTCACAAGAATTGATATTCTCTTGACATTGTGCAAGATCTGGACTATAAGAACATTCCATTGTGCCATTAGTGTTGCAGTAGCATTTCTCGGTACATTCATCATTAGACCAAACTTCATTTCCTGTATATAAAAAAGGAAAAGTTACCAGTAGGCTAAATGAAATTGCATTTACTTTTTACCACAGTAATATGTTTTAAAAGTATTTGATTGCAGTTTGTTTAAAAAAAAGGTTTGAAAGGTTTTACTAACCAGGATTGGGGAAATTGGTACATTTGACTTCACCTCTGCGACAAGTGCTATGTTAGTAAATAAAATGTTAAAAGGTTGTGAGATTAAGAAATTTTTACTTTTAGGATAATGGTAATCAACAAAACATAATCATTAACAAAATCAAAGCTTTAGTTTGTAATCAGTTTGTAATATACATTTTGCAAAGATTGATTCTTTTTAAAGTTACACTATCACATTAAGAAGAATAAATAAAAATACCATTCTTGGCATCTATCAGTGACAACTTTGCCTGGTTCCCAAGTTTCTCCATTGTACACACATGGACATTCTGCAGGCATGCATTCTTGAGTTTCAGAGATCCTTTCATCTTCTGAGCAACCGTTTCCAAGTATTTTTCTATAAAATTAGTTTACATTTAATTCATTTATGAGACCATTTTACATTTAATAGATAAACAATTTAACTATATAATTGTTAAAAGTGTGAAAATATAGTCTTTAAATTATGGTAGGCCTACCTTTCTCTTGTACGTGTTCCTTCTCCACATGATGCTGAGCAAGGTGACCATTCAGACCATTCTTGGATTTCACAACCTGAACAAAAAAAGTTGATCTTTAAATTATCATTTATTGGTTATAAATAATAAATAAAAAAAAGACTGATTCGTTATTGACATTCATAAGAAAAGGAACCGAGGAAGTTGATCATGCTTAATGAAAATAATTTATTCATCTTAAAAAAAATCTATAAAAAAAACTTACAATCATTTCGCTCTGCACAGGAGTAACCAGTTTCTTTACAAGTGCTAAAAATAGTAGTTTTATTATTAGAGTCAGTTTAAGAAAATTTCAACATTAAAGTATTGATAAAAACAACCCAAAAATGTACAACTCTAAATTATGAAAATAAAATAAATGTATTAGAAAAAAAAGGTTATGATGGGTATATTTTCCTTCCTCCATAATTATGTATTGATTATTTTTTTTTTAATTTCTTTATTATATTGTAAGTTTGAATATATAGATATATAAATGTGTTGATAACATACCAGTAGACACATTCGCTAATGTTGACACTGTATGTCTGTGGGATTGGAGTTGAGCTTTTACTCATTTCATAGCATTCACATTCTTGTTGCTTAACACAGTCACCAAATGCATTTCTGTAAAGTAAACAGGGCATTCAAATTTAAAATGTTTCACCTAAATAAAATGTCATTAAAAGTCTGTAATTTAACAAGTGATCACATGGAAGAAAAACTGTGTGGATTGTATTTATAAATAGAGAATTTTACTTCATGATTGAACCTTTCACTTATTTCTTTGAATAGTAATCTTTAACTTTTTCATGTGGCTCAAGTTAATATTTGTTGAAAACAAACAATGAGTTATAGTTGCTATAAAAAAAACGTCCTTATTTGCATGTCAGTAAAGTAATTTGACAACATACAATAACTAAAAACTATTGTGAGAGAAAATGTATTTTCACATTTAATCTAAATCTGCATTTTGGCTTTAAAAACAAATTTTGAGATAATTTTTTTATAATAATAACAATAATAATATTTGTATAGCGCTGCCAACAAACATAATGTAAGCTCAGAGCGCATTTATTATACAACTAAGAACACAGATATTACTATAGGCTAGGTGACAAAGTTTATTGGTGATTTAAAAAAGACAAATCAAATAAATGTAGCATTAACCGACCCAACCCATAAGTAAGACAGTAGGGGTCTAAAGCATGTTAAATGTTATCTAAGGTAAATATTGAAATAATAAATTTTTAAGTTCTTTTTGAAAGTAACAATATTGTATTCGTTTGTGTTTATTTAAACCATTATCCATTAACTGTTGTTATTTTTTTACATTTAGCTTTAAATTAATCATATTTACTTCAAAAAATAGTTTTTAAAATAACAAGTGTTTGATTTTTTTAATTTTTAAAATAAGTAGGCCTAATTTAAGAATATTTTTCTTTAATTTCTTTCAACAATCACATGTATTAAAAATTTGAAAATTAGATGACTTTTGAAAAAGTCATATGCCTACTTGTTCACTAGATTTACCCTGGTCACTTTTAATTGTTACTTTATCTATACATTTCTTTTCAATATATGAATATATGTCATAAAACAGTAATGAAGTTTAATGTCTATAATAATATGTACTTATTTAAACAATGATTAGGGTAATTAAGCATCAACAGTGCATGTTGAGCCTTTCAGACACAGACTATATTTAAACATTTTTTTAATCTAGAGGAATTAATTATAGATATTTGTCACATCATTCAAATCAGCTGTCACATCATTTAGAATTTGTTCAGAATTATATCTGGTATTCACATTTTTAACAATTAAATAAAGCCTAAGCAATAAAACTTAATTATTTTTAAAGAAAGGCTGCGCACCTCATGTATCCATCTTTACATTTACATTTTTCATCACAACTTTCATCATCTGTAAGTGCATCACAGGTGGAGTTTTTCCTATACACTGCACAAGATTCCATGCACTCCTCATATTTGCTAACACAAGTGGACACTTCATTGTCATCACACATTGAGACTGTTGATACTGTGAAAAAAAATTCTCCTTCAATGAAAATATAACTGGTCTATAATGCAAACCAAAATTTTTTATTATGGTCACTAGATTTTCAAACAATTTAACAAGGTGAAAAGAGAGTTGGGCTACTACTCTTATACAACTTATACATTAGTTGCACAATGTGATGTAATTTTAAAGTTATTGTTTATATAAATGTTTAGCAATATTATGAATGAATAATAAAGTGTGACATGAAATTATGACTATATGAAATATATTTTTTTATCACTTATGTAATTGATGGCTTAACGCAACTGATGACTAACCTGGACAGCTATCACATGTCTGGGACTCTGTTAGATTATAGCTGGCACAGTCGTTGCCACAATCTGGTCCACATAAACGATTACGGGACTGTTGACAATTGACTGAACAGGGTGACCAAGCTGACCATGGGCCAGGACATTCATGTGGAGCTAGTTTAAAATAATGATGATGTTGGTTATTTATAAAGCACATCCAAAAGGGTAATAAAATACAAAGCAGAACCACTGAATACTCATAATGTTAATTAACACCAGTTAAATGTTTATATTTTAACATTGTTATAAATTATAAATATATTTAAAAAAACCTCTAGTCTGAAAAACAATTCACACCTACAACTCAATATAATATTTTTTTTATTCGTAGAATAATAAAAAGAATAGTTTTAAAATATTGAGAAAACTTACTGGTGCATCCTTCTGGGAAACAAGTCTCAGGTTCACTCAGGCAATGACCAGGAACACCAGTTTCATTAAATGTTGTAGATGTGACAGCACCATTGCAGTCTCCTACACATTTAGTGACTGATTCTGGACATTCTTCACAACCTCCTTTTATACAACTTAGTTCCATCTCCAGACAGGTACTATACAACACATTTGCAGGTATAAAAATATTAGTTTAAAATGTTTTTGAAAAACGGAATTAATTTGTATTATAAATAGTTGAACTAATTTATAATGGTTTACTGCGCGTTTTTTTTATATCAGTAAAAATCAAAGCAAAATCAGAAAAAAAAAGAACACTTAATACCGGTATTTTAACTGTTATTAGAAAAACTCTATGATCTTCATTTGATTGCACTGTTAATAGAAATTACTTTCATACAACTTATCTCATTTTTGTATGAATACAAAATTGTAGCATACAAATGAAAACGATTTTTTAAAAATCTTTACTATAACTATTAACTCTTTACATGCTAGATCGTGGTCAGATCCCACAATGAGGGAATAGTCCATAAACGATGACAAATCATATTTACCATTCATAGCAATATCCCTGTACTTTCACACCCTCTTCAATGATGTCACCATTATGGCCGTAAGAAACACGTACTCCTGTACCAGTCAAACCAAAAACATCTTGTGCTGGCAAAAATCCAACAGCTCTCAAGATGTTTTCAGAATCGAGCAAGCAGTATTCTGAAATTATATGGTATTTATTTACTATAAACATACTAAAAAATGATTAAAAAACACTTTTGAATATTACATTGAGTGCAAAATAAGAACTAAAATTATTGAACATTGTGCAGGATACAAAACTTACTATGTGTAGGTAAGCATAATTTCAATTCTCTCAAGATGATTTTATAACCATTAGGTGATCCTTTGATTACAATTTGAAGTGAAGAGAAGGGTTCTATTTCAGCATTAAACTGGTTGCTTGAATCAGACACAAACTGATCTTCACCATTATTATTCTGAAATCCAATATCAATACAATAACTTAAAAAAGAACACATGAAGGCATGAATTAATATATACATATGGGCCTATATATATATATATATATATATATATATATATATATATATATATATATATATATATATATATATATATATATATATATATATTATATTATATATACATATATATTATATTATATATATATATATAAATATATACATGTATATATATATATATATATATATATATATATATATATATATATATATATATATATATATATGTATATGTATATATAAATATATACACGTATATATATATGTTACAGCCAAAGGCTAAAGTCGGCCAATTTGCAATCTAGCGGCCAATTCGTAAAAGGGCATATGTCCCTTCACATTTGACCGGCCAATGCCCGATCTTTTCTTGATTTTGGACCTTGGCCAGCCAGTATACGAAATGGCCAGGGGCGATCGGCTACAGTCGGAATAAGAAATTTGTAAGCAGATTTTGAGTGTTTGTCTAACTTAATTATCACATTGGGCCTACATTGATTATTAATGTTACTAAATTACAAAATCAGTCAAATTAGTTTATTATAGTACATTATTACATTATATTATTATTACAACAAGATAAACTTTTATGACATTTTGAATTACACAGCAGTTTGTTATTTTTACATGTGTAGCAATTTTGAGCACTTGGTGGTGCAATTGCATCAAGTGTAGGCCTGTCCATGGCCGCCGGTCAGTGATTTTGAAAACGCGACGGTTCGTAGTGATTTTTCTTATATGCCCACGGATGCCAACGTGAGCAGTTTCTTGTGCAGAATAGAAAACTTACTTCTTGAATACAGTTGTTTGAGAACACCATGTTCTGTTCCTAGCTTGTAGAAAGCGCCCTCTACTTTCATGACGACTGCAATCACGTTTCGTGGATCACCGCGACCTCTGTCTACATCTGGTATTCGGATGCGTAAATTTGTCCAACTCTCGCTAGCGGAAATTTTGTGGGGTGGGGGGGGGGTTTCCAGGTTGTTGTTGTGGGTCTTTGTCATGCGACTGGCGGCTCCACCAATGTTTATACAACACATGACACTTGACAGCGTGGACAAAGGTTAGATAAAGATACGGGCGCTCCTGCCTGACCACCTTTGTGGCTTATCAAAAGATCCTCGACTCGCATAGGCTACACCACCCAGTCAATTTACGACTAAAATGGTGTTTTTATCCAGGTAGCTAGTTACTAAATTGTGTACTAAATAATTTCCATGATAATTAGTGACCACTCCGTCACAGAAAGGACTTTCTCTGAAAAGTAGCAGACAGAAAATTATCGTTACAGCGTATTACTGTCCTTGCTACCATATGCAAGCAGCCATTACACCGGAACCAACAGTTGTGCCTCCTACCGAACAGTCTTGCATCAGCACATCGAACATTGGCCAGGGATATCCAGACACTCAGGGAAGTGGCTGGCCAAAGTAGCATAATGCATGTCAATTTTCAGCACATCGGAAATTGGCCACACGCCTCGGCCAAAGTGCGAAGTAGCCGACCTGTAGCCGGCTTTGGCCGTAACACACACACACATATATATATAATATATATATATATACAACTCAATATAAGCTTATATATATACACGCATGGTAATACCACCACATTAAACAAACAATGGAAAGACTTCATGGTAGTTACATAATATCTAGTCGAAGTGGTCGGCTTCTTTCAATAAGGGCAAGAACAGAGAGATTTAGGAACCCTTTTGTTCCACTATCAGTGAGACTCTTTTAAAAGAATAATCTTTCAGCCAGGAAATACAATGGCTCAATAGCTGACTCCTAAATGATAGGACTACTTTTATCTTGTATGATAAATGGTATGATAGTGTGCGCAAAGGTCTATTGTGTTTGAGTACAAATGGTTCTCTAATATTGTTTTTAAGTATGCTGAAAGACGGAATTTATGTAATCAAATCAAATTTCCATTTATTTGGATCAATAAAACAATCTTATCTTATATATATAAATACATATTCAATTCTCTTAGGATGAATTATTTAAAACCATTATTTAATCCTCATATATATTTATTTTGTGTTACAAAGTGCAAACCTTTTTTTTTCTAAAAAATATTTCAGTATTTTTGAAAAGATACAACCCTTACACTACCTTCTGTTTATGTGGAATCTTAAAAAATATTTACACAAAAATGTTTCTTACCTTAATTGGTGCAGACTGTAATGCATCTTCATTCAAAATAAAAATTTGGTAAACAGTGGCACCTTCAATGGAGGCAGCCATCAGTTGGGCCCCTAATAAAAACTGTACAGTCAATGTAACTTTACCATCTGAGCTGGGTGGTACATTAAACTGAAATTCTTGTCTTTCTACACTTGAAGGACTGATTACAAATTGGGTGACAGGCAAAGCAGACAGACTTTTATCTGTTAACTCTACAATATTTTGGCAAACTGAAAAAATTCAAACAACAAAAAATACATTATTATTATCATATTACAGACGCTCCTTCTATAAAGAAGATTATGGCAAAATGGTTAAAATCATTGACCAGCTAAAAAAGCAAATATTGCTAAAATCTGAAACAATTAAAAACCATTTTAAATGTGGTTAAAAGTAAGTTTCACATTTATTTATTATCTAATGACCACAACAACAACAGAACTAGGTATGCATTATAAATACTTAAAATCATACACATGCCAACATCATCATGGGTTCAGGAAAACCAATAATCAGACCAAATAAAAAAATTTGCCATAGGTTTAGAATATATTAATCAAATTGATAAAATATTACCAGAATTAAAAAAAATCATTTAATAAACTTCATCATCTTCGGTTATTAAAACAAAACATTTTCGCATGGTAAAAAATAGACCTAGTTCAGGGGTTGATACTGTTGAAGCTGTGCTAGTTGGTGTAGGTCCTGATGTTGTGCCTGTGCCAGTAGTTGTAGGTCCTGATGTTGTGGTTACTGGTACAGATGGAGTACTTTCAGATGCAGATGTTGGTGGTGAACCATATTGTATATCTGTTTAGTTTGTCAAAAAGAGATATTTTAACATAGATACAATTCTTATTTTAAAGAATAATAGGTCTATTAAAGTTTCTAATTAACTGGACAATTGTTTAGCACTTGATGCTTTGCAGATAGCATTATGTCAAAAGCTACTAATAAAAGCTTTACCTATATTATGTCTTACCTTTACAAGCTTCAACTTTGGGCCTTTCGCTTATTGGTGATATGACCAGCACAGTTTGTAATTTAATAGCTTGCTCTATACTTTGAGCATTTACTTTCTGTGGTAAAATGTTTAGATTTAGATTTTAAAAAAATGTTATATTTTTTAGAGCAGGTTGGTTTGTCTAGTTTAAATTTAGTAGGCATTTTAAGCTACATGCTAAATGATGTTACTTACTACGAATTATAATATTTACTCAATAAATGGATATTTCACAAACGTTAATGTCTCAGATGAAACAAAACAATATAAATCAAAGATACCTCAAGAGTGAAAGCTTGTTTTGAACCACTAGGTCTTTCAAAGGCATTGTCATTTTCCCTGGTCACAACATATATTACGTTTGTGAATGAGAATATAGCCTTAACATTTTCCCCTGTAATATTGTAAAAGAATATATTTTATTTTAACAAAATATGATGTTGCATCAATAGACAAGACTCATTTAAAGATCTAGCATCAGCTGCATGCATATTTAAATTATATTTGCTCTCTTTGATATATTTAAATCTAAAGTGATATTGAGGATACAAAAATCAGTTTGAAAACATAATTGGCTAGTTGTAAAGTTAAGATCCGAAACAAGTAGGCTTACCATAGAAAGAAGCTATTGCTGCGTTTCCTGTTTCAGTATCATCTGTAAAAAAAATGGCCCACTTTTATAAGTATGAAATTAACATTTGTGACTTGAAAATAATGAAAAAAACTATATACATGTTTGTAAATAGTGATACAAATTATATAAACAAGTTAATTTCTAAGATTTTTAATTAGAAACTTGTTTAGTTAAAGTGAAGATTTAGCAAATTATAGCTGTAAAATCTTACCAAAACTAAATACCACAACATCTTCTCCAGAGAAAGATAACTGTTAAAAAAAAGATTTATAGTAAATATAGATGTTAAAAGGATATATTATTATATGTATTGGTTTGGAAATGCAATTCTTTTAATTTTCTTATTGTAAACACCTTTTGTAAAAATTCTAAACGTCGTCTAGTAATTAGTAAACATTTATTTTGTTAAAAGTATAAACAATATTAAGAGTTACACTTGCCTTTTCAGTAGGCAATAAAATTGATGTGTTGTCAGATGCAGCAATAATATTTTTTACAGCCTTATCTGTATTGTTAATGATAACAAAATCAAAGGGACTGCTATTATAAAAAGAGCTAGTTGAGACTAATTGGGCTGTAGTATCTGCTAGTACTGGAGTCATTTGAATTGAACATGGTGCTGCAGTTGTTGGTGTAGGTCCCGATGTTGTGCCTGTACCAGTGGTTGTAGGTCCTGATGTTGTGCCTGTACCAGTGGTTGTAGGTCCTGATGTTGTGCCTGTACCAATAGTTGTAGGTCCTGATGTTGTGCCTGTACCAGTAGTTGTAGGTCCTGATGTTGTGCCTGTACCAGTGGTTGTAGGTCCAGATGTTGTGCCTGTACCAGTGGTTGTACCAGTAGTTGTAGGTCCTGAAGTTGTGCCTGTTCCAGTGGTTGTAGGTCCTGATGTTGTGCCTGTACCAGTGGTTGTAGGTCCTGATGTTGTGCCTGTACCAGTGGTAGTAGGTCCTGATGTTGTGCCTGTACCAGTGGTTGTAGGTCCAGATGTTGTGCCTGTACCAGTGGTTGTAGGTCCTGATGTTCTGGTTGTACCAGTAGTTGTAGGTCCTGATGTTGTGCCTGTTCCAGTGGTTGTAGGTCCTGATGTTGTGCCTGCACCAGTGGTTGTAGGTCCTGATGTTGTGCCTGTACCAGTAGTTGTAGGTCCTGATGTTGTGGCTGTGCCAGTTGGTGTAGGCCCTCCTGTTGTGGCCGTGCCAGTTGGTGTAGGTTCTGATGGAAATTTATTTTTTTCAGCAAAATTACAAACAGTTTTAAAAAGTTGAATATTCTGAAATATTTAAAAATAACTATTTATGTAAACTAATTAGCAACAGTTTTATTATTTGTCCATTAGGTTAAGCACTCTTTACATTAAAGAGATGATTATGAAAAATTAAGTATTTCCTGTTGTTTCTGAACTCGTTTTTTATCTTACCTCTACAAGCTAAATATGTTGGCATCTCATTCCCCTCTTCTGTTAAAACATACACAGTGTCAGATTTTACAGCTTCTTCAACTACTTCTGGTGTATTATCCTAAGGTTAAACATTACATTTACATCATTAAAAATGTTATTTACATGTTTGTTTGTTTTGAAGAAACATTTTGTGTGTGTGTTAAGACTGGTATAAGCTAAAACTAGCTTTTTTAAAAGAATACAATGGCATATCCTTTTAAATGAAATTAATTAAACTTGAAAGATTTTTCTACAACATACAAGAGCCTAGGGAGAAAAATAGATATATGCACCATTAAAAATTAAATACCTTAATAGTAAAAGCTGTTCCACTTTCAGGTACGATTATGGATGTTTCATGTGTAAAAACGAAAGTGATTACAATTTTAAAGTCTTTATATTGAAGTAAAACACTGCCAAATTTCCCTGTAAAAAATGTCAAATTGTAAAATTGACAACAAATGCAATTTTATTTAAAAACATAAGGGTGCCTCAATAATATATGTATTACAAATCTAGCATTGGTTGCATGCACACTAAAGAAATAGTAACTTTCTTAATTATGCTCACCACTAGTGCAAAATCATAGAGCACATTTTTTATTTTAAAACTCAGGATCAGGTAGATGTTATGAAAACATAAAATAAAGCATACTAACCAAAGAAGTCATCAGCATCTCTCTTTCCTTTTTCAGTATTTGCTGCAAAATATGTCACAATTATGTTACAGATAATTTTGTAATTTGAAAAAGTTAGGTTTGATTCAAATTTATTTATTTGTATAGCACTACCAACAAACAACATATTACAAGCTCAGAGCACACTATCAAGCAGCAAAAACATACATAGAATAATAATATCTTTCAGTCAGACATTAGAGCTAACTAACTTTTAAATTAAACACTAATTATTAATTATTGGCTAATGCAGTAGAAATATATATTGTTTGAAATGTTGCAGTAAAAACTTACGAAATTGTACTACATTTACTTGGTTCCAAGGTAAAGTCTTCTGTTAAATAAAAGATGTATAAATAAGTAGTTGTCATTGTTAAATGGCAATTTCAAAGTTTATTTTATAAAACAGAAGTCACTAAAAAAAATATAAATAATTGTAACATTTAATTAAAAAAAATATAAAGAAAAAAATTTTAGTAAGCAGTCTAAATTTGTTTTATTAAAAAAGATAAATTTGTCCTTGCCTCATTTGTCTCGACTAAAATTTGTGCTGCTTTAGGGTAAATTTCTTTTACTGCGTGACCCTCATTTTCAATTATGGATAAGACGGGAGGATTTTCATTTGAAATAGGGTTGGTTGAAACTATTTCTGCTGTAGCATCAACATATCTTTGTGTCATTTCTAGTGAACAAAAAGCTGCAGTTGTTAGTGTAGGTCCTGATGTTGTGCCTGTACCAGTGGTTGTAGGTCCTGATGTTGTGCCTGTACCAGTGGTTGTAGGTCCTGATGTTGTGCCTGTACCAGTGGTTGTAGGTCCTGATGTTGTGCCTGTACCAGTGGTTGTAGGTCCTGATGTTGTACCTGTACCAGTGGTTGTAGGTCCTGATGTTGTGCCTGTACCAGTAGTTGTAGGTCCTGATGTTGTGCCTGTACCAGTGGTTGTAGGTCCTGATGTTGTGCCTGTACCAGTGGTTGTAGGTCCAGATGTTGTGCCTGTACCAGTGGTTGTACCAGTAGTTGTAGGTCCTGAAGTTGTGCCTGTTCCAGTGGTTGTAGGTCCTGATGTTGTGCCTGTACCAGTGGTAGTCGGTCCTGATGTTGTGCCTGTACCAGTGGTTGTACCAGTAGTTGTAGGTCCTGATGTTGTGCCTGTACCAGTGGTTGTAGGTCCTGATGTTGTGCCTGTAACAGTAGTTGTAGGCCCTGATGTTGTGCCTGTACCAGTAGTTGTAGGTCCTGATGTTGTGCCTGTACCAGTGGTTGTAGGTCCTGATGTTGTGCCTGTGCCAGTAGTTGTAGGTCCTGATGTTGTGGTTACTGGTACAGATGGAGTACTTTCAGATGCAGATGTTGGTGGTGAACCATATTGTATATCTGTTTAGTTTGTCAAAAATAGATATTTTAACATAGATACAATTCTTATTTTTAAAGAATAATAGGTCTAATAAAGTTTCTAACCAACTGGACAATGGTTTAGCACTTGATGCTTTGCAGATAGCATTATGTCAAAAGCTACTAATAAAAGCTTTACCTATATTATGTCTTACCTTTACAAGCTTCAAATTTGGGCCTTTCGCTTATTGGTGATATGACTAGCACAGTTTGTAATTTAGTAGCTTGCTCTATACTTTGAGCATTTACTTTCTGTGGTAAAATGTTTAGATTTAGATTTTAAAAAAATGTTATATTTTTTAGAGCAGGTTGGTTTGTCTAGTTTAAATTTAGTAGGCATTTTAAGCTACATGCTAAATGATGTTACTTACTACGAATTATAATATTTACTCAATAAATGGATATTTCACAAACGTTAATGTCTCAGATGAAACAAAACAATATAAATCAAAGATACCTCAAGAGTGAAAGCTTGTTTTGAGCCACTAGGTCTTTCAAAGGCATTGTCATTTTCCCTGGTCACAACATATATTACGTTTGTGAATGAGAATATAGCCTTAACATTTTCCCCTGTAATATTGTAAAAGAATATATTTTATTTTAACAAAATATGATGTTGCATCAATAGACAAGACTCATTTAAAGATCTAGCATCAGCTGCATGCATATTTAAATTATATTTGCTCTCTTTGATATATTTAAATCTAAAGTGATATTGAGGATACAAAAATCAGTTTGAAAACATAATTGGCTAGTTGTAAAGTTAAGATCCGAAACAAGTAGGCTTACCATAGAAAGAAGCTATTGCTGCGTTTCCTGTTTCAGTATCATCTGTAAAAAAAATGGCCCACTTTTATAAGTATGAAATTAACATTTGTGACTTGAAAATAATGAAAAAAACTATATACATGTTTGTAAATAGTGATACAAATTATATAAACAAGTTAATTTCTAAGATTTTTAATTAGAAACTTGTTTAGTTAAAGTGAAGATTTAGCAAATTATAGCTGTAAAATCTTACCAAAACTAAATACCACAACATCTTCTCCAGAGAAAGATAACTGTTAAAAAAGAGACTTATAGTAAATATAGATGTTAAAAGGATATATTATTATATGTATTGGTTTGGAAATGCAATTCTTTTAATTTTCTTATTGTAAACACCTTTTGTAAAAATTCTAAACGTCGTCTAGTAATTAGTAAACATTTATTTTGTTAAAAGTATAAACAATATTAAGAGTTACACTTGCCTTTTCAGTAGGCAATAAAATTGATGTGTTGTCAGATGCAGCAATAATATTTTTTACAGCCTTATCTGTATTGTTAATGATAACAAAATCAAAGGGACTGCTATTATAAAAAGAGCTAGTTGAGACTAATTGGGCTGTAGTATCTGCTAGTACTGGAGTCATTTGAATTGAACATGGTGCTGCAGTTGTTGGTGTAGGTCCCGATGTTGTGCCTGTACCAGTGGTTGTAGGTCCTGATGTTGTGCCTGTACCAGTGGTTGTAGGTCCTGATGTTGTGCCTGTACCAATAGTTGTAGGTCCTGATGTTGTGCCTGTACCAGTAGTTGTAGGTCCTGATGTTGTGCCTGTACCAGTGGTTGTAGGTCCAGATGTTGTGCCTGTACCAGTGGTTGTACCAGTAGTTGTAGGTCCTGAAGTTGTGCCTGTTCCAGTGGTTGTAGGTCCTGATGTTGTGCCTGTACCAGTGGTTGTAGGTCCTGATGTTGTGCCTGTACCAGTGGTAGTAGGTCCTGATGTTGTGCCTGTACCAGTAGTTGTAGGTCCTGATGTTGTGCCTGTACCAGTGGTTGTAGGTCCAGATGTTGTGCCTGTACCAGTGGTTGTAGGTCCTGATGTTGTGGTTGTACCAGTAGTTGTAGGTCCTGATGTTGTGCCTGTTCCAGTGGTTGTAGGTCCTGATGTTGTGGCTGTTCCAGTGGTTGTAGGTCCTGATGTTGTGCCTGCACCAGTGGTTGTAGGTCCTGATGTTGTGCCTGTACCAGTAGTTGTAGGTCCTGATGTTGTGGCTGTGCCAGTTGGTGTAGGCCCTCCTGTTGTGGCCGTGCCAGTTGGTGTAGGTTCTGATGGAAATTTATTTTTTTCAGCAAAATTACAAACAGTTTTAAAAAGTTGAATATTCTGAAATATTTAAAAATAACTATTTATGTAAACTAATTAGCAACAGTTTTATTATTTGTCCATTAGGTTAAGCACTCTTTACATTAAAGAGATGATTATGAAAAATTAAGTATTTCCTGTTGTTTCTGAACTCGTTTTTTATCTTACCTCTACAAGCTAAATATGTTGGCATCTCATTCCCCTCTTCTGTTAAAACATACACAGTGTCAGATTTTACAGCTTCTTCAACTACTTCTGGTGTATTATCCTAAGGTTAAACATTACATTTACATCATTAAAAATGTTATTTACATGTTTGTTTGTTTTGAAGAAACATTTTCTGTGTGTGTTAAGACTGGTATAAGCTAAAACTAGCTTTTTTAAAAGAATACAATGGCATATCCTTTTAAATGAAATTAATTAAACTTGAAAGATTTTTCTACAACATACAAGAGCCTAGGGAGAAAAATAGATAAATGGCACCATTAAAAATTAAATACCTTAATAGTAAAAGCTGTTCCACTTTCAGGTACGATTATGGATGTTTCATGTGTAAAAACGAAAGTGATTACAATTTTAAAGTCTTTATATTGAAGTAAAACACTGCCAAATTTCCCTGTAAAAAATGTCAAATTGTAAAATTGACAACAAATGCAATTTTATTCAAAAACATAAGGGTGCCTCAATAATATATGTATTACAAATCTAGCATTGGTTGCATGCACACTAAAGAAATAGTAACTTTCTTAATTATGCTTACCACTAGTGCAAAATCATAGAGCACATTTTTTATTTTAAAACTCAGGATCAGGTAGATGTTATGAAAACATAAAATAAAGCATACTAACCAAAGAAGTCATCAGCATCTCTCTTTCCTTTTTCAGTATTTGCTGCAAAATATGTCACAATTATGTTACAGATAATTTTGTAATTTGAAAAAGTTAGGTTTGATTCAAATTTATTTATTTGTATAGCACTACCAACAAACAACATATTACAAGCTCAGAGCACACTATCAAGCAGCAAAAACATACATAGAATAATAATATCTTTCAGTCAGACATTAGAGCTAACTAACTTTTAAATTAAACACTAATTATTAATTATTGGCTAATGCAGTAGAAAGATATATTGTTTGAAATGTTGCAGTAAAAACTTACGAAATTGTACTACATTTACTTGGTTCCAAGGTAAAGTCTTCTGTTAAATAAAAGATGTATAAATAAGTAGTTGTCATTGTTAAATGGCAATTTCAAAGTTTATTTTATAAAACAGAAGTCACTAAAAAAAATATAAATAATTTTAACATTTAATTTAAAAAAATATAAAGAAAAAAATTGTAGTAAGCAGTCTAAATTTGTTTTATTAAAAAAGATAAATTTGTCCTTGCCTCATTTGTCTCGACTAAAATTTGTGCTGCTTTAGGGTAAATTTCTTTTACTGCGTGACCCTCATTTTCAATTATGGATAAGACGGGAGGATTTTCATTTGAAATAGGGTTGGTTGAAACTATTTCTGCTGTAGCATCAACATATCTTTGTGTCATTTCTAGTGAACAAAAAGCTGCAGTTGTTAGTGTAGGTCCTGATGTTGTGCCTGTACCAGTGGTTGTAGGTCCTGATGTTGTGCCTGTACCAGTGGTTGTAGGTCCTGATGTTGTGCCTGTACCAGTGGTTGTAGGTCCTGATGTTGTGCCTGTACCAGTGGTTGTAGGTCCTGATGTTGTACCTGTACCAGTGGTTGTAGGTCCTGATGTTGTGCCTGTACCAGTAGTTGTAGGTCCTGATGTTGTGCCTGTACCAGTGGTTGTAGGTCCTGATGTTGTGCCTGTACCAGTGGTTGTAGGTCCAGATGTTGTGCCTGTACCAGTGGTTGTACCAGTAGTTGTAGGTCCTGAAGTTGTGCCTGTTCCAGTGGTTGTAGGTCCTGATGTTGTGCCTGTACTAGTGGTAGTCGGTCCTGATGTTGTGCCTGTACCAGTGGTTGTACCAGTAGTTGTAGGTCCTGATGTTGTGCCTGTACCAGTGGTTGTAGGTCCTGATGTTGTGCCTGTAACAGTAGTTGTAGGCCCTGATGTTGTGCCTGTACCAGTAGTTGTAGGTCCTGATGTTGTGCCTGTACCAGTGGTTGTAGGTCCTGATGTTGTGCCTGTGCCAGTAGTTGTAGGTCCTGATGTTGTGGTTACTGGTACAGATGGAGTACTTTCAGATGCAGATGTTGGTGGTGAACCATATTGTATATCTGTTTAGTTTGTCAAAAAGAGATATTTTAACATAGATACAATTCTTATTTTAAAGAATAATAGGTCTATTAAAGTTTCTAACCAACTGGACAATTGTTTAGCACTTGATGCTTTGCAGATAGCATTATGTCAAAAGCTACTAATAAAAGCTTTACCTATATTATGTCTTACCTTTACAAGCTTCAACTTTGGGCCTTTCGCTTATTGGTGATATGACCAGCACAGTTTGTAATTTAGTAGCTTGCTCTATACTTTGAGCATTTACTTTCTGTGGTAAAATGTTTAGATTTAGATTTTAAAAAAATGTTATTTTTTTTAGAGCAGGTTGGTTTGTCTAGTTTAAATTTAGTAGGCATTTTAAGCTACATGCTAAATGATGTTACTTACTACAAATTATAATATTTACTCAATAAATGGATATTTCACAAACGTTAATGTCTCACATGAAACAAAACAATATAAATCAAAGATACCTCAAGTGTGAAAGCTTGTTTTGAACCACTAGGTCTTTCAAAGGCATTGTCATTTTCCCTGGTCACAACATATATTACGTTTGTGAATGAGAATATAGCCTTAACATTTTCCCCTGTAATATTGTAAAAGAATATATTTTATTTTAACAAAATATGATGTTGCATCAATAGACAAGACTCATTTAAAGATCTAGCATCAGCTGCATGCATATTTAAATTATATTTGCTCTCTTTGATATATTTAAATCTAAAGTGATATTGAGGATACAAAAATCAGTTTGAAAACATAATTGGCTAGTTGTAAAGTTAAGATCCGAAACAAGTAGGCTTACCATAGAAAGAAGCTATTGCTGCGTTTCCTGTTTCAGTATCATCTTTAAAAAAAATGGCCCACTTTTATAAGTATGAAATTAACATTTGTGACTTGAAAATAATGAAAAAAACTATATACATGTTTGTAAATAGTGATACAAATTATATAAACAAGTTAATTTCTAAGATTTTTTATTACAAACTTGTTTAGTTAAAGTGAAGATTTAGCAAATTATAGCTGTAAAATCTTACCAAAACTAAATACCACAACATCTTCTCCAGAGAAAGATAACTGTTAAAAAAAAGATTTATAGTAAATATAGATGTTAAAAGGATATATTATTATATGTATTGGTTTGGAAATGCAATTCTTTTAATTTTCTTATTGTAAACACCTTTTGTAAAAATTCTAAACGTCGTCTAGTAATTAGTAAACATTTATTTTGTTAAAAGTATAAACAATATTAAGAGTTACACTTGCCTTTTCAGTAGGCAATAAAATTGATGTGTTGTCAGATGCAGCAATAATATTTTTTACAGCCTTATCTGTATTGTTAATGATAACAAAATCAAAGGGACTGCTATTATAAAAAGAGCTAGTTGAGACTAATTGGGCTGTAGTATCTGCTAGTACTGGAGTCATTTGAATTGAACATGGTGCTGCAGTTGTTGGTGTAGGTCCCGATGTTGTGCCTGTACCAGTGGTTGTAGGTCCTGATGTTGTGCCTGTACCAGTGGTTGTAGGTCCTGATGTTGTGCCTGTACCAATAGTTGTAGGTCCTGATGTTGTGCCTGTACCAGTAGTTGTAGGTCCTGATGTTGTGCCTGTACCAGTGGTTGTAGGTCCAGATGTTGTGCCTGTACCAGTGGTTGTACCAGTAGTTGTAGGTCCTGAAGTTGTGCCTGTTCCAGTGGTTGTAGGTCCTGATGTTGTGCCTGTACTAGTGGTTGTAGGTCCTGATGTTGTGCCTGTACCAGTGGTAGTAGGTCCTGATGTTGTGCCTGTACCAGTAGTTGTAGGTCCTGATGTTGTGCCTGTACCAGTGGTTGTAGGTCCAGATGTTGTGCCTGTACCAGTGGTTGTAGGTCCTGATGTTCTGGTTGTACCAGTAGTTGTAGGTCCTGATGTTGTGCCTGTTCCAGTGGTTGTAGATCCTGATGTTGTGCCTGCACCAGTGGTTGTAGGTCCTGATGTTGTGCCTGTACCAGTAGTTGTAGGTCCTGATGTTGTGGCTGTGCCAGTTGGTGTAGGCCCTCCTGTTGTGGCCGTGCCAGTTGGTGTAGGTTCTGATGGAAATTTATTTTTTTCAGCAAAATTACAAACAGTTTTAAAAAGTTGAATATTCTGAAATATTTAAAAATAACTATTTATGTAAACTAATTAGCAACAGTTTTATTATTTGTCCATTAGGTTAAGCACTCTTTACATTAAAGAGATGATTATGAAAAATTAAGTATTTCCTGTTGTTTCTGAACTCGTTTTTTATCTTACCTCTACAAGCTAAATATGTTGGCATCTCATTCCCCTCTTCTGTTAAAACATACACAGTGTCAGATTTAACAGCTTCTTCAACTACTTCTGGTGTATTATCCTAAGGTTAAACATTACATTTACATCATTAAAAATGTTATTTACATGTTTGTTTGTTTTGAAGAAACATTTTGTGTGTGTGTTAAGACTGGTATAAGCTAAAACTAGCTTTTTTAAAAGAATACAATGGCATATCCTTTTAAATGAAATTAATTAAACTTGAAAGATTTTTCTACAACATACAAGAGCCTAGGGAGAAAAATAGATAAATGGCACCATTAAAAATTAAATACCTTAATAGTAAAAGCTGTTCCACTTTCAGGTACGATTATGGATGTTTCATGTGTAAAAACGAAAGTGATTACAATTTTAAAGTCTTTATATTGAAGTAAAACACTGCCAAATTTCCCTGTAAAAAATGTCAAATTGTAAAATTGACAACAAATGCAATTTTATTTAAAAACATAAGGGTGCCTCAATAATATATGTATTACAAATCTAGCATTGGTTGCATGCACACTAAAGAAATAGTAACTTTCTTAATTATGCTTACCACTAGTGCAAAATCATAGAGCACATTTTTTATTTTAAAACTCAGGATCAGGTAGATGTTATGAAACATAAAATAAAGCATACTAACCAAAGAAGTCATCAGCATCTCTCTTTCCTTTTTCAGTATTTGCTGCAAAATATGTCACAATTATGTTACAGATAATTTTGTAATTTGAAAAAGTTAGGTTTGATTCAAATTTATTTATTTGTATAGCACTACCAACAAACAACATATTACAAGCTCAGAGCACACTATCAAGCAGCAAAAACATACATAGAATAATAATATCTTTCAGTCAGACATTAGAGCTAACTAACTTTTAAATTAAACACTAATTATTAATTATTGGCTAATGCAGTAGAAAGATATATTGTTTGAATTGTTGCAGTAAAAACTTACGAAATTGTACTACATTTACTTGGTTCCAAGGTAAAGTCTTCTGTTAAATAAAAGATGTATAAATAAGTAGTTGTCATTGTTAAATGGCAATTTCAAAGTTTATTTTATAAAACAGAAGTCACTAAAAAAAATATAAATAATTTTAACATTTAATTTAAAAAAATATAAAGAAAAAAATTGTAGTAAGCAGTCTAAATTTGTTTTATTAAAAAAGATAAATTTGTCCTTGCCTCATTTGTCTCGACTAAAATTTGTGCTGCTTTAGGGTAAATTTCTTTTACTGCGTGACCCTCATTTTCAATTATGGATAAGACGGGAGGATTTTCATTTGAAATAGGGTTGGTTGAAACTATTTCTGCTGTAGCATCAACATATCTTTGTGTCATTTCTAGTGAACAAAAAGCTGCAGTTGTTAGTGTAGGTCCTGATGTTGTGCCTGTACCAGTGGTTGTAGGTCCTGATGTTGTGCCTGTACCAGTGGTTGTAGGTCCTGATGTTGTGCCTGTACCAGTGGTTGTAGGTCCTGATGTTGTGCCTGTACCAGTGGTTGTAGGTCCTGATGTTGTACCTGTACCAGTGGTTGTAGGTCCTGATGTTGTGCCTGTACCAGTAGTTGTAGGTCCTGATGTTGTGCCTGTACCAGTGGTTGTAGGTCCTGATGTTGTGCCTGTACCAGTGGTTGTAGGTCCAGATGTTGTGCCTGTACCAGTGGTTGTACCAGTAGTTGTAGGTCCTGAAGTTGTGCCTGTTCCAGTGGTTGTAGGTCCTGATGTTGTGCCTGTACCAGTGGTAGTCGGTCCTGATGTTGTGCCTGTACCAGTAGTTGTAGGTCCTGATGTTGTGCCTGTACCAGTGGTTGTAGGTCCTGATGTTGTGCCTGTAACAGTAGTTGTAGGCCCTGATGTTGTGCCTGTACCAGTAGTTGTAGGTCCTGATGTTGTGCCTGTACCAGTGGTTGTAGGTCCTGATGTTGTGCCTGTGCCAGTAGTTGTAGGTCCTGATGTTGTGGTTACTGGTACAGATGGAGTACTTTCAGATGCAGATGTTGGTGGTGAACCATATTGTATATCTGTTTAGTTTGTCAAAAATAGATATTTTAACATAGATACAATTCTTATTTTTAAAGAATAATAGGTCTAATAAAGTTTCTAACCAACTGGACAATGGTTTAGCACTTGATGCTTTGCAGATAGCATTATGTCAAAAGCTACTAATAAAAGCTTTACCTATATTATGTCTTACCTTTACAAGCTTCAAATTTGGGCCTTTCGCTTATTGGTGATATGACCAGCACAGTTTGTAATTTAGTAGCTTGCTCTATACTTTGAGCATTCACTTTCTGTGGTAAAATGTTTAGATTTAGATTTTAAAAAAATGTTATATTTTTTAGAGCAGGTTGGTTTGTCTAGTTTAAATTTAGTAGGCATTTTAAGCTACATGCTAAATGATGTTACTTACTACGAATTATAATATTTACTCAATAAATGGATATTTCACAAACGTTAATGTCTCAGATGAAACAAAACAATATAAATCAAAGATACCTCAAGAGTGAAAGCTTGTTTTGAACCACTAGGTCTTTCAAAGGCATTGTCATTTTCCCTGGTCACAACATATATTACGTTTGTGAATGAGAATATAGCCTTAACATTTTCCCCTGTAATATTGTAAAAGAATATATTTTATTTTAACAAAATATGATGTTGCATCAATAGACAAGACTCATTTAAAGATCTAGCATCAGCTGCATGCATATTTAAATTATATTTGCTCTCTTTGATATATTTAAATCTAAAGTGATATTGAGGATACAAAAATCAGTTTGAAAACATAATTGGCTAGTTGTAAAATTAAGATCCGAAACAAGTAGGCTTACCATAGAAAGAAGCTATTGCTGCGTTTCCTGTTTCAGTATCATCTGTAAAAAAAATGGCCCACTTTTATAAGTATGAAATTAACATTTGTGACTTGAAAATAATGAAAAAAACTATATACATGTTTGTAAATAGTAATACAAATTATATAAACAAGTTAATTTCTAAGATTTTAAATTAGAAACTTGTTTAGTTAAAGTGAAGATTTAGCAAATTATAGCTGTAAAATCTTACCAAAACTAAATACCACAACATCTTCTCCAGAGAAAGATAACTGTTAAAAAAAAGATTTATAGTAAATATAGATGTTAAAAGGATATATTATTATATGTATTGGTTTGGAAATGCAATTCTTTTAATTTTCTTATTGTAAACACCTTTTGTAAAAATTCTAAACGTCGTCTAGTAATTAGTAAACATTTATTTTGTTAAAAGTATAAACAATATTAAGAGTTACACTTGCCTTTTCAGTAGGCAATAAAATTGATGTGTTGTCAGATGCAGCAATAATATTTTTTACAGCCTTATCTGTATTGTTAATGATAACAAAATCAAAGGGACTGCTATTATAAAAAGAGCTAGTTGAGACTAATTGGGCTGTAGTATCTGCTAGTACTGGAGTCATTTGAATTGAACATGGTGCTGCAGTTGTTGGTGTAGGTCCCGATGTTGTGCCTGTACCAGTGGTTGTAGGTCCTGATGTTGTGCCTGTACCAGTGGTTGTAGGTCCTGATGTTGTGCCTGTACCAATAGTTGTAGGTCCTGATGTTGTGCCTGTACCAGTAGTTGTAGGTCCTGATGTTGTGCCTGTACCAGTGGTTGTAGGTCCAGATGTTGTGCCTGTACCAGTGGTTGTACCAGTAGTTGTAGGTCCTGAAGTTGTGCCTGTTCCAGTGGTTGTAGGTCCTGATGTTGTGCCTGTACCAGTGGTAGTAGGTCCTGATGTTGTGCCTGTACCAGTGGTTGTAGGTCCAGATGTTGTGCCTGTACCAGTGGTTGTAGGTCCTGATGTTGTGGTTGTACCAGTAGTTGTAGGTCCTGATGTTGTGCCTGTACCAGTGGTTGTAGGTCCTGATGTTGTGCCTGTACCAGTGGTTGTAGGTCCTGATGTTGTGCCTGTACCAGTGGTTGTAGGTCCTGATGTTGTGCCTGTACCAGTGGTTGTAGGTCCTGATGTTGTACCTGTACCAGTGGTTGTAGGTCCTGATGTTGTGCCTGTACCAGTAGTTGTAGGTCCTGATGTTGTGCCTGTACCAGTGGTTGTAGGTCCTGATGTTGTGCCTGTACCAGTGGTTGTAGGTCCAGATGTTGTGCCTGTACCAGTGGTTGTACCAGTAGTTGTAGGTCCTGAAGTTGTGCCTGTTCCAGTGGTTGTAGGTCCTGATGTTGTGCCTGTACCAGTGGTAGTCGGTCCTGATGTTGTGCCTGTACCAGTGGTTGTACCAGTAGTTGTAGGTCCTGATGTTGTGCCTGTACCAGTGGTTGTAGGTCCTGATGTTGTGCCTGTAACAGTAGTTGTAGGCCCTGATGTTGTGCCTGTACCAGTAGTTGTAGGTCCTGATGTTGTGCCTGTACCAGTGGTTGTAGGTCCTGATGTTGTGCCTGTGCCAGTAGTTGTAGGTCCTGATGTTGTGGTTACTGGTACAGATGGAGTACTTTCAGATGCAGATGTTGGTGGTGAACCATATTGTATATCTGTTTAGTTTGTCAAAAATAGATATTTTAACATAGATACAATTCTTTTTTTTAAAGAATAATAGGTCTAATAAAGTTTCTAACCAACTGGACAATGGTTTAGCACTTGATGCTTTGCAGATAGCATTATGTCAAAAGCTACTAATAAAAGCTTTACCTATATTATGTCTTACCTTTACAAGCTTCAAATTTGGGCCTTTCGCTTATTGGTGATATGACCAGCACAGTTTGTAATTTAGTAGCTTGCTCTATACTTTGAGCATTTACTTTCTGTGGTAAAATGTTTAGATTTAGATTTAAAAAAAATGTTATATTTTTTAGAGCAGGTTGGTTTGTCTAGTTTAAATTTAGTAGGCATTTTAAGCTACATGCTAAATGATGTTACTTACTACGAATTATAATATTTACTCAATAAATGGATATTTCACAAACGTTAATGTCTCAGATGAAACAAAACAATATAAATCAAAGATACCTCAAGAGTGAAAGCTTGTTTTGAACCACTAGGTCTTTCAAAGGCATTGTCATTTTCCCTGGTCACAACATATATTACGTTTGTGAATGAGAATATAGCCTTAACATTTTCCCCTGTAATATTGTAAAAGAATATATTTTATTTTAACAAAATATGATGTTGCATTAATAGACAAGACTCATTTAAAGATCTAGCATCAGCTGCATGCATATTTAAATTATATTTGCTCTCTTTGATATATTTAAATCTAAAGTGATATTGAGGATACAAAAATCAGTTTGAAAACATAATTGGCTAGTTGTAAAGTTAAGATCCGAAACAAGTAGGCTTACCATAGAAAGAAGCTATTGCTGCGTTTCCTGTTTCAGTATCATCTGTAAAAAAAATGGCCCACTTTTATAAGTATGAAATTAACATTTGTGACTTGAAAATAATGAAAAAAACTATATACATGTTTGTAAATAGTGATACAAATTATATAAACAAGTTAATTTCTAAGATTTTTAATTAGAAACTTGTTTAGTTAAAGTGAAGATTTAGCAAACTATAGCTGTAAAATCTTACCAAAACTAAATACCACAACATCTTCTCCAGAGAAAGATAACTGTTAAAAAAGAGATTTATAGTAAATATAGATGTTAAAAGGATATATTATTATATGTATTGGTTTGGAAATGCAATTCTTTTAATTTTCTTATTGTAAACACCTTTTGTAAAAATTTTAAACGTCGTCTAGTAATTAGTAAACATTTATTTTGTTAAAAGTATAAACAATATTAAGAGTTACACTTGCCTTTTCAGTAGGCAATAAAATTGATGTGTTGTCAGATGCAGCAATAATATTTTTTACAGCCTTATCTGTATTGTTAATGATAACAAAATCAAAGGGACTGCTATTATAAAAAGAGCTAGTTGAGACTAATTGGGCTGTAGTATCTGCTAGTACTGGAGTCATTTGAATTGAACATGGTGCTGCAGTTGTTGGTGTAGGTCCCGATGTTGTGCCTGTACCAGTGGTTGTAGGTCCTGATGTTGTGCCTGTACCAGTGGTTGTAGGTCCTGATGTTGTGCCTGTACCAATAGTTGTAGGTCCTGATGTTGTGCCTGTACCAGTAGTTGTAGGTCCTGATGTTGTGCCTGTACCAGTGGTTGTAGGTCCAGATGTTGTGCCTGTACCAGTGGTTGTACCAGTAGTTGTAGGTCCTGAAGTTGTGCCTGTTCCAGTGGTTGTAGGTCCTGATGTTGTGCCTGTACCAGTGGTTGTAGGTCCTGATGTTGTGCCTGTAACAGTAGTTGTAGGCCCTGATGTTGTGCCTGTACCAGTAGTTGTAGGTCCTGATGTTGTGCCTGTACCAGTGGTTGTAGGTCCTGATGTTGTGCCTGTGCCAGTAGTTGTAGGTCCTGATGTTGTGGTTACTGGTACAGATGGAGTACTTTCAGATGCAGATGTTGGTGGTGAACCATATTGTATATCTGTTTAGTTTGTCAAAAATAGATATTTTAACATAGATACAATTCTTTTTTTTAAAGAATAATAGGTCTAATAAAGTTTCTAACCAACTGGACAATGGTTTAGCACTTGATGCTTTGCAGATAGCATTATGTCAAAAGCTACTAATAAAAACCTTTACCTATATTATGTCTTACCTTTACAAGCTTCAAATTTGGGCCTTTCGCTTATTGGTGATATGACCAGCACAGTTTGTAATTTAGTAGCTTGCTCTATACTTTGAGCATTTACTTTCTGTGGTAAAATGTTTAGATTTAGATTTAAAAAAAAATGTTATATTTTTTAGAGCAGGTTGGTTTGTCTAGTTTAAATTTAGTAGGCATTTTAAGCTACATGCTAAATGATGTTACTTACTACGAATTATAATATTTACTCAATAAATGGATATTTCACAAACGTTAATGTCTCAGATGAAACAAAACAATATAAATCAAAGATACCTCAAGAGTGAAAGCTTGTTTTGAACCACTAGGTCTTTCAAAGGCATTGTCATTTTCCCTGGTCACAACATATATTACGTTTGTGAATGAGAATATAGCCTTAACATTTTCCCCTGTAATATTGTAAAAGAATATATTTTATTTTAACAAAATATGATGTTGCATCAATAGACAAGACTCATTTAAAGATCTAGCATCAGCTGCATGCATATTTAAATTATATTTGCTCTCTTTGATATATTTAAATCTAAAGTGATATTGAGGATACAAAAATCAGTTTGAAAACATAATTGGCTAGTTGTAAAGTTAAGATCCGAAACAAGTAGGCTTACCATAGAAAGAAGCTATTGCTGCGTTTCCTGTTTCAGTATCATCTGTAAAAAAAATGGCCCACTTTTATAAGTATGAAATTAACATTTGTGACTTGAAAATAATGAAAAAAACTATATACATGTTTGTAAATAGTGATACAAATTATATAAACAAGTTAATTTCTAAGATTTTTAATTAGAAACTTGTTTAGTTAAAGTGAAGATTTAGCAAATTATAGCTGTAAAATCTTACCAAAACTAAATACCACAACATCTTCTCCAGAGAAAGATAACTGTTAAAAAAGAGGTTTATAGTAAATATAGATGTTAAAAGGATATATTATTATATGTATTGGTTTGGAAATGCAATTCTTTTAATTTTCTTATTGTAAACACCTTTTGTAAAAATTCTAAACGTCGTCTAGTAATTAGTAAACATTTATTTTGTTAAAAGTATAAACAATATTAAGAGTTACACTTGCCTTTTCAGTAGGCAATAAAATTGATGTGTTGTCAGATGCAGCAATAATATTTTTTACAGCCTTATCTGTATTGTTAATGATAACAAAATCAAAGGGACTGCTATTATAAAAAGAGCTAGTTGAGACTAATTGGGCTGTAGTATCTGCTAGTACTGGAGTCATTTGAATTGAACATGGTGCTGCAGTTGTTGGTGTAGGTCCCGATGTTGTGCCTGTACCAGTGGTTGTAGGTCCTGATGTTGTGCCTGTACCAGTGGTTGTAGGTCCTGATGTTGTGCCTGTACCAATAGTTGTAGGTCCTGATGTTGTGCCTGTACCAGTAGTTGTAGGTCCTGATGTTGTGCCTGTACCAGTGGTTGTAGGTCCAGATGTTGTGCCTGTACCAGTGGTTGTACCAGTAGTTGTAGGTCCTGAAGTTGTGCCTGTTCCAGTGGTTGTAGGTCCTGATGTTGTGCCTGTACCAGTGGTTGTAGGTCCTGATGTTGTGCCTGTACCAGTGGTAGTAGGTCCTGATGTTGTGCCTGTACCAGTAGTTGTAGGTCCAGATGTTGTGCCTGTACCAGTGGTTGTAGGTCCTGATGTTGTGGTTGTACCAGTAGTTGTAGGTCCTGATGTTGTGCCTGTACCAGTGGTTGTAGGTCCTGATGTTGTGCCTGTACCAGTGGTTGTAGGTCCTGATGTTGTGCCTGTACCAGTGGTTGTAGGTCCTGATGTTGTGCCTGTACCAGTGGTTGTAGGTCCTGATGTTGTACCTGTACCAGTGGTTGTAGGTCCTGATGTTGTGCCTGTACCAGTAGTTGTAGGTCCTGATGTTGTGCCTGTACCAGTGGTTGTAGGTCCTGATGTTGTGCCTGTACCAGTGGTTGTAGGTCCAGATGTTGTGCCTGTACCAGTGGTTGTACCAGTAGTTGTAGGTCCTGAAGTTGTGCCTGTTCCAGTGGTTGTAGGTCCTGATGTTGTGCCTGTACCAGTGGTAGTCGGTCCTGATGTTGTGCCTGTACCAGTGGTTGTACCAGTAGTTGTAGGTCCTGATGTTGTGCCTGTAACAGTAGTTGTAGGCCCTGATGTTGTGCCTGTACCAGTAGTTGTAGGTCCTGATGTTGTGCCTGTACCAGTGGTTGTAGGTCCTGATGTTGTGCCTGTGCCAGTAGTTGTAGGTCCTGATGTTGTGGTTACTGGTACAGATGGAGTACTTTCAGATGCAGATGTTGGTGGTGAACCATATTGTATATCTGTTTAGTTTGTCAAAAATAGATATTTTAACATAGATACAATTCTTTTTTTTAAAGAATAATAGGTCTAATAAAGTTTCTAACCAACTGGACAATGGTTTAGCACTTGATGCTTTGCAGATAGCATTATGTCAAAAGCTACTAATAAAAGCTTTACCTATATTATGTCTTACCTTTACAAGCTTCAAATTTGGGCCTTTCGCTTATTGGTGATATGACCAGCACAGTTTGTAATTTAGTAGCTTGCTCTATACTTTGAGCATTTACTTTCTGTGGTAAAATGTTTAGATTTAGATTTTAAAAAAATGTTATATTTTTTAGAGCAGGTTGGTTTGTCTAGTTTAAATTTAGTAGGCATTTTAAGCTACATGCTAAATGATGTTACTTACTACGAATTATAAAATTTACTCAATAAATGGATATTTCACAAACGTTAATGTCTCAGATGAAACAAAACAATATAAATCAAAGATACCTCAAGAGTGAAAGCTTGTTTTGAACCACTAGGTCTTTCAAAGGCATTGTCATTTTCCCTGGTCACAACATATATTACGTTTGTGAATGAGAATATAGCCTTAACATTTTCCCCTGTAATATTGTAAAAGAATATATTTTATTTTAACAAAATATGATGTTGCATCAATAGACAAGACTCATTTAAAGATCTAGCATCAGCTGCATGCATATTTAAATTATATTTGCTCTCTTTGATATATTTAAATCTAAAGTGATATTGAGGATACAAAAATCAGTTTGAAAACATAATTGGCTAGTTGTAAAGTTAAGATCCGAAACAAGTAGGCTTACCATAGAAAGAAGCTATTGCTGCGTTTCCTGTTTCAGTATCATCTGTAAAAAAAATGGCCCACTTTTATAAGTATGAAATTAACATTTGTGACTTGAAAATAATGAAAAAAACTATATACATGTTTGTAAATAGTGATACAAATTATATAAACAAGTTAATTTCTAAGATTTTTAATTAGAAACTTGTTTACTTAAAGTGAAGATTTAGCAAATTATAGCTGTAAAATCTTACCAAAACTAAATACCACAACATCTTCTCCAGAGAAAGATAACTGTTAAAAAAGAGATTTATAGTAAATATAGATGTTAAAAGGATATATTATTATATGTATTGGTTTGGAAATGCAATTCTTTTAATTTTCTTATTGTAAACACCTTTTGTAAAAATTCTAAACGTCGTCTAGTAATTAGTAAACATTTATTTTGTTAAAAGTATAAACAATATTAAGAGTTACACTTGCCTTTTCAGTAGGCAATAAAATTGATGTGTTGTCAGATGCAGCAATAATATTTTTTACAGCCTTATCTGTATTGTTAATGATAACAAAATCAAAGGGACTGCTATTATAAAAAGAGCTAGTTGAGACTAATTGGGCTGTAGTATCTGCTAGTACTGGAGTCATTTGAATTGAACATGGTGCTGCAGTTGTTGGTGTAGGTCCCGATGTTGTGCCTGTACCAGTGGTTGTAGGTCCTGATGTTGTGCCTGTACCAGTGGTTGTAGGTCCTGATGTTGTGCCTGTACCAATAGTTGTAGGTCCTGATGTTGTGCCTGTACCAGTAGTTGTAGGTCCTGATGTTGTGCCTGTACCAGTGGTTGTAGGTCCAGATGTTGTGCCTGTACCAGTGGTTGTACCAGTAGTTGTAGGTCCTGAAGTTGTGCCTGTTCCAGTGGTTGTAGGTCCTGATGTTGTGCCTGTACCAGTGGTTGTAGGTCCTGATGTTGTGCCTGTACCAGTGGTAGTAGGTCCTGATGTTGTGCCTGTACCAGTGGTTGTAGGTCCAGATGTTGTGCCTGTACCAGTGGTTGTAGGTCCTGATGTTGTGGTTGTACCAGTAGTTGTAGGTCCTGATGTTGTGCCTGTACCAGTGGTTGTAGGTCCTGATGTTGTGCCTGTACCAGTGGTTGTAGGTCCTGATGTTGTGCCTGTACCAGTGGTTGTAGGTCCTGATGTTGTGCCTGTACCAGTGGTTGTAGGTCCTGATGTTGTACCTGTACCAGTGGTTGTAGGTCCTGATGTTGTGCCTGTACCAGTAGTTGTAGGTCCTGATGTTGTGCCTGTACCAGTGGTTGTAGGTCCTGATGTTGTGCCTGTACCAGTGGTTGTAGGTCCAGATGTTGTGCCTGTACCAGTGGTTGTACCAGTAGTTGTAGGTCCTGAAGTTGTGCCTGTTCCAGTGGTTGTAGGTCCTGATGTTGTGCCTGTACCAGTGGTAGTCGGTCCTGATGTTGTGCCTGTACCAGTGGTTGTACCAGTAGTTGTAGGTCCTGATGTTGTGCCTGTACCAGTGGTTGTAGGTCCTGATGTTGTGCCTGTAACAGTAGTTGTAGGCCCTGATGTTGTGCCTGTACCAGTAGTTGTAGGTCCTGATGTTGTGCCTGTACCAGTGGTTGTAGGTCCTGATGTTGTGCCTGTGCCAGTAGTTGTAGGTCCTGATGTTGTGGTTACTGGTACAGATGGAGTACTTTCAGATGCAGATGTTGGTGGTGAACCATATTGTATATCTGTTTAGTTTGTCAAAAATAGATATTTTAACATAGATACAATTCTTTTTTTTAAAGAATAATAGGTCTAATAAAGTTTCTAACCAACTGGACAATGGTTTAGCACTTGATGCTTTGCAGATAGCATTATGTCAAAAGCTACTAATAAAAGCTTTACCTATATTATGTCTTACCTTTACAAGCTTCAAATTTGGGCCTTTCGCTTATTGGTGATATGACCAGCACAGTTTGTAATTTAGTAGCTTGCTCTATACTTTGAGCATTTACTTTCTGTGGTAAAATGTTTAGATTTAGATTTAAAAAAAATGTTATATTTTTTAGAGCAGGTTGGTTTGTCTAGTTTAAATTTAGTAGGCATTTTAAGCTACATGCTAAATGATGTTACTTACTACGAATTATAAAATTTACTCAATAAATGGATATTTCACAAACGTTAATGTCTCAGATGAAACAAAACAATATAAATCAAAGATACCTCAAGAGTGAAAGCTTGTTTTGAACCACTAGGTCTTTCAAAGGCATTGTCATTTTCCCTGGTCACAACATATATTACGTTTGTGAATGAGAATATAGCCTTAACATTTTCCCCTGTAATATTGTAAAAGAATATATTTTATTTTAACAAAATATGATGTTGCATTAATAGACAAGACTCATTTAAAGATCTAGCATCAGCTGCATGCATATTTAAATTATATTTGCTCTCTTTGATATATTTAAATCTAAAGTGATATTGAGGATACAAAAATAAGTTTGAAAACATAATTGGCTAGTTGTAAAGTTAAGATCCGAAACAAGTAGGCTTACCATAGAAAGAAGCTATTGCTGCGTTTCCTGTTTCAGTATCATCTGTAAAAAAAATGGCCCACTTTTATAAGTATGAAATTAACATTTGTGACTTGAAAATAATGAAAAAAACTATATACATGTTTGTAAATAGTGATACAAATTATATAAACAAGTTAATTTCTAAGATTTTTAATTAGAAACTTGTTTAGTTAAAGTGAAGATTTAGCAAATTATAGCTGTAAAATCTTACCAAAACTAAATACCACAACGTCTTCTCCAGAGAAAGATAACTGTTAAAAAAGAGATTTATAGTAAATATAGATGTTAAAAGGATATATTATTATATGTATTGGTTTGGAAATGCAATTCTTTTAATTTTCTTATTGTAAACACCTTTTGTAAAAATTCTAAACGTCGTCTAGTAATTAGTAAACATTTATTTTGTTAAAAGTATAAACAATATTAAGAGTTACACTTGCCTTTTCAGTAGGCAATAAAATTGATGTGTTGTCAGATGCAGCAATAATATTTTTTACAGCCTTATCTGTATTGTTAATGATAACAAAATCAAAGGGACTGCTATTATAAAAAGAGCTAGTTGAGACTAATTGGGCTGTAGTATCTGCTAGTACTGGAGTCATTTGAATTGAACATGGTGCTGCAGTTGTTGGTGTAGGTCCCGATGTTGTGCCTGTACCAGTGGTTGTAGGTCCTGATGTTGTGCCTGTACCAGTGGTTGTAGGTCCTGATGTTGTGCCTGTACCAATAGTTGTAGGTCCTGATGTTGTGCCTGTACCAGTAGTTGTAGGTCCTGATGTTGTGCCTGTACCAGTGGTTGTAGGTCCAGATGTTGTGCCTGTACCAGTGGTTGTACCAGTAGTTGTAGGTCCTGAAGTTGTGCCTGTTCCAGTGGTTGTAGGTCCTGATGTTGTGCCTGTACCAGTGGTTGTAGGTCCTGATGTTGTGCCTGTAACAGTAGTTGTAGGCCCTGATGTTGTGCCTGTACCAGTAGTTGTAGGTCCTGATGTTGTGCCTGTACCAGTGGTTGTAGGTCCTGATGTTGTGCCTGTGCCAGTAGTTGTAGGTCCTGATGTTGTGGTTACTGGTACAGATGGAGTACTTTCAGATGCAGATGTTGGTGGTGAACCATATTGTATATCTGTTTAGTTTGTCAAAAATAGATATTTTAACATAGATACAATTCTTTTTTTTAAAGAATAATAGGTCTAATAAAGTTTCTAACCAACTGGACAATGGTTTAGCACTTGATGCTTTGCAGATAGCATTATGTCAAAAGCTACTAATAAAAACCTTTACCTATATTATGTCTTACCTTTACAAGCTTCAAATTTGGGCCTTTCACTTATTGGTGATATGACCAGCACAGTTTGTAATTTAGTAGCTTGCTCTATACTTTGAGCATTTACTTTCTGTGGTAAAATGTTTAGATTTAGATTTAAAAAAAAATGTTATATTTTTTAGAGCAGGTTGGTTTGTCTAGTTTAAATTTAGTAGGCATTTTAAGCTACATGCTAAATGATGTTACTTACTACGAATTATAATATTTACTCAATAAATGGATATTTCACAAACGTTAATGTCTCAGATGAAACAAAACAATATAAATCAAAGATACCTCAAGAGTGAAAGCTTGTTTTGAACCACTAGGTCTTTCAAAGGCATTGTCATTTTCCCTGGTCACAACATATATTACGTTTGTGAATGAGAATATAGCCTTAACATTTTCCCCTGTAATATTGTAAAAGAATATATTTTATTTTAACAAAATATGATGTTGCATCAATAGACAAGACTCATTTAAAGATCTAGCATCAGCTGCATGCATATTTAAATTATATTTGCTCTCTTTGATATATTTAAATCTAAAGTGATATTGAGGATACAAAAATCAGTTTGAAAACATAATTGGCTAGTTGTAAAGTTAAGATCCGAAACAAGTAGGCTTACCATAGAAAGAAGCTATTGCTGCGTTTCCTGTTTCAGTATCATCTGTAAAAAAAATGGCCCACTTTTATAAGTATGAAATTAACATTTGTGACTTGAAAATAATGAAAAAAACTATATACATGTTTGTAAATAGTGATACAAATTATATAAACAAGTTAATTTCTAAGATTTTTAATTAGAAACTTGTTTAGTTAAAGTGAAGATTTAGCAAATTATAGCTGTAAAATCTTACCAAAACTAAATACCACAACATCTTCTCCAGAGAAAGATAACTGTTAAAAAAGAGACTTATAGTAAATATAGATGTTAAAAGGATATATTATTATATGTATTGGTTTGGAAATGCAATTCTTTTAATTTTCTTATTGTAAACACCTTTTGTAAAAATTCTAAACGTCGTCTAGTAATTAGTAAACATTTATTTTGTTAAAAGTATAAACAATATTAAGAGTTACACTTGCTTTTTCAGTAGGCAATAAAATTGATGTGTTGTCAGATGCAGCAATAATATTTTTTACAGCCTTATCTGTATTGTTAATGATAACAAAATCAAAGGGACTGCTATTATAAAAAGAGCTAGTTGAGACTAATTGGGCTGTAGTATCTGCTAGTACTGGAGTCATTTGAATTGAACATGGTGCTGCAGTTGTTGGTGTAGGTCCCGATGTTGTGCCTGTACCAGTGGTTGTAGGTCCTGATGTTGTGCCTGTACCAGTGGTTGTAGGTCCTGATGTTGTGCCTGTACCAATAGTTGTAGGTCCTGATGTTGTGCCTGTACCAGTAGTTGTAGGTCCTGATGTTGTGCCTGTACCAGTGGTTGTAGGTCCAGATGTTGTGCCTGTACCAGTGGTTGTACCAGTAGTTGTAGGTCCTGAAGTTGTGCCTGTTCCAGTGGTTGTAGGTCCTGATGTTGTGCCTGTACCAGTGGTTGTAGGTCCTGATGTTGTGCCTGTAACAGTAGTTGTAGGCCCTGATGTTGTGCCTGTACCAGTAGTTGTAGGTCCTGATGTTGTGCCTGTACCAGTGGTTGTAGGTCCTGATGTTGTGCCTGTGCCAGTAGTTGTAGGTCCTGATGTTGTGGTTACTGGTACAGATGGAGTACTTTCAGATGCAGATGTTGGTGGTGAACCATATTGTATATCTGTTTAGTTTGTCAAAAATAGATATTTTAACATAGATACAATTCTTTTTTTTAAAGAATAATAGGTCTAATAAAGTTTCTAACCAACTGGACAATGGTTTAGCACTTGATGCTTTGCAGAAAGCATTATGTCAAAAGCTACTAATAAAAACCTTTACCTATATTATGTCTTACCTTTACAAGCTTCAAATTTGGGCCTTTCACTTATTGGTGATATGACCAGCACAGTTTGTAATTTAGTAGCTTGCTCTATACTTTGAGCATTTACTTTCTGTGGTAAAATGTTTAGATTTAGATTTAAAAAAAAATGTTATATTTTTTAGAGCAGGTTGGTTTGTCTAGTTTAAATTTAGTAGGCATTTTAAGCTACATGCTAAATGATGTTACTTACTACGAATTATAATATTTACTCAATAAATGGATATTTCACAAACGTTAATGTCTCAGATGAAACAAAACAATATAAATCAAAGATACCTCAAGAGTGAAAGCTTGTTTTGAACCACTAGGTCTTTCAAAGGCATTGTCATTTTCCCTGGTCACAACATATATTACGTTTGTGAATGAGAATATAGCCTTAACATTTTCCCCTGTAATATTGTAAAAGAATATATTTTATTTTAACAAAATATGATGTTGCATCAATAGACAAGACTCATTTAAAGATCTAGCATCAGCTGCATGCATATTTAAATTATATTTGCTCTCTTTGATATATTTAAATCTAAAGTGATATTGAGGATACAAAAATCAGTTTGAAAACATAATTGGCTAGTTGTAAAGTTAAGATCCGAAACAAGTAGGCTTACCATAGAAAGAAGCTATTGCTGCGTTTCCTGTTTCAGTATCATCTGTAAAAAAAATGGCCCACTTTTATAAGTATGAAATTAACATTTGTGACTTGAAAATAATGAAAAAAACTATATACATGTTTGTAAATAGTGATACAAATTATATAAACAAGTTAATTTCTAAGATTTTTAATTAGAAACTTGTTTAGTTAAAGTGAAGATTTAGCAAATTATAGCTGTAAAATCTTACCAAAACTAAATACCACAACATCTTCTCCAGAGAAAGATAACTGTTAAAAAAGAGATTTATAGTAAATATAGATGTTAAAAGGATATATTATTATATGTATTGGTTTGGAAATGCAATTCTTTTAATTTTCTTATTGTAAACACCTTTTGTAAAAATTCTAAACGTCGTCTAGTAATTAGTAAACATTTATTTTGTTAAAAGTATAAACAATATTAAGAGTTACACTTGCCTTTTCAGTAGGCAATAAAATTGATGTGTTGTCAGATGCAGCAATAATATTTTTTACAGCCTTATCTGTATTGTTAATGATAACAAAATCAAAGGGACTGCTATTATAAAAAGAGCTAGTTGAGACTAATTGGGCTGTAGTATCTGCTAGTACTGGAGTCATTTGAATTGAACATGGTGCTGCAGTTGTTGGTGTAGGTCCCGATGTTGTGCCTGTACCAGTGGTTGTAGGTCCTGATGTTGTGCCTGTACCAGTGGTTGTAGGTCCTGATGTTGTGCCTGTACCAATAGTTGTAGGTCCTGATGTTGTGCCTGTACCAGTAGTTGTAGGTCCTGATGTTGTGCCTGTACCAGTGGTTGTAGGTCCAGATGTTATGCCTGTACCAGTGGTTGTACCAGTAGTTGTAGGTCCTGAAGTTGTGCCTGTTCCAGTGGTTGTAGGTCCTGATGTTGTGCCTGTACCAGTGGTTGTAGGTCCTGATGTTGTGCCTGTACCAGTGGTAGTAGGTCCTGATGTTGTGCCTGTACCAGTAGTTGTAGGTCCTGATGTTGTGCCTGTACCAGTGGTTGTAGGTCCAGATGTTGTGCCTGTACCAGTGGTTGTAGGTCCTGATGTTGTGGTTGTACCAGTAGTTGTAGGTCCTGATGTTGTGCCTGTTCCAGTGGTTGTAGGTCCTGATGTTGTGGCTGTTCCAGTGGTTGTAGGTCCTGATGTTGTGCCTGCACCAGTGGTTGTAGGTCCTGATGTTGTGCCTGTACCAGTAGTTGTAGGTCCTGATGTTGTGGCTGTGCCAGTTGGTGTAGGCCCTCCTGTTGTGGCCGTGCCAGTTGGTGTAGGTTCTGATGGAAATTTATTTTTTTCAGCAAAATTACAAACAGTTTTAAAAAGTTGAATATTCTGAAATATTTAAAAATAACTATTTATGTAAACTAATTAGCAACAGTTTTATTATTTGTCCATTAGGTTAAGCACTCTTTACATTAAAGAGATGATTATGAAAAATTAAGTATTTCCTGTTGTTTCTGAACTCGTTTTTTATCTTACCTCTACAAGCTAAATATGTTGGCATCTCATTCCCCTCTTCTGTTAAAACATACACAGTGTCAGATTTTACAGCTTCTTCAACTACTTCTGGTGTATTATCCTAAGGTTAAACATTACATTTACATCATTAAAAATGTTATTTACATGTTTGTTTGTTTTGAAGAAACATTTTGTGTGTGTGTTAAGACTGGTATAAGCTAAAACTAGCTTTTTTAAAAGAATACAATGATATATCCTTTTAAATGAAATTAATTAAACTTGAAAGATTTTTCTACAACATACAAGAGCCTAGGGAGAAAAATAGATAAATGGCACCATTAAAAATTAAATACCTTAATAGTAAAAGCTGTTCCACTTTCAGGTACGATTATGGATGTTTCATGTGTAAAAACGAAAGTGATTACAATTTTAAAGTCTTTATATTGAAGTAAAACACTGCCAAATTTCCCTGTAAAAAATGTCAAATTGTAAAATTGACAACAAATGCAATTTTATTTAAAAACATAAGGGTGCCTCAATAATATATGTATTACAAATCTAGCATTGGTTGCATGCACACTAAAGAAATAGTAACTTTCTTAATTATGCTTACCACTAGTGCAAAATCATAGAGCACATTTTTTATTTTAAAACTCAGGATCAGGTAGATGTTATGAAAACATAAAATAAAGCATACTAACCAAAGAAGTCATCAGCATCTCTCTTTCCTTTTTCAGTATTTGCTGCAAAATATGTCACAATTATGTTACAGATAATTTTGTAATTTGAAAAAGTTAGGTTTGATTCCAAATTTATTTATTTGTATAGCACTACCAACAAACAACATATTACAAGCTCAGAGCACACCATCAAGCAGCAAAAAGATACATAGAATAATAATATCTTTCAGTCAGACATTAGAGCAAACAAACTTTAAAACTTAACACTAATTATTAATTATTGGCTAATGCAGTAGAAATATATATTGTTTGAAATGTTGCAGTAAAAACTTACGAAATTGTACTACATTTACTTGGTTCCAAGGTAAAGTCTTCTGTTAAATAAAAGATGTATAAATAAGTAGTTTGTCATTGTTAAATGGCAATTTCAAAGTTTATTTTATAAAACAAAAGTCACTAAAAAAAATATAAATAATTTTAACATTTAATTAAAAAAAATATAAAGAAAAAAATTTTAGTAAGCAGTCTAAATTTGTTTTATTAAAAAAGATAAATTTGTCCTTGCCTCATTTGTCTCGACTAAAATTTGTGCTGCTTTAGGGTAAATTTCTTTTACTGCGTGACCCTCATTTTCAATTATGGATAAGACGGGAGGATTTTCATTTGAAATAGGGTTGGTTGAAACTATTTCTGCTGTAGCATCAACATATCTTTGTGTCATTTCTAGTGAACAAAAAGCTGCAGTTGTTAGTGTAGGTCCTGATGTTGTGCCTGTACCAGTGGTTGTAGGTCCTGATGTTGTGCCTGTACCAGTGGTTGTAGGTCCTGATGTTGTGCCTGTACCAGTGGTTGTAGGTCCTGATGTTGTGCCTGTACCAGTGGTTGTAGGTCCTGATATTGTACCTGTACCAGTGGTTGTAGGTCCTGATGTTGTGCCTGTACCAGTAGTTGTAGGTCCTGATGTTGTGCCTGTACCAGTGGTTGTAGGTCCTGATGTTGTGCCTGTACCAGTGGTTGTAGGTCCAGATGTTGTGCCTGTACCAGTGGTTGTACCAGTAGTTGTAGGTCCTGAAGTTGTGCCTGTTCCAGTGGTTGTAGGTCCTGATGTTGTGCCTGTACCAGTGGTAGTCGGTCCTGATGTTGTGCCTGTACCAGTGGTTGTAGGCCCTGATGTTGTGCCTGTACCAGTAGTTGTAGGTCCTGATGTTGTGCCTGTACCAGTGGTTGTAGGTCCTGATGTTGTGCCTGTGCCAGTAGTTGTAGGTCCTGATGTTGTGGTTACTGGTACAGATGGAGTACTTTCAGATGCAGATGTTGGTGGTGAACCATATTGTATATCTGTTTAGTTTGTCAAAAAGAGATATTTTAACATAGATACAATTCTTATTTTAAAGAATAATAGGTCTATTAAAGTTTCTAACCAACTGGACAATTGTTTAGCACTTGATGCTTTGCAGATAGCATTATGTCAAAAGCTACTAATAAAAGCTTTACCTATATTATGTCTTACCTTTACAAGCTTCAAATTTGGGCCTTTCGCTTATTGGTGATATGACCAGCACAGTTTGTAATTTAGTAGCTTGCTCTATACTTTGAGCATTTACTTTCTGTGGTAAAATGTTTAGATTTAGATTTTAAAAAAATGTTATATTTTTTAGAGCAGGTTGGTTTGTCTAGTTTAAATTTAGTAGGCATTTTAAGCTACATGCTAAATGATGTTACTTACTACGAATTATAAAATTTACTCAATAAATGGATATTTCACAAACGTTAATGTCTCAGATGAAACAAAACAATATAAATCAAAGATACCTCAAGAGTGAAAGCTTGTTTTGAACCACTAGGTCTTTCAAAGGCATTGTCATTTTCCCTGGTCACAACATATATTACGTTTGTGAATGAGAATATAGCCTTAACATTTTCCCCTGTAATATTGTAAAAGAATATATTTTATTTAACAAAATATGATGTTGCATCAATAGACAAGACTCATTTAAAGATCTAGCATCAGCTGCATGCATATTTAAATTATATTTGCTCTCTTTGATATATTTAAATCTAAAGTGATATTGAGGATACAAAAATCAGTTTGAAAACATAATTGGCTAGTTGTAAAGTTAAGATCCGAAACAAGTAGGCTTACCATAGAAAGAAGCTATTGCTGCGTTTCCTGTTTCAGTATCATCTGTAAAAAAAATGGCCCACTTTTATAAGTATGAAATTAACATTTGTGACTTGAAAATAATGAAAAAAACTATATACATGTTTGTAAATAGTGATACAAATTATATAAACAAGTTAATTTCTAAGATTTTTAATTAGAAACTTGTTTAGTTAAAGTGAAGATTTAGCAAATTATAGCTGTAAAATCTTACCAAAACTAAATACCACAACATCTTCTCCAGAGAAAGATAACTGTTAAAAAAGAGATTTATAGTAAATATAGATGTTAAAAGGATATATTATTATATGTATTGGTTTGGAAATGCAATTCTTTTAATTTTCTTATTGTAAACACCTTTTGTAAAAATTCTAAACGTCGTCTAGTAATTAGTAAACATTTATTTTGTTAAAAGTATAAACAATATTAAGAGTTACACTTGCCTTTTCAGTAGGCAATAAAATTGATGTGTTGTCAGATGCAGCAATAATATTTTTTACAGCCTTATCTGTATTGTTAATGATAACAAAATCAAAGGGACTGCTATTATAAAAAGAGCTAGTTGAGACTAATTGGGCTGTAGTATCTGCTAGTACTGGAGTCATTTGAATTGAACATGGTGCTGCAGTTGTTGGTGTAGGTCCCGATGTTGTGCCTGTACCAGTAGTTGTAGGTCCTGATGTTGTGCCTGTACCAGTGGTTGTAGGTCCTGATGTTGTGCCTGTACCAATAGTTGTAGGTCCTGATGTTGTGCCTGTACCAGTAGTTGTAGGTCCTGATGTTGTGCCTGTACCAGTGGTTGTAGGTCCAGATGTTGTGCCTGTACCAGTGGTTGTACCAGTAGTTGTAGGTCCTGAAGTTGTGCCTGTTCCAGTGGTTGTAGGTCCTGATGTTGTGCCTGTACCAGTGGTTGTAGGTCCTGATGTTGTGCCTGTACCAGTGGTAGTAGGTCCTGATGTTGTGCCTGTACCAGTAGTTGTAGGTCCTGATGTTGTGCCTGTACCAGTGGTTGTAGGTCCAGATGTTGTGCCTGTACCAGTGGTTGTAGGTCCTGATGTTGTGGTTGTACCAGTAGTTGTAGGTCCTGATGTTGTGCCTGTTCCAGTGGTTGTAGGTCCTGATGTTGTGGCTGTTCCAGTGGTTGTAGGTCCTGATGTTGTGCCTGCACCAGTGGTTGTAGGTCCTGATGTTGTGCCTGTACCAGTAGTTGTAGGTCCTGATGTTGTCGCTGTGCCAGTTGGTGTAGGCCCTCCTGTTGTGGCCGTGCCAGTTGGTGTAGGTTCTGATGGAAATTTATTTTTTTCAGCAATATTACAAACAGTTTTAAAAAGTTGAATATTCTGAAATATTTAAAAATAACTATTTATGTAAACTAATTAGCAACAGTTTTATTATTTGTCCATTAGGTTAAGCACTCTTTACATTAAAGAGATGATTATGAAAAATTAAGTATTTCCTGTTGTTTCTGAACTCGTTTTTTATCTTACCTCTACAAGCTAAATATGTTGGCATCTCATTCCCCTCTTCTGTTAAAACATACACAGTGCCAGATTTTACAGCTTCTTCAACTACTTCTGGTGTATTATCCTAAGGTTAAACATTACATTTACATCATTAAAAATGTTATTTACATGTTTGTTTGTTTTGAAGAAACATTTTGTGTGTGTGTTAAGACTGGTATAAGCTAAAACTAGCTTTTTTAAAAGAATACAATGGCATATCCTTTTAAATGAAATTAATTAAACTTGAAAGATTTTTCTACAACATACAAGAGCCTAGGGAGAAAAATAGATAAATGGCACCATTAAAAATTAAATACCTTAATAGTAAAAGCTGTTCCACTTTCAGGTACGATTATGGATGTTTCATGTGTAAAAACGAAAGTGATTACAATTTTAAAGTCTTTATATTGAAGTAAAACACTGCCAAATTTCCCTGTAAAAAATGTCAAATTGTAAAATTGACAACAAATGCAATTTTATTTAAAAACATAAGGGTGCCTCAATAATATATGTATTACAAATCTAGCATTGGTTGCATGCACACTAAAGAAATAGTAACTTTCTTAATTATGCTTACCACTAGTGCAAAATCATAGAGCACATTTTTTATTTTAAAACTCAGGATCAGGTAGATGTTATGAAAACATAAAATAAAGCATACTAACCAAAGAAGTCATCAGCATCTCTCTTTCCTTTTTCAGTATTTGCTGCAAAATATGTCACAATTATGTTACAGATAATTTTGTAATTTGAAAAAGTTAGGTTTGATTCAAATTTATTTATTTGTATAGCACTACCAACAAACAACATATTACAAGCTCAGAGCACACTATCAAGCAGCAAAAACATACATAGAATAATAATATCTTTCAGTCAGACATTAGAGCTAACTAACTTTTAAATTAAACACTAATTATTAATTATTGGCTAATGCAGTAGAAAGATATATTGTTTGAAATGTTGCAGTAAAAACTTACGAAATTGTACTACATTTACTTGGTTCCAAGGTAAAGTCTTCTGTTAAATAAAAGATGTATAAATAAGTAGTTTGTCATTGTTAAATGGCAATTTCAAAGTTTATTTTATAAAACAGAAGTCACTAAAAAAAATATAAATAATTTTAACATTTAATTAAAAAAAATATAAAGAAAAAAATTTTAGTAAGCAGTCTAAATTTGTTTTATTAAAAAAGATAAATTTGTCCTTGCCTCATTTGTCTCGACTAAAATTTGTGCTGCTTTAGGGTAAATTTCTTTTACTGCGTGACCCTCATTTTCAATTATGGATAAGACGGGAGGATTTTCATTTGAAATAGGGTTGGTTGAAACTATTTCTGCTGTAGCATCAACATATCTTTGTGTCATTTCTAGTGAACAAAAAGCTGCAGTTGTTATTGTAGGTCCTGATGTTGTGCCTGTACCAGTGGTTGTAGGTCCTGATGTTGTGCCTGTACCAGTGGTTGTAGGTCCTGATGTTGTGCCTGTACCAGTGGTTGTAGGTGCTGATGTTGTACCTGTACCAGTGGTTGTAGGTCCTGATGTTGTGCCTGTACCAGTAGTTGTAGGTCCTGATGTTGTGCCTGTACCAGTGGTTGTAGGTCCTGATGTTGTGCCTGTACCAGTGGTTGTAGGTCCAGATGTTGTGCCTGTACCAGTGGTTGTACCAGTAGTTGTAGGTCCTGAAGTTGTGCCTGTTCCAGTGGTTGTAGGTCCTGATGTTGTGCCTGTACCAGTGGTTGTACCAGTAGTTGTAGGTCCTGATGTTGTGCCTGTACCAGTGGTTGTAGGTCCTGATGTTGTGCCTGTAACAGTAGTTGTAGGCCCTGATGTTGTGCCTGTACCAGTAGTTGTAGGTCCTGATGTTGTGCCTGTACCAGTGGTTGTAGGTCCTGATGTTGTGCCTGTGCCAGTAGTTGTAGGTCCTGATGTTGTGGTTACTGGTACAGATGGAGTACTTTCAGATGCAGATGTTGGTGGTGAACCATATTGTATATCTGTTTAGTTTGTCAAAAATAGATATTTTAACATAGATACAATTCTTATTTTTAAAGAATAATAGGTCTAATAAAGTTTCTAACCAACTGGACAATGGTTTAGCACTTGATGCTTTGCAGATAGCATTATGTCAAAAGCTACTAATAAAAGCTTTACCTATATTATGTCTTACCTTTACAAGCTTCAAATTTGGGCCTTTCGCTTATTGGTGATATGACCAGCACAGTTTGTAATTTAGTAGCTTGCTCTATACTTTGAGCATTTACTTTCTGTGGTAAAATGTTTAGATTTAGATTTAAAAAAAAATGTTATATTTTTTAGAGCAGGTTGGTTTGTCTAGTTTAAATTTAGTAGGCATTTTAAGCTACATGCTAAATGATGTTACTTACTACGAATTATAATATTTACTCAATAAATGGATATTTCACAAACGTTAATGTCTCAGATGAAACAAAACAATATAAATCAAAGATACCTCAAGAGTGAAAGCTTGTTTTGAACCACTAGGTCTTTCAAAGGCATTGTCATTTTCCCTGGTCACAACATATATTACGTTTGTGAATGAGAATATAGCCTTAACATTTTCCCCTGTAATATTGTAAAAGAATATATTTTATTTTAACAAAATATGATGTTGCATCAATAGACAAGACTCATTTAAAGATCTAGCATCAGCTGCATGCATATTTAAATTATATTTGCTCTCTTTGATATATTTAAATCTAAAGTGATATTGAGGATACAAAAATCAGTTTGAAAACATAATTGGCTAGTTGTAAAGTTAAGATCCGAAACAAGTAGGCTTACCATAGAAAGAAGCTATTGCTGCGTTTCCTGTTTCAGTATCATCTGTAAAAAAAATGGCCCACTTTTATAAGTATGAAATTAACATTTGTGACTTGAAAATAATGAAAAAAACTATATACATGTTTGTAAATAGTGATACAAATTATATAAACAAGTTAATTTCTAAGATTTTTAATTAGAAACTTGTTTAGTTAAAGTGAAGATTTAGCAAATTATAGCTGTAAAATCTTACCAAAACTAAATACCACAACATCTTCTCCAGAGAAAGATAACTGTTAAAAAAGAGATTTATAGTAAATATAGATGTTAAAAGGATATATTATTATATGTATTGGTTTGGAAATGCAATTCTTTTAATTTTCTTATTGTAAACACCTTTTGTAAAAATTCTAAACGTCGTCTAGTAATTAGTAAACATTTATTTTGTTAAAAGTATAAACAATATTAAGAGTTACACTTGCCTTTTCAGTAGGCAATAAAATTGATGTGTTGTCAGATGCAGCAATAATATTTTTTACAGCCTTATCTGTATTGTTAATGATAACAAAATCAAAGGGACTGCTATTATAAAAAGAGCTAGTTGAGACTAATTGGGCTGTAGTATCTGCTAGTACTGGAGTCATTTGAATTGAACATGGTGCTGCAGTTGTTGGTGTAGGTCCCGATGTTGTGCCTGTACCAGTAGTTGTAGGTCCTGATGTTGTGCCTGTACCAGTGGTTGTAGGTCCTGATGTTGTGCCTGTACCAATAGTTGTAGGTCCTGATGTTGTGCCTGTACCAGTAGTTGTAGGTCCTGATGTTGTGCCTGTACCAGTGGTTGTAGGTCCAGATGTTGTGCCTGTACCAGTGGTTGTACCAGTAGTTGTAGGTCCTGAAGTTGTGCCTGTTCCAGTGGTTGTAGGTCCTGATGTTGTGCCTGTACCAGTGGTTGTAGGTCCTGATGTTGTGCCTGTACCAGTGGTAGTAGGTCCTGATGTTGTGCCTGTACCAGTAGTTGTAGGTCCTGATGTTGTGCCTGTACCAGTGGTTGTAGGTCCAGATGTTGTGCCTGTACCAGTGGTTGTAGGTCCTGATGTTGTGGTTGTACCAGTAGTTGTAGGTCCTGATGTTGTGCCTGTTCCAGTGGTTGTAGGTCCTGATGTTGTGGCTGTTCCAGTGGTTGTAGGTCCTGATGTTGTGCCTGCACCAGTGGTTGTAGGTCCTGATGTTGTGCCTGTACCAGTAGTTGTAGGTCCTGATGTTGTGGCTGTGCCAGTTGGTGTAGGCCCTCCTGTTGTGGCCGTGCCAGTTGGTGTAGGTTCTGATGGAAATTTATTTTTTTCAGCAAAATTACAAACAGTTTTAAAAAGTTGAATATTCTGAAATATTTAAAAATAACTATTTATGTAAACTAATTAGCAACAGTTTTATTATTTGTCCATTAGGTTAAGCACTCTTTACATTAAAGAGATGATTATGAAAAATTAAGTATTTCCTGTTGTTTCTGAACTCGTTTTTTATCTTACCTCTACAAGCTAAATATGTTGGCATCTCATTCCCCTCTTCTGTTAAAACATACACAGTGTCAGATTTTACAGCTTCTTCAACTACTTCTGGTGTATTATCCTAAGGTTAAACATTACATTTACATCATTAAAAATGTTATTTACATGTTTGTTTGTTTTGAAGAAACATTTTGTGTGTGTGTTAAGACTGGTATAAGCTAAAACTAGCTTTTTTAAAAGAATACAATGGCATATCCTTTTAAATGAAATTAATTAAACTTGAAAGATTTTTCTACAACATACAAGAGCCTAGGGAGAAAAATAGATAAATGACACCATTAAAAATTAAATACCTTTATAGTAAAAGCTGTTCCACTTTCAGGTACGATTATGGATGTTTCATGTGTAAAAACGAAAGTGATTACAATTTTAAAGTCTTTATATTGAAGTAAAACACTGCCAAATTTCCCTGTAAAAAATGTCAAATTGTAAAATTGACAACAAATGCAATTTTATTTAAAAACATAAGGGTGCCTCAATAATATATGTATTACAAATCTAGCATTGGTTGCATGCACACTAAAGAAATAGTAACTTTCTTAATTATGCTTACCACTAGTGCAAAATCATAGAGCACATTTTTTATTTTAAAACTCAGGATCAGGTAGATGTTATGAAAACATAAAATAAAGCATACTAACCAAAGAAGTCATCAGCATCTCTCTTTCCTTTTTCAGTATTTGCTGCAAAATATGTCACAATTATGTTACAGATAATTTTGTAATTTGAAAAAGTTAGGTTTGATTCCAAATTTATTTATTTGTATAGCACTACCAACAAACAACATATTACAAGCTCAGAGCACACTATCAAGCAGCAAAAACATACATAGAATAATAATATCTTTCAGTCAGACATTAGAGCAAACAAACTTTAAAACTTAACACTAATTATTAATTATTGGCTAATGCAGTAGAAAGATATATTGTTTGAAATGTTGCAGTAAAAACTTACGAAATTGTACTACATTTACTTGGTTCCAAGGTAAAGTCTTCTGTTAAATAAAAGATGTATAAATAAGTAGTTTGTCATTGTTAAATGGCAATTTCAAAGTTTATTTTATAAAACAGAAGTCACTAAAAAAAATATAAATAATTTTAACATTTTATTAAAAAAAATATAAAGAAAAAAATTTTTGTAAGCAGTCTAAATTTGTTTTATTAAAAAAGATAAATTTGTCCTTGCCTCATTTGTCTCGACTAAAATTTGTGCTGCTTTAGGGTAAATTTCTTTTACTGCGTGACCCTCATTTTCAATTATGGATAAGACGGGAGGATTTTCATTTGAAATAGGGTTGGTTGAAACTATTTCTGCTGTAGCATCAACATATCTTTGTGTCATTTCTAGTGAACAAAAAGCTGCAGTTGTTAGTGTAGGTCCTGATGTTGTGCCTGTACCAGTGGTTGTAGGTCCTGATGTTGTGCCTGTACCAGTGGTTGTAGGTCCTGATGTTGTGCCTGTACCAGTGGTTGTAGGTCCTGATGTTGTGCCTGTACCAGTGGTTGTAGGTCCTGATGTTGTACCTGTACCAGTGGTTGTAGGTCCTGATGTTGTGCCTGTACCAGTAGTTGTAGGTCCTGATGTTGTGCCTGTACCAGTGGTTGTAGGTCCTGATGTTGTGCCTGTACCAGTGGTTGTAGGTCCAGATGTTGTGCCTGTACCAGTGGTTGTACCAGTAGTTGTAGGTCCTGAAGTTGTGCCTGTTCCAGTGGTTGTAGGTCCTGATGTTGTGCCTGTACCAGTGGTAGTCGGTCCTGATGTTGTGCCTGTACCAGTGGTTGTACCAGTAGTTGTAGGTCCTGATGTTGTGCCTGTACCAGGGGTTGTAGGTCCTGATGTTGTGCCTGTAACAGTAGTTGTAGGCCCTGATGTTGTGCCTGTACCAGTAGTTGTAGGTCCTGATGTTGTGCCTGTACCAGTGGTTGTAGGTCCTGATGTTGTGCCTGTGCCAGTAGTTGTAGGTCCTGATGTTGTGGTTACTGGTACAGATGGAGTACTTTCAGATGCAGATGTTGGTGGTGAACCATATTGTATATCTGTTTAGTTTGTCAAAAATAGATATTTTAACATAGATACAATTCTTATTTTTAAAGAATAATAGGTCTAATAAAGTTTCTAACCAACTGGACAATGGTTTAGCACTTGATGCTTTGCAGATAGCATTATGTCAAAAGCTACTAATAAAAGCTTTACCTATATTATGTCTTACCTTTACAAGCTTCAAATTTGGGCCTTTCGCTTATTGGTGATATGACCAGCACAGTTTGTAATTTAGTAGCTTGCTCTATACTTTGAGCATTTACTTTCTGTGGTAAAATGTTTAGATTTAGATTTTAAAAAAATGTGATATTTTTTAGAGCAGGTTGGTTTGTCTAGTTTAAATTTAGTAGGCATTTTAAGCTACATGCTAAATGATGTTACTTACTACGAATTATAATATTTACTCAATAAATGGATATTTCACAAACGTTAATGTCTCACATGAAACAAAACAATATAAATCAAAGATACCTCAAGAGTGAAAGCTTGTTTTGAACCACTAGGTCTTTCAAAGGCATTGTCATTTTCCCTGGTCACAACATATATTACGTTTGTGAATGAGAATATAGCCTTAACATTTTCCCCTGTAATATTGTAAAAGAATATATTTTATTTTAACAAAATATGATGTTGCATCAATAGACAAGACTCATTTAAAGATCTAGCATCAGCTGCATGCATATTTAAATTATATTTGCTCTCTTTGATATATTTAAATCTAAAGTGATATTGAGGATACAAAAATCAGTTTGAAAACATAATTGGCTAGTTGTAAAGTTAAGATCCGAAACAAGTAGGCTTACCATAGAAAGAAGCTATTGCTGCGTTTCCTGTTTCAGTATCATCTGTAAAAAAAATGGCCCACTTTTATAAGTATGAAATTAACATTTGTGACTTGAAAATAATGAAAAAAACTATATACATGTTTGTAAATAGTGATACAAATTATATAAACAAGTTAATTTCTAAGATTTTTAATTAGAAACTTGTTTAGTTAAAGTGAAGATTTAGCAAATTATAGCTGTAAAATCTTACCAAAACTAAATACCACAACATCTTCTCCAGAGAAAGATAACTGTTAAAAAAGAGATTTATAGTAAATATAGATGTTAAAAGGATATATTATTATATGTATTGGTTTGGAAATGCAATTCTTTTAATTTTCTTATTGTAAACACCTTTTGTAAAAATTCTAAACGTCGTCTAGTAATTAGTAAACATTTATTTTGTTAAAAGTATAAACAATATTAAGAGTTACACTTGCCTTTTCAGTAGGCAATAAAATTGATGTGTTGTCAGATGCAGCAATAATATTTTTTACAGCCTTATCTGTATTGTTAATGATAACAAAATCAAAGGGATTGCTATTATAAAAAGAGCTAGTTGAGACTAATTGGGCTGTAGTATCTGCTAGTACTGGTGTCATTTGAATTGAACATGGTGCTGCAGTTGTTGGTGTAGGTCCCGATGTTGTGCCTGTACTAGTGGTTGTAGGTCCTGATGTTGTGCCTGTACCAGTGGTTGTAGGTCCTGATGTTGTGCCTGTACCAGTGGTTGTAGGTCCTGATGTTGTGCCTGTACCAATAGTTGTAGGTCCTGATGTTGTGCCTGTACCAGTAGTTGTAGGTCCTGATGTTGTGCCTGTACTAGTAATTGTAGGTCCTGATGTTGTGCCTGTACCAGTAGTTGTAGGTCCTGATGTTGTGCCTGTACTAGTAATTGTAGGTCCTGATGTTGTGCCTGTACCAGTAGTTGTAGGTCCTGATGTTGTGCCTGTACCAGTAGTTGTAGGTCCTGATGTTGTGCCTGTACCAGTGGTTGTATGTCCAGATGTTGTGCCTGTACCAGTGGTTGTACCAGTAGTTGTAGGTCCTGATGTTGTGCCTGTTCCAGTGGTTGTAGGTCCTGATGTTGTGCCTGTACCAGTGGTTGTAGGTCCTGATGTTGTGCCTATACTAGTGGTAGTAGGTCCTGATGTTGTGCCTGTACCAGTGGTTGTAGGTCCTGATGTTGTGCCTGTACCAGTGGTTGTAGGTCCTGATGTTGTGCCTGTGCCAGTAGTTGTAGGTCCTGATGTTGTGGTTACTGGTACAGATGGAGTACTTTCAGATGCAGATGTTGGTGGTGAACCATATTGTATATCTGTTTAGTTTGTCAAAAATAGATATTTTAACATAGATACAATTCTTATTTTTAAAGAATAATAGGTCTAATAAAGTTTCTAACCAACTGGACAATGGTTTAGCACTTGATGCTTTGCAGATAGCATTATGTCAAAAGCTACTAATAAAAGCTTTACCTATATTATGTCTTACCTTTACAAGCTTCAAATTTGGGCCTTTCGCTTATTGGTGATATGACCAGCACAGTTTGTAATTTAGTAGCTTGCTCTATACTTTGAGCATTTACTTTCTGTGGTAAAATGTTTAGATTTAGATTTTAGAAAAATGTTATATTTTTTAGAGCAGGTTGGTTTGTCTAGTTTAAATTTAGTAGGCATTTTAAGCTACATGCTAAATGATGTTACTTACTACGATTTATAATATTTACTCAATAAATGGATATTTCACAAACGTTAATGTCTCACATGAAACAAAACAATATAAATCAAAGATACCTCAAGAGTGAAAGCTTGTTTTGAACCACTAGGTCTTTCAAAGGCATTGTCATTTTCCCTGGTCACAACATATATTACGTTTGTGAATGAGAATATAGCCTTAACATTTTCCCCTGTAATATTGTAAAAGAATATATTTTATTTTAACAAAATATGATGTTGCATCAATAGACAAGACTCATTTAAAGATCTAGCATCAGCTGCATGCATATTTAAATTATATTTGCTCTCTTTGATATATTTAAATCTAAAGTGATATTGAGGATACAAAAATCAGTTTGAAAACATAATTGGCTAGTTGTAAAGTTAAGATCCGAAACAAGTAGGCTTACCATAGAAAGAAGCTATTGCTGCGTTTCCTGTTTCAGTATCATCTGTAAAAAAAATGGCCCACTTTTATAAGTATGAAATTAACATTTGTGACTTGAAAATAATGAAAAAAACTATATACATGTTTGTAAATAGTGATACAAATTATATAAACAAGTTAATTTCTAAGATTTTTAATTAGAAACTTGTTTAGTTAAAGTGAAGATTTAGCAAATTATAGCTGTAAAATCTTACCAAAACTAAATACCACAACATCTTCTCCAGAGAAAGATAACTGTTAAAAAAGAGATTTATAGTAAATATAGATGTTAAAAGGATATATTATTATATGTATTGGTTTGGAAATGCAATTCTTTTAATTTTCTTATTGTAAACACCTTTTGTAAAAATTCTAAACGTCGTCTAGTAATTAGTAAACATTTATTTTGTTAAAAGTATAAACAATATTAAGAGTTACACTTGCCTTTTCAGTAGGCAATAAAATTGATGTGTTGTCAGATGCAGCAATAATATTTTTTACAGCCTTATCTGTATTGTTAATGATAACAAAATCAAAGGGATTGCTATTATAAAAAGAGCTAGTTGAGACTAATTGGGCTGTAGTATCTGCTAGTACTGGTGTCATTTGAATTGAACATGGTGCTGCAGTTGTTGGTGTAGGTCCCGATGTTGTGCCTGTACTAGTGGTTGTAGGTCCTGATGTTGTGCCTGTACCAGTGGTTGTAGGTCCTGATGTTGTGCCTGTACCAGTGGTTGTAGGTCCTGATGTTGTGCCTGTACCAATAGTTGTAGGTCCTGATGTTGTGCCTGTACCAGTAGTTGTAGGTCCTGATGTTGTGCCTGTACTAGTAATTGTAGGTCCTGATGTTGTGCCTGTACCAGTAGTTGTAGGTCCTGATGTTGTGCCTGTACTAGTAATTGTAGGTCCTGATGTTGTGCCTGTACCAGTAGTTGTAGGTCCTGATGTTGTGCCTGTACCAGTAGTTGTAGGTCCTGATGTTGTGCCTGTACCAGTGGTTGTATGTCCAGATGTTGTGCCTGTACCAGTGGTTGTACCAGTAGTTGTAGGTCCTGATGTTGTGCCTGTTCCAGTGGTTGTAGGTCCTGATGTTGTGCCTGTACCAGTGGTTGTAGGTCCTGATGTTGTGCCTATACTAGTGGTAGTAGGTCCTGATGTTGTGCCTGTACCAGTGGTTGTAGGTCCTGATGTTGTGCCTGTACCAGTAGTTGTAGGTCCTGATGTTGTGCCTGTACCAGTGGTTGTAGGTCCAGATGTTGTGCCTGCACCAGTGGTTGTACCAGTAGTTGTAGGTTCTGATGTTGTTCCTGTACTAGTAGTTGTAGGTCCAGATGTTGTGGCTGTGCCTGTTGGTGTAGGGCCTGTTAATTTGAAAGTATATATCTATATTTCGTTATAAAGTTATTGATCTTAAATGTTTTATATTTGTAAAAGTGTAAATGCATCTCAACTGTATATGTCACATACCTTCACAGCGTTCTATATTTAGCTTTGATCCTAAGGGTGCCAAAATATAACTTGTTTTGTTTATATTTAAGTGCTCCAGTTTATTAGGAAGCATCTGTGGAATTAAGTTACAATATTACTTTTGTTTTTGTAAAAAAAAAATCTATGTCTTTTTACTTAATATATTTTGGAATATATAATTTTTCAGTCTTTATTTTTAAAAGTTCCTTTAATTTAAACTTTGTATAGAAATTTTCAATAAATTACCCATGCACTATGATGAAGTATTAAAACAATCTCTTAATAATGGAACTTAAAAAAAAATTTGTAGTAGAACCTCTTTATATTAAATGATATGATGATAAAAGAAAGCACTTAATGCATTGGTTTAGACTAAAATGTTACAAGTTGTTTTTAAGCAACTATTAAAACAAACAAAAATAAACAAATCTTTTGTAAACAATAACAAATAAAAATTTTGCATCCCTGTATAGTTTTCAGGGGCTGATTCCCAAACATTTTTGAAAATTAAATAAAAATGTTAATAAGGTCATAGACCCTTAAAACATTTTCTTCTTTAAAGCTGTATAGACACACAAAAAAAGAAAAAAAAAGATAGTTGTGAATAAACAAAACATCTCTTATATGTACAGAAAGACAATATTTTACACATTCACCTATAAACTGAGACAGTTGTCATTTATCTGTGAATTCATTTTTAAGTTAGAGTAGTTTTATCAGTAGATAGAAAGAAAGAGAGATCGAGTAAAGAGAGCTTTAGTTTTTGTATATACGTCAGGGGTGAGCATGCCTGAGGTAATAAAAGCTGAATTCCAGTTGTTGTTGTTTTTTTATTATAAAGAGTTTTACTTTATTTAAATTTGATCTGAAACATATTAACATTTAGTGCAGATGTAAGTATTGTCGTAACTTAATGAAAAATGTATATTTTATAGGGTACGTCTTAGAAAATTTCTCAGAGAATATAAAGAAGTGTATAATTGTGTGAGGTAAATAATGCCATTTTATATTAGAGTTGTGGGCCAGGGTGCCTAATAGTTTATCAGTATAGTGGTCAGAGATGGTAAAAAAGACTTAGTAAGGATTCGACTAACACTGAAAAGAAATCTTGCATGTGAAGACTGAATGGAATATTTTAACAAAGGACAATGCGACACTCACTATTTAGCTTCTATTTAAGGAATCTCTGTCACATAGGGGCAGAAAACAATGTTGTTATGAAGAAAATGATGAAAAAGTAAGGCAATGGCAGCTTATACCCAGATGAGAAAAGATAAACTTGTGTATGTAGAATCAGAGTCAGTGATAGAAATCCGGGTTGTTGATGTTTTCTTTTTAATGTCATTTGGGCTCTTCTGAGTAAGTGTAACATTTAGTTGATAAAGGAATTGAATTAAAAAATAGTGCTTTGAAGACTATTGCATCAAAAATGCTAAGTTTATACAGTTTATGTATTAATTTCACTAAAAACAGCCAAAATTTATATAATATTTTTTTATTGAAAATCTTTTAAGGAGAAGTGACATAAAAAGTGTTGACATTATGTTCACTAACTCAATTTCAAATACATCATTTTCATTATTCTATGAAATAATTTATTTGTAATTATTTGTCTGAAGGATCTTAGTGAATTTTAGATTTCTACCACAGTATATAAAATACATTTTACCTTTAAAAAAAAAGATATAACTTGTTTACAATTAAATAAAATATACATTTAAAATGTCAAAATGTCAAGTCAGTTTTAGAAAAAAATTAATTCAGAAAGTAGAGGAAAAAAAAAAAAAAAAATGAACATCAAATTAAAATTTGAATTGTTTCATTAATTAGGTAACCTTTTTATTAACATTAAATACTATTACTTACTACTGCATCATATAGCTGTGTGTTAGGTTCTTTAGGATAAACAACATTTTCCTCAGCCATAAATACAAACATCACTTTGTCTGACAATGTGTAGTAAGCCTCAGCTTTTGTTTTAGCTAAAACAAGTGTTAAAAATGTCATTTTTAATTCCAACACACATCAGGCTTTAATAGCCAATTTTCTAACTTTAACTTCTAAGCTTTGCATTCCTTGCAGTCTGCCATAAAAGACAAAAGAGTCTCTCAACATATTTGATTCATGCCATTTTATAGGAATAAAATTGCATTCTGTTTTAAACTTTGTTTAATTAAGTCTTTTAATTATTAGTAGGACTAAAGCATAAAATTGTAGATACATTTTTTAAATATTTCTTTAGATAAATAGTTTTTATAATCTCATTTTTTCACTCTCAATGTTTAGTTTTGGATATATTTAAACTATGAGTCCAACATTTGTAACTGACTTGAACATTGGTTTTGGAAATGTGCCAGATATTTAATTAAAGAGTTTTTCTTTTTTTTAGAGGGGTTTCTTGAGAAGTTTGAATGGTCAGAGATAGATACAGGGTGCATGTCTGTAGAACTTTATATGCTATCTCTGGACCTGTGTGGCAATGGAAGATTACACAGATTGAATTTATTGTCACATATTGGTAGTTCTAAAATATTGAAACACACATTACATATTCCCCCCTCTTGTTTTCTTACTACGCAAGATTTTGTCGAGCGGGGCTTATTTTTTTTCCATTTCCTTGACTTTTAGTAAGAAGGCGAAAGATTCTGGTCAATCTTGGGATTCCGTGTTTATGCTGACCTCAAATTCTCGGAATGGCTAGGAATGGTTTATTATTCTCGTACAGGGGAGTTCCTATCATTTTTGTTATGAGTTTTGTAGTGATGCCCTTATTTTCACCCCTCCTAGAAATTGGTCTGTTCCCCGCACCACTCTAATAGTATTTAATGATTCGTTTGTCTTAAAGGCAGTCAGTTTCGAGATAATTTCTTTTGAGGACGCTTGTGTTTGCACGATTTTATTCTAACTGTACATAATCTTCATATTGTATATATTTGAACATATCACCTGAATTAAATTATCAACAACATTTACACCGAAGTTTCCTCGTCAAGTTACTATTCTATTGTATTGTTTACAATACTATAATATTTATTTACAACTACAACGTCAAGGAAAGGAACTGTTAGAACGCAAATCCTGAGTTTGTTCCCAGGACTATTAAGGAGTTCGTGTAATACTGAAATACAAATAATATTAACCAAAGTCTACCCTAGGACTAACGAGCATTATCAACAGCACCTACACGGCTCTGACCACAAGGGGATTGTGGACGTAACATTATGGATTCCGAAACATATGTTGCATCTGTCTGTTCTGCCCTAGTTTTAAAAATGATGGTTGGTTTTGGTGGGAAACCTTGTATTGTTGTATCTGCCTCGGGTTGGATTACGATGAAGCAATTTTAGATTTGCATATTATTTTATATTATTTCATGTGTGTATTTTTGTCTCTATTTTACATCATAATTATCATGAATAATAAAAAAAGATGCCACATTTCTAGATTTCTCAAATGTTATTCATGAAGTTTACAATCTTAGTTTACAATAATTTGTTTTTGGTATCTTTGCTCCCATACATTGAAATAATGAACTTTATGATAAGTAGAGAACAATTTTTATAAAAAATAGGTATAAAATCAGCAGCAATAATTACACTAAGAAGTTCCACAAGGAACTGCACTGGGCACCCTATGTTTTAAAATGTATGTTTATGATTATCATTAATGGATAATGATTATATCTATATGTATAAAGTAGACTTTTTGCAAATTCTGATCTCCATTAATTTAATTTCAAGACTTGTGACTTTTTTGTCTTACATTTTACTTTTGACATCTCTCTTCTGGCAGCTGCCCTCACATTCTGAGTAGGCCTAGCTATATTTCCATTGGTTTTAAATACTCATGACCTTATTGTCTTATATTTTGCTTTTGTGATCTCTCTTCTGGCAGGTGTCCTCTGTAGATGAGTGGTTTGGGTATCTGACTGCCATGCGGGCGACCTGGGTTCAATTCCGCACAGCATTGATAGCTTTCTTTTTTTTTTTTTTTTTTTTCTACTTTTTTCTTTTGATTTTTGAGAATTTAAAGAAATGAAGGATATAAAGCTTTCCTAAATTGTTTTTAGAAAGTAAAATCTAATAATTATATTTTAATATTTAATATTTTACGTATGCTCGAGACCGATGTTTGATTCTCATCCACAGGGTAACTTCTACCTTTTTGTAAAACAAAAAGATTATCTTTTTTTTTAACCGATTACAATATTTGTTTTAAATTACTTTCTTAAATGTTTCAGTAAAAAAAGAATAATTTTATTTTTAAAGTTATTTTAGCTTTCTTTTCATTTATATTTTTTTTTATTTGCAGGTAGGCCTATAGGTCTATGTATTCTTTTCCATGGGCAATGCCAGACAATTTGGCTTTTTGTGAAATAAAAAGATTTGCCTATTTTAACCCGATTACAATATTTATTTTATAAAATTTTCCACGATGTTTTCAGTAAGTAATAATTATCTTTTTTAAATTATTAGCTTTCTGTTCATTACAGTTTATGAAATTTTTTCTGTAGCTTACGCTGACCTATTTAATTTTCCCCAATGCAATTCTGGGAAAGTTAGATTGTATAATACATACTTCAATTATATAATATTTCAATAATATAATTATTCAATTTGATAGATTTGTTCTAGAATATGACTCTTTCCTATTCTTTGTGTTTTATAAATTTTTAACCAATTAGTCTGTGTAACAACTTTAAAAGTAGGGCAGCAGACTGTGACTAGTCATTGTGTGGGTACTGGGTTGTTGACTGTGACATGACCAGTATGTGAATCATGTTAACTGTTTTTGTTCATCACGGGCCATGTGAAGGGGAGAGTGTTAGGAGGAAATGGTGGACAGTGTGTGAGAGTGGGTAAATGGTGTGTGATATCCAGGGTAAAATGGATTCGCTAGATATTTTATGATTTTCATTGAAATGTATTTTTGATAAGTTATAAAGAGATTGTGTATAAGTGATACTTGGAACTATTGGATTAATGTTGCATATTCTGATAACTAAGATTTCAAAATTATGTAACATCAAAGTAAAAACAAAAAAACAACCTAATTAAAGCTTTGAAAATAATTAAAAAAATGTTTTAAATATATATAATATTAAAAATAATATTACCTGCAATCTCATCAATCCTCTTATTAGCAATATCTAAATAAAAAATATAGAGATTTTTGTTATGCATTATATTAGTAATGCTGATAGTCATTTATGCAAAGAAAGCTATTTTTAACTCTATTAATTCTTATGTTCCTTCAAAAGGTGTTTCATGATGACATACCTTTATTATAAGCAATCACCTTATAATTTTTATCTCCAATGAATGTCTAAATAAGAAATTGAAAAAAAAGGTTAAAAAAAAGTTCTCAGTTTTAAAAAATGGACAAAATTTAACATCTACCATTTTCTAAAAATTTCATCTGTTAAAGTCAATTTAAAAAAGAATTAAACTTTAGAAACATGAAGTAATAAAGGTCGTAACAAAAACAATCTACAAAAATGCAATTAAAATAAAAGATTACTTACCTCTTGAGTTCCAGAGTATATTGGGGTCAAGAAATAAGAAGGTTCCTCAGGATGAGAATTCTCTACAATTATGCTACTAATTTCACCAGGTGAGATTTCAAATAAAGATTTTGTGAAATTAGAATCAGTAATAAGCAATGTGGGTTTTAGTGACTTTTCATCCTGTATGGTAATCATTTGAAGAGCACACGGTTTGGCAGCTAGTAAAGGAAATACAAAAATAAACAGCATAAAAAAATATTAAGAGCACAGAATAGGGAATTATAACATTATTAATATATTAAAAAATTCATATATTACTTGTTGTGGTTCCAGTAGGTCCACTAACATTTGGAGTGTAATCAGTGGTCAAGGGAGTTGTTGTTTCCAAACCGCTAGTAGTTGTAGGTCCTGATGTTGTGCCTGTACCAGTGGTTGTAGGTCCTGATGTTGTGCCTGTACCAGTGGTTGTAGGTCCTGATGTTGTGCCTGTACTAGTAGTTGTAGGTCCTGATGTGCCTGTACCTGTGGTTGTAGGTCCTGATGTTGTGCCTGTACCAGTAGTTGTAGGTCCTGATGTTGTGCCTGTACCAGTGGTTGTAGGTCCTGAAGGAAATTAATTTTTGTCAGCAAAATTACAAACAGTTTAAAAAAGTTGAATATTCTGAAATATTTAAAAATAACTATTTATGTAAACTAATTAGCAACAGTTTTATTATTTGTCCATTAGGTTAAGCACTCTTTACATTAAAGAGATGATTATGAAAAATTAAGTATTTCCTGTTGTTTCCGAACTCGTCTTTTATCTTACCTCTACAAGCTAAATATGTTGGCATCTCATTCTCCACTTCTGTTAAAACATACACAGTGTCAGATTTTACAGCTTCTTCAACTACTTCTGGTGTATTATCCTAAGGTCAAACATTACATTTACATCATTAAAAATGAAATGTTATTTACATGTTTGTTTGTTTTGAAGAAACATTTTGTGTGTGTGTTAAGACTGGTATAAGCTAAAACTAGCTTTTTTAAAATAATACAATGGCATATCCTTTTGAATGAAATTAATTAAACTTGAAAGATTTTTCTACAACATTCAAGAGCCTAGGGAGAAAAATAGATAAATGGCACCATTAAAAATTAAATACCTTAATAGTAAAAGCTCTTCCACTTTTAGGTACGATTATGGGTGTTTCTTGTGTAAAAACTAAAGTGATTACAATTTTAAAGTCCTTATATTGAAGTAAAACACTGCCAAAATGCCCTGTAAAAAATGTCAAATTGTAAAATTGACAACAAATGCAATTTTATTTAAAAACATAAGGGTGCCTCAAAAATATATGTATTACAAATCTCGCATTGGTTGCATGCACACTAAAGAAATAGTAACTGTCTTAATTATGCTTACCACTAGTGCAAAATCATAGAGCACATTTTTTATTTAAAAACTCAGGATCAGGTAGATGTTACGAAAACATAAAATAAAGCATACTAACCAAAGAAGTCCTCAGCATCTATCTTTCCTACTTCAGTATTTGCTGCAAAATATGTCACAATTATGTTACAGATAATTTTGTCATTTAAAAAGTTAGGTTTGATAAAAATGTATTTATTTGTATAGCACTACCAACAAACAACATATTACAAGCTCAGAGCACACCATCAAGCAACAAAAACATACATAGAATAATATCTTTCAGTATGACATTAGAGCTAACAAACTTTAAAACTTAACACTAATTATTAATTATTGGCTGGTGCAGTAGAAAGATATATTGTTTGAAATGTTGCAGTAAAAACTTACGAAATTGTACTAAATTTACTTTGTCCCAAGGCAAAACCTGTTAAATAAAAGATGTATAAATAAGTAGTTGGTATTGTTAAATGGCAAATTCAAAGTTTATTTTATAAAACAGAGGTCACTAAATAAAAAAAATATTTAATTAACAATTTATAAAAAAAATAAAAACAATAAAAAGATTTTACTAAGCAGTCTAAATTTGTTTTATTAAAAAAGATAAATTTGTCCTTGCCTCATCTGTCTTGACAAAAATTTTTGCATATTGAGGGTAAATATCTTTTACTGCGTGATCCTCATTTTCAATTATGGATAAGACAGGAGGATTTTCATTTGAATCAGGATTGGTTGAAACTATTTCTGCTGTAGCATCAACGTATCTTGGTGTCATTTGTAGTGAACAATAAGCTGCAGTTGTTGGTGTAGGTTCTGATGTTGTGCCTGTACCAGTAGTTGTAGGTTCTGATGTTGTGCCTGTACCAGTAGTTGTAGGTCCTGATGTTGTGCCTGTACCAGTGGTTGTAGGTCCTGATGTTGTGCCTGTAGGTCCTGATGTTGTGCCTGTATCAGTAGTTGTAGGTCCTGATGTTGTGCCTGTTCCAGTGGTTGTAGGTCCTGATGTTGTGCCTGTACCAGTGGTTGTAGGTCCTGATGTTGTGCCTGTACCAGTGGTTGTAGGTCCTGATGTTGTGCCTGTACTAGTAGTTGTAGGTCCTGATGTTGTGCCTGTACCAGTAGTTGTAGGTCCTGATGTTGTGCCTGTACCAGTAGTTGTAGGTCCTGATGTTGTGCCTGTACCAGTGGTTGTAGGTCCTGATGTTGTGCCTGTACCAGTGGTTGTAGGTCCTGATGTTGTGCCTGTACCAGTGGTTGTAGGTTCTGATGTTGTGCCTGTACCAGTGGTTGTAGGTCCTGATGTTGTGTCTGTACCAGTGGTTGTAGGTCCTGATGTTGTGCCTGTACCAGTGGTTGTAGGTCCTGATGTTGTGCCTGTACCAGTGGTTGTAGGTCCTGATGTTGTGCCTGTACCAGTGGTTGTAGGTCCTGATGTTGTGCCTGTACCAGTGGTTGTAGGTCCTGATGTTGTGCCTGTACCAGTGGTTGTAGGTCCTGATGTTGTGCCTGTACCAGTGGTTGTAGGTCCTGATGTTGTGCCTGTACCAGTGGTTGTAGGTCCTGATGTTGTGCCTGTACCAGTGCTTGTAGGTCCTGATGTTGTGCCTGTACCAGTGGTTGTAGGTCCTGATGTTGTGCCTGTACCAGTGGTTGTAGGTCCTGATGTTGTGCCTGTACCAGTGGTTGTAGGTCCTGATGTTGTGCCTGTACCAGTGGTTGTAGGTCCTGATGTTGTGCCTGTACCAGTGGTTGTAGGTCCTGATGTTGTGCCTGTACCAGTGCTTGTAGGTCCTGATGTTGTGCCTGTACCAGTGGTTGTAGGTCCTGATGTTGTGCCTGTACCAGTGGTTGTAGGTCCTGATGTTGTCATTTCTGGTACAGATGGAGTACTTTCAGATGCAGATGTTGGTGGCGAACCAAATTGTTTATCTGTTTAATTTGTTAGAAAGATATATTTTAGAATGTAATACATTTTTAGTTTTAAATCATGATAGGTCTAATAAATTCTATATCCAACTGAATAAACATTTGGTGTTGTTTCTAGTTTTATTGTTGATGTTTTTGTTTGTGGTTCTGTAGCTATAGATTTAAAAAATGTTTCAATTAAACAAGTAAAACCTTTATAAAGACACACATTTTATATTAACCAATTGATGAGGACCTAAAAAATAATTAAATATGTTACGCTCTATATGTATTAATTTTACTAATGTAATATATTCTTCTTCTCTCCTCTCTCTCCATATATAGATGTAAAAAAAGTAAGTGCCGGTTCTCAGTGATGGATTGCCTAACTTTTAAAGCAGTTTCGCATTTTATATTTTACTAGTGGCTATGCCCGTCAAATTGACGGAGAAACGAACGACTACAATATTACAATATTAGTTAAGTTAAGTTAATATTAATGTTAAGAGAGAAAGAAAAGAGACTATTACAATTAACGTTTCTTTTCGGTATTTAGTTTTTGTTCTTTTTAATTGTTTCTGACCCTGGCATATGCATAATAATTGTTACTGTCAAGCGTCTGGTATTATAACGTTGCGAACAGTTGTGTTGACTTGACTTGTTATTAAAAATAGCCTATTAAATTAACAATAATATACCATCTAAAAGAAAAAAAAACACAATACCAAACAATAAAAAGGTAAATAATAAAAAAATAATATTTCAATACAATAAAAACATAAGTGATAACGATTTTTTCGGTATTTAATTTTTGTTCTTGCTTTTTGTATTAATAAAACAGTGTTGAGAATGTTTCTTTCGGTATTTAGGTTTTGTTATTTTCTTTTGTTTCTGGTCGACCTGACCCTGGACCCTGGCATATGCATAAGAATTGTGGCCTCAAGGACTGGCGTAGTGTGTAAGCCGCCGATACATTCCCATTAAGAATACACTGGCGGGCGAACGCATGGGGCACAGTCCGAGGTCCATTACACTGCCGAGAGGTCACTGGTCCCGGGGGGGGGGGGAGGAAGCAATGGACGCTGAAATCCCGTCTTGAGAACCACCCGGTGCCTGGATGCATGCACCTATAGTATAGGATTTGTGCTACCGGGTGACAGTGCAGGTATACTGGCGAGCCACTACGATAATGATCCTTAGGGGAACCGCAGTGAACGATCGCTGGGCTGCGGAAACCTTCCCCGTTACACGGCACGCCACGCCTTCGGCGTGTCGTTGGGTGGCTGGTACCCGGACAGAGATTGCTCAATCCTAAGCGTTACGCCCTGGACACAAGAGCCGAAAGGCTAGTCCGGGTTTTTTAAAGAGACTTTTAATTCGATATTAAAATTTAGCAAACAGTTGTGTTGACTTGACTTGTTATTAATAATATTAAATTAAAAATAATATACTATCTGAAAGAAAAAAAACATAAATACAAAACAATAAAAAAGGTAAAAAATATTTAACAAAAATAGAAAATAATATTTCAATTCAATAAAAACTAAATTGAGAAAGATTTTTTTCGGTATTTAATTTTTGTTCTTGCTTATTATATCCTTAAAACAGTATTGATAATGTTTCTTTCGGTATTTAGTTTTTATTTTATATTGTTGCTGTCAAGCTTATGGTACTCGTTATTTGAAAGTAATCATTTATAAGACTAACTTGTTTTTTTATAATTCGTATCATTTAATTTATAGAGTGTATAAAGTCGCATTTTAAAGGATATTCTCAATAGCGACTTAAGACTATTAAATAATTAAAACATGTGGTTATTTTTACTTAAAAGGATAATGCAAACATCAATAATGAAAAAAGAAATAATTTCATAGACATTACGTCATACGCTAGTATTTTGTTTAAAGTAAACCATTGAAACTCTCCAAGCCAAATTGCGGTGCGTAACTTTTAAAAAAGGTCTCGCCACATTAAAAAAACAACAGTAGAATTGGGAAAACCCGGAAAGACCCTCGCGTTCAATAGAGTAAATGTCGCGTTCAACATAGTAAATGAACGGAAGTGGCCATTTGCTATGTACCGTTATATTTATTTGCATAGATGGATATGACATTTTGGATTTTTTAAATCAACACATTTATGATTATAAATGATAAAATAAAATTATCTTTTGGAGGACGTTTCCAATTTATACATTTTATTTTTGGCCCGAATAGTCAAACGGCTTAGGAGCCTATAGCGAACAAACATATATATATATATATATAAATAAATAAATATATAAACAAACATATAAACAAACTCACGGTAATTATATAGATTGATTGATGATTGATGATTGATTTCTTATTGCGCGCAATTTTAAAATAATTCAATTGTATCAAATTAATAATAAAATAAATTAATAAACGTTAAAATACAAGAAAAGTAATAATTTGTTCCCCACATTGAAAAAGGTGCCGGTACGCCATATCGGCGCGTACCGTAAAAAAAAAAAAGCACTGTATATATACATATATATATATATAATGGTTTGGTATTTTTTAAAAATGCACCATGACTCGAAACTTAACAATGTTTTTACAACTCTACACGTCAGATCAACAAATTAAATTTTGGAACAACCCTGTCGTCAAATTTTATTTTTTTCAAATTTATAGAAATATGCTTGAATTGTCAATAGTGTGTTAGTTTCATTGTTTATTAAGTGGTATGTAAGATTTGAAAAAAAATCACAACATTATTGCTGGGCGCAAAGAGAACAAGAGAAAATGCCAGCACTCGCTGCTTATTTTTTTCTGCTAATTCATGTCTGAAAAAGTAAACAGGATGCTTGTGTTGCGCATCCATCAATGCTGTTTAGGTTAACATTTTAGCATGCACTTGCAATCTGGCTGCATGTTTCATTCGTTGAGGTAGGGTATAAAAACTTTGTTGAAAATAAAGATCTTTAATCGTCTTTTAATCTTATTCTTAAATGACTCTTTTTGGGGGGTTCCATGTTTTAAGTCTGAGACAGAACATTCTATAATTTAGGCACCCCCTATTCAATAGAGAGCACTTCAAAAGACTTAATTTTTATGTCCATCCACTCTAATGACTCTAGGAACTCAAGCAGGTTAAATGAAGAAACAGATTTCCTAGATCTTTCCCATAGGCCTAATGGCTTTGTTAATAAATAAGTATAACACAGCCTCTATTTGTTCATATTTTAGGCTGGCTGGTCCTCCGGTTAATACACTAGACTGTCAACAAAACAGCCCATGTTTTAGCCCAGCCGCAGACCGATCACTCCCGCCTAGCAAGAGTTTTGGTACCAGGACATAATAAACTTCTAACTAAAAGGAACATCTGAAAACTTATAAGTTGTGTTTGCTTTATGCATGATTGTGAACTATTCTAAAGAAAGTCTCCAAATAAAGGTGAATATTTAGTAACTTTTAAGTTTTAAAAGCATTAATTTTTTGGAAATTTAACATGAAAAGGTTGTGTAACAACTGAAAGTATTGGTACAAATTATCGGCCAGTCAAGTACAAAATATAAATTGGATAATCCAAAACTAAACTAAAAGTGCGACCTATATTCTAGTGCAATACACAAGTATAAACAGTATATAAAAACATAGGCCTATAGAGCAGTACTAAAATTAAAAATTGTGTTTGTAGCCTATATATATATATATATATATATATATATACAAGCCGTTATGTGCCCGGTCCTCCGAACCGGCTAAAAGTTATGTTTACATACACTCTAACTACTCAGGAAGTTATAATGAGATTGCCCGCATGACCTACGACACGAATTTAAACGTGAGGTAATTTTTTATTTGCCCGCTACAACATGAATTACCCGTTAAAATCATTACTCATCACCCATTATAACAATTACACAATTGCCCGCTATAAATTACGACGCAAATTAAATATATTTTGTTCTATTACTGGATTAAGAACATTCGACAGTACTTTTATTTTTTTTTAATGATTGTTTGATATATTTTTTTTACGACCAACATTAAGTCGCAGACCTATGTTGTGTTGTTTTTGTTTATTTGCTATTTATTTATTTATTGTTGCTTTGGAAGCAAACTTAGAATTAAATTTTCTATTCAACATGTAAAACGATAACAAATGAAACCCATATGAAATAATGTTTATAAAACGTATACGACACGAATTAAAACTTTAAAAAGTTAGTTCCAGCAATGTGAACATTGCCCGGCAAATTAAACATTGCCCGGTAATATAAACATTGTCCGGTAATTTAAACATTGCCCGGTAATTTAAACATTGCCCGGTAATTTAAACATTGTCCGGTTTTATAAACAATGCCCGGTAATTTAAACATTGCCCGGTAATTAAACATTGCCCGGCAATTTAAACATTGCCCGGTAATTTAAACATTGCCCGGTAATTTAAACATTGCCCGGTATTATAAACATTGCCCGGTAATTTAAACATTGCCCGGTAATTTAAACAATGGCCGTTACCAAGGCGATAAGCCTAAAGGTGCCCAGTTCTCGGAACTGGATAAAATTACCCATGGAGTTATAAACAATAGTCTTCCATTTAAATATTGCATTCTACAAATTACGACGCAAATTAAAACAACTTCTTAAACGCATAAATACGCAAAATTTGATGACGCCATATAATTATAAGCTTAAATATAGAATGTAACCAGGACCACTGCGTTTAAATATGCTTAATAAGGCGTCGGTATTACTTCCCGAAACTGAAAAAAAAATACTATATCTATTTGCTTTGTCCTATGTTTGTAAAGTTTTAAATTATTAATTAGCTTTAAGTCATGTATTCACAGTGTAAAATATTAAAGTAGTGATAGATTAACAAAATCAACTACAGTATTGGTAGTATAAAGAATTTATGTTGTTTACGGCACGTAGACAATTTAAACATGAAGAAAATTTGTTCCCGTCATTGAGTTGAGATAAAAATCCATGCACATAGTTTGATGACGTCAATTTAAACATGAATGAAAAATGTCCCTTCATCGCTTAAAAATCCATGCGCAAAGATTGATGACGTCATAAAAATAATCTCAGCGCATCCTTTTTTTTCTAACTTTGTGACGAAAAACTATAAAAAGTTGTACTGGCAAAGACAATGGGAATCAAAAGTTGTGTTTTTTTCGCGTTTTTTGACCAAACTGACCACTGCGGTCATTTTAATTTTTTTAAAACCTTGACAGTGTTCACCGCCGTAACGCAAAGAATATTTGTAGCAAATTTCACGTTTTTCTGTCTAGTATTTAAAAAGATTATGCGGTATGTACATACATACATACATACATACATATTCCTTTTGAGATTTATATATATACAAGCCGTTATGTGCCCGGTCCTCCGAACCGGCTAAAAGCTATGTTTACATACACTCTAACTACTCAAGCAGTTATAATGAGACTGCCCGCATGTCCTACGACATGAATTTAAACGTGAGGTAATGTCTAATTTGCCCGCTACAACATAAAATTACCCGTTAAAATCATTACCCATTACCCATTATAACAATTAAAAAATTGCCCGTTATAAATTACGACGCAAATTAAAACGTAAATATATTTTGTTCTATTCATTGATAAAGAACAATCGACAGTATTTTTATTAAAAAAGAAAATGATTGTTTGATATGTTTTTTTACGACACGACAAACATTAAGTCGCAGACCTATGTTGTTTTGTTTTTGTTATTTGCTATTTATTTATTATTGTTGCTTTGGAAGCAAACTTAGAATTAAATTTTCTATTCAACATGTAAAACAATAACAAATGAAACCCATATGAAATAATGTTTATAAAACGTATACGACACGAATTAAAACTTTAAAAAGTTAGTTCCGGCAATTTGAACATTGCCCGGCAAATTAAACATTGCCCGGTAATATAAACATTGCCCGGTAATTTAGACATTGTCCGGTAATTTAAACATTGCCCGGTAATTTAAACATTGCCCGGTATTATAAACATTACCCGGTAATTTAAACCTTGCCCGGTAATTTAAACAATGGTTGTTACCAAGGCGATAAGCCTAAAGTTATAATGAGATTTCCCGCTTCACAGTTAATATATACGGCAATTAATAAAACCCCACCCGTTAAAAAGTTTATCGATGTATACGTCACAAATTAAAATGTGAATGACATTTTGTACGCCCGCTACAACCGAAACGAACTGCAACGTGAAATATTGCCCGCTAGAAACGAATTGAAACGTGAAATATTGCCCTCTAGAAAAGAATTGAAACGTGAAATATTTCCCGCTAGAAAGATTTTAATGCGTATACGCCCGCTTCAAACGAATTGAAAAAGCTAAAAGTTATGTTTACATACACTCTTACTACTCAAGCAGTTATAATGAGAATGCACGCAACAACTACAAAAGTTTATATTTCGTATACGACACGAATTAAAACGTGAATATATTTTGTTCTATTCATTCATAAAATACATCAGCAAACATTGAAGCAAAGTTAATTTTAAATGAATACGCAAAATTTGATGACGTCATAACGAAAAGCCGGCTAGCTATCTCTGCGCAAACTTTGATGACGTCATCCTGAAAAAATCTCAACGCCATCCTTTTTTTAATTTTTTTAGCGCGATCGATCGAAAAACTATAAAAAGTTGGAACGGCAATTTTAACATGCACCCAAAATATGTCGTTTTATTCGCGTTTTTTGACCAAACTGACCACTGCGGTCATTTTATTTTTTTTAAAACCTTGACAGTGTTCACCGCCGTAACGCAAAGAATTTTTGTAGCAAATTTCACGTTTTTATGTCCAGTATTTAAAAAGATTATGCGGTATGTACATACCCAGCCAGCCAGCCAGCCAGCCAGCCACATACATACATACATATTCCTTTTGAGATTTATATATATATATGATATGATATGATATATGATATGATATGATATATATCCTATACTATAATACGAGTTAAAATTGTATGTATATATATATATATGTGTATATATGTCTGGAAATTTTCTTCAAAAGCGCTCTAACGATTATCTTCATGTTTTAATGCACTACTTGTTTCACCTAAAAAAAAATCTACAGCTTTTCGGCCCCACAAATAAAAATCGGAAATGGACGTTAAACAAAAATACACATTAGATTTATCGTAGATATTGATTTTGGCCGTGAAAACATGCCCTTGCTCAACCCACATGTAGTGCGGCTTTCAAGAGCGGTGTTTTGTTGCGTCGCAGTTATGACGTTTCGGGAATACCCGTAGGCTTACTACAGCAGAAAGAAGTTTAATTTCTTGTTTAAACTACTGTTGCGCACCGATGATAGAAATAATTTAAAGCAAGACCAAGTGTAATTTATGTAATGCAGGGGTGTCCAAACTACAGCCAGTGGGTAACGCGCGGGCGGACAAATGATAGTATGCGGCCCTCGCGGCTTATTTAGATTTGAACGTCTACCAATATATTTTAGATTAAACTTCAATATATTTTAGATTAAATTTTAAAAAAAAGAAAACAAATACATATTTACGAATTATCTAATAGTGAGATAATAGTTTGCCGTTTAAATAATAACAGAATTAGAAGAACTTTCACCAAACTAAAGGTCTATTTGTAACTTTCTTTTATCTGACATTTTTTGAAAAAAAACAACCTCTAAAACTTTTTTTGTGTTTAAACAATGAATAGCTGTATATAGTGTACACTGTAGCAGATTACACTGCACTGTATATAGTGTTCACTGTAGCAGTATACACTACGCTGTATATAGCATACAACGTAGCAGTATACTCTACACTGTAAATAATAAACACTGTTTTAGTATTCACTTTTTTAAAAATTCAATTAATGTTTCATTAAAAATGTGTATGATTTGCTTAAAAAGGCCTACCAAAGTAAGATATATTAGAATATGTTAACATTGTCAATTTGAAATCTGGTAAACTAGAAAAGATGTAAATTCAGTATATTCGTATTTTCCTTATAACAATAGTCAGAAGTGTAATATACTGTTAGTTTTATTGAGGGGTGGGGGGGGGGGGAGAGAAATTAAACACATTATCTAACGAAGCCTACATATATTATGATCTTTTCATTTGCAGTCTTTTCAATGAATAACATAATTTTACCTTTAATTATTTAGTATTTAAGTTTAATGCTCAAAATTAAAAAAAAAATGTTTATCATACCATTGTTTTAATTAATCAATATTATATTTTACCGCGATAGTTTATTATAAATAGTAACACAAATGGAGGATATTAAATAATGTTAACACCAAACTATATTTTTTTACTTTTTTCGTAAAACAATGTTTGGAATAATACATTGAAAACATTGAAAATCTCTATATATAAAAAGATCGTGTTTGTGTCCCCACGGATCCCTATTGTGTCACTGACTTTTTTAGGCCTAGTCCTATATACTGTCTAATAGCTTTTCACATCTGACATGTGCCTTCTCTAGCTAAGTTGTTAACGTAGAGGACTGCTGTGCGTGCGAGCGGGTTCGATTCTCCAGTTAGACTATGCCTATTTTTTTTACCCGATTTACATTTATTCGTAGACCTTTTTAATTCCTATCAAACATATTTGCCGGCCGTAACTCATTGTTAGCTTGAATGGGTTGAGGGAGGGAGTTGAAAAAATTGACATAATTTTATAGGAAAGTTTGACAGTTGTTTAAGTTAAATAATTAATTAATTGATTGGTTATTTATATAGCGCCTCACTCCATACTAATAAAAGCATGCTCGGCGCGCTCACAAAATCGAAACGACAATAACGCTCTAAAATAGTTTTAAACAAGGTTTCGGCCGATGGAGGCACGAAACGACAATAACATTTTAAAATAGTTTCAAACAAGTTTTTTGCTAATGGATGTGTATTTGATCAATTTAGTTGGAAAGAAAAGTCTTCAAATTCTTCTTGAATGCCTTTTTTGACACAGAGTTTTTCAGTGTCTCAGGTAAGCCGTTCCACAGTGAAGGCGCCACAGATTCAAACGAGCGTACACCAATAGGGGAAGGGGTAGAAGAACTAAAAATTGTAACGTAATTCACGATATTTTAAATTTAAACTTTTCATTTTCAGTCTTTTAAATAATAATAATAATAATATTTGTAAAGCGCTGCCAACAAACATAATGTAAGCTCAGAGCGCGTTTAACATACAACTAAGAATACGGATATTACACTAGGCCAGGTGACAGAGCTAAATTGATGATAAAAAACAAGACAAAACAAATAAATGTAGCATTAACCGACTTAACCCATAAATAAGACAGTAAGTTTCTAAAGCATGTTAAATGTTATCGAAGGTAAATATTGAAATAATGAGTTTTTAAGTTCTTTTTGAAAGTAACAGTAGAGCTTGTTCGCCTCAGTTGAATGGGAAGTTGATTCCACACTTTCGGACCGGATACTGAGAAGGCTCTAAGGCCAACGGTCGTCAGAGAGAAACGGGGCTCTTCCAGAAGCGATGAGTTTGTAGAACAAAGTGTTCTTTGCGGGACATAAGGTCTGATTAGTGCCTTGAGATAGGACGGAAACTCGTATTTAAAAATGCACTGATGGCAAAGTAGCGCCACTTTATACTCAATTCTGGAGCGAGCTTAGAAGGGCAGTTCCCGAGTCTCTTTTAGACTTGCACATAAACAAACGCGCAGTACTTTTATGTATTCGTTGTAGCCTGGCGATTTAATGACATAAATGACATATATTTCTGTTGGATTTAAAACTGACAACTCTAGCCTTCATGTTTTTTTTTTGGTTTAAAATGAGATTAAGCTGTTGTTGTTTTTTTTTTTTTTTTTTTTTTTTGGGGGGGGGGGGGTTATCGGTCAAAATCTAGATATTAGACTGCACAAATAAAAATCTGCTTCGACTGTTAGAATTTAAAGCCCATGTTATTCATAGTAGAAAAAAGAAAAAAGACAAATACAATTTATTGGTCTGGTAAAGAAGTATTTTTAAAATGTATGCACTGTTGTTTTACATACACATGATGTTAAAGTACAAGCGCCTGCTCTTTATTACCGATCGAATGATCGGTCACCTGGTACTATATATATATATATATATATATATATATATTGTAACGTATATGAAGTATAAATAACTCCCTCGGATTTTTTTTATTTATCTCCCCTTTTGTAACACTTGGATGTCTTTTTGGTGACCCGAGTATGACCGCTTGAATGGAAGCGTGGGGTCATGCTCCGTGTGTAAGGTCGGAGTGTAGGAGTGTTACGTCAGTCAGACGAGTTGAGTTAGATATATATATATATATCCAGAGTAAACGTGCTGTTGTTTATTTGACTTGTGTCATGATAAGAATTGTATGTGTTTTATAGCCTGTGGAGCTCAGTATTATTTATTATTAAAAGTACTAGTGGTTATGCCCGTCAAAATGACGGAGAAACGAATGACTACAATGTGTTTTGTTAAGAGATAAAGAAAAGAGACTATATTACAATAAAGACAATGAACGTTTCTTTTCGGTATTTAGTATTTGTTCTTTTTAATTTTTTCTGGTCGCCCTGAACCTGGCATATGCATAATAATTGTTACTGTCCGTCATACCTCAAACATAATGTAAAGGAAGTTGCAGGGGTGAGACAAAACTTAATTTTCAGTTAGAACTAGCTAAAATTGACTTAGCTAATCTGTAGCTATAGTCAGAAAAAGAACGGCAAAAATAGCAGCGGAAAGAAAAAAAATAGCGAGTGAGGAACGATTAGAGATGGCTAGAATGCAAGGAACCAGGAAAGATTCTCAAGGTAACTTATTTCCATCATTACTTAAATACAAAAAGCTTACGCCTATATTTGAGGACCGGGATGTTGACCAGTATTTTGATCTCTTTGAGAGATCCGCCAAAGATCACGGTTTTCCCAGGGATAAATGGGCGGTACTGGTAAGAGGAGCTTTGACCAAAGAAAAAGTTAAAGATATCATTATCTCCCTCCGAGACAATCAACTTGATCATTACCAGTACATGAAGGAAACAGTGATTAAGGGTTATAACCTCGTGCCTGAATCATATAGGAAGATGTTCAGAAATCTGGCTAAACATAAGTCATTTACATACTCGGAGTTTATGTGATTAAAAGAAAAACATTTTGATCGGTGGTTGAGATCAAAGGGAATAAAGGAATATTTTAAAAAGCTCAAAGATATCATTTTAATTGAAGAGTTCCTTGAGTGTGTAAAGCCCGATCTTCGCATATACTTTGCTGACCAACAAGTTGACCAGACTGAACGACTTGCACGAATAGCCGACGACTATGTTCATATTCGGGCGGAAGAAAAGAAAAACAGGCCAACCCATAGCCCAGCTAAGCCTAGACAGACTGACCCCAGGAAGGGCACGCATGATCACGCTAGCACGAGAAAACCGCAGGAAGAAACTGGCGAGGTCATGACAGGTCAAGCATGCAGCTATTGCAAGCGCGTAGATCACGAGTGTTGAAAATTGAAAAACAAAGAACCAAGTACAATTAGAACATAAGTAGTAAACGCCTACATCATCATGGTAGTATTAAACTCATTCACTCCGCTGAGTCACTGACAGTGGCTCGTTAATGTGTATTTCTCTCCCGCGAGCCACTGTCAAAAATTGGGTTAACAACTCTAATCGGAAAATCAACAAATTAAATTTCAGAACAACCCTGTCATCAAATTTATTTTTTTCAAATGTATAGAAATATGCTTGAATTGTCTTTCGCTACCAGCGGCCTGTGGGAAAGGCTACTATAGTTAGCTGTATATTTTTTTTCATTTTCTTTTCAAATTCAAGTTTTTAAATGCTTATTTTTGATTTACTTCCGTTCTAGATTTAAATAGCTCACTATTTTAAGTGATTTTAGCAGAGACTATAATAAGATGGACCGCTTGCTTTATTTTTAGAGCTAATATGTACTTTTTTTTCCGTGCGCAACCAATAAGGCTGTCTTAAATTACTTCTACGCACCTCCTTGTTTCTTAAATGTATCCGCTGTATAGAACTTTCGATTTTAATTTTTCATTGAGAAAATCAAAGCGATTCAATAAAACGGAAGAGCAAAGTATTATACGAATCGGGAATTCCGAAAAGCAGTCTTTCGAGTCATCATCTAGCAGAAATACTAAAGCAAACGGTCCATGTGTATTATAGTCTATGCTTTTAGTCGCTAGTTACTCTGGATAATAGTTTTATTGTATTTGTAAGTAAATGTATCGAGTAAATAGTCACCGCCTAAAGAGTTCGGCGAAGAAGGCTTTAGATGTTTGAGGCTTAGTTACATGAACACATAATGATAATAGTTGAGTGTAACAGTTCCCATATATTACTTTAAATATCTTTTTATCCTGATTACGGAACCGATGGTTTCATTTAACGACTGCGTTTCTTTTATTTTTTTATTTCATTTTGAAATTTTGGAATTCGGAATTTAAAAAAAACTGAATTACCACCCTTTAAATTGTTAAAAACTGAATTACCTTACTTAAAAATTGTAATTTTGTCAATAAAAATTTAGTTACCTCCCTTTGATCTTTTGACTTGTCTATATAAACATTGTTGTGTCCCTTTGTGTTTATTTATTTTGTTTTTTTGATCCCGAAATGCGACACACTGTCGGCCCGTGCGATAACAACGGTCAAGGTAAGACACGGTCTATACCGGTCACTTTCGCGTATTAAACAATGGAGGAGACCGGAGCTACCGCCGCTACTGATTCTTCTGTTCCTAGTGATTCTATTAACGTGTGTTCGGACTGCCGGTGGAGTTACGGTAATTTTAGAGACATGTTGAAGGACAAAGACAGATTCCTGAGCTTTTTATATAGCCACAAAGTTATTCCTGAAAGTAAGTCTTGTCTATAATGTAGCTCCCACGTGTGCTTGAAGGATGGATTGTTTCGCTATAATAAACGGTCCCGTGTGATCAAAAATAAACAGAAACCTATGTACGTCCAGTGCCGTTACAGTGTTTCCCAAAATCAGTACACGTGGTTTCATAAGGCTAGGATTCCCAGAGAAAACATTTATTACCTTGTTGCGATTTGGGCTATTTACCATCCCTTCATAGAAGTATATTGTTTAGAATTAGAGGTTAGTAATACAACCGTCATCGACTGGTTGTCTTTTTTACGGGATGTTTGTGTGGACGCGATGGTTGAGAAACGCGATGTCATTTGGGGGAGGGGAAGGGCGAAATTGTAGAGATAGACGAAGCTAAAATTGGTATAAGTAAATATGGTAGAGGGAGAAGGATAGAGGTTACCTGGCTTTTTGGGGGGATTGAGAGAGGGAATAAAAAATTTTCCGTCGCCACAAGGTACTTCCAAAACTTTCTTAAAGTAATTAAAGACAAAAGTATTCCCAAAACTACTGTGATGAGCGACTGTTGGAAGGCGTATATGTGTCTTGATATACCCAAATCACTGTTAACCATACGTATAACTTTGTAGACCCACTCGCCCATATCCAAAGTGTTGAACGGCTGTGGAGGGATGTCAGGTCGTCGTTGCCTACGAAAACATCATCCCCATGGCCATTTAGCAGAATTTTTGTTTAAAAGGTCACACCTCGATTTAGGCAGTAGAATGCACTCCATTTTTAGATATAGAGGTGATCTCTATGATGGTTCCCCTTATCCAGAGGGTGAAAGTGATTCAGAGGTTGAGAGTGGACAGAATGAGGAAGAAAGCCATCCAGAGGTTGAGAGTGGACAGATTGAAGAATAAAGTGAGTAGTTTGTTTTTGTTGTTTTTGTATTTGTTGATGATGTTGTTGTGGTTGTTGTTTCACGTTACTGTCGGTTAGAATGGGTGTGAAACAAACCATCTTTCTATTCCCCCCCCCCGTTTCCCGACCACTTTCCAGACATCACATGACTAGGACAGGAAATTTGACGTAATACTGTCATGGCCACCGGCGGTCCAAGAAATGTGCTCGCACGTTGTTTGTGTTGTTTGTTGTTTTAAGTTGTAAGTAAGAATTGAAAAACAATATGGCTGCATGTTTCGGTCCTTGAGTTTAGGCCTCGGGTAGAGTATAAAAACTTTATTGCAAATGAAGATCTTCAACAGTCTCTCAATCTTATTCTTACATGACTTTTCTTTTTTTTTCTTTCTGGGGGGGGGAATTCCATTTTGTAAGTCTGAGGCAAAACATTTTATAATTTAGGCACTGCTGATTTGTAAGGGAGCACTTCAAAAGACTACTTTTTTTGTCCATCCACTCTAGGAACTCAAGTAGGCTAGATAAAGAAACAGATTTCTTTCAGCTTTCCCAGAGGCCTAATGGCTTCGTCAATTGGTGGGTAAAAAATGTATATAGCAGCCTCTATTTGTTTATGTTTTAGGCCGGCTGGTCCTCCAGTTAATACATTAGACCGATCCCTGCCGCCCTGCAAGAGTTTAGATACTAGGACATAATAATATTCTACCTAAAAGGAACATATGTAAACATATAAGTTATGTTTGCATTATGCATGATTGTGAACTATTATAAAGAAAGTCTCCACTCTTGCACTTTTCTCTCTCCCTTTCTCTGGTGTAATAAAGTTTGTAACCAACTGGATAAACGTTTGGCAATTTATGCTTTGCAAATAGCATTATTACAAAAGATACTAATAAAAGCTAACCTATATTATGTCTTACCTCTACAAGCTTCAACCCAGGGCCTTGCGCCTGCTGGTGAGATGACCAACACAGTTTGTGATTTAATAGCTTGCTCTATAATTTGATCATTTACTTCCTGTGATTAAGGGTTTAGATTTAAATCAATAATATTAGTTACTTTTGTCTTTAAAGCAGGTTGGTTTGTCTAGTTCAAATTTAGTAGGCCTAAAGGCTACATGCTAAATCATGTTACTTACCATAAATTATATTATTTAATGAATGAAACGGGCATTGCACAAATATTAATGACTCACATAAAACAAAAGAAAATATACAAATGAAGTGCTAAATATATAAATGATACATACCACAAGAGTGAAAGCTTGGTTTGCCTCACTAGGTCTGTTAAAGATACCAAGAGGTGCAATCCAATCATATATATTGCTGTTGTATGAGTATTGAATAAGGCTACCACTTTCCTCTGAAATATTGTGAAAGAATGCATTTTATGTTTTTTTATATGATGCTCCATTATTTGATTACACTTATTTAAAGATTTAGCATCAACTACATGCCTATTCGAATTATTTTTGCTATCATTGTTAGATTTAACTTTAAGTTGAGATCGAGGTTACAATAATCAGTTTAAACATGCAATTGGCTAATTGTAAAGTTAAGATCCCCAACATGTAGGCTTACCATCATAGTAAGTAGCATTTGCTGCTGTCTTTCCTGAATCATTATTATCTGGAAAAAAAATGGCCGACTTGTATAACTATGAAATTAACTTTTGTGACGAAAATAATGAAAAAACTAAACATGATTGTAAAAAGTGATAAAAAAGTAGAATAGTTAATTTCTAAGATTAGTATTTAGACACTTGTATAGTTAAAGTAAAAATTGTGCAAATTGCACGTGTAGAATCTTACCAAAACTGAATACCACCTGTTGCCCAGAGAAGAATTCTACCTGTTAAAAAGGAGATTTATCGTAAATATAGATGTTTAAAGGGATATATTTGTATTGGTTTCAAAATGCATTTACTTTATTTTTTAAACTGTAAAAACATTTTATAGAAATTTTAAACATCATGCAAGTAATAAAAAATTATTTAGTTTTAAGTTCAAACAATATTAAGAGTTAAACTTACCTGACTAGTAGGCAATAAAATGTATGTCGGTTGAGATGCAGCAATAATATTTCTTACAGCCTTATCTGTATTGTTAATGATAACCAACTCAAAGGGCACTTCGAATTCAGATACGATTTTTTCGGCTGTAGTATCTGCTTGTTCTGGTATCATTTCCGCTGAACATGATGCTGCAGTTGTTAGTGTAGGTCCTGATGTTGTGCCTGTACCAGTGGTTGTAGGTCCTGATGTTGTGCCTGTACCAGTGGTTGTGTGTCCTGATGTTGTGCCTGTACCAGTAGTTGTAGGTCCTGATGTTGTGCCTGTACCAGTGGTTGTAGGTCCTGATGTTGTGCCTGTACCAGTAGTTGTAGGTCCTGATGTTGTGACTGTACCTGTAGTTGTAGGTCCTAATGTTGTGCCTGTACCAGTGGTTGTAGGTCCTGCAGTTGTGCCTGTACCAGTGGTTGTAGGTCCTGATGTTGTGCCTGTACCAGTGGTTGTAGGTCCTGATGTTGTGCCTGTACCAGTGGTTGTAGGTCCTGATGTTGTGCCTGTACCAGTGGTTGTAGGTCCTGATGTTGTGCCTGCACCAGTGGTTGTAGGTCCTGATGTTGTGCCTGTACCAGTAGTTGTAGGTCCTGATGTTGTGCCTGTACCAGTGGTTGTAGGTCCTGATGTTGTGCCTGTACCAGTGGTTGTAGGTCCTGATGTTGTGCCTGTACCAGTAGTTGTAGGTCCTGATGTTGTGCCTGTACCAGTGGTTGTAGGTCCTGATGTTGTGCCTGTACCAGTAGTTGTAGGTCCTGATGTTGTGCCTGTACCAGTAGTTGTAGGTCCTGATGTTGTGCCTGTACCAGTGGTTGTAGGTCCTGATGTTGTGCCTGTACCAGTGGTTGTAGGTCCTGATGTTGTCTCTAGTTTTATTGTTGATGTTGTTGTTGTTGGTTCTGTAGCTATAAATTTAAAAAAATGTTTCAATTACACAAGTAAAACTTGTATAAAGACAAACATTTAATATTAACCAATTGATGTGGTTCTAAAATGTAATTAAGTATTAAGTTTACTTATTGTAATATATTTTTTTCTCTTTCTGATTCACTCTTACTCTTTCTCTCTCTCCCTTTCACTCTCTTCATCTATTGTTCTGTATGAATATATATATATATATATAGTATATACACGCCTATAATTTACACTTTATTTTACAAAACATTTCAAGAAACTGTTGTAGGTCCACTAACCAATTTTGTAGCTTCATGAGTGAAAAATATGTCACTTTGAGTTTGCATTTTAGCACGTAAATATTAATTCTAAAATTCAATTAATAAAAGGGAAACAAATTTAGGCTTGTAGATCCCCACCCCCGTTTATTTAGACACCATTTTGAATTGTCGTAGAGCAGTAATTTTTGCTGGCTTAGTGATCACAAATTATGATATAAAAAAAGTCAGAAATGTATCAAAAGAAAAGCGTAACTTCTATCTAGACAAATAATATAAGTTTTAGTCTGTTGTAGCTTATGATGCACTTTATTTATGCATTAGCCCTATATCCTACTAAGGCATATTTAATATTTTTACAAAAGCACCATGACTCAAAACAATTTTTTTACAACTCTAATCGGCACATAAACAAATTAAATTTCAGAACAACCCTGTGGTTAAAATAATTGTTTTTAAACAAAAAGAAATATGCTTAAAATGTCAATAGTGTGTTAGTTTCATAGCTCATTAAGTTTTATGTAAGATTTGAAAAAAAATCACAACATTATTGCTGGGCGCAAAGAGAACAAGAGAAAATGCCAGCACTCGCTGCTTATTTTTTGCTAATTCATGTCTGAAATAGTAAATAGGACACGTGTGTTGCGCATCCATCAATGCTGTTTAGGCTAACATTTTAGCATGCACTTGCAATCTGGCTGCGTGTTTCAGGTGTTTCAGTCGTTGGGGTAGGGTATAAAAACTTTGTTGAAAATGAAGATCTTTAAGAGAAACCAGGAAATACAAAAAAAGTCATCTTTGTGAATTTGTAATCTAGATTAATTTCAAATTAAAGTGCTTTCAATTGTGCACAATTCTATGTTTGAAGTTTCTGTAGAAGAATTTTTTTTTTTCATGAATTTTCAAACAACGTGGGGGTCTGTTGGGTTTGCTTACAAAATGTAAGGATTAAAATTTCCTTTTGTTTGTTCGTGAAATCTTGCGATTCACTACTCTTCGTCAGCCATAACTTTTTTTAATATTAACCGAATTGTTTAACATTTTCTATACTGGTGTGATACATAAATATCTATGGCTGGTACTAGAATTATTTACATAAGTGTTCATAAAATTTTTTTGTAAAAACATTAATTTGAAAAAAAAACAACCAAAATATGAATATAATTTGGAATTTTGTAAAAAAACAATTTTGTAATATAAATCAATTCTTTTAGTACCGGTCATACATATTCTATTTAAGTGCATACTGACAAAACATCAAAGGAATTGATTCAGGAAATTTAACATAATCATTGCAAAAGTGATGTCACTATTTTTTAATATAAAATTTTGTAAACTTGATACTCAGCATCATTAAAATACAAATTATTTTTATTTTATCACAATCATTCATTATTTGTGTGATAAAGTTGTTATAATAGTATCTTGTCTGAAAATATGAATGCTTTATCTCCATTAGTTATTTTTGTACACATGTTTAAGTAACAATACCCCTTTCTATGTGATACTGCCCCCTTATAGTTTCTTAATTTTACTCTAAATTACTCTTTTTGGGGGATTCCATGTCTTAAGGCTGAGGGAAAACATTCTATAATTTAGGTGCTGCCTATTTAAAAGACAATTTTTTTTTGTCCATCCACTCTAGGAACTCAAGCAGGTTAAATAAAAACAGATTTCCTAGATCTTTCCCATAGGCCTAATAACATTGTTAAGAAATAAGTATAACACAGCCTATATTTGTTCATGTTTTAGGCCGGCTTGTCCTCCGGTTAATACACTAGACTGTCAACAAAACAGTCCATGTTTTAACCCAGGCGCAGACCGATCACTCCCGCCTAGCAAGAGTTTTGGTACTAGGACATAATAAACTTCTACCTAAAAGGAACCTCTGTAAACTTATAAGTTGTGTTTGCTTTATGCATGATTGTGACTATTCTAAAGAAAGTCTCCAAATGAAGGTGAATATTTAGTAACTTTTATGTTTTAAAAGTATTAATTTTTTTTTTAAATTTAACATGAAAATGTTGTGTAACAACTGAAAGTATCGGAACAAACTATCTGCAAGTCAAGTGCAAAATATAAATTAGATAATCCTAAACTAAGGTTGCGACCTATATACAAATGCAATACATGAGTATAAGCTTATATGTTATAGATAACCATATAGAGAGTTTCTAAAGTTTATAAATTTGTTTATATATATATTTTTTTACAAATTTAAGTAGAATATGCATGAGTTTTAAATAATAATTCGGTTTTAAAAAATTGTCCCCCGCCCCCACAAAAAAACAATTCTGTCTACAAACTTCTTTAATTGTCACTTACAGCAATCTGCAGGGGGACACTGTGAAAAACATATATTGCAATATTCAGGGGCGAAGGCAGGATTTTCTTCGACGGGGTTGGGGATCGGGAGGGGCGGGCTAACATTTGGGATTCAACATTATTAATCATCCAGCGTGTAACCATGTTATAGGGGGAAGGGGGAGGGAGGCACACCGAAATCCTGTCCAAGAATAGCCACCCCGTTCCACCCCAACCAATATGGCGTGCCAATATGCTTGCCCTGAAACAAAGGGTACTGTCTGCACTTCTTCTCCCCACCTGCGGAAATCCCCTGAATCATTATCGTGGTTGCTAGCTCGTAAACCTGCACTGTTGCCTGGTAGCACAAATTCCAGACTATATTCCTGGATATCCAGGCACCAAGTTTTGATTGAGACGGACTGTTTTCCACTGAGTCTCGTAGTCTCTTGGCAGTGCAATGATTTGCAACAGGGGCTGTCCTCATTCTTTAGTTCACCGGTGTACTCCTAAAGGTAGTGTCTATGGAAGGGGTTGTACATCTGATTGGTTTAGCTGTTTTACTCCTTAGGAGTTTCTTGCCTACATTTGGTCCCCACATGGCACATAGCTCTAAACTGTGGCTCCAAGTAGCTGTAGCATGAGCTGAGATCACACTGAGGGAAATGGCCTCGGCTGGATGGCTAAATCAGGTTAGGGTAACCGTTGGGTTATATTCCTCGGTAGACTTTATCCACCCAGCATATGAAGACTTGCTTCGGATTCCTGTGAGGACAAACTTTCTGAGTGACAACGGCAGAAAGGCGATTCTCAGCAAAGTACAGTGGAGTTCTAAGAGCATGACGAGACACGAAAAAAGGCTTGGTCTTCATCTGCACCACTCCATCCCCCAGTCGTCTCTACTCTGTCTTTTTGCTGGAGCAGACGGCTCTATGCGATAGAGTTAGGTCGTCGTATAGCGCAAATCCTTCTGACTTTAACCCAATTCACAGCGCAAGTAACTCATTGATTTGATCAGTCACTTTTGAAAGCACCTATCGGCCACAGCCGAAAATCCCTAGGATGCTGAGTGGTCATTGTCGGAAAGCCTTGGACTAAGTCACAACCCTAAGTGTCACTTTGGAACTGGACTCGAAATTGCAGAGCACACCCTGCAATGGTGTCCACTTCACATAGAGACCTGTAACCAGGCCGAGCCTTGAGGAGCTACTATGGAAGAAAAGTTCTGGGGCCCAAAGACATTCTCAAAAACAACAACCCGGTTCATTAGAGAAACAGCACTGCTAGTCTGACACAGCAAAGGAAAGCAAAATAAAACACTGTGGGTACAGAAGTGCAGCGTTCACTAGTTTCTAGGTACACCCTCCACACATGCGAACGAATCCTAGTTTTTTTTTAGCCATAATTCGAACCTGGAGTTTAGGTACATCAGCTCAACGCGCTGCTGTTCGTCCGCTGTTGCTCGTTTTATTAATATCTGCACGACTTTCAAATACATTTTAATCAATTTTTCAGATTATTTGTAGGTCTGATTACTCTTGCCGGTGCTTTTTCCAATGTAAATCAATATTATAGTTTATATTGATTCAACCCTCTAAATCATCTTGTTCTTAAGATATTCAATGCAGAGATTGCTCGATTTTTAAATGATTTAAGCTTGCTTTTTCAATGAATACCACAAACAGTGTATGGATATTCTGTTCTTGATTCATTCCAGGGCCATTCTGAAGTTACCAATTTCAAGCATCTCAGACAATATCACGAAGCATTTTTCTTCTCTTGCTAGATCGAATTGCAATGTTGTAGATGTTTTGAACATCAAGAAAGAACCGGCGGAGTAAATTATTATTCTTTAAAACTACAACAAAGACAAGGTTTAGCTTGTGGGCCCAGTCGTGGACAAAGGACAGGGGGTTCTTTTCTTTAACAAGAGTTTGAAGGCCATTAATATGTCCAACTGTGTTTTATGCTAGATCAAAACCTTGACCAAGAATCATTTGCGGTGAAAAGTGTGCTTCAAAAGACGTTTCATACAGGTGATTTACAAGGTTTGATAAGTGTATCCTTAGGATGCATCAGTCCAAGAAGCACTTGTGACTTAAAGTGTTACTTTGCCATCAATCACACAGCGAGCTTTACCAATTAAAATGATGTAAAAAAAAAGGTAAAGTACTAGTCGGACCAAATTTATATATAGGGCGTTCACCAGTTTCTGTGGCCACGGCATACTTGATTGTGTGGTCAGCACTATGCACAGCTGCCTTCACTTTACCCCGACTAAGGTCAGGTACCCATTGACAAGTCCTAATTAGGCGTGATCTTTTGAACTGGTGTGATCGTGAACTTCCGGTTCTATTTTTAAATGTTTAATTATTTTAGGCATTTCCGTAAACAAAAAGCATGCTTTTGCTGGTTATTGACAGTAGATTTCAACCTCGACGGCTAGTTCTAGTCTTTTAGAATTATACAAAGGATACAATATTTGTTATGAGGAACCCGTTTTTAACATCAAAAGTGAGTAGGCGATAATTAATACTCAAGTGTTAGTCACATTGAGCTTGTTTATAAAATAAATTAGTCAAGATTTGCGTTTTCTTGGTTATTAAAAAACAAAATTCGTAGATGCATAAAAACTAATAACAAAAACTCTTTTGCATTAAGTAATAAGTTTGATATTATAAAAAGGTTATTTTTCACGTCTGACTTTCACAATGTATTGTTTTCTTTTGTAAACATGTTTTGGAAATGAAAGAAATTTTAATCCCCAACAAATGTTCGTACAACCAGTAACCCAGCACACAGACATGTTTCGAATAAAATGATCGAATTCGACCGGAAATGTTTTTTCTGTGATCTTTTAAGCATGCATACACGTTAAGACTTGTCAATAAGTGCTGGGTAGACACAGAGACACCCTCCAGACCCGGGAACAAATCCTAGTTTGCACCAGGATTCGAACCCAGGACCTTTGGTACGCCACGTGACCACATTAAATGATGTACGAAGTTTTAACACTAACTAACTAAACACTCTTTTGTTGGACCAAGGCGGCTATAATTCTATAATATTGCTTTGCAAAAATCTTTTTGAATGCCACTGGGCAACGGATATTATAGATACTATACACAAGGATCGATTTAATTGTTGTTTGTTTTTCCCACAAATCGAAACATTTTAGCTGTAAAAAAAAATAATTAAGAAATGTCAGTCCCGGGAGGGGGGAGGCCCTGGGCCATACTCAGACATGCCTACCCCTAAGGACTAAAAAGAGGAACAATCTTGATGAAAAAGAGGATTTTTCAACAAAAAAGCGGAACACTCTTTATCTAACAATCTTTTATCAAACAAAAAAAAAACATTAGCTATTTAAAATGTAGGTAGGCCTATGTTTTACCGACAATTCGCAATGGATCTAGATCTAGTGTAGGCCTACAGAGAACATTAAATTCACATGTTTTTCTTTGCTGAATAAACTCATCTGAATATTCCTTCCACTGAATTAGTTTTTTTTTACAGTTTGAACAAGTCATATTTAAATTTTAAGAGGCAGGACGTTTAGATATATATTCACAATCTTAGCAATACAGTAATGGAAAAGAAAATTCATTGCCAAACACGCGTAATACCGCAAAAAACGGCAGAAAAGCCCAAAATATCTATTCTAATAAACCCAGAAAACACAAGTTATGATAATTAAAGCATTGTGACCTTATTTGTGCCTTTGTTTTATCAACCTAGACACGGAATATATTTCAACACATGAAAATCCCAAACTTTCCGATTTGGCGTAACAAAACTAGTAAAAAGCGGAACGGCTGAACAAAGTGTGTTTTTTTATTTTAAAAAGCGGAACAAATACGCCAAAAGCGGAACGGAAGACATGTCTGCACTTGTATAAACAATCATCTTTGCATTAGCCAGAAGTTTAGTCCTTTACTGTTAATAAAATGTGTTTAAAATATTTAAATTAAATTATAAAGAAAATTGTTTAAAATGCAAGACAAAACCTACTTGAAAACTGTTTTTAGAGAATCCTTATAGTCTAATTAAATAAATATTTTCATATTTTATACCAAAACCCATTTTCTTAGTCATAATGAAAAGTACACCTTTTTTTTTGGATTTGAATTTTTTTTTACTAATTACAAAGATTGCAACTTTTTTTAAATAAAATAATTTGTTATTGTGTATACATATCTAAAAATTATGTTTTTAATTTTTGTTAACAAATTTTGTACACTCTTTGAAAACATTGAGAAAAAAAGGGTCAAAATTGATCTAAGGCCTACTTTAGCCATGCATAATTAAAAACGGAAATCTTTTTGAGAGAGTAATAGGTGGACTCAATAGCAGAAAAACAGAAGTGATTGAATAGGCACATGTTTTGAGATAGAGTAGTTATAAGCCACCATTTTCATTTAGCGTTTTACCTTTAGCGCAACCTTTTGCTCCTAAGTAATTAGCCGATGCTGAGTAGCTATTAGATTGATCAAAGCGTAGAGTTATAGTCACTTGTTCTATACCAAATTGGTTGTCATTGTTAATTGGAATGTCAAGCACTTCTTCAATCTCAGTGGGTATCTGTATAAAAATATATATAAAAACTTGTTAGTTAATGTTTGAGGTATTACAAAAATATTGCAAATCTGTCCAAACTGACAGAAGCTCAAATCTAGACTTAGAAGGATGACACCTATATAAAGAAAATGGTTACGATACACAGCAAATGCAAGAGGGTTGTTGCTCTTAAAATTGTTGACATTTATATTAACACATATGTTATATAATGGTTACATCCACTTTTAAGTGACAAGCTTTATTAACTAAAGTAGAGTTAAGATATTCCAGAAACATCTTTAAAAAATTAATTTCAAGATCATATTATTGCCAGCAAAAGGCCAATTAAGAATTAAGTGTGCCACTCCATCTTACAATGTGGGCCCCCTCCCCCAGCAAGAGTAGCCTAAATATAATATAATACAAAAATGAAATGGTAAGGCCATTCAATATAAGACTATGAGGACTTGCAAAGACAGTCCTTTAGAGTAGGGTGCAAAGAGAACATGAGAAAGATTGTTAAAATTATAAAGCAAAACAGACAATAGTGTGAGTAATGTAGAGAAACAAGGAAAAGTGAAAGTAACTGACAACTCAACAGTCTAAAATACAGGGAAGGGTTGTATGTAAATAAAAGACTATTTTGTTAAGCTATATTACTTGATCATCAAACGTAGAGCCATCTGTATATTGAATATTTATGATAATCACTAGCGATCCACTCTCGACACCCGTCAGTCCTATAAATATCTGGTTCAATTTAATCAATTCTACATTGACTTTTGGTTTCAAGTACACAATTATTTCAAGTGAAATACGATCTGGTTCTGATCTAAATAGGCCATCAGCGGTATTTGTTGCTGGTCCAAAGTAATCATTTGTTAAAGATACAGAGCCTTCAGCACACTCTTCTGTTAGAAGATAAAATGTAGCTTTCTTTTAATAATAAGACACAAACATTGTTTTATAAATATTGCTGTATTGTATCAAACAGATAATAAGTTGCATTATTATTACTATTGTTTTGCAAAAGTAGGCATGAGGCATTATTCATTACCTATCGCTGGTGTGACAGTAGTTGTAGGTCCTGACGTTGTGCCTGTACCAGTGGTTGTAGGTCCTGATGTTGTGCCTGTACCAGTGGTTGTAGGTCCTGATGTTGTGCCTGTACCAGTGGTTGTAGGTCCTGATGTTGTGCCTGTACCAGTGGTTGTAGGTCCTGATGTTGTGGCTGTACCAGTAGTTGTAGGTCCTGATGTTGTGATTTCTGGTACAGATGGAGTACTTTCAGATGCAGATGTTGGTGGCGAACCAAATTGTTTATCTGTTTAATTTGTTAGAAAGATATATTTTAGTATGTAATACATTTTTTATTTTTAAATCATAATAGGTCTAATAAATTCTATATCCAACTGGATAACATTTGGTGTTGTTTCTAGTTTTATTGTTGATGTTGTTGTTTGTGGTTCTGTAGCTATAGATTTAAAAAAATGTTTCAATTAAACAAGTAAACCTTTATAAAGACACACATTTTATATTAACCAATTGATGAGGACCTAAAAAATAATTAAATATGTTACGCTCTATATGTATTAATTTTACTAATGTAATATATTATTCTTCTCTCCTCTCTCTCCATATATTAATGCAGTAATTTTTTTTTGTAAAAAAAATAAGTGCCGGTACTCAGTGATGGATTGCCTAACTTTTAAAGCAGTTTTGCATTTTATATTTTATTTCTTATTGCGCGCAATTTTAAAATAATTCAATTGTATCAAATTAATAATTAAAAAAAATTAATAAACGTTAAAATACAAGAAAAGTAATAATTTTTTCCCCACAATAAAAAAAGGTGCCGGTACGCCGTATCGGTGCGTACCGTTAAAAAAAAAAAAGCACTGGATATATACATATATATATATATAATGGTTTGGTATTTTTTTTAAATGCACCATGACTCGAAACTTAACAATGTTTTTACAACTCTACTCGTCAGATCAACAAATTAAATTTTGGAACAACCCTGTCGTCAAATTTTATTTTTTTCAAATTTATAGAAATATGCTTGAATTGTCAATAGTGTGTTAGTTTCATTGTTCATTAAGTTGTATGTAAGATTTGAAAACAAATCACAACATTATTGCTGGGCGCAAAGAGAACAAGAGAAAATGCAAGCACTCGCTGCTTATTTTTTTCTGCTAATTCATGTCTGAAAAAGTAAACAGGATGCTTGTGTTGCGCATCCATCAATGCTGTTTAGGCTAACATTTTAGCATGCACTTGCAATCTGGCTGCATGTTTCAGTCGTTAGGGTAGGGTATAAAAACTTTGTTGAAAATGAAGATCTTTAATCGTCTTTTAATCTTATTCTTAAATGACTCTTTTTGGGGGGTTCCATGTTTTAAGTCTGAGACAGGACATTCTATAATTTAGGCACCCCCTATTCAATAGAGAGCACTTCAAAAGACTTAATTTTTATGTCCATCCACTCTAATGACTCTAGGAACTCAAGCAATTTAGATGAAGAAACAGATTTCCTAGATCTTTCCCATAGGCCTAATAGCATTGTTAATAAATAAGTATAACACAGCCTCTATTTGTTTATGTTTTAGCCGGCTGGTCCTCCGGTTAATACACTAGACTGTCAACAAAACAGTCCATGTTTAAACCCAGCCGCAGACAGATCACTCCCGCCTAGCAAGAGTTTTGGTACCAGGACATAATAATCTTCTACCTAAAAGGAACATCTGTAAACTTATAAGTTATGTTTGCTTTATGCATGATTGTGAACTATTCTAAAGTCTCCAAATGTAGGTGAAAATTTAGTAACTTTTATGTTTTAAAAGTATTAATTTTTTTTTTATTTAACATAAAAAGGTTGTGTAACAACTGAAAGTATTGGAACAAACTATTTGCCAGTCAAGTACAAAATATAAAATGGATAATCCTAAACTAAAGTTGCGACCTATATACCAATGCAATACATGAGTATAAGCTTATATGTTATATATAACCTATAGAAAGTTTCTAAAGTTTATAAATTTGTTTATATATATATATATATATATATATTTACAGATTTAAGTAGAATATGCATGAATTTTAAATAATAATTCGGTTTAAAAAAATTACAGCAATCTACAAGGGGACACTGTGAAAAACATATATTGCTATACTCAGGGGCGAAGCCAGGATTTTTTTCGACGGGGTTGGGGAGTGGGAGTGGGGCTAAAATTTGGCATTCAACATTTTTACCAATATTTTACGCAAATCTGTCTTTAGGGCCTGAGAAGCAGCGTTTGCCGATATATAAGGTCTTAAAAACACACAAAAAAACAATCATCCAGCGTGTAACGATGTTATAGGGTGGATTGATGTTATAGGGGGAAGGGGGTGGGAGGCACACCAAAATCCTGCCCGAGACTAGCCACCCCAACCAATATGGCATGCCAATAGGCTTGCCCTGAAACAAAGGGTACTGTCTGCACTTTTTATCTCCACCTGCGGAAATCCCCTGAATCTTTATCGTGGTTGCTAGCTCGTATACCTGCACTTTTTGAAGGGGTCGTACATCTGATGGGGTTAGCTGTTTTACTCCTTAGGAGTTTCTTGCCTACCTTTGGTCCCCACATGGCACATAACTCTCAACTGTGGCTCCAAGTAGCTGTAGCATGAGCTGAGACCACACTACGGGAAATGGCCTCGGCTGGATGGCTAAATAAGGTTAGGGTAACCGTTGGTTGGGTTATATTCCTCGGTAGACTTTATCCACCCAGCATGTGAAGACTTGCTTCGGATTCCTGTGCGGACAAACTTTCTGAGTGACAACGGGCAGAAAGGCGATTCCCAGCAAAGCACAGTGGAGTTCTAAGAGCATGACGAGACACGTAGAACGTCCTGAATCTTCATCTGCACCCCTCCATTCCCCAGTCGTCTCCACTCTGTCTTGTTGCTAGAGCAGATGGCTCTATGCGATAGAGTTAGGTCGACGTCTAGCGCAAATCCTTCTGACTTTAATCCAACAATTCACAGCGCAAATAACTCATTGATTTGATCAGTCACTTTTGAAAGCACCTATCGGCCACAGCCGAAAATCCCTAGGATGCTGAGTGGTCATTGTCGGAAAGCCTTGGACTAAGTCACAACCCTAAGTGCCACTTTGGAACTGGACTCGAAATTGCTTAGCACACCCTGCAATGGTGTCCACTTCGTATAGAGACCTGTAACCAGGCCGAGCCTTGAGGAGCTACTATGGAAGAAAAGTTCTGGGGCCCAAAGACATTCTCAAAAACAACAGCCCGGTTCATTAGAGAAACAAGACTGCCAGTCTGACACAGCAAAGTAAAGCGAAATGGAACGCTGAAGAAGAAGGTCACCGTTAAATACGACTTACGCACAACACACAAAACACTATTAAACGGAGCGTATTGGTGGTTTCCACACTTTGCCGCTTTGAGGCCTATGGTTACAGAAGTGCAGCGTTCACCAGTTTCTAGGTACACCCTCCAGACTTGTGAACGAATCCTAGTTTTTTTTTTAACCATAATTAAAACCTGGCGTTTAGGTACATCAGCTCAACGCGCTGCTGTTCGTCCGCTGTAGTTCGTTTTATTAATATCTGCACGATTTTCAAATACATTTTAATCATTTTTTAGATTATTTGTACGTCTGATTACTTTTGCCGGTGCTTTTTTAATGTATATCAATATTATAGTTTATATTGATTCAACCCTCTAAATGTATGCAATCTTTTTCTTAAGATATTCAATGCAGAGATAGCTCGATTTTCAAATGATTTGAGCTGACTTTTTCAATGAATACTAAACAGTGTATGGATATTCTGTTCTTGTTTCAAGCATCTCAGACAATATCACGAAGCATATTTCTTCTTTTGTGAGATCGAAATGCAATGTTGTAGATGTTTTGAACATCAAGAAAGAACCGGCGGAGTAAATTATTCTTCTTTAAAACTGCAACAAAGACAAGTAGAATGCAGAAAGTGTCCCGCTCTACCCGAGGCCATCAGCTCAATCTACATGTCCCACATGCACGCACCGACGTCTACAAACGTTCTTTTTTCCGTCAGCCATTAGGCTGTGGAACACCCTGGACCAGGCCTCCATCACTGCCCCTACATATCCGGCCTTCAAATCGTCACTAAAGTGCTGGTCCAAAAACCTAAAGTGACACTCTTTTATCTGTATATAACTGTTGTTTGCTATGTTATTTTATGTGTATTTAAATTGTGGACTTTTTCCTCGAATCTTCGGGGTCTCCACAGTATTACGAAGAAGAAGAAGAAGAAGGTTTAGCTTGTGGGCCCATCGGTTGACAAAGGACAAGGGATTCTTTTCTTTAACTAGAGTTTGAAGGCAATTAATATATCCAACTGTGTTTTATGCTAGATCAAAACCTTGTCAAAGAATTATTTGCGGTGAAAATTTTGCTTCAAAAGACGTTTCATACGGGTGTTATACAAGTTTTGATAAGTGTATCCTTAGCATACACCAGTTCAAGAAGCACTTGTGACTTAAATTGTTACTTTGACATCAACCACACAGCGAGCTTTACCAATTAAAATGATGTAAAAAAAAGTTAAGTACCAGTCGGACCAAATTTATATATAAAGCGTTCACCAGTATCTGTGGCCACGGCATACTAGGTGATTGTGTGGCCAGCACTATGCACAGCTGCCTTCACTTTACCCCGACTAAGGTCAAGTACCCATAAGTGACACAGAGACACCCTCCAGACCCGGGATCAAATCCTAGTTTGCACCAGGATTCGAACCCAGGACCTTTGTACGCCAGCCGAACGGCCACCGTGCCCTCATTAAAATGATGTAGGCCTACAAAGTTTTAACACTAACTAACTAAACACTGTTTTGTTGGACCAAGGCGGCTATAATTCTATAATATTGCTTTGCAAAAATCTTTTTCAATGCCACTTGGCAACGGATATTATAGATACGTATACACAAGGCTCGATTCAATCGCTGTTTGTTTTTCCCACAAATCGAAACATTTTAGCTGTAAAAAAAATAATTAAGAAATGTCAGTCCCGGGAAGGGGGGGGGGGGCTGGGCCATACTTGTATACACATTTATCTTTGCATTAGCCAGAATTTTAATCCTTTACTTTTAATTAAATGTGTTTAATATATTTAAATTATAATAAAAGAAAATTGTTTAAAATGCAAGACAAAACCTACTTGTGAACTGTTCTGAGGGAATCCTTAAAGTTTAATTAAAGAAATCTTTTCATATCTTTTACCCTAACCCATTTTCTTAGTCATAATGAAAAATACACTTTTTTGGGGGATTTGAATTATTTTTTTACTAATTACAATGATTGCATTTTTTTTTAATAAAATAATTTGTTAGTGTGTATATATCTAAAAAATATGTTTTTAATTTTTGTTAACAAATTTTGTACACTCTTCAAAAACATAGTAAGAAAAAAATCTAAAATGATATAAGGCCTACATTATCCAAACATAATTAAAAATGGAAATCTTACTGAGAGAGTAATAGGTGTAATTAATAACAAAAGTATTGAAAAGATACATGTTTTGAGATAGATAAGGGTATGAGCCACCATCTTCATTTTAACGTTTTACCTTTAACGCAACCTTTTGCTTCTAAGTACATAGCCGAGGCTGAGTTGCTATCATAAAAACATTCACCGGGCAGACGAATAGTCACTTGTTTTATACCAGATTGGTTGTCAGTGTCAATTGGAATGTTAATCACATCTTTAATCTCAATTAATTTCTGTATTAGAGTATATACAAAAACATGTTAGTTAATGTTTTAGGTATTACAAAAATATTGTAACTCTGTCCAAACTGACAGAAGCTAAAATGTGGATGGCATTAATTAATTAATTAATTAATTAGTCATTTATATAGCGCCTCACTTCATGCTAATGCAAGCATGCTTAGCGCGCTCATAAAAACGAAAGGACAATAACAGTCTAAAATAGTTGTAAGCAAGGTTTCTATAAAAATAAAATGACATCTATAAAAATAAAATGGTTACGATACACAGCAAAATGCAAATGGGTTGATGCTCTTAAAATTGTTTACATTTATAATAACACATAACATATATTATGTTATATAATGGTTGCATCCACTTTTACATGACAACTTTATTAACTTAAGTAGAGTTGAGATATTCCATAAAACTCTTTAAAAAACGTAATTTCAAGATCACATTGCCAGCAAAAGGGCCAATGAAGAATTAGGTTTGCCACTCCATCTTACAATATGGGCCCCCTCTCCCCCAGCAAGAGTAGCCTAAATATAATATAATACAAAAGTGAAATGTTATGGACATTCAATATTAGACTATGAGGACTTGCAAATATAATCCTTTAGAGAAGGGTGCAAGGAGAACATGAGAAAGATTGTTAAAATTATCAAGCAGAACAGACTATAGTGTGAGAAAGGCAGAGAACAAGGAAAAGTGCAAGGAACTGACAACTCAACAGTCTAAAATACAGGGAAGTGTTGTATGTGAGTATAAGACTGTTTTGTTAAGCTATATTACTTGATATGAAAACACTGAGCCATCTGTCTTTTCAATGTCCAGGAATATTACTTTCCGTTCATACTGGACAGCAGTCAGTTTTAATATTATCTGGTTCAATTTAATCAATTCTACATTGAATTCTGGCTTTAAGATGATATCTATATATCCATAATCTTGATCTGGTGTAAATAGGCCATCAGCGGTCTTTGTTGCCGGTCCAAAGTAATCATTTGTTATAGCTACAGATCCTTCAGCACACTCCTCTTCTGGTAAAAGATAAAATGTAGCTTTCTTTCAATAACCAGACACACAAATTGTATTATAAAAGTGCTGTATTAAAAAAAAAACAGAAAATGAATTGCATTATTATTACTATTATTATTTCGCAAAAAGTAGGCATTATAAATTATTCATTACCAATTGGTGTTGTGGCTGTTGGTGTAGGTCCTGATGTTGTGCCTGTACCAGTGGTTGTAGGTCCTGATGTTGTGCCTGTACCAGTGGTTGTAGGTCCTGATGTTGTGCCTGTACCAGTGGTTGTAGGACCTGTTGTTGTGCCTGTACCAGTAGTTGTAGGTCCTGATGTTGTGCCTGTACCAGTAGTTGTAGGTCCTGATGTTGTGCCTGTACCTGTAATTAAGTATATAGTATTTTAATATGTTAAGCTGTATTTGTATTAATTTCACTTATTGTAATATTTTTTTCTCTTTCTGATTCACACTTACTCTTTCTCTCTCTCCCTTTCTCTCTATTCCTCTATTTTTCTGTATGAATATATATATATAGTCTTTCGAGACTATGGAGCCAATAATGACGATCATGATATATATATATATATATAGTATATACACGCCTATTATTTACACTTTTATCTTACAAAACATTTCAAGAAACTTATGTAGGTACACTAACTTATTTTGTAACTTCAAGAGTGAAACATGTCACATTGAGTTTGCATTTTGGCACGTAAATATTAATTCTAAATTTCAATTAATCAAAAGGAAAAAATGTAGGCTTGTAGATCCCCACCCCCGTTTATTTAGACACTATTTTGAATTGTCGTAGAGCAGCAATTTTTTCTGGCTTAGTGATCACAGATTATGATATAAAAAAAAGTCAGAAATGTATCAAAAGAAAAGCGTAACTTCTATCTAGACAAATAACATAAGTTTTAGTTTGTTGTAGCTTATGATGCGTTAGCTTTATTATGCGTTAGGAATGTATATCCTACTAAAGCAATGTTTGGTATTTTTTAAAATGCGCCGTGACGAATCATTTTACATCTCTAATCGACCAATCAACAAATTAAATTTAGGAACAGCCCTGTCCTCAAATTTAATTTTTTCAAATGCTTGAAATTTGCTTGAAATGTTGATAGTGTGTTCATAGACTTTAACTATAATAAGATGGACCGCTTTCTCTATTTTTTAGAGCTTATATGTATTTTTTTTTGCGTGCGCAACCAATAACGCTGTCTTAAATTATTTCTACGCACCTCGTTGTTTCTTAAATGTTTCCGCCGTATAGAACTTTCGATTTCAATTTTAATTTTTCATTGAGAACATCGAAGCGATTCAATAAAACGGAAGTGCAAAGGAAACATCGAATCGGAAATTCCGAAAAGCAGTATTTAAAGTCATCTTGTAGCAGAAATACTAAAGCAGGCGGTCCATGTATATTATAGTCTAGTTAGTCTGTTAGTTTCATTGTTCATTTAGATGTAAGTAAGAATTGAAAAACAAATCACAACATTATTTCTGGGCACAAAGAGAACAAGAGAAAATGCCAGCACTCGCTGCTTTTTTTTTTGCTGATTCATGTCTGAAATAGTAAACAGGACACTTGTATTGCACATCTATCAATGCTAACAATTTAGAATGCTCTTGCGATCTGTCTACATGTTTCAGTCGTGGAGTAGGGTATAAAATCTTTGTTGAATTAAAACATTTTTAATGTATAGAAATATGCTTGAAATGTATATCGCTACCAGCGCCTGTGGGAAAGGCCGATTGGTTTTCACGTTTAGCCCAGCGGCCTGTGGGAGAGACCTATATATTTTTCCATTTTCTTTTCAAATCCAAGTTTTTAAAAGCTTATTTTCTATTTAAGTAAATGTATCGTGTAAAGAATCACCGCCTAAAGAGTTCGGGGGAAGAAGGCTTTAGGTGTTTGAGGCTTAGTTACATGAACACATATTGGTAATAGTTGAGTGTAACAGGTTCTATTTTGTTTTTTAAGTCCCATAGGACTTTGAAGATCTATATATCCTGATTACGGAACCGTTGGTTTCGTTCAATGCGTTTCTGTGATTCTTTATTTAATTTAGACAATTTCGAATTTTTGCAGTTTTCTTATGAAAAAAAAAATTTGGCAAGAAAAAATGAACTACCTCCCTTTAAATTGTTAAAAACTTAATTACCTCCCTTTGAAATTGTAATTTTGTCAATAAAAATTGAGCTACCTCCCTTTGACTTTTTGTTTTATCAATATAAACATTGTTGTGTCCCTTTGTGTTTATTTATTTTGTTTTTTTTTATCCCGAAATGCCATATTGCACGGGCGGTCCGTGCGACACACTGCGTGCCCGTGCGATAACAACGGTCATGGTAAGACACGGTCTATACCGGTCACTTTCGCTTAAACAATGAAGGATAACGGAGCTACCGCCGCTACTGCTTCTTCTATTCCTTTATAGTGATTCCATTAACGTGTGTTCGGACTGCCGTTGGAGTTAAGGTAATTTTAGTGACATGTTGAAGGTAATTTTAGTGACATGTTGAAAGACAAAGACAGATTCCTTAGCTTTTTATACAGCCACAAAGTTATTCCTAAAAATAAGTCTTGTCTAAAATGATTTGTGCTGTTATATCTACGAGTCATCATAAATAATGGAGAAGAAAATTTTTTTTTTATACTTTTCATAGACCGTAAACAAAACTTATTTTGAAAAAATACTACTTAATATTTCTCAAAATTTTTTTTTTTCTGTACATCTAGAAATAGATATATTTCAATAACAATATGTTTGTGTGTAGATATTATATAAAATAAACAAATAAAGTGCTAGTGAGTTAAAGTTTTTCAGTGGTTGTTTCCTTGTTTTTTGTTTCCACATTATTACGCAATCTGACCTTGCTATTAAAACTTAATCTATTTCTACTTAGAACACACACATTCACGTTGTGCTATTATTGCCATTCAATTTTATGTATAATACATTGATTAAATATTAAAGTAACAGCACTTGAAATTTTTTTTAAGACACACCCTTAGCCATACAATTGAGTGGTCAACTGGGGTCATGTCTAAATGTGGAAAACCCTATGGTAACGAATGAGTTTGAAAATGTAAGTAAGAATTGAAAAACAATTCACATTATTGCTGGGCGCAAAGAGAAAATGACAGCACTTGCTGCTTTTTATTTTTTACATTTTTTTGCAAATTCATGTCTGAAGTGGTAAATAGAACACTTGTGTTGCTGTTCAGGCTATAATTTAGAATGATTTTGCGATCTGCCTGCATGTTTCAGTCGTGGAGTTTAGGGCTTTGGGTAGGGTTTAAAAATTTGTTGAAAATGAAGATCTTTAATCGTCTCTTAATCTTATTCTTAAATTCCTCTTTTTGGGGGATTCAATGTCTTAAGTCTGAGACAAGACATTCTATAATTTAGGCGCCCCTTATTCAAAAGAGAGCACTTCAAAGACTTAATTATTTTGTCCATCCACTGTAATGACTCTAGGAACTCAAGCAGGTTAGATGAAGAAACAGATTTCCTAGAGCTTTCCCAGAGGCCTAAGGGCTTTGTTAATTTGTGGGTAAAAATATGTATAACGCAGCCTCGTTTTGTTTATGTTTTAGAACGACTGGTCTTCTAGTTAATACGCTAGAATGTCAACAAAACAGTCCATGTTCTAGCCCTGCCGATCCCTGCCACCCTGCAAGAGTTTTGGTACTAGAATATAATAATCTTCTACCTAAAAGGATCATCTGTTAACATATAAGTCATGTTTGCTTTATGTATGATTGTGAACTATTCTAATGAAAGTCTCCAAATGAAGGTGAATATTTAGTAACTTTTATGTTTTAAAAGTATTAATTTTTGGGAAATTTAACATGAAAATGTTGTTTAACAACTGAAAGTATTGGAACAAACAAGTGCAAGTCTAAAAGAGACTCGGGAACTGCCCTTCTACGCTCGCTCCACTGGCTCCCCGTGAAAGCCAGAATTTAGTATAAAGTGACGCTACTTTGCCATCAGTGCATTCACGTGAGAAAAAGCACGTGATTTGTGTTTACTTTCTGTAATGGTGTACAAGTAATAATGGCCGCTGTATTAATACAGTTTCATATAGGCTCGAGCTTTTTTAAAATGATGTGTTGTGGTTTAAGTCTTATTAAAATTTAAGCTGTATTATGTATTTTAAATAAAATAGGCTATTTCATTATTATCATAGACATAGATCATAGACGATGTGAGCCTATTAAAGACTTGACTAGATAGCCTATTCACCAACACTATCACTTGACATCGTAGCCTAGCCTACGAAACATTAAAAGTGTAAGCCTATAAACTGAAATTGAAAGTGTAAATAGGTCTAGCCGACCCTAGCCAAACACATTAATCAATTAATCTACAGTACTACTATTTACCTCCTTATTTTTTAGTAGGATAGCCAATATTCAGATGTGAATTTTGCATGATAAATAACAACTTCACTTTCACCACGTTACATTTGTACCTTAATTGGGTTCTTATATTTACACACATACGTCACTAAAAACATAAGCCATGCCCACTGAGAACGCTGTATTGCAAGCGCGTGGGTCACGAGAGGTCACAGTGATGGAAATTGAAAAACAAAGAACCAAGTACAATTAGAACACAAGTAGTAAACGCCTACATCATCATGGGCTGAGTCAAGTCTATGAGTCAAGTACAATTAGAACACAAGTAGTAAACGCCTACATCTTCATGGGCTTTGTCAAGTCTATGAGTCAAGGTGAAAGTGAAAGTTCACGTGCTAGTCCGAGAAGTCTACGCAGTATTAAACTCATTCACTCCGCTGAGCCACTGACAGTGGCTTTGTATATTTAGGGTCTTTTTTCTATAATTCCACTTTTAATATTACTTTTCCTTATTCTAGTTTTTAAGTTATTCAATTGTCACTTCCTTTGTTATTGGTTATGTTTCTTTATGTTCATTTAAATTTTTTTTTCAAATAAATATTTGCACATTTTGGGTTCGATTTTTTTAACGAATGTAGCACGATAACGCCTCCAAGCTTATAAATCAAAAACCGTTCAATCAATTTATTTGCAACTTTCTACACTTATTTATAAATTGATAACTTAGAAAATGATTGCTTACTACACAATTACTTACTATGACTACTAAGTCCCCTGATAAAAGAGGACAACTTTGTTTGTTTTTTTCTGGCCTCAATCACGATATCAAACGAACTGAAGGACACATTATTACTGATTCGGTGGAAATCAACGAACCCAGTTTTTATTTAACGTCATCCGATGTGTTTTCTAATCTAGCACGCGGCAATGAACTTCAACCTGACCTGCTTATGGAGTCAGCGGACTTTTCTCCATGTATTTCAAATGGACCAGGCTCTCTCTCTATTCCTAGCAAACTCAACGATACTAATAAAGTAAAGACCACTTTTTCTGGTTTCAGTCACGATACCTTACGAACTGAAAACCACCTTATTACTGATTCCGCGAAAATCAACGAATCTAGTTTTTATTGCACGTCATCAGATGTGTTTCCAAATGTACTACACCGCGATCGCCAAACTGACCTAGTTATTAAGTCTCCGGACTTTTCTCCATTCATTTCAAATAGCTTAGTTTCACTCAAGGGTCCAAAGCCCAAAATACATCCAGTAAGGATTTTACGGCACAACCGTGCGATAACAACGGTCATGGTAAGACACGGTCTATACCGGTCACTTTCGCTTAAACAATGAAGGATAACGGAGCTACCGCCGCTACTGCTTCTTCTATTCCTTTATAGTGATTCCATTAACGTGTGTTCGGACTGCCGTTGGAGTTAAGGTAATTTTAGTGACATGTTGAAGGTAATTTTAGTGACATGTTGAAAGACAAAGACAGATTCCTTAGCTTTTTATACAGCCACAAAGTTATTCCTAAAAATAAGTCTTGTCTAAAATGATTTGTGCTGTTATATCTACGAGTCATCATAAATAATGGAGAAGAAATTTTTTTTAAATACTTTTTATAGACCGTAAACAAAACTTATTTTGAAAAAATACTATTTAATATTTCTAAAAAAATTTTTTTTCTGTACATCTAGAAATAGATATATTTCAATAACAATATGTTTGTGTGTAGATATTATATAAAATAAACAAATAAAGTGCTAGTGAGTTCAAATTTTTCAGTGGTTGTTTCCTTGTTTTGTGTTTCCACATTATTACGCAATCTGACCTTGCTATTAAAACTTAATCTATTTCTACTTAGAACACACACATTCACGTTGTGCTATTATTGCCATTCAATTTTATGTATAATACATTGATTAAATATTGTTACGAATCTCGGTCATAGAGGAATGACGTAGTAAGGCATTGACCTCTTAACAAGTGCGTATCAGAGTCCAAGGCGACCAAGGTTTGACCTTTATGCCCTGAGGGCAGTTTAAATAAAATAATTCGTTCAAATCCCGTGGAAATTGGAGGATAATTCTGGATCGTAGTAATTATAGAGAAAGAGGTTAAAATGCGTATTAAGACCCTGTAGAATCTTCGATGATAGTTTTCTTTGTTAAGTCCCGACCTCCTTAAAGTTAGTTCAGTTCGGAAGTTTGTCGAGAGAAGTCGCTATATTAATATTTGTACATATAATGTCATTTTGTTGAAATACTTATGTTACCATCAGTTGATGAGATTTATTGATCGTTTATATTGAGTCTACAATTTAAATAAAATTGTTTATTCAACAACTGGAGTTGTTTGATCTATCATTGTTGAGAAAGATATTGAAGATAATTATCACGAATATAACTACATTGCTGCATAGACCTGTCAGTCAAGGAACCCCTAGCTTGGGCTACAGATTAGCAGAATCTAGAGACTTCTAATAAAGATACAACTATATTCATTGAATCCGATTTAACGAGTCGTAATAATAGTCATCATCATATAGAGGGCCATAACAGTTTGGGGTCTTCGTCCGATATAGTTGTATAGTGAAGCATATATTCAAGTTGTGTTGTGTTGTGTGTAAAGCCGTGACCTACTGAGCAAGCCTAATAACGCTGAATTCATTCTTCCGATTGGAAAAACGTAAGTTGGAAAAATTTACCATTTTATAAATCTCTTAACTAAAGAATGGAATTTATTGAAAATCCAGAAGAAGAAGTTTTGAAAACTTTATCAATAAAGAAGTTAAAAGAGATCGCTGAGATCTTAAAGATAGAAGTTACTGAAACTACACCATCGAGGACTGTGTTGACACAGCAGATAAAAGATGTGTTGATTGCGAGTGGCAAGTTGAAAGTAGAATCAAGCGCGGAGGGATATCAAGTTGAAGGTCAGATGTCTGAACAGTTACGATTTCAACTAGAAATGAAACGGATGGAATTGGAAGATAAACGAGAACAAAGACGTCTAGAAATAGAAAGTCAGGAAAGAGATAAGAAAAGTCAAAGAGAAACAGAAAGTCAGGAAAGAATAGAACTGGCGAAGATAGGAGCTACTAAAAAAGAATCTCATAGTGATGTAGAGATGGCCAGATGGAAAAAGCTAGTCCCTACCTACATTGATAAAGAAAGTGAAATAGCTAATTTCTTCCAGACCTTTGAAATTTCTTGCAGAGATTTTAAGTTCCCAGAAGATAAATGGGGAATATTAGTCAGAACAGCTTTTACTCAGGGAAGGGCAAGAGATTGTGTTCTATTGTTAAAAGAGGAGCATTTGAATGATTATGAAATCATCAAAGATTCTGTACTGAAAGCGTACAACCAAATACCGGAAAGTTATCGGAAAAGGTTCCGTCAGTACACAATGTCCCCTTACCAAACACACTTAGACTTCCTTAGAGCAGAAGAAAAGTTAATGGATCAGTGGATAAAATCCAGAAATATCTCCACATTAAAAGAAATGAAAGATATCATTCTGTTAGAGGATTTTATTAACAAAGTGAGGCCGGATATAAGAATGTATTTATCCGAGCGTGATATCACTGACCCACATAAGGCTGCTGATTTAGCTGAACAGTATACACTGTGTCATAGAACAGCTGATGGAAAGAATTTTAATAGGGCACAACGGCCAGCAGAAAACACACAACAAAAACATCGTGAAAAAGAGCATTTTGTGAAACAAAATGAGGTTAATAAAAAACCTGTCAACAAAAACGTCCAATGTACTTTTTGTAAAAGAACAGGACATAGCATCGAAGACTGTTGGAACATAAGGAAAGAAAAAGGACCTAATAAAGTGGTAATGTGCGTCAGACATGCACCAATACAGAATGTACAAGAAAGCGAAGATACCAACGAACTGAATTCGAAGAAAGATTATTCTAAACCAGAAACACTGAGGGTGGATTTGCCTGAGAGCAAAAGTCAGAAGGTAGAGAAATCTACAACTGAAGATAATGAGGATAAATATCCTGATTATAAATACAGAATGGCTACTATTGGATTAATTGTCCAAGTCCACAGAGACGAGAAAGTAGACCAAAGTATTTTTGACTCGAACAAGAGTCTGAAGTCATCGAAAGATGAAACAACACCCGTAAGTCATGGTCAAGGGAAGAATAAAATTGACACAGAGACCCTGTGCAGTTTTCAACCGTTCATTAGTGAAGGTTGTGTGGCCTTACAAAAGGAAGGACCACTGAAGTCCGTAAAAATATTACGAGACACAGGAGCATCATTAACACTGCTGCTTAAAGATGTATTACCATTGAATGTGAATACATTGACAGGACAGACTGTCCTATTGAGAGGTTTTGAATGGAAAGAAGAAATACCTCTACATAGGATATACCTCGCATCTGACTTGGTGACAGGATATGTGACAGTTGGAGTAATATCAAAACTTCCTGTTGAGGGCATATCTGTTATCCTAGCAAATGATTTGGCGAAAGGGAGGGTGAGACCTGAACTGATTGTGAAGGAAAATCCAGACCCTTGTCCTATTGTGGAGACAGGAAAAGAAAAAGAACTTTATCCTGTAGGTGATGTCATAAATGGTATGACACCACAGAAAAAGAAAGAAGAAATTATCTCACAAGAAAAGGAAAAGAAAGAAGAAATTCTCCCACGAGAGAAGAAAGGGGAAGAAGAAGTGGAACTTGATACTACTATTTTCTCCATGATTGAAGATTGTCCGAAAGGAAATGAACAATCAAAGAAGTCATCGCAAAATGAATTGATTGCTGAGCAGAAAGTAGACCCAGAGTTGCTACAGCTGCATGAGAAAGCTGTCGACGAGAAAGAAAATCCTACTACTGATGTCTATGAACAGATAGACCACAGCATAAACAAACAACAATGCAAACCTGCAGTTGCCGGTACAGATGAAGATTGGAGGAGCATCACTGAAGAAACGAGTGCGGAGAGCTGGACCGAAACTACCAAAAGCTATGGGTTACCACAATCCATACCGACAGATCGAGGGACCAACTTCGCCCCGGAACTCTTCAATCCAGTCCTAAAGAACTTATGCCTGGAGCAGGAGATGTCAACTGAATCCCATCCGAAAAGTCGAGGAGCCTATGGACCAATCTTTGGACCCACTGTCCGAGGACCACTCAAACTATTTCAAGAAGCATGGCAGACCGAATTGGATCTCCTTAGGCTGATCAAGTACCTAGATAGGTACATAAAATTTTTGTCTGACATAACTGTGTTTGTTAGGAAAAAATTGTACACTGCTCACATGCAGAGGCCATTGTTGTGTGATGAAAGAAAGGCAAAAATATTATATCATTTGAAAATGATGAAGCCTTACCTTCTGAAAACAATTGGAATAAGCTTGATGTTGTTAACATTGTTACTCTTAATTGTAAAATTTATGCCTGGAGTACAGGATGAATTGAATGACAAATTCACTGATAGTTAGTTACCAAACTTACTATTTTAAAACTAAATCCCTTACTTGTGATGAAAAAGGACTGAGTAAAAGTATTGTTAGAGTAAATATCATTATAGTGTGATATTTCTAAACAAACTTGTTAGGTTGAGCATTTAAAATAATTGCTATAAGAGAAAAAGATCAGTTTTATCCGCAGAATTGGTTTCTAAATCAGAGGACATTATAAATGTGGACTGATTATAAGATATGTTTGAGAATCTCTGGAAATGATAATTGAAACATTTGGCAGAGAGGATAATTTGATTGAAAAAGATGTAAATGATTTTGAGAAAAGAGAATTTTTCTATCACTAAAGTATTGAGAAATGTTTTATGATTGTACTATGGAAATTTATTTTATCATGTACTGTTGTTGAAATAATTGCACTGAGTCAGGATGCAAATTTCTTCTATGTGAATTTATTCATTTATAATATTATCATTGAATGTATGATAATGAAGGGTAAAAATAGTTGCTGCAAGACAGAACTATGACTAACAAGAATTCCAAGAAATGTATTATATATGATTTTTCACTTTTAGGATACTGTTACATGAAAAGCAGACCAAAAGTAGAAACTAATAAAACTTTGTATCCTTGTTTGTATAAATTTAGGATATGTGCCACTGATTTGACACTGTAAACCAGAATGGTTGAGAATGTCATGGTTGAGAATTTATAATGTTGACACACCAATGTTCAACTAATGTATTATTAATTAAGGATTTCATGTCAAGATTGTAAAACTAATCTATTTTTTTTTCTGTATGAGTTAAAATAGATTGAATGAATTGTATTGACAAGCAAAAGATTGGGTAGACCTGAACACTGTGAAAGTAACAGGAGAACCTAGAACCAATGAATAAAACCTTTTGTGGAAAATTGAAAAGAGCAATGTACCCCACTGAAAAGATTGGAAATGGAATGTTTTACCACACCAGTCAAACTAGCAGTTTGTTTTGTACATAAATTGTTACATTGATTTCGCTCTGAAAAAAATTAATAGTAGCCTATGCTTAACTCTTTTCTACTTCAATAAAATTGTATTTGAAATGTCTTTAATGTAATTAAAAGAAAATAAGTACTTACTATTTAGTACTAAGATTGTATGAAGATAATATAATCTGCTTTGATTGATAGTTAATTAAGTAAATTAACCAAATTTTGTTTTAAGTAAATCCATGATTGTCTGAATGTGTCAATTCAAAACTTCTACGATGTGAACTCTTTTAAAAAAAGAAAATAATGACGTCGAAAGGTCATGGTAAAATGAAAGATGGAAATATTTTTAATGAAATTGTCTATAAACTATTTTAATTCTGGAACAGACTATGATTAATGTTCTTAAAATAACATAAATGAATTTAATATTGAGATAAAAAGTTGTTAAAGAATGCTCATTTAATACGATAACTATTTAATCGCGTAGCAATCTTTTTACCTAGGCTGTGATGAGGTAAAAATTTGCATAGCGATGTCAATATTGTTAGAATCAATAGGGAATGAGAGAGTGATCGCAAGGAAGAGGGAGAGAAAGAAAAAAGAATACTGACCTAGAAATTTTGGGTTTTGACACAGACAGTATTGTTTAAAGTTTAATGTGTTAGCCAGCCTACAAACATGGAAAAAAATACTGTCGAGAAAATGATCGTGTTGTTGTGTAATTAGGTCAAGCCTAGTAGTATTTTTTTCATCAAGAGCGTTTGTTTTTTCTCCTTATGAAAAAATAAGTCGTGTCTGAATAGACATTAAGTGATTTTTTCTTTTGTTGTATAATTACAAATTGTAAAAGATATTAGTTTATAATTAAATGGACGAGAGAGTTTTTATTACAGGGGAATGTTCAATGTAATAGAAATTATTAACTTGTATTATATTATATCTATTAAGAATGATTATGTATTTCTCTTGTATACAAGATTTAGATAAACAATTTAATTGTCCATTGTTTTGAATTAAAAATTGAATGATTGAATGACTGTAGTTAAGCCATTTGATAAGATGAACTTATATTGCATATATTATATGTTATTGTTATCAGTTCGATTGAATTATTGGGATCGCCAATTGAACTGTATTGTTTTCCCCGGAAAATTTTCTTTTATAATTATTCCTTAAAATAACATTTTTTATTGTAAATGTAAAAGAAATAATTATAAAACTTTTAAGGGTGGTCGTGTTACGAATCTCGGTCATAGAGGAATGACGTAGTAAGGCATTGACCTCTTAACAAGTGCGTATCAGAGTCCAAGGCGACCAAGGTTTGACCTTTATGCCCTGAGGGCAGTTTAAATAAAATAATTCGTTCAAATCCCGTGGAAATTGGAGGATAATTCTGGATCGTAGTAATTATAGAGAAAGAGGTTAAAATGCGTATTAAGACCCTGTAGAATCTTCGATGATAGTTTTCTTTGTTAAGTCCCGACCTCCTTAAAGTTAGTTCAGTTCGGAAGTTTGTCGAGAGAAGTCGCTATATTAATATTTGTACATATAATGTCATTTTGTTGAAATACTTATGTTACCATCAGTTGATGAGATTTATTGATCGTTTATATTGAGTCTACAATTTAAATAAAATTGTTTATTCAACAACTGGAGTTGTTTGATCTATCATTGTTGAGAAAGATATTGAAGATAATTATCACGAATATAACTACATTGCTGCATAGACCTGTCAGTCAAGGAACCCCTAGCTTGGGCTACAGATTAGCAGAATCTAGAGACTTCTAATAAAGATACAACTATATTCATTGAATCCGATTTAACGAGTCGTAATAATAGTCATCATCATATAGAGGGCCATAACAATATTAAAGTAACAGCACTTGAAATTTTTTTTAAGACACACCCTTAGCCATACAATTGAGTGGTCAACTGGGGTCATGTCTAAATGTGGAAAACCCTATGGTAACGAATGAGTTTGAAAATGTAAGTAAGAATTGAAAAACAATTCATATTATTGCTGGGCGCAAAGAGAAAATGACAGCACTTGCTGCTTTTTATTTTTTATATTTTTTTGCTAATTCATGTCTGAAGTGGTAAATAGAACACTTGTGTTGCTGTTCAGGCTATAATTTAGAATGTTTTTGCGATCTGCCTGCATGTTTCAGTCGTGGAGTTTAGGGCTTTGGGTAGGGTTTAAAAATTTGTTGAAAATGAAGATCTTTAATCGTCTCTTAATCTTATTCTTAAATTCCTCTTTTTGGGGGATTCAATGTCTTAAGTCTGAGACAAGACATTCTATAATTTAGGCGCCCCTTATTCAAAAGAGAGCACTTCAAAGACTTAATTATTTTGTCCATCCACTGTAATGACTCTAGAAACTCAAGCAGGTTAGATGAAGAAACAGATTTCCTAGAGCTTTCCCAGAGGCCTAAGGGCTTTGTTAATTTGTGGGTAAAAATATGTATAACGCAGCCTCGTTTTGTTTATGTTTTAGAACGACTGGTCTTCTAGTTAATATGCTAGAATGTCAACAAAACAGTCCATGTTCTAGCCCTGCCGATCCCTGCCACCCTGCAAGAGTTTTGGTACTAGAATATAATAATCTTCTACCTAAAAGGATCATCTGTTAACATATAAGTCATGTTTGCTTTATGTATGATTGTGAACTATTCTAATGAAAGTCTCCAAATGAAGGTTAATATTTAGTATCTTTTATGTTTTAAAAGTATTAATTTGTTGGAAATTTAACATGAAAATGTTGTTTAACAACTGAAAGTATTGTAACAAACTATCTGCCAGTTAAGTACAAAAAATAAATTGAATAATCCTTAAGTCTTATTAAGATTTAAGCTGTATTATGTATGTTAAATAAAATATTTTAGCATAGACTATAATAAGATGGACCACTTGCTCTATTTTTAGAGCTTATATGTACTTTTTTCCGTGCGCAACCAATAAGGCTGTCTTAAAATACTTCTACGCACCTCCTTGTTTCTTAAATGTTTCCGCTGTATAGAACTTTCGATTTTAATTTTTCATTGAGAAAATCAAAGCGATTCAATAAAACGGAAGAGCAAAGTATTATACGAATCGGGAATTCCGAAAAGCAGTCTTTCGAGTCATCATCTAGCAGAAATACTAAAGCAAACGGTCCATGTGTATTATAGTCTATGCTTTTAGTCGCTAGTTACTCTGGATAATAGTTTTATTGTATTTGTAAGTAAATGTATCGAGTAAATAGTCACCGCCTAAAGAGTTCGGCGAAGAAGGCTTTAGATGTTTGAGGCTTAGTTACATGAACACATAATGATAATAGTTGAGTGTAACAGTTCCCATATATTACTTTAAATATCTTTTTATCCTGATTACGGAACCGATGGTTTCATTTAACGACTGCGTTTCTTTTATTTTTTTATTTCATTTTGAAATTTTGGAATTCGGAATTTAAAAAAAACTGAATTACCACCCTTTAAATTGTTAAAAACTGAATTACCTTACTTAAAAATTGTAATTTTGTCAATAAAAATTTAGTTACCTCCCTTTGATCTTTTGACTTGTCTATATAAACATTGTTGTGTCCCTTTGTGTTTATTTATTTTGTTTTTTTGATCCCGAAATGCGACACACTGTCGGCCCGTGCGATAACAACGGTCAAGGTAAGACACGGTCTATACCGGTCACTTTCGCGTATTAAACAATGGAGGAGACCGGAGCTACCGCCGCTACTGATTCTTCTGTTCCTAGTGATTCTATTAACGTGTGTTCGGACTGCCGGTGGAGTTACGGTAATTTTAGAGACATGTTGAAGGACAAAGACAGATTCCTGAGCTTTTTATATAGCCACAAAGTTATTCCTGAAAGTAAGTCTTGTCTATAATGTAGCTCCCACGTGTGCTTGAAGGATGGATTGTTTCGCTATAATAAACGGTCCCGTGTGATCAAAAATAAACAGAAACCTATGTACGTCCAGTGCCGTTACAGTGTTTCCCAAAATCAGTACACGTGGTTTCATAAGGCTAGGATTCCCAGAGAAAACATTTATTACCTTGTTGCGATTTGGGCTATTTACCATCCCTTCATAGAAGTATATTGTTTAGAATTAGAGGTTAGTAATACAACCGTCATCGACTGGTTGTCTTTTTTACGAGATGTTTGTGTGGACGCGATGGTTGAGAAACGCGATGTCATTTGGGGGAGGGGAAGGGCGAAATTGTAGAGATAGACGAAGCTAAAATTGGTATAAGTAAATATGGTAGAGGGAGAAGGATAGAGGTTACCTGGCTTTTTGGGGGGATTGAGAGAGGGAATAAAAAATTTTCCGTCGCCACAAGGTACTTCCAAAACTTTCTTAAAGTAATTAAAGACAAAAGTATTCCCAAAACGACTGTGATGAGCGACTGTTGGAAGGCGTATATGTGTCTTGATATACCCAAATCACTGTAGACCCACTCGCCCATATCCAAAGTGTTGAACGGCTGTGGAGGGATGTCAGGTCGTCGTTGCCTACGAAAACATCATCCCCATGGCCATTTAGCAGAATTTTTGTTTAAAAGGTCACACCTCGATTTAGGCAGTAGAATGCACTCCATTTTTAGATATATAGGTGATCTCTATGATGGTTCCCCTTATCCAGAGGGTGAAAGTGATTCAGAGGTTGAGAGTGGACAGATTGAAGAATAAAGTGAGTAGTTTGTTTTTGTTGTTTTTGTATTTGTTGATGATGTTGTTGTGGTTGTTGTTTCACGTTACTGTCGGTTAGAATGGGTGTGAAACAAACCATCTTTCTATTCCCCCCCCCATTTCCCGACCACTTTCCAGACATCACTTGACTAGGACAGGAAATTTGACGTAATACTGTCATGGCCACCGGCGGTCCAAGAAATGTGCTCGCACGTTGTTTGTGTTGTTTGTTGTTTTAAGTTGTAAGTAAGAATTGAAAAACAATATGGCTGCATGTTTCGGTCCTTCAGTTTAGGCCTCGGGTAGAGTATAAAAACTTTATTGCAAATGAAGATCTTCAACAGTCTCTCAATCTTATTCTTACATGACTTTTCTTTTTTTTTCTTTCTGGGGGGGGGGGGAATTCCATTTTGTAAGTCTGAGGCAAAACATTTTATAATTTAGGCACTGCTGATTTGTAAGGGAGCACTTCAAAAGACTACTTTTTTTTGTCCATCCACTCTAGGAACTCAAGTAGGCTAGATAAAGAAACAGATTTCTTTCAGCTTTCCCAGAGGCCTAATGGCTTCGTCAATTGGTGGGTAAAAAATTTATATAGCAGCCTCTATTTGTTTATGTTTTAGGCCGGCTGGTCCTCCAGTTAATACATTAGACTGTCAACCAAACAGTCCATGTTCTAGCCCTGCCGCAGACCGATCCCTGCCGCCCTGCAAGAGTTTAGATACTAGGACATAATAATATTCTACCTAAAAGGAACATATGTAAACATATATGTTATGTTTGCTTTATGCATGATTGTGAACTATTATAAAGAAAGTCTCCACTCTTGCACTTTTCTCTCTCCCTTTCTCTGGTGTAATAAAGTTTGTAACCAACTGGATAAACGTTTGGCAATTTATGCTTTGCAAATAGCATTATTACAAAAGATACTAATAAAAGCTAACCTATATTATGTCTTACCTCTACAAGCTTCAACCCAGGGCCTTGCGCCTGCTGGTGAGATGACCAACACAGTTTGTGATTTAATAGCTTGCTCTATAATTTGATCATTTACTTCCTGTGATTAAGGGTTTAGATTTAAATCAATAATATTAGTTACTTTTGTCTTTAAAGCAGGTTGGTTTGTCTAGTTCAAATTTAGTAGGCCTAAAGGCTACATGCTAAATCATGTTACTTACCATAAATTATATTATTTAATGAATGAAACGGGCATTGCACAAATATTAATGTCTCACATAAAACAAAAGAAAATATACAAATGAAGTGCTAAATATATAAATGATACATACCACAAGAGTGAAAGCTTGGTTTGCCTCACTAGGTCTGTTAAAGATACCAAGAGGTGCAATCCAATCATATATATTGCTGTTGTATGAGTATTGAATAAGGCTACCACTTTCCTCTGAAATATTGTGAAAGAATGCATTTTATGTTTTTTTATATGATGCTCCATTATTTGATTACACTTATTTAAAGATTTAGCATCAACTACATGCCTATTCGAATTATTTTTGCTATCATTGTTAGATTTAACTTTAAGTTGAGATCGAGGTTACAATAATCAGTTTAAACATGGAATTGGCTAATTGTAAAGTTAAGATCCCCAACATGTAGGCTTACCATCATAGTAAGTAGCATTTGCTGCTGTCTTTCCTGAATCATTATTATCTGGAAAAAAAATGGCCGACTTGTATAACTATGAAATTAACTTTTGTGACTTGAAAATAATGAAAAAACTAAACATGATGGTAAAAAGTGATAAAAAAGTAGAATAGTTAATTTCTAAGATTAGTATTTAGACACTTGTATAGTTAAAGTAAAAATTGTGCAAATTGCACGTGTAGAATCTTACCAAAACTGAATACCACCTGTTGCCCAGAGAAGAATTCTACCTGTTAAAAAGGAGATTTATCGTAAATATAGATGTTTAAAGGGATATATTTGTATTGGTTTCAAAATGCATTTACTTTATTTTTTAAACTGTAAAAACATTTTGTAGAAATTTTAAACATCATGCAAGTAATAAAAAATTATTTAGTTTTAAGTTCAAACAATATTAAGAGTTAAACTTACCTGACTAGTAGGCAATAAAATGAATGTCGGTTGAGATGCAGCAATAATATTTCTTACAGCCTTATCTGTATTGTTAATGATAACCAACTCAAAGGGCACTTCGAATTCAGATACGATTTTTTCGGCTGTAGTATCTGCTTGTTCTGGTATCATTTCCGCTGAACATGATGCTGCAGTTGTTAGTGTAGGTCCTGATGTTGTGCCTGTACCAGTGGTTGTAGGTCCTGATGTTGTGCCTGTACCAGTGGTTGTGTGTCCTGATGTTGTGCCTGTACCAGTAGTTGTAGGTCCTGATGTTGTGCCTGTACCAGTGGTTGTAGGTCCTGATGTTGTGCCTGTACCAGTAGTTGCAGGTCCTGATGTTGTGCCTGTACCTGTAGTTGTAGGTCCTGATGTTGTGCCTGTACCAGTGGTTGTAGGTCCTGCAGTTGTGCCTGTACCAGTGGTTGTAGGTCCTGATGTTGTGCCTGTACCAGTGGTTGTAGGTCCTGATGTTGTGCCTGTACCAGTGGTTGTAGGTCCTGATGTTTTGCCTGTACCAGTGGTTGTAGGTCCTGATGTTGTGCCTGCACCAGTGGTTGTAGGTCCTGATGTTGTGCCTGTACCAGTAGTTGTAGGTCCTGATGTTGTGCCTGTACCAGTGGTTGTAGGTCCTGATGTTGTGCCTGTACCAGTGGTTGTAGGTCCTGATGTTGTGATTTCTGGTACAGATGGAGTACTTTCAGATGCAGATGTTGGTGGCGAACCAAATTGTTTATCTGTTTAATTTGTTAGAAAGATATATTTTAGCATATAATACATTTTTTATCTTTAAATCATAATAGTTTTATAGTTGATGTTGTTGTTTTTGGTTCTGTAGCTATAGATTTTAAAAATGTTTCAATTAAACAAGTAAAACCTTTATAAAGACACACATTTTATATTAACCAATTGAGGAGGACCTAAAATGTAATTAAATATGTTACGCTGTATATGTATTAACTTTACTAATGTAATATACTATTCTCCTCTCCTCTCTCTCTCTCTCTCTATATATATATATATATATATGTATATATATATATATATATATATATATATATATATACAGTGTTTTTTTTTTGTTAAAAAAATAGGTGCCGGTACTCAGTGATATATTGCCTAACTTTTAAAGCAGTTTTGCATTTTATATTTTATTTCTTATTGCGCGCAATTTTAAAATAATTCAATTTTAACAAATTAAAAACAAAAGAAATTAATAATAAACGTTAAAATACAAGAAAAGTAATATTTTTTTTCCCACATTGAAAAAGGTGCCGGTACGCCGTACCGGTGCGTACCGTAAAAAAAAGCACTGTATAAATATATTATTGTTGTTTTTTTTTTTTTAAATGCACCATGACTCGAAACTTAACAATGTTTTTACAACTCTACTCGTCAGATCAACAAATTAAATTTTGGAACAACCCTGTCGTCAAATTTTATTTTTTCAAATTAATAGAAATATGCTTGAATTGTCAATAGTGTGTTAGTTTCATTGTTCATTAAGTTGTATGTATAATTTGAAAAAAAATCAACATTATTGCTGGGCGCAAAAAGAACAAGTGAAAATGCCAGCACTCGCTGCTTCTTTTTTTCTGTAAATTCATGTCTGAAATAGTAAACAGGATACTTGTGTTGCGTATCTATTAATGCTGTTTAGGCAAACATTTTAGCACGCTCTTTTGATCTGCCTGCATGTTTCGGAAAAGATTATTTTAAGACACACCCTTAGCCATGCAATTATGTGATCAAATGGGGTCATGTCTAAATGTGGAAAACCCTATGTTAACGAATGAGTTTTAAAATGTAAGTAAGAATTGAAAAACAAATAACATTATTGCTGGGCGCAAAGAGAAAATGACAGCACTTGCTGCTTTTTATTTTTTATATTTTTTTTGCTAATTCATGTCTGAAGTGGTAAATAGAACACTTGTGTTGCTATTTAGGCTATAATTTAGAATGATTTTGCGATCTGTCTGCATGTTTCAGTCGTGGAGTTTAGGGCTTTGGGTAGGGTATAAAAATTTTGTTGAAAATGAAGATCTTTAATCGTCTCTTTATTTTATTCTTAAATTCCTCTTTTTGGGGGATTCAATGTCTTAAGTCTGAGACAGGACATTCTATAATTTAGGCGCCCCCTATTCAAAAGAGAGAACTTCAAAAGACTTCATTTTTTTTTCCATCCACTGTAATGACTCTAGGAACTCAAGCAGGTTAGATGAAGAAACAGATTTCCTAGAGCTTTCCCGGTGGCCTAAAGGCTATGTTAATTTGTGGGTAAAAATAAGTATAACGCAGCCTCTATTTGTTTATGTTTTAGACCGGCTGGTCTTCTAGTTAATACGCTAGAATGTCAACAAAACAGTCCATGTTCTAGTCCTGCCTAAGACCGATCCCTGCCACCCTGCAAGAGTTTTGGTACAAGGATATAATAATCTTCTACCTAAAAGGAACATCTGTTAACATATAAGTCATGTTTGCTTTATGCATGATTGTGAACTATTCTAATGAAAGTCTCCATGAAGGTGAATATTTAGTAACTTTTATGTTTTAAAAGTATTAATTTGTTGGAAATTTAACATGAAAATGTTGTTGAACAACTGAAAGTATTGGAACAAACTATCTGCCAGTTAAGTATGAAATATAAATTGGATAATCCTAAACTACGGTGGCGACCTATATTCTAGTGCAATACATAAGTATATACAGTATATATAAACATAGGCCTATAGAGCAGTACTAAAATTTAAAATTGTGTTTGTAGCCTATATATATATATTGTAACGTATATGAAGTTTAAATTACTCCCTCGGATTTTTGTATTTATCTCCCCTTTGGTAACTCGTGGATGTCTTTTTTGTGACCCGAGTATGACCCTTGTCCGCTTGAATGGAAGCGTGGGGTCATGCTCCCTGTGTAAGGTTGGAGTGTTACGTCAGTCAGACGAGTTGACTTTGAGAGAGATATATATCCAGAGTAGACGTGCTGTTGTTTATATGAATTGTGCTCTGATAAGAATTGTATGCATTTTATAGACTGTGGAGCTAAGTATTATTTTTTATTAAAAGTATTCTTTATTGTTTCTAAAGTCGTTTTATTGTTACTTGGAAGGAAGTTGAAGGAAGACTAATTATTCTTTAAAAAAAGTAAGAAATATTAGAGATAGAACCAACACCTAGACGTAATAATATATTATATATATATACGTACACATTTAAGTAGAATATGCATAAGGTGTTGGTGGTGAACCAAATGATATATCTCTTTAATTTGTCGAAAAGAGATATTTTAACATAGATAAAATCTTTATCTTTAAAGAATAATTGGCGTAATAAAGTTTATAACCAACTCGATAAACGTTTGGCACTTTATGCTTTCTAGATAGCATTATGACAAAAGCTACTAATAAAAGTTAACCAATATTATGTCTTACCTCTACAAGCTAAAACTTGTGGCCTTTCGCCTACTAGTGTTATGACTAACACAGTTTGTGATTTAATAGCTTGCTCTATATTTTGATCAGTTACTTCCTGTGATTAAAGGTTTAGATTTAAATCAATAATAATAGTTACGTTTGTCTTTAAAGCAGGTTGGTTTTAGTTTAAATTTAGTAGGCCTATAGGCTGCATGCTAAATGATGTTACTTACCATAAATTATATTATTTAATGAATGAAATGGGCGATGCACAAATATTAATGTCTCACATAAAACAAAAGAAAATATACCCATGAAGTGCTAACTATATAAATGATACATACCTCAACAGTGAAAGCTTGGTTTGAGCCACTTGGTTTGTAATAGTTATTAGGTACATTCAACCAATCATATATAATGTTGTTGTATGAGAATTGAATCATGCTAATAATTGTCTCTGTAATATTGTGAAAGAATGCATTTGTTTTTTTATATGATGCTGCATTAATTGATTACACTTAGCCTATTTATTAAAGATCTAGCATCAACTACATGCCTATTTAAATTATCTTGGCTCTCAGTGTTAGATTTAACTTTAAGGTGAGATTGAGTTTACAATAATCAGTTTAAACATAGAATTGTTTAAATGTAAAGGTAAGATCCCCAACAATTAGGCTTACCATCATAGTAAACAGCATTTGCTGCTATCTTTCCTAAATCAGTATTATCTGGAAAAAAAAGTGGCCGACTTGTATAACAATGAAACTAACTTTTGTGACTTGAAAAAAATGAAAAAACTCAACATGATTGTAAATAGTGATAAAAATGTAGACTAGTTAATTTCTAAGATTATTAATTAGAAACTTGTAAAGTTCGAGTAAAAATTTTGCAAATTGTAGCTGTAGAATCTTACCAAAACTAAATACCATCAGTTGTTCACTATATACTTTCTGTAAAAAAAATGTTTTGTAAAAATAGATGTTAAAAGGATATATTTGTATTGGTTTCAAAATGTGTTTATTTAATTTTTTAAATTGTAAACACCTATTGTAAAAATGTGTAACATATAGTAAGTAGTAAAACATTATTTTGTTAAAGGTATAAATACTATTAAGAGTTACACTTGCCTGATCAGTAGGCAATAAAATGAATGCCGATTCAGATGTAGAAGTTATATTTCTTACAGCCATATCTGTATTGTTAATGATAACCAACTCATAGAATTCATTATTATATAAGACTCTTTCGGCTGTAGTATCTGCTTGTTCTGGTATCATTTCCGCTGAACATGATGCTGCAGTTGTTGGTGTAGGTCCTGATGTTGTAGCTGAGCCAGTAGTTGTAGGTACTGATGTTGTGCCTGTACCAGTGGTTGTAGGTCCTGATGTTGTGCCTGTACCAGTAGTTGTAGGTCCTGATGTTGTGCCTGTACCAGTAGTTGTAGGTCCTGATGTTGTGCCTGTACCAGTGGTTGTAGGTCCTGATGTTGTGACTGTACCAGTAAATGTAGGTCCTGATGTTGTACCTGAACCAGTGGTTGTAGGTCCTGATGTTGTGCCTGTACCGGTGGTTGTAGGTCCTGATGTTGTGCCTGTACCAGTGGTTGTAGGTCCTGATGTTGTCTCTAGTTTTATTGTTGATGTTGTTGTTGTTGGTTCTGTAGCGATAAATTTAAAAAAATGTTTCATTTACACAAGTAAAACTTGTATAAAGACAAACATTTTATATTAACCAATTGATGTGGTTCTAAAATAAAATTAAGTATTAAGTTTACTTATTGTAATATATTTTTTTTCTTTTTCTGATTCACTCTTACTCTTTCTGTCTCTCACTTTCACTCTCTTCATCTATTTTTCTGTATGAATATATATATATATATATATATATATAGTATATACACGCCTATAATTTACACTTTTATTTAACAAAACATTTCAAGAAACTTATGTAGGTCCACTAACTTATTTTTTAGCTTCATGAGTGAAAAATATGTCACTTTGAGTTTGTATTTTAGCACGTAAATATAATTATTCTGAAATTCAATTAATAAAAGGGAAAAAAATGTAGGCTTGTAGATCCCCACCCCCGTTTATTTAGACACCATTTTGAATTGTCGTAGAGCAGCAATTTTTGCTGGCTTAGTGATCACAAATTATGATATAAAAAAAAGTCAGAAATGTATCAAAAGAAAGTGTAACTTCCATCTAGACAAATAATATAAGTTTTAGTTTGTTGAAGCTTATGATTTATTTTATTTATGCATTAGCCCTATATCCTACTAAGGCATATTTGGTATTTTTTTAAAATGGACCATGACTCAAAACAATGTTTTTACAACTCAAATCGGCAGATAAACAAACTAAATTTTAGAACAACCCTGTGGTTAGATTTTTTTTTTTTTAAATAAATAGAAATCTGCTTCAAATGTCAATAGTGTGTTAGTTTCATAGCTCATTAAGTTGTATGTAAGATTTGAAAAAAAAAATCACAACATTATTGCTGGGCGCAAAGAGAACAAAAGAAAATGCCAGCACTCGCTGCTTATTTTGTGCTAATTCATATCTTAAATAGTAAATAGGACACGTGTGTTGCGCATCCATCAATGCTGTTTAGGCTAACATTTTAGCATGCACTTGCAATCTGGCTGCGTGTTTCAGGTGTTTCAGTCGTTGGGGTAGGGTATAAAAACTTTGTTGAAAATGAAGATCTTTAAGGGGGCAGGATCACCAGGAAATACAAAAAAGTCATTTTTGTGAATTTGTAATCTAAATTAATATAAAATTAAAGTGCTTTCAATTGTGCACAATTCTAAGTTTGAAGTTTCTGTAGAAGTTAAGTACTTTTTTTTTTCATAAATTTTCAAACAAGGTGGGGGTCTGTTGGGTTTACTTACAAAATATAAGGATTAAAATTTCTTCTTGTTTGTTCTTGAAATCTTGCGATTCACTACACTTCGTCAGCCATAACTATTTTTAATATTAACCGAATGGCTTAAAATTTTCTCTACTGATGTGTTACATAAGTTTCTATGGCCGGTACTAGAATTATGTACCTAAGTATTCATAAATTTTTTTTGTAAGAACTTTTTTTTGAAAAAAAAAATACCCGAAATATGAATATAATTTGGAATTTTGTAAAAAGACAATTTTGTAATATATATATAAATTTTTTTTGTACCGGCCATACATATACTATTTAAGTGCAAACTGACAAAACATCAAAGGAATTGATTCAGGAAATTTAACTTAATCATTGCAAAAGTGATGTCACTATTTTTAAAATAAAATTTTGTAACTTGATACTCAGTATCATTATAATACAAATTATTTTTATTTTATCACAATCATTCATTATTTGTGTGATAAAGTTGTTATAATAGTATCTTGTCTGAAAATATGAATGCTTTATCTCCATTAGTTATTTTTGTACACATGTTTAAGTAACAATACCCCTTTCTAGGTGATAATGCCCCCTTATAGTTTCTTAATTTTACTCTAAATTACTCTTTTTGGGGGATTCCATGTCTTAAGGCTGAGGGAAAACATTCTATAATTTAGGTGCTGCCTATTTAAAAGACAACTTTTTTTGTCCATCCACTCTAGGAACTTAAGCAGGTTAAATGAAGAACCAGATTTCCTAGATCTTTCCTATAGGCCTAATAACATTGTTAAAAAAAATAAGTATAACACAGCCTCTATTTGTTCATGTTTTAGGCCGGCTGGTCCTCCGGTTAATACACTAGACTGTCAACAAAACAGGCCATGTTTAAACCCAGCCGCAGACCGATCACTCCCGCCTAGCAAGAGATTTGTACCAGGACATAATAATCTTCTACCTAAAAGGAACATCTGTAAACATATAAGTTATGTTTGCTTTTTATGCATGATTGTGAACTATTCTAAAGAAAATGTTCAAATGAAGGTGAATATTTAGTAACTTTTATGTTTTAAAAGCATTAATTTTTTGGACATTTAACATGTAAATGTTATGTAACAACTGAAAGTATTGGTACAAGCTATCTGCCAGTCACGTACAAAATATAAATTGGATAATCCTAAACTAAGGGTGCGAAATATATACCAGTGCAATACACAAGCATATATAAACATAGGCCTATAGAGCATTACTAAAATTTTAAAATTTTGTTTGTAGCCTAAAATATATGTTATATATATAATATATCTTTATCTTTAAAGAATAATTGGTGTAATAAATTTTCTAACCAACTGGATTTTCTAACCAACTGGATAAACGTTTGGCACTTTATGCTTTCCAGATAGCATTGTGACAAAAGCTACTAATAAAAGCTAACCTATATTATGTCTTACCTCTACAAGCTTCAACTTGTGGCCTTTCATTTAATGGTGACAATACCAACACAGTTTGTGATTTAATAGCTTGCTCTATATTTTGATCAGTTACTTCCTGTGATTAAAGGTTTAGATTTAAATCAATATTAATAGTTACATTTTTCTTTAAATCAGGTTGGTTTGTCTAGTTTAAATTTAGTAGGCCTATAAGCCACATGCTGAATGATGTTACTTACCATAAATTATATTATTTAATAAATGAAATGGGCATTGCACAAATATTAATGTCTCACATAATACAAAAGAAAATATACAAATGAAGTGCTAACTATATAAATGATACATACCTCAAGAGTGAAAGCTTGGTTTGAGCCACTTGGTTTGTTATAGGGATCAAAAACAACAATCATAACATATATTTTGTTGTTGAATGAATATTGAGCTAACCTTCCAATTGTCTCTGTAATATTTTGAAAGAATGCATTTTTTGATTTTTTTTAAGATCACTTATTTAAAGTTCTAGCATCAGCTAAATGCCTTTTTATATTATCTTTGCTCTCATTGTTAGATTTAACTTTAAGGTGAGATTGAGGATACAATAATCAGTTTAAACATAGAATTGGCTAATTGTAAAGGTAAGATCCCCAACAATTAGGCTTACCATCATAGAAAGTATCATCTGCTGCTATCTTTCCTGAAGCAGTATTATCTGTAAAAAAAAAATAACACATGGCCAACTTGTTAAACTATGAAATTAACTTTTGTGACTTGAAAATAATAAAAAAAATACTAAAGATGTTTTTAAATTGTGATAAAAATGTAGACCAGTTCATTTCTAACATTATTAATTAGAAACTCGTATAGTTAAAGTAAAAATTGTGCAAATTGTAGCTGTAGAATCTTACCAAAACTAAATACCACCCTTTGTTGAGAGGAGAATTCTTCCTGTTAAAAAAAGAGAGTTATTGTTAATATAGATGTTAAAAGGATATATTTGTATTGGTTTCAAAATGTGTTTATTTTATTTCTTTAATTGTAAACACCATTTGTAAAAATTTTAAACATCTAGTAAGTAGTAAAAAATATATTTTGTTAAAAGTATAAACAATATTAAGAGTTACACTTGCCTGACTAGTAGGCACTAAAATAAGTGTCTGTGCAGATGGAGCAATAATATTTCTTACAGCCTTATCTGTATTGTTAATGATAAACAACTTAAAGGGAAAGAAATTATTTAAGACTGTTTGGGCTGTAGTATCTGCTGGTACTGGTATCATTTTAGCTGAACATGATGCTGCAGTTGTTGGTGTAGGTCCTGTTGTTGTGCCTGTACCAGTAGTTGTCAGTCCTGTTGTTGTGCCTGCACCAGTAGTTGTAGGTCCTGATGTTGTGCCTGCACCAGTAGTTGTAGGTCCTGATGTTGTGCCTGCACCAGTAGTTGTAGGTCCTGATGTTGTACCTGCACCAGTAGTTGTAGGTCCTGATGTTGTGCCTGCACCAGTAGTTGTAGGTCCTGATGTTGTACCTGTACCAGTAGTTGTAGGTCCTGATGTTGTGCCTGCACCAGTAGTTGTAGGTCCTGATGTTGTGCCTGTACCAGTAGTTGTCGGTCCTGATGTTGTGCCTGCACCAGTAGTTGTAGGTACTGATGTTGTGATTTCTGGTACAGATGGAGTACTTTCAGATGCAGATGTTGGTGGCGAACCAAATTGTTTATCTGTTTAATTTGTTAGAAAGATATATTTTAGCATATAATACATTTTTTATCTTTAAATCATAATAGTTTTATAGTTGATGTTGTTGTTTTTGGTTCTGTTGCTATAGATTTTAAAAATGTTTCAATTAAACAAGTCAAACCTTTATAAAGACACACATTTTATATTAACCAATTGAGGAGGACCTAAAATGTAATTAAATATGTTACGCTGTATATGTATTAACTTTACTAATGTAATATACTATTCTCCTCTCCTCTCTCTCTCTCTCTCTCTATATATATATATATATGTGTATATATATATATATATATATATATATATATATATACAGTGTTTTTTTTTTGTTAAAAAAATAGGTGCCGGTACTCAGTGATATATTGCCTAACTTTTAAAGCAGTTTTGCATTTTATATTTTATTTCTTATTGCGCGCAATTTTAAAATAATTCAATTTTAACAAATTAAAAACAAAAGAAATTAATAATAAACGTTAAAATACAAGAAAAGTAATATTTTTTTTCCCACATTGAAAAAGGTGCCGGTACGCCGTACCGGTGCGTACCGTAAAAAAAAGCACTGTATATATATATTATTTTTTTTTTTTTTTTTAAATGCACCATGACTCGAAACTTAACAATGTTTTTACAACTCTACTCGTCAGATCAACAAATTAAATTTTGGAACAACCCTGTCGTCAAATTTTATTTTTTCAAATTAATAGAAATATTAATTGTCAATAGTGTGTTAGTTTCATTGTTCATTAAGTTGTATGTATAATTTGAAAAAAAATCAACATTATTGCTGGGCGCAAAGAGAACAAGTGAAAATGCCAGCACTCGCTGCTTCTTTTTTTCTGTAAATTCATGTCTGAAATAGTAAACAGGATACTTGTGTTGCGTATCTATTAATGCTGTTTAGGCAAACATTTTAGCACGCTCTTTTGATCTGCCTGCATGTTTCGGAAAAGATTATTTTAAGACACACCCTTAGCCATGCAATTATGTGATCAAATGGGGTCATGTCTAAATGTGGAAAACCCTATGTTAACGAATGAGTTTTAAAATGTAAGTAAGAATTGAAAAACAAATAACATTATTGCTGGGCGCAAAGAGAAAATGACAGCACTTGCTGCTTTTTATTTTTTATATTTTTTTTGCTAATTCATGTCTGAAGTGGTAAATAGAACACTTGTGTTGCTGTTTAGGCTATAATTTAGAATGATTTTGCGATCTGTCTGCATGTTTCAGTCGTGGAGTTTAGGGCTTTGGGTAGGGTATAAAAACTTTGTTGAAAATGAAGATCTTTAATCGTCTCTTAATTTTATTCTTAAATTCCTCTTTTTGGGGGATTCAATGTCTTAAGTCTGAGACAGGACATTCTATCATTTAGGCGCCCCCTATTCAAAAGAGAGCACTTCAAAAGACTTCATTTTTTTGTCCATCCACTGTAATGACTCTAGGAACTCAAGCAGGTTAGATGAAGAAACAGATTTCCTAGAGCTTTCCCAGAGGCCTAAAGGCTTTGTTAATTTGTGGGTAAAAAAAAGTATAACGCAGCCTCTATTTGTTTATGTTTTAGACCGGCTGGTCTTCTAGTTAATACGCTAGAATGTCAACAAAACAGTCCATGTTCTAGCCCTGCCGATCCCTGCCATCCTGCAAGAGTTTTGGTACTAGAATATAATAATCTTCTACCTAAAAGGATCATCTGTTAACATATAAGTCATGTTTGCTTTATGTATGATTGTGAACTATTCTAATGAAAGTCTCCAAATGAAGGTGAATATTTAGTAACTTTTATGTTTTAAAAGTATTAATTTTTGGGAAATTTAACATGAAAATGTTGTTTAACAACTGAAAGTATTGGAACAAACTATCTGCCAGTTAAGTACAAAAAATAAATTGGATAATCCTAAACTACGGTGGCGACCTTTATTCTAGTGCAATACACAAGTATATACAGTATATATAAACATAGGCCTATAGAGCAGTACTAAAATTTTAAAATTGTGTTTGTAGCTTATATATATATATAGTACTAGGTGACCGATCATTCGATCGATAATAAAGAGCAGGCGCTTGTATCTTAACATCATGTGTATGTAAAACAACAGTGCATAAATTTTAAAAATACGTCTTTACCAGACCAATAAATTGTATTTGTCGTTTTTCTTTTTTCTACTATGAATAACATAGGCATTAAATTCTAACAGTCGAAGCAGATTTTTATTTGTGCATTCTAATATCTAGATTTTGCCCGATACCCCATTTTAAACCCAAATAAAAAAGCATGTAGGCTAGAGTTGTCAGTTTTAAATCCAACAGAAATATATTTATGTCATTTATGTCCAACAGAAATATATTTATGTCATTTATGTCATTAAATAGCCAGGCTACAGCGAATACATAAAAGTACTGCGCGTTTGGTTATGTGCAAGTCTAAAAGAGACTCGGGAACTGCCCTTCTACGCTCGCTCCACTGGCTCCCCGTGAAAGCCAGAATTTAGTATAAAGTGGCGCTACTTTGCCATCAGTGCATTCACGTGAGAAAAAGCACGTGATTTGTGTTTACTTTCTGTAATGGTGTACAAGTAATAATGGCCGCTGTATTAATAAAGTTTCATATAGGCTCGAGCTTTTTTAAAATGATGTGTTGTGTTTTAAGTCTTATTAAGATTTAAGCTGTATTATGTATGTTAAATAAAATAGGCTATTTCATTATTATCATAGACATAGAACATAGACGATGTGAGCCTATTAAAGACTTGACTAGATAGCCTATTCACCAACACTATCACTTGACATCGTAGCCTAGCCTACGAAACATTAAAAGTGTAGGCCTATAAACTGAAATTGAAAGTGTAAATAGGTCTAGCCGACCCTAGCCTAATCACATTAATCAATTAATCTACAGTACTACTATTTACCTCCTTATTTTTTAGTAGGATAGCCAATATTCAGATGTGAATTTTGCATGATAAATAACAACTTCACTTTCACCATGTTACATTTGTACCTTAATTGGGTTCTTATATTTACACACATACGTCACTAAAAACATAAGCCACGCCCATTGAGAACGCCGTATTGCAAGCGCGTGGGTCACGAGAGGTCACAGTGATGGAAATTGAAAAACAAAGAACCAAGTACAATTAGAACACAAGTAGTAAACGCCTACATCATCATGGGCTGAGTCAAGTCTATGAGTCAAGTACAATTAGAACACAAGTAGTAAACGCCTACATCTTCATGGGCTTTGTCAAGTCTATGAGTCAAGGTGAAAGTGAAAGTGAAAGTTCACGTGCTAGTCCGAGAAGTCTACGCAGTATTAAACTCATTCACTCCGCTGAGCCACTGACAGTGGCTTTGTATATTTAGGGTCTTTTTTCTATAATTCCACTTTTAATATTACTTTTCCTTATTCTAGTTTTTAAGTTATTCAATTGTCACTTCCTTTGTTATTGGTTATGTTTCTTTATGTTCATTTAAATCTTTTTTTCAAATAAATATTTGCACATTTTGGGTTCGATTTTTTTAACGAATGTAGCACGATAACGCCTCCAAGCTTATAAATCAAAAACCGTTCAATCAATTTATTTGAAACTTTCTACACTAATTTATAAATTGATAACTTAGAAAATGATTGCTTACTACACAATTACTTACTATGACTACTAAGTCCCCTGATAAAAGAGGACAACTTTGTTGTTTTTTTTCTGGCCTCAGTCACGATATCAAACGAACTGAAGGACACATTATTACTGATTCGGTGGAAATCAACGAACCCAGTTTTTATTTAACGTCATCCGATGTGTTTTCTAATCTAGCAAGCGGCAATGAACTTCAACCTGACCTGCTTATGGAGTCAGCGGACTTTTCTCCATGTATTTCAAATGGACCAGGCTCTCTCTCTAGTCCTAGCAAACTAGACGATACTAATAAAGTGAAGACCACTTTTTCTGGTTTCAGTCACGATACCTTACGAACTGAAAACCACCTTATTACTGATTCCGCGAAAATCAACGAATCTAGTTTTTATTGCACGTCATCAGATGTGTTTCCAAATGTACTACACCGCGATCGCCAACCTGACCTAGTTATTAAGTCTCCGGACTTTTCTCCATTCATTTCAAATAGCTTAGTTACACTCAAGGGTCCAAAGCCCAAAATACATCCAGTAAGGATTTTACGGGACACAGGAGCGTCCCTATCCCTGTTGGTAGAAGGAATAGTACCTCTAAAGGAAAACAACTACACTGAACAAGATGTTTTAATCAGAGGTGTTGAAATGGATCACGTCAAAGTCCCGTTACACCGTGTGTTCTTACAGTCCGACCTAGTTACAGGACCAGTAACTGCAGGGATTACATCCAGTCTTCCTTTTGAAGAGGACATTACATTTATTCTTGGCAATGATTTAGCCACTGGCAGAATAATACCAGAACCGTTGAAAATCAATGAACATGATGCAAGTCAATCAAAAGACGTTTGTGAAAACTCTGACATTTATTCAAGGTGTGCTATCACAAGTAGCATAACAAAGACGTTAGAGAAACAACCTGTGTGTAATATCAACCTTGAAGCCGAGGTAAATGTATGGGATACATTCTTTGTTTTTCTAGGGGACCATGAACAATCTGTTTCCAGTTTTGATAAAAAAAACTTGAAATTTCTTCATCAGCCAACAACGCAATGTGGGGTTGATATAGACAATAATGTGTCTATCATTCACCTAGAAGACCATATTCACCTGAGCAACACTAACACTGAACCCTGCCATAAGGCCGAGATTTGCTTACAATCTAGACTCAGTGATTATAAGGTTACTAGAACTTTTAAACTTGTGGAAGAACAGCTGAAAGAAGTTTTTACCTCAACCATCAAGTGTCCAATATGTCACTCTGACCTGAACATCACAGCAATAATCCGCTTACATTGTGCTAATTATGTTGAGTCTTTACGACCCACATTTCTGTTTAAAACTATGGACTTTGCTATTAGGTTTAAGTGGGACAAAACATTGGTTTGTTTCGAATCTTTACCCAATGTCATCAACAACGCAGAAAGCAGAACCACTAATAAAGTATCCATTGGGCCATCTGTTTTTTTTTTGTTTTTAGGACTTTGCATAGCGCTGATTCGCGTCCTTGAACATGTACCCGCAGAGCCGGAGTATAGTGACATATTTAACCCATTCAAAGAACCATACAAAGAATTGGACCTTAGCCTTAACAGTACATCAGTTGACATATTATATGTTTTCATTTTGTCTTGGTTTAGTCAAGAATACATTATTGTGCATAATAAATAGTATACGTTAATATACAATTTGTAACTGTAATTCTTGACAGAGCCTCATTGTAAGAATTTATTTTGGTTCTGCCTCGGTCCAATGTTTTATAATGTTTTCTTTTGTCATATATTGGTATTGCATTTCAATTTGTTCTTATTATATGTTACTTGAATATGATGGATTGTTATCGCATCATTAATGACATATATGTTTCGTTATATCTGTAATAGAAAAAATAATAATTTAATGAATTGAAATCATTTTTTTTTACCCTTCGGAAGATAGATGTAACGTATAAGTATAATTAACTCCCTTGATTTTTTTGTTTTATCTCCCCCTTTGTAACTCGTGGATGTCTTTTTGGTGACCCGAGGATGACCCTTGTCCGATTGAATTGAAGCGTGCGGTCATGCTCCGTGTGTAAGGTAGGAGTGTTACGTCAGTCAGACGAGTTGAGTTACAGAGAGAAAGAGAAAGAGAAAACCAGAGTAGACGTGCTGTTGTTTATTTGAATTGTGCTCTGATAAAAATTGTATGAGTTTTATAGACTGTGGAGCTCAGTATTATTTATTATTAGAATCATTCTTTATTGTTTCTTAAGTCGTTTTATTCGTTACTTGTATGGAAGTTGAAGGAAGACCAATTATTCTTTTAGAAAAAGTAAGAAGAACCAACCCCCTAGGCATTAAGACATAATAATATATTATATATATATATATACATATATTTTTACACATTTAAGTAGAATAGGCATAAAATGTTGGTGGTGAACTTAATGATATATCTGTTTAATTTGTCGAAAAGAGATATTTTAACATAGATAAAATATTTATCTTTAAAGAATAATTGGTGTAATAAAGTTTCTAACCAACTGGATAAACGTTTGGCAATTTATGCTTTCCAGATAGCATTATGACAAACGCTACTAATAAAAGCTAACCTATATTATGTCTTACCTCTACAAGCTTCAACCCAGGGCCTTGCTCCTGGTGGTGACATGACCAACACAGTTTGTGATTTAATAGCTTGCTCTATATTTTGATCAGTTACTTTCTGTGATTAAAGATTTAGATTTAAATCAATAATAATATTTAGATATTTAATTTTTTCTCTAAAGCAGGTTGGTTTGTCTAGTTGAAATTTAGTAGGTTTTTTTTAAGCTACATGCTAAATGATGTTACTTACTATAAATTATATTATTGAATGAATAAAATTGACATTGCACAAATGTTAATATATTCTCACATGGAACAAAAGAAAATATTCCAATGAAGTGCCAACTATATAAATGATGCATACCTCGAGAAAGAAAGCCTGCTTAAATTCACTAGGTATGTTAGTGCTACCATCAGGAATTTTGACAACATAATATCCGTTGTTTGAAATGTATAAAACTGCATTAGCATTGGTCTCTGTAATATTGTGAAAGAATGCATTTTATTTTCAAATATGATGCTGCATCAATTGATTACACTTATTTAAAGATCTAGCATCAGCTACAAGCCTATTTAAATTATTTTTCTATCTTTGTTAGATTTAACTCTAAGGTGAGATTGAGGAAACAATAATCAGTTTGAACACAGAATTGGCTAATAGTAAAGGTAAGATCCCAAACAAGTAGGCTTACGAAAGAAAGAATCCATTTCAAACTCTTGTGAAGAAGTAAAATCTGTAAAAAAAAATTAGCCCACTTTTAAAAGTATGAAATTAATTTAAAAATAATGAAAAAACGAATCATGTTGGTAAATAGTTATAAAAATGTAGACTATTTAACATTATTAATTAAAAACTAGTACAAGAAAAGTAAAAATTTAGCATATTGTAGCTGTAAAATCTTACCAATACTGAATACAACCAATCGTTGACTAGAGGATACGTCCTGTTTAAAAAAAAGATGTTTTGTAAATATAGATGTTAAAGGTAATATTTGTATTAGTTTAAAACTGCATTTAATTTATTTTTTAAAATCGTAAACACCTTTTGTAAAAATTGTAAACATCTAGTAAGTAGTAAGTATTTATTTTGTTAAAAGTATAAACAATATAAGATTTATACTTGCCTCATTAGCAGGCAATAAAATAAATGTCTCCTCAGATGAAGCAGTGATATTTCTTACATCATTATCTTTATTGTCAATAATAACTAACTCATAATCAAATGGAGAGCCTTCTATAAATTTTGTGGCAGTAGTTTCTGCTTCTACTAGACTCATTGGCCATAAACATGATGCTGCAGTTGTTGGTGTAGGTCCTGATGTTGTGCCTGTACCAGTGGTTGTAGGTCCTGATGTTGTGCCTGTACCAGTGGTTGTAGGTCCTGGTGTTGTCTCTAGTTTTATTGTTGATGTTGTTGTTGTTGGTTCTGTAGCTATAAATTTAAAAAAATGTTTCAATTACACAAGTAAAACTTGTATAAAGACAAACATTTTATATTAACCAATTGATGTGGTTCTAAAAGGTAATAAAATATTTAGTATTTTAATATGTTAAGTTGGTATAAGTATTAATTTTACTTTTTGTAAAGTAAAGTACCCTTTGGATCAAACTGATCAGACTTATTGTAATACATATTTTTTCGTCTTTATCACTCCCTATTACTCTCTCTCTCCCTTTCTCTAGTAACTTTTTGTTTATAAAGTATTACTTTTTTTTATAGATTTAACATGAAAAGGTTGTGTAACAACTGAAAGTATTGGTACAAACTATATGCCCGTCAAGTACAAAATATAAATTGGATAATCCTAAACTAAGGGTGCGACCTATATACCAGTGCAATACACAAGTATATACAGTATATATAAACATATAAAGCATTTCTAAAGTTTTAAATTTAGTTTGTAGCCTACATAAGCGTATATATATATATATACATATATTTTTACACATTTAAGTATAATAGGCATGAGTTTTAAATAATAAATTGGTTTTAAAAAATTGCCCCTCCCCCTAAATATATTATCTTTTTACAAACTTTTTTACTTGTCACTTACAGCAATCTACAGGTGGACAAGGTGATGAACATAAATTTGCATACTTGTCTAAGCATTCATCATTGCAATAGCCCAAAGTGCAGTTCTTTACTGTTAATAAAATGTGTTTAAAATATTTCAATTAAATTATAAAGAATAATTTTTAAAATAGAAGACAAATCCTACTTGTAAACTGTTTTGAGGGGATCCTTGAAGTTTAATTAAAGAAATATTTTCATATTGTTTTTCACCCTAACATTTTTTCTTAGTCAAAATGAAAAATACACTTCTTTTTTTAGGTTTTAATTATTTCTTTTTATTACAAACATTGCTTTTTTTTTAATAATAATTAGTTATATCTACAAAAAAATATCAAAATATGTTGTTCATTTTTTTTAACAAAATTTAGTTTTAAGATTTGAGCTAATAATGTGTGCACATAGTTTGGCTTTAACAAAAAATCTGTATGACTATAATTTTGACGCCTAAGTTTTATAATGCGCTTTTATTGTAAAGCAAGGTAATTATAATAATAATAATTCTATGTGTATAGCCCTGCCAAACCACATAATGTAAGCTCAGAGCTCAGAGCGCATTTATCATTGCAAAACAAACAAAAAATACTAATTATCTAGGCTAAAAAGAATATAATGCTAATAAACTCAAAACTTTACAAACATAGGACGAAGCAATTAAAAGTAGCCTTAATTGACTTGATATAAAAATAAAACATTAGGATTCTAAGAAATGTTTAACAAAGTTAATAATAATACGTTTTCAATTTCTTTTTAAAAGTGATGAGGTAGTGAAGCAAAAAGATTTCAGATGTCATGCATATTTTGATATGCAGCATCCTTTTGTACAATTAGGTATTTAGGACAACTGAACCAAAAAACATAATATACACTCTTTGAAAACATAGTAAGAAAAAGGTATAAAATAATATAAGGCCAACATTATCCAAACATAATTAAAAATGGAAATCTTAATTAGAGAGTAATAGGTGTAATCAATAGCAGAAGTGATTGAAAAGATACATGTTTTGAGATAGATTAGGGTATGAGCCACCATCTTCATTTTAATGTTTTACCTTTAGCGCAACCTTTTGCTCCTATGTACTGAGCCGAGGCTGTGTTGCGATTAGAGAATTCAACGTTCAGAGTGATAGTCACTAGTTTTATACCAGATTGGTTGTCAGTGTCAATTGGAATGTTAATCACATCTTTACTCTTCTCAATCTGTATCTGTATAAAAATATATACAAAAACTTGTTAGTTAATGTTTGAGGCATGACAAAAATTTAGCAAATCTGTCCAAACTGACAGAAGCTAGAATCTAGACTTAGATGGATGGCACCTTTAAAAAGAAAATGGTTATGATACACAGCAAATGCAAGGGGGTTGTTGCTCTTAAAATTGTTTACATTTATATTAATACATAACACATTTTATGTTATATATAATGGTTGCATCCACTTTTAGTGACAAGCTTTATTAACTAAAGTAAAGTTGAGATATTCCAGAAAACTCTTTAAAAAATTAAACTTCAAGATAATATTGCCAGCAAAAAGGCCAATTAAGAATTAGGTGTGCCACTACAACTTACAAATGTGGGGCCCCCTCCCCCCAGCAAGAGTAGAATAAATATAATATAAAACAAAAATGAAATGGTAAGGACATTCAATATTAGACTATGAGGACTTGCAAAGACAATCCTTTAAGAGAAGGGTGCAAGGAGAACATGTTAAAATTATAAAGCAGAACAGATAATAGTGTGAGAAAGGCAGAGAACAAAGAAAAGTGTAAAGAACTGACAACTCAAATGTCTAAAATACAGGGACGGGTTGTATGTGAGTAAAGGACTATTTTGTTAAGCTATATTACTTGATTTGAAATCACAGAGCCATCTGTGTTTTGGATTTTTCGGTTTATGATTATCTTTCCACTCTTGACATCAGTCAGTTCTATAAATATCTGGTTCAATTTTATCAATTCTACATTGACTTTTGGTTTCAATTTTATTATTATTTCATCATAATCAAGAACTGGTTCTGGTGTAAATAGGCCATCAGCGGTGTTTGTTGCTGGTCCAAAGTGATCATTTGTTAAAGCTACAGACCCTTCAGCACACGCCTCTTCTGGTAGAAGATAAAAGTTAGCTTTATTTCAATAACCACACACAAAGATTGTATTATAAAAAGTGCTGTATTGTATCAAACAGATAATAAATTGCATTATTATTGCTATTATTTTACCAAAAGTAGGAATGAGAAATTATTCATTACCAATTGGTGGTGTGGATTCAGGAGTTGTTTCTGGAGTAGTGACTTCTAAAACAAATAAACAATAATATTGAGTTGTAAAGTGAAAGGCTTTAGAAAAAAAAATATTTCATTTTTATTATGGTCAATAGTATTTCATTTACTTCAGTTTCTTATATATAAAATATCAGTTACCTAAAGGCTTATAACAGACATCCAATACAAGATTTGAAAGGCTGCCATTGGAAATCTGAACCACTATGCTATCAAATTCAATGCTAGGTAATTCATATGAAATGCTGACTTCATTGGAAGGTAATTGGAACTCCTGCAAGGAAAATTAAGGCAAGTTATTTAGATAATGCCTACATCATGAACTAAACATTGAATTGTTACTAAAGACTTAGAGGTTGTCATGGACTAAACATTAAATTGGTACTAAACATATAAATATAGAGATTGTTATGAACTAAACATTAAATTGTTACAAGACATTTGGAGATTGTCATATGCAAACCTTTACTATTACAGATCCAGCTGTGGTAGAAACAGTGACCTTAAGAAAGCCACCGTTACCATCATTCACTACAGCCGCAAATTCATTTAACTGAGCTTTAGTACTGCTGTCTGCTTTTATTGTATATGAATCTGTTTCACCGTTACTAGGTTTCCATCCATCACTGTTCCAGGCACTATCTTCAAAGCCTGTGCTTGATTCAACGTTGATTCCTTTTCCAGGTTTACTTATTACTTCACTACTATACTGGCAGACTGGTCATGAAAAACATCAAGGAATCAGTGAATTTAAATATTTTAGAAACTTACAATTGTTATTTGAAGTTGTTAAGATATTTTAAACCTAGGCTATCTAGAAAAAAATATCTATACCTTCTGGTGTTGTAGTAACAGGGTACGCTGAAAAGAATAAGTTTATAAGTGACTATTTAATTACATGTTCCTCGTACTATTTCAGATATTAATTTTATACATTGCTAAAATATATGTAATTCATATTTAAATCTCATTAAAAATTGCCTAATTTTTTTCAATAACTATGTTACACAATGTACAAAATCAACTGGTATATAAACTTACTGCAACCAACTTCATCAGATCCATCTCCACAGTCATCATGGCCATCACAGTGGTAGTCTTTAGGTATACAGTAGGTTTGATTGCAGTGAGTCTCATTGTGAGGACAAGCTGAAAGTAAAAAAAAATAATATATTTCCTTGTATTGATACTATAACTTTAATGATTTATGAAGAGAAGGAAATCAAATATATTACCAGAACAGTTGAATTCTTCTTCACCATACCAACAGTCCATAACACCATCACAGACAAAGTCATGAGGAATACAGAAGGAGCTCCTAGGGCATTTGTAATCTCTATCACTGCATTCTGAGTCTGTGCAGAAAAATGAAAGGAAATGTTCTCTCATACTAGATCTCGACATTTCAAAATGGCTCAATAAGATGTCATAAAAACATACGTCTGAATGAATAGGTATCCAATCATCGTGTCAATGGTTCTTTTATAGGCCCTATGTAGTATAATTTTTCAAATAATATTTTTAACTTCATCCTTAACCTAAAACATTATTGCTCATTTATAAGTACTATTTCTACAAATAATTAGTTGCGAAACTTGGACCCTGTACGCATTGCAAGAAAAGAGACTCTCTTCTTTCCACATGCGCTGCCTCAGAGGCATACTTGGGATCTCTTGGAAGGACCGCATAACAAACAGCAAGGCCTTGCAATGGGCTAACATGCCTAGCATGGTCACTCCCCTTCACCTACGACATCTCTGGTGGCTTGGCCATGTTTCCAGGATGGAGGATGGGCAAATCCCAAAAGACCTGCTATATGCTGAGCTTGCTGAAGGCAGGAGGAGCTACTGGCCGCCAACAACTTAGGTTCAAGGACGTCTGCAAGCGCAACCTAAAGGCTATAGATGTAGAGGTAAAAAACTGGGAGAACCTGGCTCAGAACAAAAGTAGTTGGAGAAGTATCATACACACCAGTACAAATACAGCAGAGGACAGACTTCGCCTTATTGCGGAGGCTAAAAGATCAGCAAAGAAAAGAAAGTAAAGAACATAGGCTACCCCTGACAAAGTCCAATAGTCCAGCTTTCAAGTACCAGAGATGCGACACAGCCTGTCTCTCAGAATAGGTCTCCACAGACAAAGCCAAGTCTGCAGGGCTGGCCAAAACACAAGAGTGTTAATCTAATCGTCTTCCGAGACTATGGAGCCAATGATGATGATTTCTACAAATCATTACTAACAAAAATCAATTTTATAGTGTCTAAATAGCAACATAAAATTTCATAAGATAATTATTACTCATAACATGGTCATAGGTAGTCCAAGTTGTTTGGAAGACTTCTTAAAAACTAAAAAAAAAATAGAAAATTGTTTCCCAATTTTTTTACTTTAAAAAAAATGTCATGCGATATTTCATGTCTCTCGTTTTAGGAACAATTTGATAACTAAAAGTATTAAACGAGGAACTAATTCAAACATTAAAATCACAATTTCTAATAAATTAACTTCGACCTTCCACAACTTTTTTTTTATGAATACTAACCACATAATGCTTCATCACTATTGTCCATGCAGTCCATCTTTTTGTCACAGACTGATGTATTAGAAACACACTGTCCATTGTCACAAAGAAAGCCTGTACAGACCTCACCTGTATATAAATGAAAAAGTAAAACTTCTTACGTGTTCAGTGCAGATCATAGAACTATTGTTACATTTCAATAATGATGCAATATAATTTATAAGCCGAGTTAAATAAAATAAAAATTCAACAAACCTAAGCAATCAAACTCATCACCACCATCTTTGCAGTCAGAATGGCCATTGCATTTGAAATCTTTATGAAGGCAACGGCCATCATTACATCTAAATTCATCTTCATCACAGACATTTGTGCATTTATCACCAGTACAGGTGAGATCACCATCTTTACATTCACTGAATAAAATGATTTTATATTACAAAAATTAGTAAATCTTTAATAAACAATTTCTTTTATTGCAATATAAATGAGGCCTAAAATTAACAATTATGTTAAGGAGTTCTTTTTTCTTGAAATACATTTTTTTTTGTTAGCTGTTACAGTGTTAGATTTCTAAGTTTGTTTTTAAGAAAAAAATAATAATTTGTATTTCTAGATTTCAACAGGGTCAATTTATATAAAATATAATTGATCTTAAGTATGTATGTGATTGAAACTAAAATATGATTAGAGTTGAAAGTTTTAACAAATCTACAAACCATTCTTGGCAATTAATTGTAGCACTTTGACCTTGCAATATTTCTCTGCCACTTTCACTAATGCATGGACAGTCTGACTTGGGAATGCAGGACACTTCTTTCAAACTGTCCAAGTCTGTTATATAGATTTTAAACATTTATTTTACTGAATTTAACTAACTAATTAACTAACTAATGATGTTAAGTTATCAGTTCTTGTTGACTGAATGATTGTAGCTAATAAATACAATAGAGACATACCTGTTCTTACAAAACCTGGTGGGCAAAAGCAGCCTTCTGCGCAGGTACAATTAGAATTTGAAGCTGCACCACAGGCTTCTGGACAAACACTTCCACAAGGTTGGTACTCAGCACCATTTTCACACTGCATTGCTGTTAAACAAATTTCACAGAATATATTTTGTTAAATGTGTCTTTAAAACTGTAAAATTTAATGGCAATGAAACCTGTGAGCTACTTAGAACATTGAAGCTAACTGATTTAACACAAATAAGTAATTTTTTTTCTAATAAAAATAAATTCTAATTATAACTTAAGCTGCAACTAACAAGTTAAAATGACACATTATTTAGCTTCAAATGTAGTATAGAATTACTTACGGCAAAGTCTTTGAGTTCTCCATTTAGCAGGGGCTCCAAGCTCATTACAGTGAGCAGCAAATGCAGCAATGGCTTCGCACATACATTCACAATCACCTCCCATGTCACAGCTAAGGAAAGAAAATATCACAATGATTTATTTAAAGGGAATTATTAACTATATAAAAAGGCAGTGAATCAATTTTAAAAAATTACAATACAGCTGGCACATTTCTTTTAACAAAATATTATTAAAAATATAAATATTTTATAGTTTTTTTTAATAAATATATTTTATCTTTCATCAGTTTTAATTGATTTAAGGCTTATAAATAAATTGAAAGGTAATTTGCAAAAAACTTACTTGCAGGCTTGCATAACACAATTGTCATAATAACTTCTTGCCTCTGCATTTCTCTTACGACAAGCACTGAATGCTTCACCTTCCAAGATTACTTTACACACAGTTTGAGCCCATTGTGCCCGATTTGAGCCCTAAAAAAAAAAAAAAGTAAAATGTAGCATTAACCTAGATTTAAGTTAATGACGCTAAAACAACAGAGAGAAAATATATTTATTTATGTGTGAATGCATGAAGAAAGAGTGTGATGAAATTAATTTTCAGTGAATCAAAGACAAGGTCAAAAACCAAACCTGCTGTTGATATCACATCTTATTAGATACCGTTTTCAAAAAAATAATATTTTTTTAATCTCTAGGCCTAGATATAATAATGTATGTGTGTTACAAATAAGATAAGAGACATTACTTCACAAGAATTGCCGATTGTCTGCTCATCTGTTGATGTACATTCATCTTGATTGACTATCCAGCTCTTAGCAAATTTGCTCAGAGTTTCTTTTGGAAGATTATCACTTCCAGTTTTATCATCTAGAGCATTGCCGTTCATGATGCCACAAAGACCAGAAGTCTTATTGTACATTGCATTATAGGCCACAATCCTCAAAAGATTTCCTTAAAAAATAGGAAACAATTAACTTAGTAAGCCTTATGGTTTTTTAATAGATAATTTTATTTGATGTTAAGCTAAAGGATAAGAAATAAAAAAATTGTTAATGCTCTAACAAATACCTCCATTCCAATGTAGTTCAAAATATTTCTTTATTATTAATATCATGTAGTAATTGGCATTTATGAGTGTGATTTCAGGTCCAACGTTGCTGCTATACTCTTTGTTTCCAACCTCAACTGTGCCTGGATTGGCAGATTTCAAGGTAATAACATCTGACATGAAAGGTACTTTAATGCTGACTCTACCCATGCAGGCATCACCTGAAAAACAAAATAAACATTAATATAAGTAAAATTATAAAAACTGGTGTTAAAGGAGATAAATATGTAACTTGTAAGTTAATATATTGTAATATTTTAATATGTAATATGTAAGTAAAATATGGGAACATTTGAAGTCAATTATATTTAACAATCAAGTAGATTTTATGCAACAATCAAGTAGATTATATGCAACAATCAAATAGATTATATGCAGCTATCCAGCAGATTATATGCAACAATCAAGCAGATTATATGCCACAATCAAGTATATTATACACAACAATTAAGTAGGTTATACCCAACAATTAAGTAGATTATATGCAAAAATCTTTTTTTATATAAAGTGTGTAGCCAAGATGAAATTTAAGAACATATATTCTCTTCCATTTTTCTTGGACAGATTTTTGTATAAAAGTTACAATCTAATTCGTTTTTTAGAAAAAAAATATATTAAAACTAGCATAACAAAACTTAGACCTACATGTTAAGGCTGAAAAAAACCCTCTTAAGCCTACACATTTAGACTGGCATGAAAGAAACTTAAATAAAAATAAAGATTTTTTTTTAAATTCCTCTTTAAAAGACCATTTAATAAGTATCTTGATCTGCTCTACCATTTTGATATTATATAATTTGCAAATAATACATAAGTAGGCATTAAATCAATATATTGCACTTTTTAATTTTACATGTACACATATGTATTTCCAATTTGTAATCAAATAGTTAACAGTTTGAGGGATTTATTTTATAAACAGTCATAAGAAGGCTATAAATCATAAGGCTATGCTAAATAAGAAAAATACTACAAATGGAATAGTAAAAACCAGAATCAGCAAACAACAGGTCTACATTTCAAATTAAATTTTGGAATTGAATTGTCCTGTGTGGTTCTGATTTTGATATATGTCACTGTGTTGATTGCAACATTATACTTCTAAAAAATTATTCCTTTTTTGTTTGTATTAAGCAGAATTTTTTATCAAATACATACATGGACCTCTATTGATTTTAATCCAACTCTGTATTTAACATTACCTCGAGATCCACAAGCAGTGGCCTCATAAGTTGTTTCAATATCTCCGAATTTCATCAACAAGTATTTGCACTTTCCACTTATTGAGAAAGCACTTAGTGTTGATGAGTCAAAGGACTTTATTTTCATGGAAGATCCAGTCACAACACAAACGCCTGAAAATAAAAAAGTGATGTTCACTTGTAACCAAAAGCAGCGTATTCAAACAGCCTGATTAATAAAGATATAAAAATTATAACATTTAATGCAACAAAACAAACAAATTAATAAGTATGTCAGTTGAATTTCACAAATAATTTTTTTTTCAGTGGGAGTTTTTTTTTTTTTTACATGAATTAATAGTTTGTTTATAAGATCTCAGATTTCAGCTAATGATGTTGATTCCACCAACGAGAAAAATGTAAGCCTAATATCTTTTTTGCAAGAGTCAATTTATAGTAAACTATAGGGAGGGTTAAGATGAACTAAATTTAAAAGAAGTACAAGACTAGATAAGCCAAAAGATGAGCTGACAGAAATAATGGAAGAAAAAAACTAATTGGATGTGAAATAGATTATTTTGATAAAATGAAATTATCTAGTTTCTTTGTTCTTTTCTCTGAAAACTAATTGATGATAACAAACAATGTGATTGCATTTTAAATGTACTTCTTGCTTTAATCATACATTTTTACTCTCATTTCTTAAAATTGCATGAAGTAATTTACAAAAAAAAAAAAAATAACATATACCTTTACAATCTTCTGAACGTGTGGTGTCAAAATCAAAAGCACCATCTTTACAAACTCTGCAGGGAAACAAAAGAACTTGCATTTAGCCAAAGTTACAAATAGAAGAAGTTTTTCATTGTACAGCCCATATAGTGATAACAAAAAAAAATTGTACAAATGTATTCAAATAAACATTTTAACATAATTACTTTCTCTGGCACTGCTGTTCCAACACCTCTCCATGGTCATACCATTTGTCACCTTCAAAACAAGGGCAGTGTGCAACACAAGATCCAGTCTATAGAGTGATTTTAAAAAACGCATGTTGTTTATTTATATAAAATAAATACAACACTTCATTCTGTCATTTTCATATTTTTAATGAGATGAATTTTGTATATAAAAGTATTCATGTCAATAAAATAGAAGCACGACATGGGATACAGCCTATTTCTAAAATAATATCTATGCAATTATACTTAAGTACTTAAGATATTTTAAAAGGGTTATGCACCAACATAGGCCTACCATATATACTTGTGTATAAGTTGCACTTAATATAACCAAAGATTTCAATAAAAAGTAAGGGTGCGACTTATACACCTGACACTATTTTTGAAAAGTTTAAAAACATTTCCTACACCACCCTATAGTTGATTGTAGTGATGTAGAATTACTAGGCCAGGCTATGGTTAGGTTTTTCAGACCCCCACCCCCTTCTTATGAACTTTTGGACCGATTTGTATTGCCGAAGCGTAGTGTAAGCTTAATGCTGCATTTTTCATAGGCCTATTCAACGCAAATTACAACATGGAAAGAATAGTAAATGTGTAAACGTCTATCTAAGCCTATAATATAGGCTAGGTATAAGCTTGTAGGCCTAGACTAGTAGCTTAAGATATGCATTTTATACAGGACCTATGCCTAGGCCTATAGTCTATATTATAGCCTACTAAGACAGTGTTTAGCATTTTGAGAAAACAGCATCATGTCTAAGCAATGTTCCCCCTAGCCCTAACTGCGATCGGCCGATTGACAAATTTCAGGCCTATAGACTGTTCCCAATGGGCGTGGCTTAGGTTTTTTAAGTGACGTATTTGTGTAAATAGAAGCCACTATTGGTGTACAAAAATGGTGAAGTACTTCTTTATCATGCAAAATTCACATCTGAATATTGGCTATCCTACTCAAAAATAAGGAGGTAGGCTAAATAGTAGTAGGCCTAATGTAGATTAATTGATTAATGTGATTAGGCTAAGGCCGGCTAGACTTATTTACACTTTCAATTTCACTTTATAGGCCTACACTTTTAATGTTTCGTAGGCTAGGCTAATGACTAATGGCTAAGTAGATATGCCAAGTGATACTAGTGATAGAGTGATAGTGTTGGACTGTTGGTGAATAGGCTATCTAGTCAAGTCACTAATATGCTCACATCGTCTATGATCTATGTCAATGATAATAAAAAAATTTAACAGACATAATACAGCTTAAATCTTAACAAGACTTAAAACACAAAACATCATTTTAAAAAAGCTCGAGCCTATATGATACTTTATTAATACAGCGGCCATTGTTACTTGTACACCATTACTCAAAGTAAACTAAAATCACGTGCTTTTTGTCACGTGATTGCAAACGCCCTATTTTAAAAAAAAATATGCACTCTTCTTTTTTAATTCTATATAGAAATATTGCATTAGATGTCAATAGTATGTTTTATTATTCCCTAGTTGCATGTAAAAGTTGAAAAAAAAAACAGCTTATTGTCAGTCGCAAAAATAAAAAGCCAGCACTCACTGCTAATAATTTGTTTTCGCACAGTGGCGTTTGAAATCATCACAATGTTACTGGTAATTAGGGCACTTGAATAGCACCTATCAATACTGGCACCGTCCAGTCTAAAGAGCGCACTTCAAAAGACTTTTTGTGTCGATCAACAATAGTGTAACTATACGGGGATAGGAACCTGAGTAGGAACAGGGACTTGAAGAAAGATGCCTTACAAAAACTTACCCATTGCCCATTAGACTAATGGCTGTATTAATAAGTGGTTAAAAACAAATGAACCGCCGACTTTATTTGATTATGTTTGCGTTATTTTGAAGTTTAAAGGAACGTTTCCAAATTGAAGTGAATATTTAGTAAATTTGAAGTTTAAAAAGGCTGAATTTTTTACAAATTTAAAGGTAGTCTGCCGAAAATTCAGGGTGCAACTTATATACCAGTCAATGACAACAACAACAAAAAAGAATCCTAAACTAAGGGTAGGCCTACGACTTATCCACCGGTGTGACTTATACACAAGTATAGGCCTATAACTATAGGGTATATTATACAAAACTAACTTTTCTAAAGGCCTTATAAAACTAAGCACAATAACATCAATTTATAGTTCTAAAAAAAAAACATAGCTGACATTTATTCTTAATTTAATTTAATTTGTATAAAACCTTATTATTCCAAAATATTATATATTCTCATAACAAAAAGGCATAAGAAAAACTAATCATTATTTCATTTAAAGTATTTTTGGGAGGTATAATTTTTTTTTAACTTAGACAACGAGTAATCAGTTCAATTGATAATAGCCTACTTAAATTGTTATTAAATAAATTGTTATACCTGAGTCTGCTTAAATCCTTCACCACAAAAGCACAACTGAGTGCTAGCTTGAATATTCATACACTCTTCCTCAATGAAATATTTTTTAGGGCACATCTTTCTGAGACATGAAGTACCTGTTGCGTTGGACAATAAGTCACTTCTTGAGATTTGAGTATTGGCACAGATAACTTCTTCACAGTTTTCATTGCATTCTAGTTCACTGCCATTGCAAACACTGGAACACAAAGGGAAACAATTACATAGGTTAAAAATTATTTTTTTTATTCAATTACAAAAAAAAGACTGCAGGAGCACATGTAATAAATTAGATAAGAGCTTTACACTGAATAATAAAGAATTTAGTAAAATAATGGTAGAATGATTAATTTTTTTAGTATAATACCATTCTCTGCATCCATGTATTAATTCAGCATTGGGCTCAATAACTTCATTGGGCCTTGTAAAATCATAGCAACCACACTGATCTTTGGGTACACAAGTTCCATCATCTTTGTAATATTGACCTTCAGGACAGCCACAAGAGTAGACATAGTCCTTCTCGCAGTTCTTATACAAATGGTCTTTACAGTGAGCATCACAAATGTTAATTTGTCTTGTTGAACATGTTGCTCCAGCTTGTTGAAATAAAAAAATATTTTATATTTAGGAAAATGTTATCTTTAAAAACAATTATTGATAACCTGCTTTTAAAAAAACGAACTGCTGCATTGATATTTAGGATAGGCCTACTACAATACAGATTTCATAATTAATTTCTTTTTTCTTAATGCAAAAAAAAACAAACAACAACAACAGCTCAGAATAAATAGGAAGTAAAGATTCCCTTTCAGATCTTGTTGGCCCTTGCTGCTAGCAGCCAGTTGGCCATGGCATATAAGTGGATAGTGTGGCCATCACAATGCCCAACTGCCTTTACTTTTCCCAAACTAATGTCAGGTGCCCATCAAACCTTGGTAGACCCTGGAACAACCTTCAGTACTGGGAAGAGACCATGGCATTTAACCTGAAATGGCAATCCGAGCCCCCGGCCACTAGACATTGAATAATAAAAACAGTAGGCCTAGTGACTGTGTAAAATAACAAATATTTTAGTAGATGTCTATTATCCAACAGGAAACTGTGGCTCAGCGGCAGCATGCTTGACTATAGCTTAAAAGGCACCAGAATTCTGGTTAAGTAGTTGGAGAGAAAACTTGTGTATGCTACCTCACTGGTACCAAAGATCAAATTGGTATGAAGGGTATATGTTAATTTATTTAGGCCTACTATTACCCAATATATTTATAGAATTTATGAAGATGTATAGATACTAAAACCTCTAGTGAGATAAAATATTAATTAAAAATTTAATTTAATATGTTATAAAATAAATCAATGAACAATTAATATATATATATTAGTAAGTTGTAATATAAATTAGCATGCTTTGTAGGCTACTCACTACAGTCAGAAATGTTGGTGAAAGTAGATGCAAAGTCTATATGGGCCTGCTGAGCAAAGCTTTTTAGAGTACTGCAAACAGCTGCTTGATTTGGGGCATTGTTGCACATTAAAACATATTTATCAACATCCAACCGTGAATTTGGAGGTAAGGCAACAGAATTTATTTGACTGCAAATTGGGTTCTGGAAAAAAAAAGTGCAATTTTCAGATAACAAGAATGCTTGAGTGAAAAAAAAATTCTACATGAACATTTCAAACAAAGTAATATTTTTTTTTAGAATTTAATATTTAATAACCTCATCATTTAAAGTCACTAAAAAATTTATAAAGATATTTACCATCAATGTAGGAGAAAAGTCCTTAAATGAGCCTTCACCACAGGTTGAATACATTTCAGTGAATTGTTCCCCATCCACAAGTGAGTTTGATGGAGCCATCTGGTCATTATCTTTATTGTAGTCCATATTACCACAGAAACCAATGACCTAGATTTCAAACATTATTTGAATATGAGAAATGTAATTGCTTTTTGTGTATATTATCAACTAACCTTTAAAGACTTATTCAATAGTTATTAGACAATGTTTATTACAAGTTTATATTTTTACATTTCTTTATACACGAATTGAAATTGTCAACCATATATAATATTGATATTTTCAAGCTATCAGTTAAGCTAAAGTAAGAAATGTTTTTTGACGTACATATAGGCCTAAGATACGATAAGGATGAGCATTTCTTATAGCCCTTCTATCCATGCCATTAAATAAGCATGTTTAGTGCGCTCTTGGTTTGAATTGCAGTGGCAGATGTATTAGCCAAAGAAAAAGGTCTTTAAGTTTTTTTTAAAAGATTCTCTTGTCCCAGATTCTTTCAATGTTATGTTAATTACTAACTATGAAAAAAATGATATGTTATATCAACAATGATGTGTAGAAACTGCATTTTTTACTAGTTCACTTTATATCATTTTAGCAAACACTATTCACCTTGCCCTTGAAGACTGTCGTTTTCATTTGCAAACGAAGACCTCCATCACGAGCTAGGAAAATTCTAATGATGCTTTTGTAATCAACCACATATGTGTTTTTGCCTACTTGTCTGTGAAATATAAAAAGCAATTTTTTATGTGTCTTATATTTAAATAGCTTAAACGCAAACTCATTTATTTTCTTTATTGTCCTAATTACTAAAATATTAAGTTTATTTTTTTTAATTAAAAATTAAAACTAAAAAGAGAACTGAAAAAAATAAATAAATTTATGAAAGACATAAAGCTAATCTAAATTATGTTTATTTTTTTTTAAGCATTCATTATTTTCTTAGGTTTAAACAAATCCAATTAATCTGCCCATTTGAATATTTTACCTCATATGAATGTAGGGGCTAAAACCATCAACAATGGTAGCACCACTCTTTTGAACCTGGATGCTGGCTGAGTTGTTTTGACAGCTGATTGTTAACTTTGATGGTGTGATGGTATCTCCAGTTTCATCTTCAAAACTGGCCGATGGCTGCCAGCTGATTTGCACATTATATTTGGGGTCAGTGCCCTATGAATTGTAAACAAAATTGCTCTTACACTAGTGCAAAATTTGAATTCATACATAAAGTGAAGGATGATCTAAGAAGTGATATTTCTATAACATCAACCTAATGCAGAAAAAGTTTTATAGAGAGTAGCAAAATAGCAAACCTTCACAAGAAGAATATCTGAACAAGGGGATTTGGTTCCAAATATATGACCGTCAAATGTTTTAAAAGACTGGCCTCCTGGTGATTCACAAGTTGTCATGCATTTTTCTGCACTTTCTCTACATTCCCAAAGACCATACTTTGTGCAAGAACTAATGATTAAATATATTAAAATGGTATTATCTAACTAAAACTCAAACTATACAACTCATTTAATAAAATTGTTTACTATTTTTAATCCAAAAGCAATGTTAAATCTAGAAAGTATTTTTTTATTAATAAATACCATTCTCTGCATTTATCCCAAGACACTACTTTTTCTCCATTGTTATAGAAATGTCCATCTTCTCCCTGACACTGACAAGATTCAGGAGCTACACAAGTGTTGTTGATTCTGGCTAGGCCAGCAGGGCACTCGCAGCCACCATAGGGCTCCACTTTGCAGCTAGGCTTGGCATAAGAGAGTACTGGAGCACCACAAGTGAGTGGACAGTTAGTTGTAATAAGACCATTATATTGTTTGGGCTGAGGGCAAGATTTTGCTGAAAAGAAAAAGCTCATTGTCAGATTTTATTTATATTTTGATTTACTCTAAATTAAATTTTTTGTTCTGTAATATTTTTTTGTATCTGCTGATTACTATTCATTTTTTAACACTTATTACAGAAACTTTGTAAATTTATGTAAACCAGAAAACTTACGACATAAAGATTTTGATCTCCAATTGAAGGCTTCACCAGATACAAGGGTGCAAACTTTTTGATAGTTAGACATAACATTACAAGCAGACTTCTGGGCAGCATCAATACCAGCAGCATTCAGAGCTGTACAGTAGTATGCTTTACATTGATCAATGTATGATTTAGCATCAACCTAGTTGAAATAAATATGATTAAAGCCTGCAGCACAGCCATGTGGTAAAATTTTTACACATTTTCATTTTTAGACATAAAACTACATTGCGCACGCACATGCATTCTACCAGCTAAATACATTTTTTTTGTTTTATTTGAGTGATTTAATTTCTATCAAGAGTTTTAATAACAACCAAAAAAAAGTCACACACACAAAATGACAGAGATAGATCAATTAAATATTTGATAAAATTATATTTCATTGGCAATCACCTTATCAGCACATCTGTAGAAAACTGTATTGAGAGGTTCACAAGCCTTTGAAGCTTTAGCATCATCTTCAGCACTAATACATTTAGAGACACCCTTTCCACACTGTAAGAAAAAATCATTGCTTAAATATCCCGTATTGCAATCCAAACATAATTTGCTAATTACTTTTAACAATCTCTATATTAGAGTTATATTTCATAACAAAAAATATGCCACACATACTGGAATGCTTGGATTTCCATATTTTTCAAAGACTCTGGCGGCTCCATTTGGTGTAAGAAGGCTCAGTTCATCTGCCAAATATATTCATTATATCTTAGTATTTGGTATGCATTCAAATAAAAAAATATAACAGAAATATATGTTAACTGAATAATGAGCTTAGTGGCTTTGTTTTAAAATGTATTTGTTTAAACAAATTCGGAATATAAGCTGCATATGAAGGAGATATGTTAGACTCACCATCAGTATTGCCATTTGCATTACCACACACACCAGCCAAGGAACTTTTATCAGCGGTGTTTGCAATTGTCAGCATAGTAGTACCATCAGTTTCTGTCCTAAGTTTCATACCTACTGGGTTGCATATCAATTCTGTTGACTTTTGATCAACATCATACTTTGCATAGATATAACCTATAAAAAAGAGACATCAATAATTGATAAAGTGATAATAGCCTTATGATTAAAGCTGCTATAATTATAGTGAGTGGTTATATGGTTTTTGTATTTATTTAAAGTGTTAACTTACCAGAACTATGAACATTTACTGGAACTTTATCAGGCTGCTTTGAGATTTCAACCGTTTGTACAGTTGCTCCATCTGATATAGTCAATATATTATCTTGCAAAGTGGCGGTAATGGTTTTGTCTAGTTTAAAATTTATTGTGATAACCTAAAAAAACAGAAAACAATAATAGTTATTATAAGAAACATTTATAAATTGTTCAAATAGAACAAAGGTAGCAAAAGATTTTACACATAAGTTATTTTCTTATAAGAGTTTCTGAAAAGTCTTAGGCTTTTATCGTTATAAAATGATTTATTCATACTATAATTTACTTGTAATTTTCCCTTAAAATGTGTATTTTTCATTTTATAATAGCAGCATGTAAAACATATGGGAGATGCTGAGATATTTTTATTAGAAAGTTAGTTACTGAATCTATCAATACCACTTACAATGTGCAAATTACATCTATATAAAATGTATAATTTATAACATTTACCTTTGAGCAAGTGCATTTGTCTACAGGATCACAAACTGTAACAGAATAAATCTCAATCTTGGGAGTTACCACAAGACCAACGGCACACAAGGAGAGGTATTTGAAGAACACGCCATCAAAAGTGCGATAAACATCATCTCCAGATGTCATGCAAGTGGATGAATCACGAGTTGTATTCACAACTACTGGTGCAGCTAAGAATATTATCAAAAGTCATAAATGAAGTGTTAAATAATATAATTGTATTCTTAATTAATATATAAATCAGTTTTTTTATAGTTAATATCACATTTTTTTAAAATAATGATTGCTAAACAATATTTTATAAGTAGGCAGCCTTCAAGTGTGCACAATGCAAAATGCACTTAAACAGTTATTTCAACTTTGATTTCCTTGAATAAGAGCAAAAGAGACCTTTTATTTCACACAACAACAACACACAAAAAGAAGTTGTAAGAAATGGCATTCTTTATCTAAAGGCATAAAAAAAATTTAAACAAGATTTATGTTAAATAATGTAAATAAGTAATCATTTTTCAGTATTATTATGATTTGGGCTTTCAATATTTAAAGCCCTTCAATTTTGAAGCTTCAGTTAAACATAATTTTTTCATTAAACTTAATGGTCGAAACCAGTTTTAGATAGACAATCAGTTGTATCTTACCCCTGTTTCCCATAAGTGTAAAAGAAGCAGAAAGAAAACTTAAAGAAGTACATTAATAGCCTTTTTATTATCTTGCAGATGCAAGAAAACAATACCTATTCTTATGTAGGGGGTAAGAATTCAAAGTAAGAGTACACATTATCAATATACAGCATTTGACTTTAGTCAGTATAAACTATAGTTATTTACTTGGGTTACAAGGGGCGCATCCATAGCTTGGAATGGAGCTACCCCAAGATCCAGAGAAGCCTGCCTTGCAACAGTCTGTGATGTTCATTGATTGGGTGCTGACTTGTGTCCCTTGACAAGTGCTTGAAGCATAGCAATACTTCAGACCACTCTTGATGTCTGTAAACAAAATCATAGAAAACTTTAATTTTACTAAAGAGTAGATGCAAAAGCCCATACAATGTATTATGTCAAAGTTTGCCATAATAGTATTAGAGGCAGAGATAAGACAAAAATGTAGACAAGCTAGTAGAGGGTATAAAAGCATTTGGAAATAGAAACAGACTGTCTAACATGTGATCATTCTGGCAGATAATCAAGCCGACAAGCAAATAGACATCTAACAAGCAGATAGGCAATGAAGCAGTCAGATATACTCACTGGTTGAAAGGCATGCAGACATAGAGACAGTTCGACCGACAGACATAGAGACTGATTGATTATTAAATAGATAGATATGGTGGACAGATGAATAGACAGAGAGACACACAGTCAGATAGAGAGATAGATTTAGATAGATAAGTAGATGGATATGAATCTTTCACATTCTTGTAAAGTAACTCACCATCAAGGTTCTCCTCACAAGCACGACCAATAAACGGGTCAGGGCAGTTGCACTTTGGCATTGCCGTATTCCACGTTTCGGTTTCCGCACACGTGCCACCGTTCTTGCATGGCGGACTACAGACGGCTGAAAGAAGACGAAAAATTGTTTCGGATTCAATGTCTTTGCCATGCTGGTGCAGAAGTTTCACATTAATGTATTAGCATTGATTCATTCATTTAGTAGGCTATGAGTATGAGTTATCTTGATTGCGTGGGGGCGAGGAGGCATACGCCCTATCTATCGATACAATAGGCTGGGGGCCTAATATTTGTATGAATAATAGTAAACATAAACTAGACAACTTGCTATGAACCAAAGCCTGTCTGAGCTTCCGCAAAAAAGTTTATTGGGGGGGGGGGGGAGGGTTGCGAAATATTTAACATAAAGCCAACGAGGACGTCACATCGACTTCATCATTTCCGTACACTTAAATACCGTGGACGTCACATCGACGTCATCATTTCCGTACAATTAAATACCGAGGACGTCACATCGACGTCATCATTCCCATAGTCTACACTTAAATACCGAGGACGTCACATCGACGTCATAAATAAAAGAGAAATGGTAAAAATATGCAAAGTCAGCTATTGTTTATTTTAAAAAGCTGCGGTGCAATTATATTGTCTATACATTGATAATCAGTAACTTAACACACGTTTCTTGCTTTTAGCTCAAATCAGGCCTGATACTTGTGAGGCATACATTCTAAACAAGTTTGTGAAGAAAACCGACAGCCACATAAGCTTACACTCAAATTTATTGAAATTCATTACCACGGTACATGGCCGGAAAGGTTTGAAGATCGGGTTTGGCTCGTGCGGGAACAAAAGGGCTCATCAAGTAAAGTCAAATTAAGATGTAAGAAGACCACGAGAATCTGAGATCCACTCAAGGTTATACTTTTAACGAGCAGTGCAGGAATGCATTCATGGAACAGAATGGAGGGGGTGGGGTATTACCTTAAGTTCAAATATTACTGGAAAAGTAATAGAACTGATGGAAAACTCCACCATCACCCAAGGTGAGGAATATGAAAGGGGTGAAGGTCAATGTGACTCGGCACTGGACTTATTGAGCCTATGATAAGATTTACATATATATTTAAGGAAACAATATGAAAATCCGTAGGCTATCGCGTAGACTATATATACCATTGAAAGATATATTCACAATTCTTTTGAACAAAATTGGATATTAAGTATAAACAGACGAGTTTAAACTAGGGCTGTGCAATATTTTTCAACATTGTATTGTATAAGGAACTTCTTACAACTAGAAGGCCCACTTATTCTGAAAAAGTTAGCCTATTAACTCTCCCATTAGACGCTAAGTGCGGGTCACACTAAGAGGCTTGAGGCATTTATACTGCAAGGAAAACAGCCGCATTCTAATAAGTCGAATTCTAGGGAATTACATATGATTTTAATTATACAATTGAGTTCAACAAATTATGTGTCTTATAGCCACTTACGTAGGTTGCATTCGCTTCCACCCCAGCCGTCACAGCATGAGATGCCAGTGATGTGTTCAACCCTGAAACAAAACAAAATAAACTGGATTTTACTGTAGGCCCTACGCGCAAATTTTTTTTACACTTGGAAAATAAGAATCTAAAAGTAATCGTAAATAGATCTAGTCATTTCACAAAATGCACATTTACTGTAGTCTATTTCTTCTTATCATAATGTGTATCGTTTTTTTTTTAGTGTTATCCCCCTTTCTATAGGTTGCTTTTGCATTAATCATCCGAAACGGTCTACAATTAATGATGTACAAGTCATCAGGGGCTAAAAATATGATTAGTAGATCAGAGACGCTTAGGTGGACAAGTGAGTTTACAAATAGAATAAAAGATATAAATAACTAGAAAAATTCAGATAAATAGATGGAGTAGCTATATATAATAGATAGATAGATAGATAGATAGATAGATAGATAGATAGATAGATAGATAGGTAGGTAGGTAGGTAGGTAGGTAGGTAGGTAGGTAGGTAGATAGATAAATAGGGCGTGTTTTTTTTAAAGAAATTCCTATGTTCAACTTGGGTATTCAAATTTATTTTAAAAAGGGTTCCCAAGTTAAGACACCTAGTCTATTAGAAAATCGACCACGTAAAATACACCCCAAGGAGTGGGACATTCGGCCTGCCTCTGTCTGCTAAATGCGACACAGCTACAATCCCACAATACCTTTTTTTTCTCTTACTATTCTTATAACTCCCAACAGGAAACAAAAAGACGAAATAATGAAATAAACTTCGGTATTTAAACAATGACTCTCACCTTGTGAAGTTGCACATCGTGTTGCAGTCGCTGTAAGGGAATTTATCCGCAGGGCCTTTCCAATCTAGAACCATCGCCGAGCGGTTTCCACTGGGAACGATGTAGTCAAAGAACTTACAACATTCATGTTGCTCGGTGACTTCTTGTTCCTGTTGTTTCTCGCAAAAGTGACTGTAATAGTAATAATAATAATAATAAAGAATGTAGATAATGCACAATACTTTTTAGTAGAGTACGCTTGCATGCAAATGGAATGTAAAATCTCAATCTTGCCACTTTAAAAAAAAAGTAATTAGATGTGTTAGTTCAGCGAAAAGGAAATGTTTCTTTAGTGAATATAATTATATTAATTTAGACTGCTAAGTGAATTATTACAATAACTAGACTCATTAAGCAGTAGGTTTATACTTTATAGTATAACGTTTTAGAATCACATTGGTTAGATCATTTTACAATAATTTATATTAGCACTTACTGTATTGAAAGGTTAATACGAGAAAAGCATGAGGGGGGGGGGCGATTTTAATCCTTGAAAAAAAAATAGAACGTAGATCAAAAAGTATCCCGTCGAACCACATTGATCCATAGAACGGTGAAGAAGCGTTCACCAGTTTATGTGGCCACGGCATACTAGGGGATTGCCCAGCCGAATTTACTTTACCCCAACTAAAGTCAGGTACCCATCAGAGCTGGGTAGACTCAGGGACACTCTCCAGGGAACAAATCCTAGCCTTCACCAGGATTTGAACCCAGTACCTTTGGTAAGTCAGTCAGACGCGCTACCGGCTCGGCCAGTGTGCCCACAAATGCTACCAAGCAATGGTAATAAAAAAAAATAATGTAAACTTCTGTTACATTGTTACAAGTTGCATGTGCAATAAACACATTTGTAGGCTTTTTGTTAATTTGGACCTAAATTGTGCAGCATGAAACCAAAAATTGCAGCGGTATTTGGAGTGAGTGTTGGGTAATATTTTAAAGACCTTATAAACTTATAGGAGTTTGACAGTAGAAACGGGTTTTCAACTAGTTTTCCAAATCATACAAATAGGTTGTGTGGATATCAAAAATTGAAAGTCCTTATTTAGCAGGCTTGCCTACTTTAAATTTGTTTAAATGTGTAATAACATAAAGAAGAAATTCGCAATTTGGACCGCTAGTTCGTAATCCCACATTTTTATATGGATAGTGCTGTAATAGTAGCCTACTTTATTATGATAGCTAGCACATATTTTAACCACTCCATCAATAACCATATTCTACTTATTGCCTAGGCCTAAATATTAACTAAGTAGTCTACACACTGTTTAAGTCAGGTATAGGCAACCTTTTGATAAAAGCATGCCAAAGTGGGATTTCTAATTCATTCAGTGTGCCAATAGCCTAACAGACAGCCTTCTTTAGCATTCAATTTCTTATAGAAGAGACTTAAATTGCTTTTTGGGAGTCTTTCGCGTGCCTTTGAAAATCACTCTGCATCCTTAGTCTGGCACGCGTGCCGGAGGTTGCCGACCCCTGGTTGAAGTTATTTTCTCTCCATGTATAATTCGTTTTACTTCTTGCCGTTCTTTTATATATAGGGCCAGCATATATTTTATGGACATTTTCCCAACAATATTTTAATAACGATTAAATTAAGCGATTGGGCAAGCGTATACAGTTTTTTTTTTTATCAAGACCTTTAATTTTGATGCCGAATTCTAGCAAGGACGTATAATGACATCGTTTAGCTTTCAGCTTGGGAGTTTAATTTTTAATTAAAATTTCGTACAATAAAGAAAGCTGAAAATCATTACCAAAAAATGTGATTGGCAAGTAATTATCTTTAACTTTGTACGGTACACGAATTTGTTTAAAAAAAAAATAATATATAAGTTTATTGGCTACAAGTATTTTCCGCACTCAATTTCTTCACTTCGTAATCGGGACAAAAAAAAGGTCTACATTTATTAAGTTTGTAATAAACGTAGGCAGGTCTGCCATTAAGTATCATGAATGAATGAACGTAGGCCTAACACACGAGAATAGACACCTTTTATATTTATCTTATCTTATCTTATACATTACAGACGCTCCTTCTATAAAGAAGATTATTGCGTCCTACGCTCATCCGTGGTCCGAGTCTAGTCTTGCATTTTTATTAATGTTTTAAATGATGTTAGGTTATTGGTTTTCCTGGTTTGTTCAGGCAACCCATTCCATGCCCGAATGCCACTCGGGAAGAAAGAGTACTTATATGCATTTGTTCTCGCATAAGGGACAAGGAAGGTGTTTTTGTCTTTATGTTTATCTGAGCTTTGCAACAGATTGTTATTGGGTTGTATTTCTAAATTAGAGTTTAATGCCTTATGTATTATTACTACTTTACTCTTTGCCCTTCTGTCCTCTAGTGTTTCTAGGTTTAGTGATTTGACTAATGGTGTTACTCTTGTCAATTGGGAATATTCACTAGTTATAACCTTGCAGCTCTTTTTTGAATTTGTTCTAATTTTTTAATGTTTTCTTTAGTTGATGGGTCCCATACAGATCCTGCATATTCTAGTATAGGCCTAACTAATGTGAGATAGCATTTTAGTTTTATATTCTTATTACATTTGTAAAAGTTCCTTTTTATGAATCCTAATGTTTTGTTTGATTTTTTAATTACTTCATCAATGTGAGGGTTCCAAGATAACTTATCATTTATTATTACTCCTAGATACTTAGCATTGCTAGTTTGAGTTAGTTCTTTACCATGAATGAAGTAGTTTGTTATTATTTGTTTCTTTTTCTTGGATACCCTTATTAGTTGGCATTTTTCTGGGTGAAAAGACATACTCCAGTTTGATTCCCATTTTTGTAGTTCATCTAGGTCTTTTTGTAAAAGTTCACTATCTTTTCCTGTCTTTATTATTCTATAAATTATGCAATCATCAGCAAATAATCTTACTTTTGTGCCTGTGTTGATGCAATTCGGCAGATCATTAATGTAAATTAGAAATAGTAGGGGCCCTAGAACAGTTCCTTGTGGAACTCCTGAGTTTACTGTTATTGGTGATGACTTAGAGCCATTTATTATCACTGTTTGTTCTCTGCCTATAAGAAAGTCCTGAATCCACTGATGTAAGGGACCAGAGATGCCAAAGTATTTAAGTTTTTTAAGAAGACTAGAATGATGAACTTTATCAAATGCTTTTGAAAAATCTAGTAATATAGCATCAATTTGGTTGTTATTATCTAATCCCTTAGACAAGTCATCTATTAAGCCTATCAATTGAGTCTCACATGATCTATTTTTCCTGAAGCCATGTTGGTGTGGGCACAGTGCATTTAGTTTGTCTAGATGATTTACTATGCTACTATATATTATATGTTCAAGTAATTTACATGTTATACTTGTTAGAGAAACAGGTCTATAATTTCCGGGGTCAGATTTATCTCCTTTTTTGAAAAGGGGGGTTACATTGGCTAATTTCCAATCTTTGGGCACTTTGCCCTGGTTTAGAGAGGCCTGAAAAAGTATTTTAAAGATTGGAGATATTTCATTAGTTAGTTCTTTAAGCAGTCTTGCTGGTATTTCATCTGGACCAGAAGCTTTGTTTACTTTTAAGTTGGTTAGGAGTTGTTTAATGCCTTTTTCATCTACATTTATATTTCCTATCTCTTCTAGTTTGTTTAAATTTATGAATATTTCTTTGTCACCTGGATTTGAAAAAGATGATGCAAAGTGTGTGTTTAGGATATTAGCTTTAGTTTCATTATCATTATAAGTTTTGTTGTTTTGGCCTTTTAGTGGAGCTATGCCTGTAGTGTCCATTTTTCTTGATTTAATGTAGGACCATAAGTTTTTATTATTATCTTTAGAAATTACATTGTTTACATATTCATTCTGCAGCTGTCTGCTTAGTTTCTGAGTTAAATGTTTAATTTTTAGGTATTTTTTATGTAGTCTAATTGAATTAGTTGCCTTAAACTTTTTGAATAGATTTTCTTTTTGTTTACACAGTTTCTTTAGTTTAGTGTTAAACCAACATTTGTTAATTTTATTTGATGTTTGTTTTGTTGGCACAGAGTCAGCCATTATTGCTTTTAAGTTGGTTTTTATAAATTGCCAAATATCTTCAACTGGACTATCTATATTGTATTTAGTAAGAAAATTGGTTTGGAATTTTATTGCTGCTTGATGTAGTTCTGTTGTGTTACATTTATTCCAGAGATAAATTATTCTTTTAGGTTTCTTGCTAATTTGGATTTTTATTTTGTTATTTACTCTGACAATATCATGATCTGAAAGTCCAGGGATTATTTCATAATCTAATACTAGTCCTGGTCTGTTCGTTAAAAATAAATCTAGTATATTATGGTTTCTTGTTGGTTTTTTATTAATTTGGTCTAAGTTTAGATTTTGGATGGTATTGATAAACATTTCATTTATTTCTTTTGTGTTTTGGTGCTTTTCTATTGAGTAGCTATTCCAATTTATATCAGGGAGGTTGAAGTCCCCCATTATCCAAATTATAGCATTTTTATATTTAGTTTCAATACTTGTCAGCTGATTACACAGATCAGACATGTACTCTGATGTTGAGTTTGGTGGTCTGTAAACACTGCCTATTTACCGATATAGAAATGAAAACATTCTTAAGTAAAGCATTTTACGCCATAGAAAAAAAAACATATCAGGTTAAATTGATCGTTATGAAAAAAAAAAGAAAGTGTCTTCTGTTAATTCAATTGTTTCTTTATTGCAAATGGAAAATGTCCTATGTGAATTAGCCTAATTAAGTTGGCTTACGCCTCGCAAATATAGAATAAACGACCCTTCGTAATTGTATGTTTCAAATTCATACATTGTATACCGGTAAGCTGTGTGTGAAAATGATTTCAGATAGAAACCAATACACGTTTTCTTTATGTTTTGAAATAGTGGCGTGATGCTAGCGCATGTTAGTTGTTCCATAAATCGAAGACTCGGATAATTAAATAAACCGGCAGTTATCTCGGTCATACAAGCCAAAAATGTTGCGAGCACAGTTGTTGTTTTTTCCCCAACATTTTTAACAAAGGTAAATAAATATTACGTTGTTGTTTTTTTCAGTTAAGAACTAATTTATTGTGGTATTTTTAAAATTTGGTAACAAATCGAGTCAATGACTGCAACATATCAACTTTGTGAGACTGTTTTTCTTTTCTTTTTATCTTTTTTTTGTCTCTATAAACTCGATTTAAATTAGGCCTATATAATTTGATGGTTATAAAACTGTGCAGCTTTAATTTTAACATTTTAAAGTGAACTATGTAGCGAACGACAATGTCTTTAGTTTCTATATGCTTCTATCGAAACCTTTCAATAGCCAGTGACACTTTTTTTTTTGCCAATACCCAAAAACCTCTCTACTGATTTGGAATACTAGGCCTAGCTATTGTTTCTATTGGATCCTTTTATTTTGGTGTTTGAAAAATTAGCCAATCGCCAAATTACTTTCTGATTGTATCAAGTTTATATTATCTGTACTATTTTAATTGCTTAATTTACTAAAGTTATGGTTTAATTGAAAAAACAACAACATTATTTTATGCGTTTATAAAAAATATAAATTTCAACTGGAATATTAATATATTAAAATTACATTTAAAGGAACTATGTTTTCTGAATGTTTTCACATTATGTACTTTGTAATATTTGTAAAACTTGTTTTTATATGCAACCTGATTGCTTTATGCCATTTAGGAACTTGTTTTTATATGCAACCTGATTACTTTATGCCATTTAGGAACTTGTTTTTATATGCAACCTGATTACTTTATGCCATTTAGGAACTTGTTTTTATATGCAACCTGATAACTTTATGCCATTTAGGTACTTGTTTTTATATGCAACCTGATTACTTTATGCCATTTAGGTACTTGTTTTTATATGCAACCTGATTACTTTATGCCATTTAGGAAAGTCCTGATACAAACCAATAGAGAAACCCAGCTTATGCGTTTCCAGTGAGTGATTTTGGATTGGGAAAACTTCCTAAACAAAGTAAATTACTAGGTTAAAAAAACAATTAAATAGTTTGAAACCTATATGAAACAAGATGGTTGTTATTACCCATGTTTAAGATACGTTTATCAGAGTTTATGGGAAAATATATGATATACAAGATTTAATTTTTCGATTACATATATTTTTAATAACATTTTTATTTCTTACTTTGAGATGGATTTAGAGCAAATCAGACTGAATTCTATTTGTGTATAGCGTTTTATTCATTAAAGAAAAGAACAATTATATACTAACTTGTTGGCTACCGGTGCTGCAATCACGGCATTGGTCGGTGGTGTAAAGGTCAAAAGCCATAAAGTGAGTCCGAGCAATGAGAGGGCCGAAGTCCTCGCGGTTGCCATGTTGGCAATGGCAAAAAATGCCCTTTTTTTAGAGTAATCTCTGACTGTTGCTATATTGTTAGCCTGAAGGTGTAACAATGCTCAGTGTAAGAAATTCGCAGTGGATGCGCTCAGAGCTGTGAGCTCTTTTGACGTAAAATCCCTGGGCAGGCCTCTATATATACACCCCCAGTTATAAAACAGCGTTCGATTTTTTGTCACTCTGCCAAATACTTATGCACAAGAAAGTGCTAATATTTAAGAAACCACGGATGGCGATAATCCACAGTGAAAATCTGTTTGACAGCCGTATTGTCATAGAAAGGTATTATAGACATTTACACACACACACACACACACACACACAAAAGCAGCGAATGGAAACTTAAGACTTGAAATCAATAGCGGCTCTGTATGAAATTGCTGAATAGTAAAGATTTGCTGACTGTATGGGTTTCATCGCTCCTTCTTCCATCCCACCACCCCATGCGATTCAATGTTTTTTTCGTTCGACTTTACAACAGTTTTAAAATACGGATTAGTCTAACAAAGACTTTAAAATAGGATTAGAGTAACTGGCAGCTAGCCAAAAATGAAGGGCATGCAAATAAACATCAAATAAGAAAATATAACGTAACATTGCTGCAAACAGAAAAAAAGTTTGTCTCAATATTGTCAAACATTGTCAATCACGTGCGCGGGTCATGCCCACAAAACCATTTCTCTCCCAGCCCCCAAAAGTAACATGATAGATTTATCACAACAGATTTGGATCTTGAAAATAGGATAATCTTACTAAGTAATATGGAAGACGAAAAACTGGACAAAAAATATTGTAAGGCCTATTGAATAGTAGTTCAGTTTGCAAGCTGACATCGCCTGTTTGATTGGCTGTTTGGCTGCACGATGGCCAAGGTGCGCAATTTGAAAAAAGAGAATTACGCCTGCTTTTATTGTTTAAGACTGTAAAGGAGACAAATTCAAGATAAAATTAATTGCTCATTTGTTTTTTTTTTATGTTACGACATTCAAATTAATGCCTTTAAAAAGCTAAAATGACACTTAAAAAATAAAATAATGCAACAAAAAAAAAAGCAACACCAAAAATCAACAACATTTATACTAGAATTATTAAAAAGCTAATTTAAATTCTGAAGTCCACACTAATAAGAGTTTGTACAATACATGAACATAACGTTTTTGAAAAATTAAAGAAAATGAAAGTATGTAAACATGAAAACATTTAGTAAAATTTGGATTAGACTAGATTGAATTGGGAACCAAATATGAAAATAATTTGTATTCAAAATATATAAATGTATAATTGTTATAATCGATTTTTAACATCGGGTAACTTTCTGTAACAACAAAACATTTGTTAATGTATAGCGTACAGGACAAATTAATTAAGGTTTTTACAGGAAGCTGGGTTTTGTATCGGCCAAACAATCACTTCGTATTGAAATGGAAACCCTTAATTTTCAGTAGACTATGATTAACGTATTGGTAATTGTTTATGAAAATAGTGACTTTCTTTTTATTTGGCCACTATTATTCGTAGCCTTTATAATTTGATAATACCTTTGCCTTTATGAAATTGAGATCAGACAAAGCTTAGCGGCTTCAAGTCACTTCCTATTATAATGATGTATTTAGAAAAAGAACACTTAGTAATGCATTAGATGGCCAATATACACCAATGGTATTATTTTTTTATTTTTTGTAAGGGAGCTTGGGTATTTCCTAAAAAAAAGCTTTTGACTTTTTGTTTGTCCTTGCAAATAAAAGCCTACCAAACCAAAGAGCCTATATTATATATACGGTACTAATTTAGTATTCGTATGCTAAAGAATAGGCCTAACCGCCACAAAGTTCGCAACTGACAAAATTTAATTGGCGTTCAGACTTTCAAATACTGTTAGTTGTGTTATGACAATAAGTTTGAATAAGTAATGTATGTCAGAGGTGACCTATGCGGCTCCGAGAACCGTATGCAGCTCTTCGTGGCGCTAAGTGCGGCTCCGATTACAAATTTTAATTTGATTCGTTTTTTTTAATTCAGAACTTGTTTTTCAGAAATCTTATTGACGAGTCTTAAATATGCAAATTGACAAGTCTTATTGATTATGCATGCATAAAAAGTCGACAACAAAATCATTTTCGGTCTTATTCGATAATTTAATTTAAAAAGCATGTCTGTGTGCTACGTTACTGGTTGTGCCAAAAGATGTAAGAGTTTAAATGTTTTTTCATTTCCAAAAGATGTTGCCTAAAGAAAACGATGTATTGTGAATGTCTAGCGTGAAGAATCACCTATTTATTATAACCTCAAACGTATTGCTTGATGCAAAATAATTTTCATTTTATATTTTTATGAATCTACAAATTGTGTTTTTTTAATAACCAACTTTTGACTAATTTATTTTTATAAACAAATCTAAATTTAACTTTACGCAACTAACACTTTGATTATTAATTATCACCTACTCACTTTTGATGTTAAAACGGATTCCTCATAACTAATATTGTAACTTTTGTATATTTCTAAAAGACTAGAACTGGCCGTCGAGTTTGAAATCAATGAGGTCTATGCAGAAGTCTTTTACGATCACGTGATCATTGTTAGACATACTTGATAAACAATGAATTGAATGAGATGGGCCCTTACTGCGCTTCTGTTGGGTGCGGAAATTCTCCCTCTAATTATCATGTAAATGATCTTAAAACTTTTCATAGATTTCCTTTGAAAGATCAACAAATAGGTGTTGTTCTTTAATAATTGTATTATGTCTATAATCTTTGTTGCTTCCGTGAGCATCATTTATAATATCACAATATTCAAGGTTATGTGAAAAATTAATTTTTTTAATAAGCATAGGTGCCATTAAAATCAATGTAAAATCAGCCATTTTTGTTTTAGTTTACATAGGATCACGTGATCGATTATCTGTCTCTAAGGAATTGTACATAGACCTCATTGTCAAACACCAGCAAAACCATGCTTTTTCTTTTGTTTACGGAAATGCCTAAAATAATAAACAATATAAAAATAGAACTGGAAGCACATGACCTCTTCCATTTGAAAAGTTCACGCCTCATTAAGACTTGTCAATGGGCCGTATTGCTGATGAGAGTTAACACCCTTGCCCCTTATACAAGTCAATCTTTTATGACGCACTTGTAAATTACAAGTCAGTCATAAAAGATTGACTTGTATAAGGGGCAAGGGTGTTAACTCTCATCAGCAATACGGCCCATTTCGCTATATTTCCGTAAACAATCGTATAATTATCTTTTCGGCATGTTTCTAGTAATTTACTCTATAGTGCGTTTGCAATCACATGACAAAAAGAACGTGATTTTTGTTTACTTTGAGTAATGGTGTACAAGTAACAATGGCCGTTGTATTAATAAAGTTTCATATAGGCTCGAGCATTTTTTTAAATGATGTGTTGTGTTTTAAGTCTTATTAAGATTTAAGCTGTATTATGTCTGTTAAATAAAATAGGCTACTTTATTATTATCATAGACATAGATCATAGACGATGTGAGCCTATTAGTGAATTGACTAGATAGCCTATTCACCAACACTATCACTTGAAATCGTAGCAGCCATTAGCCTACGAAACCGAGTCTACGAAACATTAAAAGTGTAGGCCTATAAAGTGAAATTGAAAGTGTAAATAGGTCTAGCCGCTAGCCGGCCCTAGCCTAATCACATTAATCAATTAATCTACAGTACTACTATTTACCTCCTTATTTTTGAGTAGGATAGCCAATATTCATATGTGAATTTGGCATGATAAGAAACTTCACCATGTGCCATATTTGTTCCTCAATTTACAAATGACGTCACTAAAACACTTAAGCTACGCCCATTGCGAACGCTCTATACGTGTTATTATAACTTTTTACATATTTCAAGTGCATTGTGGAACTTCCGGTTTAATTTTGTATCGCTTACAATGACAACCATTATCTTATCTTATCTTATACATTACAGACGCTCCTTCTATAAAGAAGATTATTGCGTCCTACGCTCATCCGTGGTCCGAGTCTAGTCTTGCATTTTTATTGATGTTTTAAATGATGTTAAGTTACTGGTTTTCCTGGTTTGTTCAGGCAACCCATTCCATGCCTGAATGCCACTCGGGAAGAAAGAGTACCTATATGCATTTGTTCTCGCATAGGGGATAAGGAAAGTGTTTTTGTCTTTATGTTTATCTGAGCTTTGGAACAGGTTGTTATTGGGTTGTATTTCTAAATAAGAGTTTAATGCCGTATGTATTATTACTACTTTACTCTTTGCCCTTCTGTTCTCTAGTGTTTCTAGGTTTAGTGATTTGACTAATGGTGTTACTCTTGTCAATTGGGAATATTCACTTGTTATAAACCTTGCAGCTCGTTTTTGAATTTGTTCTAATTTTTTAATGTTTTCTTTAATTGATGTGTCCCATACATTATGATTGCAAGCAGAGATATATGCCTTGTTGCTGCTTTAACATTCACGGATGTAGATAAATTCATTGCACTTTCAACTTCAAGTTCAGGCCGAATACAAATAAACAAAGACTATAAGCATTATTGTGAGGATTATGTCTTCAATATTAAAAGTGAGTATGCCAGAATTTATAGCAGAAGGCAGCCATTTTTTAAAATTAAATTTAGCGAATAGGATCGGAAGTGAAGCTGCATACAAAACTTATGCATGCATAAGATTTAAGACTGGTCAATTGAAGCTATCGGATTAGGCCCAGAGCCTAAGTAAAGAGGCAAAGTCCTACGTTGTATCTTCGATAGAAGGTCTTCAGTTCAATAGGTAGGTCTACATGAGGTGCAAATGAAGAGTAAATAAATTGTAAATGAATTGTAAATGGATTCTAAATGAAGTTTAAATGACGAGAAAAATGAAGTTTACACATATTCATTAAATGATATAGTCTAGTTTTTATCAATACGTTTGTAACATATCTTTTTTAAATTTTAATTAAATATATTATTTGTTTATTTTATTTCTCAAATTTTGAGTAAACATTGCATCTGAGACATGCGTAGGCAATGAAAACCATATTTAGGGAGAAAGAATTATATGGATTCGATAATTAAATACTATGTAATATGATCTAACTCATAATATAGCCAAATATTATATTTAAAAAACTTGAAGGCGGCTCTCAACGACTTAAAGGACAACCACAGTCTGCTGTACGGAAAACGTGTAGTCTTTCAGGCATGCACATAATATTAAACTTTCCAGATATCTGAGTCCTAATTATAAAGATCAGATTGTGACGAGTATCGGTTGTCATCAGTATTCTTAAAACAATCCAAACAACAACAAAAAGCTGCTGTAACAAGTAGCAAATGTATTCATAATTCCTAGTCTCGCAGCTATACAAAATGATGCAAAGTCTTTCCATCGCCGGTGTTTGTCAACTGTGCTACCAACATGGCTACCACTGAGGAAAGTATGCTTTATATATGAAATCTACCCGTCCACAGTCAATGCACATAGAAGACTTATAAGATTGAAAACTATAGTATTTCAGAGACAATCATCACACTGAAAGCTTATACGCTCACAATTTACTTTATAGTTTATATTTGGAGTACTGCTTTATGGCTGAGAGACATCCTGCCTGATTCATTTTCTCCCCAATCATTAGTATTTTGACCCAATCTGCCGGTTTTATCTCTCATGAATATTTCGCCCACTCTCCCAATCTGCCTGATTTTTTTCTCCCAATCATTGGTATTCTGACCCAATCTGCCTGATTCATTTCTCCCCAATCATTGGTATTCTTATCCACTCTGCCTGATTCATTTCTCCCCAATCATTGGTATTCTTACCCAATTTGCCTGTTTCATTTCTGCTCAATCATTGGCACTCTCAACCAATCTGTATAATTCAATTATCTTCTGTCCATAGCATTCTCACTTAATTTGATTGAGTCGTTTCTCCCCAATCCTCGACAGTCTCTCTGAACCGGCCTGATTTTTTTATCCCCGAATCTTTGGCACTCTAAGCTGATCTGCCTCATTCCAACGCAGCCCCACCCGATTCATTTCTCCTCAATGACGCGAGATTTCGCGAGACTGCAAAATATTAAAAAGAAAAAAATAAATTGCAACCGAGTTACAAGTTTACTATGTGTCAAATGGGGACTACACTAAAGCACAAATTTAATCATGTATTTAAGCTTCATTGCGTTTCTTCAGATCAATATTGATTTTCGTACAGCTACATACGGAGTTTTCAACAACAGCTGAGGTAAATAACTGGATTCGCAAACATTCTCAATCCCTCGGGATTATTATACAAAAATGTAAAAAAAAGAAGTTTCTTTTAGCTAGTAATAGGTAGGTATTATGAAAATAACCATCTGTCGCCATCAAACTTCAAATTTTAATTCTATATATGGGCATAAATCAATGTCAACTCATTCAAATCCCCAAAAACATATCGAATACAATAAGAAATGATCCGCTTTTCATTGGGATTGAAAAATATATATATGTTTCTGAGCGCGTGACGTGAGACCGCAAAAATATTTGGATAGAACTGAAGTTGAACAAAATCTATTAATCCTTGCGATAGTATACAAAAGAATTTTGCATTTAAATAGACCAAAATTTAAGAAGCAAACATAATTTTACCTATATTTTAATTCTTGCATTGTGTGCCTGTGTGTGTGTGTGCGCGCGTGAGTATGTGTGTGTGCTTATTGCGTTGTAAACCACTGGGCAATATTTCATTGGTTGTAATTCCGATGTTGACGTAAGCAGTCTGTATTCTATAATATAAAGTAGTTGAGCTGTGTTTATTCACTTTTTTTGCAAACAAAACATTAACGGTTCGTTAGACTTTATAACTATAGAGCAAAGTCCATCCGTAGTTATTAGGTTTGCCAGAGACCTTTTCAGAGAATACCGGGCACATTTTCTATCTTTTCCTCTGGGTCTCTCTACCCATGGGAAAATTTCGTATTATGTTTTACATGTCCGGTATAACGTTTCATTTTATACCGGGCACTTTGCTGAGATACCGGACACACCCATTCAAAACTAGTCATCTGAAAATCCTATCAGCATAGTTAGCCTATTCATTTACTTGAAGCGCTAGGTTGTTTTATTTAAAATTAGGGATGTTAAACGAAAACTTGAATTCCGAATTTCGGTTTTGAACTCGAAAACATGTTTTGATTATCAAACCGGATTTCAGTTTATTGGTTGGAAGGTAATCATTTACTTCTAGTAGCACGAATTTTTTGGGTTCTGATGGAAATATTTTCAAAAAATAATGCTCGATTCGAAAAAAAAAAACAATTCTTGAAATGCCTTGATAACAATAATTAGTATTAGATATTGTGTATTTATTTTTTCCAAATCCGTTTTTGGCTTGCGCTATGGTAAAAAGCACGTCAAACCAAAATAATGTAAAGATGTACTCAATGGAGTCGCAAAACTAGGTTTTCCCTTTGATCCTGAACTATTCGGCTAGAATCTGAGACACCGTGTCTGTGCTTTATGATTAACTGAACTGTTAAATACATATTCTTTTGATTAGTACAATGCCAAACATTTTCTGATAGATCAATACATTGCTATACAAGTCTAGGTAAGCGGTGTGTTGTTAATACAATAAGTCAATCATATTAGACTGAATTTTATTCAAGTATTTAGTAGAATATAAACAATTTAAAGTTGGCACGCTTGTGCTTCTTTATATTATGATCAATGATAATCGTACATTTTATTATTACCATTGAAAGCTATTATCGGCTTTAATCAATAAAAGACCACATTTTTTCTAGTTCTAAAGAACTTTATGGTAAAAGTGTAAAAAATCGTATTGTTTTCCCAAAAATCAACCCCTTGAATGCCCTGCAAATAACACCAATAAAGTTTTAACTATTTATCGAATATTATAAGCTTACCTATAAAACTACGCACATTTGGCTGCGACATCGCCGAGGGGGGGGGGGGAGGGGGAAGATTCGAAATCCGGTCTAAAACTGGATTTATAGAACAGAAAATCGATTTTGAAAAAAAAACGGTATTAACATCCCTATTCAAAATGCTATCCATTTTACACCGGAGTTCTTTTATTCTTCCGTGCTAATATTATTCACCTTGTTTCTTTCGTGAAAATTAATATTTAATAATAGTCTCACCCGCCCATGTCCTGGTCTCTATCTTTTATTCAAAATGGCGATCAGTTCTTGATTACTAAATTATTTATTTAAATATTATCAAGTTTTGGGATCATATTTTTTTTAAATATTCAATGTTATATTTATTTTTGTTATGGGTTCATTGCATATAGTAGTAAAAAAAATCTTGAGTACGACCATTGTTGTTAGGGGACGTCCATTAATTACGTCAACAATTTTTGCCGATTTTTACATCCCCCTCCCCCTTGTCAACAACTGTCAAACTTTCAGAGACCCCCCCTATATAATTATGTCAACAATTTGTTACCCCCCCCCCCCATAACAAGTAACAAAATTTTAAACGCTGGCTTTTATGTTTAAAGTAGATTTGAAACGGAAAGGTCTATACTATAAAAGATTGTAACACATTTTAAAACTTTTTTAAAAAGATTTCAAATTGACTAGATATAACTCTTATAGGCGTAGCCACGAAGGGAGTGTAACATGGTTCCTACCCCTCCCCCCCCCCCATCACCCAAACCAAAATTTCTTTTCCAATCCGAGGATTATAATATTATTTCTTTTCTTTTTGTTTACTATTGTTCTTTTGTTAGAAATATTTAACCCTTTCTGATTTAAGGTTTCACTAATGAGCTTTTTGGTACAATATTAATAGTTAAATAGTTTAGGGGGAAATTGTGCAGCAATTGTAAATTAGCCTTCTATTTTAACCATATGTTCACTATTCCTTCTTGCATTATTGCCCCCCTACCCCCTTATACATACGGTAGTTGCCTTCCCTGTCCCCTACCTCTCCTACCTCGCCCTATTTGCCACTCACACCTTGCGATCCTGGCTACGCCACTGATACTGATACATTTTTATCTTATACAATTTTTCCAGAAAATTAGAAATTAAAACTTTAAAATTACTTTAAAAAAACTATATGTAGCCTAATCAAACCTAATTTTAATGTTTCACCTATTATAAAGCAGTCAGCAAAAATATATTAGTCTACATATCAGAATTAGTGATGTTAAAAGGAAAGTTAGGCTAAGTATTTCGCCCTTCTTGCTGTGCCACGGATTATTTTTCTGAAGGAAATATTTTAAAATAACCATGTTTTCTTGTCCTCCGGGTGTGGGGCCTGGTGCGATGTACGGATACAAACGTCCTTTAAAAACGGTTGCTTTCAAAGGTGGCCTTGAGGAATGTATTCACTTTAGATGGGGACATCGCCGTGTCAGTCAAAATGTGCTCGGCCAACGCACCGCCTGCCCACATTACAGGAATATGACGCAAGCCCTGAATGGCTCAAGTGGTGAGCAAATGTACGTTCGTAAAAGGGAAATCCGAGCGGAGCGAGCCGACCCAACACGCGACTGCCTAAAGGCGGCCAGCGTAGGGTTAGCCTCGGACAGAGTCTGCCTACTCATACCCTTCCATGTTGGAGTGCATGGCCTGCTAACGCTGATCCATACATGGTTTCAAGAGTTGGACGAAACTCAGCCATGGGCGTTGAATAAAAGCAGTCGACTCTTGGATGGTGTTCAAAAAGCACTGTCCTTGATGTCAAGTACAATTAAAATCATGGGAACGCTAACAAAATTATAATAATATCTTGCTAATACTGAGCTTGGTCCCACGACACAGCAACTCTAGCACAAACAACAGAATCGAGGTAGAGAGAGTCTAACAGGAAGATGTATACCTAGGGGCGGGTAACTATAGACGGATAGGGCGCTAAAGGGACAAAGGGGGAATCAAGGTTGGCCAAGACACGGGCATAAATTTTTAGATGGAATGTGGAAACTGACAGGCTAGGAAATTGGGGGAGTCGAGACGACTATTTAACTTAGGGAGACTGACTTTGCGGCACAGAACTTTTGCTAAGAGGCTTGATGTTTGTATCTTGCTCAAGCTAATTTATCTGTCCGTAGACGAGACTTTGCCAGACCACCGAATAAAGAGGACGCTGGTAGTAATTACCTCCATACAGTTTCCGGATCCCACCCCTGCACATCACGTCGGACGGATAAGTCTGTTTTCCTCTCGTGTGTGTGTGTGTTGTGTGCTAGGAGTTGAGGGGTGAAGAGTTTCCCCGGTACGGGTTTAACGGGGTCACTTCAGGTTAAAGTATTTTTATTGTACGGCCGTCACGCCGTAGGGGTTTCCAATTACCACACCGAAACACTGCTTTGTTTGTGACAGTGAGTGTTATCTCCGATTTGAGACAAAAACAGTATTCTGTCAGGAGCATACTTGTTTGTTTTTCTTTCCTACATAATGTCAACACACTATACGCCGCGAACGGTGGAACAGTTAAAAGCTGAGGCCACCAGATATGGGTTAAAAGGGAAAAAACTTACCCAGTATATAGAGGACCAAAGTAAAATAGATTTAGATTCCCAAAAACGGTGTGCCCAACCAGACAAAAATAGTCAAAGCCACGAGCAATCAGACTATTCACAAACTAGCCAGTTACCGCCCGATGATTATCATAGAAAGGGCCCTCAGCTAGACAAAAATTTTAAACGCCTGGAAGAAGGTGAGGACCTTGACTATTTCTTTCTCCTTTTTGAAACGACTGCGATAAAAGACAGACTGCCACGCACAACATGGCCTCTTCATTTAGCTCATAAGTTGACAGACAAATTGAAGAATTACATGATACTACACGACCTATTACACAGCGCTGACTATGACCGAGTTAAGGCAGAACTACTTAGCTTTGCAGGATACTCTGACGAGACATACAGACATAGATGGGACACTACAGTACCTAGAGGGGATGATTTTAGGGAATATGCTATGGTGCTAAAAAGGTCTTTGGAAAGTTGGGTCAAAACATCAAAAACGCCCCGCACATATGAGGGTCTTATGGATCTACTGCTTAAGGGGCGGATATACAATGAAGTATCACCCAACCTTTTACGTGAACTTTTAATGAAACAACCACAGTCGCCAAACGAGGCACTCTCTATTATTGACAGCTATAAAATAGCATCTAAATGTGCCAATGTTAGCAAGGTACATAAACCCCTCCCATATGTAGCTGCAGCAACCGATGTGGCTGTAGGAGTTGTAGGCAATACTTTAACTTGCTTCCGTTGCGGGCAAGCGGGTCACTTTGCTAAAGAGTGTTTTCTGAAGCCGATGGCAAGTGGGGCTTTCCGAAAAGGCCATGATTTCCACTCCAACAAGCACAGGTCCCAACAAGTATACAATTCCAACAATACCTTAGACAAGAACACCCAACGAATGTGACTACCCTCGGTACACAAGCTGAACACAGACCATCCACAGTGTATAAAATGTAGAGATGTTATTCGCCAGTCAGAGACATTATTTGCTTGTCAGTCACATACAATGAGTTTATTAGAAAATAAAAAAGGGCATCATATGTCCACGGGTACCTTAATAATTCATAAGGGTTTCGTGAATAATCGTGCAGTGTCGGTTCTGCGTGACACAGGTTGTAGTATAATCGGGCTTAGAAAGGACCTGGTCCAGCCGAAAGATATGTTGGAAGGGCATTATACATTGAAACTAATTGATGGCCAGACCAAAGAATATCCCTTAGCGCAAATCAATATAGATACCCCTTTTCTTAAAGGTAGTTATGTTGCAGCCCTGTTTGATGATCCCGTAGTGGAACTAATTATTGGCAATGTCGATGGGGCTAAAATGTACCACTCAGCAGGGGCGGTAACTAGAGCGATGCATCAACACGCTGATGCCGTACCCTACGAATCTTCTGAAAGTGTCTTGGGGAAAGGAGATAAGGAGTTGCATAGTGAAGTGTTCTTACGAGAACAAAGGGCAGATGATACACTTAAAAGTCTGTGGGAAAAGGCTGATGTAGGAACAGTTCATGTCATTAAATCAGGATTTGTATCATTTATTACGAAACAGGGTTTTCTATACAAGCACTATCAACCTAAAAACAAGCCCGATGCAGCTATTAATCAGTTAGTGGTTCCCAAATCTAAACAACGTTTAGTACTCGATACGGCCCACAGTTCACCGCTAGCTGGGCATATGTCTGTCAGGCGGACCAAGGAAAGAGTATACTCACAATTCTTTTGGCCGGGTGTTGATAAAGATATAAAAGAGTTTATTAAATCGTGTCCAACCTGTCAAAGAGCCAAGACACCAGGTAGAGGAGGGAAGGCAGTTTTAGGAGTAATGGAAACAATTTCAACCCCATTTCGTAAGGTGGCGATAGATATCATAGGTCCCTTGCAGATGACTGATAGGAAAAACAGATACATTCTAACTCTTGTCGATACCGCTACACGGTGGCCAGAAGCAATCCCTTTATCTAATATTACAACATCACATGTAATTGAGGCACTGAGCACTATTTTCTCTAGGATTGGGTTCCCAGAGCAAATACTATCCGACAATGGCCCTCAATTTAAATCAGAGCTTTATAATCAAATTTGCAGATTTTTCAACATTAAAGCTGTCAAAACTACACCTTACCACCCAAACTCAAACGGTATGGTTGAAAGGTTCAACGGGTCTCTAAAATCTATGCTCCGGAAGGTCGCCCAGAAAGACCCTAACAATTGGGATCGTTATATTAGCGCCGCTCTCTTTGCTTACAGGGAGGTCCCAAACGATTCGACGCACTACTCCCCATATGAGCTTGTTTATGGAAGAAGAGTAAGGGGCCCAATGTCTATCTTAAAACACCTCTTCACGGATCAGTTTTTAGAAAAAGAGACTAAAACTGTGTATGATTACCTTCTAGATTTAAAAAATAGGTTGGGTGTGGCTAGCCATCTGGCTCTAGAAAACGACAAGGTCAGTAAATCCCAATATAAGGCCTATTATGACCAAAGTGCAACTGACAAAGACATCAATGTAGGAGATTCTGTCCTCTTACTCAAACCCAACAAGCAAAACAAACTTTCCTCCCATTGGGATGGGCCTTATGTTGTGCAAAAGAAAGTCTCAAACTTAAATGTGGCTATTAAGAAGGGCGGGAAATCCAAAATCTATCACATCAACAGACTGCTAAAATATCATGAAAGAAGTAACGATGTCCTTTCTAACGTTGACGATGAGGTTAAGCTTTTAGACGCGTGCGGGGTTTCCGTCGTAACCGACTCCGAACATGACGAGGCAAATGACTGTGTCTCAAGTCAAATACCTGATCTTCCTACTTTAAATTATGGCGATTGTAATTCCATAGGGGAATTAGACATAAACCCCGAGCTACCAGCTTCACAAAAAGTGCAAATCCACAATATCCTTTCCGAATTTTCGAGTATTATCACTGATATTCCTGGAAGAGCTAAAGTGAAGGAATTTAAAATTGAACTGACATCTGACAAACCTATCGCACTTAAGCCCTACGCAGTACCAATACATATGAAAGACGTGTTAGCCTCCGAAATTGACAATTTGCTTAATTTAGACATAATTGAGGAATCAGATTCGCCTTATGCATCCCCTGTTGTGTTAGTGAAAAAACGAGACGGTACCATTCGCACTTGTGTTGACTTTCGTAAACTGAATGCCATTACCAAATTTGATGCCGAAGTCATTCCTGATCAGGAAGACCTTTTTACATACCTTAGTACTGCAAAGTATTTTACAAAAATCGACCTCACAAAGGGCTTCCATCAAATTCCAATCGAACCAGACAGTCGTCATTTTACGGCATTTAGAGTACCGGGAGGGCATTACCAGTTCAAATACCTTCCTTTTGGCCTAATCAATTGCCCAAGCTTCTTTAATAGAACAGTTCGCAATGTTCTAAAGGGTTTGTCGAACGTGATATTCTATTTCGACGATATATGTGTGTTTAATGATACTTGGGAATCACATCTAGAATCACTTTCCGCTGTTCTACACAGATTACGCGAAACAGGTTTTACTGTAAAACCAAGTAAGCTCCAGATAGCTCACAATGTTATCAACTTCTTGGGGCACGTTGTAGGAGAGGGAATTTTAAGACCTGACCCTTCAAATATTGAGAAAGTATTAAACCTTAGAGTACCACAAACAAAGCAGGAAGTCCGTTCGTTGATGGGCCTAGCCAACTATTACAGTAAGTTTATACCTTCCTTCGCTAGTCTGGTGTCTCCTATAACTGAACTTCTTAAAAAAGGGAAACCGCTTAAAGTCCATTGGAGTCCAGAGTGTGACAGTGCACTGAGAGGAATTCAGACTTGTCTTACAACATCACCTATATTAACGCTTCCAAATCCTCAATTGCCATTTGTTTTACAGACTGATGCCTCAAATATAGGTATATCCTGTTGCTTAATGCAAGTTGTTGACGGTTTCCATCACCCAGTGAAATTCCTCAGCAGGAAGCTACTACCAAGAGAACAGCGTTACTCCACTATTGAAAAAGAGTGTCTAGCTATTGTCTGGAGCGTGCAGCGACTGTCACGCTATCTTCTCGGCACACACTTTACACTTCAATGTGACCACCGACCGCTCTCCTATCTCAAAAGTGCAACTTTTGGCAACTCTCGAATCTGTAGATGGAGCTTGCTTTTACAAGACTATCATTTCACAATCCAACACATTAAGGGTGTTAACAACGTCAATGCTGATGTTTTGTCTCGGTTAATCTAGCTGTTTCTACACTAATCTTGCTATGCCGATGTTTGAATGCACTGATTTCTTATGGTTTCTTGTACTGTACATTGTCAAGTGTCAGACTCTATTCCCATGACTTACTATTGTAATCTATGTTTAACTTTCCATAATTTTTACACATGTTTTGAAACTGCTCATATTTGATTGTATTTAATATTATGATTACATTTATCATTTACATGTGACTATATTTAATCGTTAAATATAGTCAAGCGAAGGGGGGTGATGTCAAGTACAATTAAAATCATGGGAACGCTAACAAAATTATAATAATATCTTGCTAATACTGAGCTTGGTCCCACGACACAGCAACTCTAGCACAAACAACAGAATCGAGGTAGAGAGAGTCTAACAGGAAGATGTATACCTAGGGGCGGGTAACTATAGACGGATAGGGCGCTAAAGGGACAAAGGGGGAATCAAGGTTGGCCAAGACACGGGCATAAATTTTTAGATGGAATGTGGAAACTGACAGGCTAGGAAATTGGGGGAGTCGAGACGACTATTTAACTTAGGGAGACTGACTTTGAGGCACAGAACTTTTGCTAAGAGGCTTGATGTTTGTATCTTGCTCAAGCTAATTTATCTGTCCGTAGACGAGACTTTGCCAGACCACCGAATAAAGAGGACACTGGACAGTTAATTTCTGACACGGGTAAGTTGGGTTTTACATCAATACTTTCCATTAGACAAGTTACATATAAATAGGACTGTACTTAGTACTTTATTGACTACTATTTAGGTGACGGCCAGTGTGTAGTGAAGGAAACGAGTAAGAGAGAGACGAGAGGACGACCACGATATTGACTGACTACTGGCAGCAGTTAGTTGCGCCACTAATACGTCGGAGTGGGTTGTCCGTGTCGTGCCATAGTGGACGTCGGAGGGACCAAGCAGGTGAAACGAAGGGAAGTCTTAACAGTTGAACTAAGGCGGGACAGACCCTATGCTATTGTTATACGAGATACAAACTATGGATATGGATAGCAGATTTAATATTAATCACTCTCGTTATTAGATCTAATCTTCTTCTTATATTCATTCTCTATCAATTTTGTTAGCAGGCCATTTTATATTACGCATGAATGTTTATAAATTAATGTCACTCATACTTCTTTACTTATTTTTTTCATTAGTACTATATTGAAAGAATTTCTCTTAATATACTAATTTTTTTTCTTATATATAAGCTTATCATTTTTATAATATTGGTTTTGATATTTGTTTGTTTGTTTTTCTTAAACTAAGATCAACATTAATAAAGTATAGTAAAGTAATCATTTTCTACATTTAAAAGATAGTCTCTGTCATTCTATTTTACGTTGTGCTACTTGTAGTAAATTGTTAGTGGTATTTAATATAATTATCATTGTATTAAACTTAATTAGTTGAGCCGGGATTTCTTGCTTAATTATTCATAATTAAGTTCCTGACACTTGAGTTTTTTCAAGAACAGAACGGCGCCTAATTAAGATGTACTGAGCGGCAAAAAACTGGGTTTCTGACCGTACTTTGCAGAAAGTTTGTTGGTTTGTTTTTGTTCTTTTGTTATTCCAGTCACCATGTCTCGCTAGACTACAGCGAAGGGGAAGTTTTCTACAATTGTTTGATCACTTTACCTTGCTAACAATTGCATCAGTTTCCACTTTCCACTCATACATAGATCTACAAACTAACAAGTTTGAGATGAACACAAAAAGTACATGACAAATTTTTAATGTAGCTTCCGTACTTAACATATTTATGTATTAACATAAAACCATGTTTTTACATGCCTGCTATGTAAGTGGTACGTAACAAATTTAGAATTTTGTAATAATTTATATTATTATTTATTTCATAAAAAGTAACATTGTTGACGTCAACTTTTCTTGACCGCCCCCCTTCCCCCATGTCAACAATTGTCAAACTTTTTCAGACCCCCTTCCCCCCTATTTTGTTGACGTAATTAATGGACGTCCCTTTTTTTTTAATCGAGTTAAATTTCTGGTATAGGTTTTATTGACTTGTTGGATACAACTAAAAAGATCTTAGTGCACACTTTGAATTTGAGGCGTCTACACTATGGAACAGCTCGACTCAAACAATGAGGAATATTTTGACTAAGGTCCTTGAATAAGATTTTAAAGACCTCACTAGTCTAGTCTACAAACGCATTGTGGAAAGAAAGCACACCGAGCATGGTAAGTGCAATAGCATGGAGAGATGCCCTATATAAATTATCTTTAATATCATTTTTGTTTCTTTTGGTCTGGAGTATAATCACGGTATTGCGTTAAGTAGCGGTATAGGCCTAGATCTAGTTTGCCACAACTACAAAGCCTTAAAAAGCAGTGTTTGATACGTACAAAAATGAAAATGTGATTTATAATTTTTCAGTGTAATCATTGGTTGTCGTTTTTTAAGGAAGAGCAGATATTCCCATAGACTATAATATACATAGACCGCTTGCTTTAGTATTTCTGCTTATATGATGACTCGAAAGACTGCTTTTCGGAATTTCCGATTGGTTGTTTCCTTTGCACTTCCGTTTTATTGAATCGCTTCGATTTTCTCAATAAAAAATTAAAATTAAAATCGACAGTTCTATACAGCCGAAAAATTTAAGAAACAACGAGGAGCGTAGAAGTAATTTAAGACAGCCTTTTTGGTTGCGCATGGAAAAAATAGTACATATAAGCTCTAAAAATAGAGCAAGTTGTCCACCTTATTATAGTTTAAGATATTCCGAATAATAAGGCGCCTAAATTATTGTACCTGATTAAACCATTTAACTAAATTCAAATGTTTCCTTGTGAAAAGACTTAGGCTAATCAGCCTAAAGACTATTTAAATTTATTATTAATCATTCAATGATTCCGGAACGCTTAGAGAGGGGGGCACGTTGATACACATTTTACATTTATTTACATTAATTGCAAACCATTATATTTAGAGTGGATATAAATACTTTTATTTGTTCCCTTAGGTATCCTGCACCTTTTGATCTACAAATTTTATTCATTAGAATATATTTAAAATAAATATAGCTCTAAAAGCAATGTAAAATAATTTGTATCAACTTGCTCCGTGCAGGGGCAAGATGATACACACTATGGGGCAAGCTGATACATTGAATAAGATTTAATAATAACACTAATAAACTAACAGTTTAACAAAGTAAACAACCCAAACCTATTATTTTATTGTTTATTTTATTACTTAGAACAATTCTGGTCAATAAAACTTGTATCGCAACCCCATGTTAAGGCTTTCTTTTACATCTTCGCACCATCTGAAATTACAAACAATTAAAAAATTAATATCCCGGGTAATTTAATACATTTAAACTAAATTTTCAAATCACAATAATCGTAAAATAATATGATAAATAATAAGACTTAGTTTAATAGTAATGTATTTAATTAAACCTTTTTATTAGACGCCTGTATAAGGCTTAAGCATCTAACTTAAACACCTAGGCTAAGTTCTAAATAGGAATAACCCTAGCTAGACATTATAAAGCAAAAATAAATGAAAATGATTCAAATGTAAGCTAAACTCAATGAACCTAACACTCTAATTAAATATAAATACGTTTTTGTAAAAAAAATGTATTCTTCTATGTTTAAATGCTTTTCCAAAGGGCTAAATAAATAACCGGATATTGTATCAATGTTCCCCGAGTCGTCTGTATCAATTTGCCCCACTACACCACATTGCATTTATTCGACTACATTAAAAACAAGACGCAAATAACACAATCGTAATTTAAATAAAAGTATTCAGGAATCCATATTTAATCTAAATAAAAAGATGAAAAAATAAAAGTACTTACCGTGTCTGTGAAATCTCTTATGTAATAGTAAGTCAATATTTTTCAAAAGTCGCTCAAATTTCAATTTTCCTCACAGTATTATCAATTTTGATACGAGCGAAGCCATTTTTATGTCGAAAGCAGGGGAAGTAGAAAGCTATCTCCCGTACTAAATCTTCTGCGCATACGTAGTATAATAGCTGTAAAAAACAATTTGTATCAACCTGCCCCTGTATCAACCTGCCCCCCCTCTCCCCTACATTTTTTAAGTGCATAGCGATTCGATTTTAAAAGTATGTAAATCCTAATTTCAAACATTTATATTTTAAAAATTGTATCAACACAAATAAGTAGAAATTGTAGACTAATATACTAAAATAAGATTTCTTTATTGATACAAAAAGGAATTGTGGTTTGATTACATTGCAGTATTATTCCCAAGAGTATAACAAGTAGAACGCAAGCACAATATAATACTTTTGAATTCTTTTTAACTGCGTTTAGAATTATCAACGTATTATCCTTAACGCTTCTTTTTCTCCAAGCAAGGAGCATTAAATATTACTATTAAGGAAATGTTTTAGGTTTGAATTTATTATAAAATGGCAGAACTATGTTTATGTTTTCTTAATCCAAGTAATTCGATCAGAATTTGAAAACCATTAGAGCTAATTAGAATCGTCTTTTCTTAAATTTAAAAACATGACTGGCTTCTGTTTCCCGACTTTTGAAAAAAAACATACCAAATATATGAATACAATGTAGAGCCTTCTTTAAAAATAAACAATAGCAGACAAATGAAGTTATGTCTCCAAATTTAAAGACCAAGTGAAGAGGTTTTTCTCAAAGGAACGAGATGTGGAATAGCCTCATACGGCAGTGACGTATCACAAGGGAAATAAATAAATAAAAATAGACGCTATAAATCTATATTAAACCATTTTGTTAAAAATAAGAACCGGGAAAAGATTCAAAACATGTGGCAATAGATTCAAAACACGTGACAATATTCATTTTTCCTAGTCGGAATCCTTTATGTTACGTCACTTTCCTATATTGCCGGAAATAAAAAACATCTCAAATGGCTACGAGATTTGGAGTAATCATCCGAAAAACACACACATTTAAGTGCAAATATTGAACTAATTACTTAAAATGTATCTTTGATATTTTGTATAAATGTTTTTTTTAACATTCAGATACTGAATACACTATTTACTATCAAAATCAAATGTTAACTCAATTTTGATAAAAAGCTCTTCACTTGGTCTTTAAATAAATGTTAATGTAAATCTCTAGGGACAAAACTAAACAGATTTATCTCTCGGTCTCTTACTCTCTCTATCTCTCTCTCTCTCTCTCGATCTAAGTCTCTGTTATCTCTCGCTCTTTTCCTCTATTTATCTCTCTCTCGATCTAAGTCTCTGTTATCTCTCGCTCTTTTCCTCTATTTATCTCTCTCTCTCGATCTAAGTCTCTGTTATCTCTCGCTCTTTTCCTCTATTTATCTCTCTCTCTCGATCTAAGTCTCTGTTATCTCTCGCTCTTTTCCTCTATTTATCTCTCTCTCGATCTAAGTCTCTGTTATCTCTCGCTCTTTTCCTCTATTTATCTCTCTCTCTCGATCTAAGTCTCTGTTATCTCTCGCTCTTTTCCTCTATTTATCTCTCTCTCTCGATCTAAGTTTATGTTATCTCTCGCTTTTTTCCTCTATATTTCTCTCTCTCTCTCTCTATCTAAGTCTCTGTTATCTCACGCTCTTTTCCTCTATTTATCTCTCTCTCTCGATCTAAGTATCTGTTATCTCTCGTTCTTTTACTCTATTTATCTCTCTCTCTCTCGATCTATGTTATCTCTCGCTCTTTTCCTCTATTTATCTCTCTCTCTCGATCTAAGTCTCTGTTATCTCTCGCTTTTTTCCTCTATTTATCTCTCTCTCTCGATCTAAGTCTAGAATATCTCTCGCTCTTTTCCTCTATTTATCTCTCTCTCTCGATCTAAGTCTCTGTTATCTCTCGCTCTTTTCCTCTATTTATCTCTCTCTCGATCTAAGTCTCTGTTATCTCTCGTTCTTTTCCTCTATTTATCTCTCTCTCGATCTAAGTCTCTGTTATCTCTCGCTCTTTTCCTCTATTTGTCTCTCTCTCGATCTAAGTCTCTGTTATCTCTCGCTCTTTTCCTCTATTTATCTCTCTCTCGATCTAAGTCTCTGTTATCTCTCGCTCTTTTCCTCTATTTGTCTCTCTCTCGATCTAAGTCTCTGTTATCTCTCGCTCTTTTCCTCTATTTATCTCTCTCTCGATCTAAGTCAATGTTATCTCTCGCTCTTTTCCTCTATTTATCTCTCTCTCTCGATCTAAGTCAATGTTATCTCTCGCTCTTTTCCTCTATTTATCTCTCTCTCTCGATCTAAGTCAATGTTATCTCTCGCTCTTTTCCTCTATTTATCTCTCTCTCGATCTAAGTCAATGTTATCTCTCGCTCTTTTCCTCTATTTGTCTCTCTCTCGATCTAAGTCTCTGTTATCTCTCGCTCTTTTCCTCTATTTATCTCTCTCTCGATCTAAGTCTCTGTTATCTCTCGCTCTTTTCCTCTATTTGTCTCTCTCTCGATCTAAGTCTCTGTTATCTCTCGCTCTTTTCCTCTATTTATCTCTCTCTCGATCTAAGTCTCTGTTATCTCTCGCTCTTTTCCTCTATTTGTCTCTCTCTCGATCTAAGTCTCTGTTATCTCTCGCTCTTTTCCTCTATTTATCTCTCTCTCGATCTAAGTCAATGTTATCTCTCGCTCTTTTCCTCTATTTATCTCTCTCTCTCTCGATCTAAGTCTATGTTATCTCTCGCTCTTTCCTCTATTTATCTCTCTCTCTCGATCTAAGTCAATGTTATCTCTCGCTCTTTTCCTCTATTTATCTCTCTCTCGATCTAAGTCAATGTTATCTCTCGCTCTTTTCCTCTATTTATCTCTCTCTCGATCTAAGTCAATGTTATCTCTCGCTCTTTTCCTCTATTTATCTCTCTCTCGATCTAAGTCAATGTTATCTCTCGCTCTTTTCCTCTATTTATCTCTCTCTCTCTCGATCTAAGTCTATGTTATCTCTCGCTCTTTCCTCTATTTATCTCTCTCTCTCGATCTAAGTCAATGTTATCTCTCGCTCTTTTCCTCTATTTATCTCTCTCTCGATCTAAGTCAATGTTATCTCTCGCTCTTTTCCTCTATTTATCTCTCTCTCTCGATCTAAGTCAATGTTATCTCTCGCTCTTTTCCTCTATTTATCTCTCTCTCTCTCGATCTAAGTCTCTGTTATCTCTCGCTCTTTTCCTCTATTTATCTCTCTCTCTCTCGATCTAAGTCAATGTTATCTCTCGCTCTTTTCGTCTATTTATCTCACTTTCTCGATCTATGCCAGTACCTATTTAACAACAGACACACATAAATGCACACAGCTTCCTTATATTTATTTTTTATTGCTGTTATTGATGTTGTAATGACAAAAGTAGTAAAGTACCCTTCGGACCAAACTGATAGGGTCGGTGAAGCAGCGTTCACCAGTTTCTGTGGCCAAGGCATACGAGGGGATGCGTGGCCAGCACAATGCCCAGCCGCCTTTACTTTACCCCAACTATTGTCAGGTACCCATTAGAGCTGTGTAGACTCAGGGACACCCTCAAGCTGTGTAGACTCAGGGACACCCTCAAGCTGTGTAGACTCAGGGGTACCCTCAAGCTGTGTAGACTCAGGGACACCCTCAAGCTGTGTAGACTCAGGGACACCCTCAAGCTGTGTAGACTCAGGGGTACCCTCAAGCTGTGTAGACTCAGGGGTACCCTCAAGCTGTGTAGACTCAGGGACACCCTCAAGCTGTGTAGACTCAGGGGTACCCTCAAGCTGTGTAGACTCAGGGGTACCCTCAAGCTGTGTAGACTCAGGGGTACCCTCAAGTCCCAAGAAAAAATCCGAGTCTGCACCAGGATTCGAACCCAGAACCCCCGCATTGCAGCTGGGCCACCATGCCTCATAATAACAAAAGACAGGCTATTTATTCTGTAATTCTGTAATTCTTAGGGTGCAGTTTAGCTTAGCGGCAGAGCGTTAGATCTTCATTTTGTGGCCTCGGATTGATTTCCTGGTTTAAAAAAGAAAATGCAATGATGCCTCCATACTCCCATCTTCTCAATCTTGAAGTCATGACATGCCTTACTTATGGTTTTAAATAGGCCACGCCCACATGCGTCCAGGCTTAAACTATAGACCTTCTACTTTTCTGTTGGTCCATCGCCCCACCCCCTCTGTTCACACACAAACACACACACGTAAACACACACACGTAAACAAATACATTTAATATATTATACTGAGATTATTTTTAAAGGTTTGATATTGTGATTGCCAACTCAAATTAATAAGCATTAAACTCTTTACAACTGTCTTTAAATATGTTCTCGTATTATCTCTAAATCCCCTTTCATCTCTCCCTACAATAAATACAACAACATCCGTTTTTTTTGTTTTTTTTAAAGTTTATTGAAATAACAGTCTGAAGAATAAATAAAAAATTCAGTGAAGTAGAGGTGGGTTATTCGTAATTTTTAAGGAAAAAGATTAACAATAATAAAACTAAATGTATAAAAAAAAAGTATATTTTAACGTTAAAACAATTATTGGTGACAAAAGAATGAAAATATATGATTTCAACGTGTTATAATCTTATCTTATACATTACAGATGCTCCTTCAATTATGAAGATTATTGCGTCCTGCGCTCATCCATGGTCGGAGTATTGTCCTGCATTCTGATTAATGTTTTAAATGATGTTAAGTTATTGTTTTTTTCTGGTTTGTTTAGGCAACCCATTCCATGCCAGAATGCCGCTCGGGAAGAAAGAGTACTTAGGCCTATATGCATTTGCTCTCGTATATGGGATAATGAAATTATATTTGTCTTTATGTTTATCTGAACTTTGCAACAGGTTGTTATTGGGCTGTATTTCTAAATTAGAGTTTAATGCCTTATGTAATATTACTACTTTACTCTTTGCCCTTCTGTCCTCTAGTGTTTCTAGGTTTAGTGATTTGACTAATGGTGTTACTCTTGTTAATTGGGAATATTCACTAGTTATGAACCTTGCAGCTCTTTTTTTTTTTTATTTGTTATAATTTTTTAATGTTTTCTTTAATTGATGGGTCCCATACAAGGAAAAAACAAAGAGCACAATTATTTTAAAATTAAAAAGTCCAGGTGGTACGAAATGCCCTCACCAGCGTACAATTCGTATCACTAGGAAGGGTAAAAAGTACCAAAAGAAATGAAGACAGAATATTGTTTGTAAGGTTGACATTTATAAGTTGAAGTCTCACTATATTTGTATTTAATAAATAATTCACAGTGAACCAGTGAACCACTTTGTGAGGCTGATTCAGAGCATGCAAGATGTACCTATGATCTACACTCTACAGATTAAACATTGTATCATGTCTTCCTAGAGGTTATATTTTTGGCCCCTAGGCTTTTAGTCTTTTTTTCTGGTTCATTCTCGGTACTTCTGCACTAATTTTAACCTACCGGTAATTAGTACTGGTACAATATTTTACCGGGAAAAATGTATACATAGGCCCTATAGATTAGAGGCCGACATTATTGGGGTGAGTAAAAAATCCGGTTATTATTAACTTCAATTTTCTACTTCACACATATTTCATTCGCAACTGTTTAACTAAATGAAATTATCAATAAGCAGAGTAATAAATGCTGAACAGGCGTTGCAGTCTGAATTTTGAAAGTTAAAATAGATATATTCGGTTGATGACCGAAAGTCTATACCAGTTTCGGCCGAAATCGAAATCGAAAGCTAACTTTTTTGCTTCAGTCGAAACCGAAACTAGAGTAAATCACCCTTTGCGAACACCATAAGGCTAAAAATAGCACCCTACTTAGTTTGTGTGACCTAGTTTCTAAACCGTTAGACGTTAGACATAGGATAAAAACAAAAGTACCAAAAGATAGTACGACAACGTGGCTACTTGATTGATCGTACATTATTGTATTACTATGCAGGGTTAGGGTGTATATTGCATACTCAGACAACCGTGTTTTCTGCTTCATAGCGAACACTTTTTTTCATTAAACTTCACAGCGAACACTTTAATTTCAGAGCAAACACTAAGCCAAAGTCATCAAATATTTATTATTTTGTTAATGTAACGAACACTGGAGATGCCCATGCTATTGTATAGCCACAAGCATTTGTCTAGACTTTGACAGATCGTTTAAATTTTTTTAATAGTTTTTTTTCTAAACCAATGAGTTTTATGGTGTAAAATCTAAATCTATTTATGAGTGAGCCAAGAAAACCTCTGCACCGACAGTAAAGAGAAAGACAAGCTAGTGTTCCTATAGTCTACATGAATGTGCCTTTTGATAAATGCATGATAACTGTACTGTATTTTCAAACAAACAACATTGAAATTGAAGCCATTTCTAGTTCCATTAACTGTAGTATCATAGATCTATAGACTATATAATATATGTAGTAGCTGCTATCAGAGCTTACTTCAATTACGTTTCTTGACCCTTCTCTTTTCAGTGTTTTTTCTGCTCTTCTTCTCTCCCGAGTCTTGCTCTAAGTACAACTCAACTAATAATCTAGTAATGATGCCTTTGTGGTGCATTTTCGACAGTTTTTAGATACCCATCCCCAACAGAAAAAGTGTTCGCTATGAGGATCAACCCTACGTTTTGCATACTTCATTGCGAACACCCCTTTAAAACAAATATTACTATAAATAAGTATTGTAAATCATAACAGCATTGTTCCTTAAATATATCCTAGTGATAATCCGATAGCAAACACATTTAAATGTAAAAAGGAAAGGTGGGAGGCTTTTAGCATAGCCGCCACCATGGCTCCAAATGTCGGCATTTTTTATCTGAAAAATGCTCTTACCGTAACTGAAACGGCCTTCGGATATTGAGGAATAACTGCTTTCTATAAATTGACGCTCGCTTTCGTAGTAGACATAAAAATAGAGAAACTGCGAACGTTTTTCGAGTGGTGTTCGCAACGTGCTCATGTTCGCGCTGAGGTAATTTACTCTACACCAAAAGAGGTCTATAGCCTATTTTCGGTGCCGAAACCGACACCGAATTTCGGTCGGCCTCTACAATAGATCTAATTGTTTAATTTTACATTTGTATTTAAAGAAAACAAAAGCTCTTACAATTTAGGCTAAAAGAACGTAACATGGACATATATCTATAGTTTAATAAATAATTTTAAAAAAGTTGTATAGAAAATTATTTTTAAACAAACAATATTGCGATTGCAAATACCATAATAATACAACTGTTAACGTCATATAACTGTCTAGAGTCTTTGGTTTTTTATCCCCATCTCTTTCCCTACAGTCCAAACAACAAAAAAATACCTTATTTTGATAAAGTTTGGGAGAACAGTACAGACAATACAAACAGACCAAACCAACACAGCAGTTTAAGAACCATAACTAGGTATTAAAATTATATGTAGCGTGAATGTGCAGCTCAAAAATATTGATGCGCAAAAGACTGCACACTGTGAACATAAAAATTATGACGTAGGTTGTTTTGGGGGAACGCAAGTTTTGACGTGAGATAACAACGGTTAGTTAGATGAGGCTGGTCTCTTGTTGAAGTAGGAGGCATATGATTTAAGATTGATATTAGTCTAGAGAATGTGTGGCAGTTAGTACTGAAGAGTATAGACATATCTGTACATAAGTTATGCATTAAAGTTTCAAGTTGTTCTACTAGATCTTGATTGTTATATATTCATTTTGTTTCGCACCTTGAGTTAGAGAGAGCTAGCCGATGTTTTGGATGCAGTGATGGATCTATAGTATATCCAAGAGTATCTATAAACCAAAGACGTAACATTATATAATATTTAATTATTTAAATTTTCATTTGATATCGATATTTTCCTTTTTTTTAATGACAGAAAATGCATTGTAAGTTTTATCAAAGACTATAATGAGATGGACCGCTTGCACTAGGTTTCCGCTGTTTACAACTTTCGATTTTAATTAAAATTTTTCATTGAGAAAATTTAATAAAACTGAAGTGTACAATACAAAAAGGAATCAGGAATTCCAAAAAGAAGTCATTCGAGTCATCAAATAGCAGAAATATTAAAGCAAGCGGTCAATCTCATTATTGTCTTTGATTTTATGTGATTCATAAAAATCATCTTGATCAATCTTATGTCATCATTTGTTATACTTAGGACTATAATACGTTTCCCAAAAGCTGACAAAATAGCAACAAAAATAATTTTCTACGTGCTTTTTCATGGGCTATTTCTAGTTACAGTATATTTTTAAACTAGACTTTTTATAATGCCGTGGTAGCCCAGGTACGAGTTGCCAGGTTTTAAGAAGAAGAAATGTTCTAGATTTAGTCTGATTTAAATCATATTACAGTAATATAGGCCTACTAGGGATAGGTCTAACATTTACTTTTTGTAATCATGAAACCGCATTTTAGTTACAGTCTGGAAAGATACGTTTCTATAATAAAATGTATCGAAAGTTTAGTCAACTTATAATTAATTATAGCCTAATCCACATTGCTAGCGAATGGTCTTTCAACCTCAACCAAGGCTAAAGCAGATGTCTTCTCTCATTGTAGAACGTAGGTACATTTTATTCATTGAAAATGAAAGAATTTTTGTTCCCGTTTTTTTTTAAAGACCCCACTTTTTTGTTCTTAAAATGAACCCGCTTTTTATAATTGAAAAGTCAACACTCTTTTTTCTTTAAAGGCTCCCCTTTTTGCAAAATGTCTGTTTGTCTGTCTGCTTGGTTGTTTGGTTGATAGCAAAACGATGCATCGATTTTTCGACCACTTCCCATCGTCTAATCGAGTTGAAACTTGGACAGCAGGACTTGTCCAGACTAACAATACATTCTGTCAAATTTTCAGCATCATAGCCTTTGGAATAGTCACTAATACCTTCGACCAGATTGCGAATCCAAGAAACAAAACATGGCTGCCTCTACCGGAAGAGACGGTAGTAAATAAACTTTTCGGATATGTTCGTTTACACGAAATAAATAGAATGAAAAAGACACAATATAGAGCGTTCTCAGTAGGCGGAGATTAAGTTTTTTTGTGTAAATTTAGTGACGTATTTGTGTAAATATAGAACCCACTTGAGGTACAAACGTAACGTGGTGAAAGTGAAGTACTTCTTTATCATGCAAAATTCACATCTGAATATTGGCTATCCTACTCAAAAATAAGGAGGTAAATAGTAGTACTGTAGATTAATTGATTAAGGTGATTAGGCTAGGGCCGGCTAGACCCATTTACACTTTCAATTTCACTTTATAGGCCTACACTTTTAATGTTTCGTAGGCTAGGCTACGATGTCAAGCGATATTGTTGGTGAATAGGCTATCTAGTCAAGTAACTATTAGGCTCACATCGTCTATGATCTTTTGTCTATGATAATAATAAAATAGCCTATTTTATTTAACATACATAATACAGCTTAAATCTTAATAAGACTTAAAACACAACACATCATTTAAAAAAAGCTCGAGCCTATATGAAACTTTATTAATACAGCGGCCATATTTAATTGTACACCATTACTCAAAGTAAACACAAATCACGTGCTTTTTGTCACGGGATTGCAAACGCCCTATAGCCGAAACAAAGCGAGTTATCTTTTTATGGTTTTTGCGGGCCAAAGCTAGAAAAAAAAGGATGCGCAAAATTTTAGTGTGGAAATTCATAAGGTATGATATCACTTATATTTACTTTAATCTATCAAAATATACATTAAATATAAACTTAGTTTACAAAGAAAGGGAGTATAATATAAAAACTGTGTTTTTATGGGTTAGTTTATTTTAAGATTTTAAAGGCTGTCTTTTTCTTCCATTTAGTGCCATAGGGGGCTCTAGCAGAAAGTCTAAAAACCTAACTATAAAATACCACAACTGAACAACTTTAAAATTGTGTCAATGAAATCAATGAAATTCCACGTTAAAGCCTATTCTACGTAATAATAACTGCCCACAACATTTTATTATTATGCGGCACCGAATGCATTAAAACATTCTTGAATAACAATCGCACCCACAAGCAATAACCTACTCGCCATAAATCAAACATCTGTCAAACTGTATGAATGGTTTTTAAACTCGTTTATTGAGTCGTTGATGTTACCTATTAAAATGTATGCGTTTGCCAACGTGAGAGGTTAAGTAACCAATCAGAAAGAAGAGAAAAAAAATTCTAAGTGAATTGCTTTCTTTTGCTTTTTTGCTTTAAAAATAATTTATTTATGGAAAACCAGAGGTTTATTTCATACTATTGGGGGAGAGTAGAGGCTTTAATTTAATTATCATTCATATTATATATACTGGGGTCAGCAACCTTTGGATGATAGTGTGTCAAAGTGGGATTTCTAATTCTTTAAGCGTGCCAAGAGCCTGAAATGTATCATGCTCTAGCACTGAATTTATTGCAGAAAGACCTCAATCGCCTATTTGTGAGTCTTACGCGTGCCATGGTGAATGACTCTGCGTGTCAAGTCTGGCACGCGTGTCGATCACAGCTCTAGATGATATATTTGTTCTTCTACTAACCAGGCTGCAAAGTTAATGTCTCTTTTGCAGTCCATGCCAAACTAACACACATTGACACATAACATTACAACCCTTACTGTGATGTTGCATGTTGGTTCATACCACTAGTTAACCAGCGATCGCAAAATACTGTTACGAAGTCATTCAACGGGATTGTTTGGTCGGTACAATGCTCAGTACTTTCCCAAAGCTGGTTAAATTTTTTTTAGAGAAAGAAGAAAAAAAAACATTATGTTACCTGCATTCAAACTGGGGTCATCTGAAATGTCAGGTTAATGGTATGTTTTCCGTAATTTGAAGTTTAAACATTGTTACGTCTCGCTGTCTAGGGTGGGCGGTTTTATCACAAGTACTTCTTATTTCTCTTGAAGAATCTTTATTCTCACACCCAAACTTCTATCCAAGTAATTAGCAAAGACTCCAGGAACAATTAACAACAACTCTTAATTTAACATAACACACAGATCAACAAAAGTCTATCAAAACAAATACAATTTAAAAAAACAACACAAGTTAGTCAAAACAAGTCAAACCAGTCTCTACACACTCTCGTCTCTTACTCTTGCTACACACCTCATGGCCCATTGGACAAGGGTCACCAAAAGGACTGTGACCACCAGTTAACATAGGAGAGGTAATCACTTAACAAAAAAACAAAGGAGTTAAATAATGACACATCACAAAATCACTATTTGCATTTTCTTGTTACCTTATCTCTGAATTTTTAGCTGATCGTAGAGACCATGTTTTCATTTACAAGGACGCTAACACACTGAGCAGATAGGCCTCTAAATCTAGACTCTATTTTTCAAAAAGATCATGTCTTAGGCTATGCTTGCTTCCTAAGTTCACTAGTTTAAAATGAACATTCTTCAAATGCTTTTTTTCCCTTTGTTCAGATTGGCTAAACATCTGGGACTGTCTCGTAAAGTAGATTGACAAGAGTGCAATCTGAATATTATCTTTTATTAGGCATAAACATTCACTCACATTGGGTAACGGGAATGTGATCTGAACATTTTGAAGATAGTTTAAAGTGCATTGCCATCCAACCAGCTGTACACAAGTGACAGACGTTTATGGTAAATATGCTTAACAGCAGGGAGAGATCTTTAAGAATATCTTAGCCACAGTGAGATAAGCTTATAATATATTATTTAAGAACTATAGGTGATGTGGTCACACTCCTTTATCCGTATTACAGGCGTGCGTACAGTGTCTTGTACTGGAGACTGAATCTGGTTCTGAGACAACAGTTACAGTAATCAAGCATTGACTCTGTAACGTGAGTGAGACTGCACTGATGTTTCCGCTTCTAGGAGGGCTCTTTCCCTAGTTTTGCTTTCTGGAAAGGAGGGTCATCAAGTCTGTACTTTATGTACACTTGTGTTATGTAATTCTTTAGATCACAAATAAGTAGACATAGTGGATGAACCTGATCAAGCTTACACGGAAAAAAAAAGCCTGCATATCTCCTTGACATTACACCGTTTGATGCACTGAAATTTTCTGATAACTCACTGTGTGAGAAAGGATTTCATTTCTTAACACCCTGAGAGAGGCGAGCGTGGTGGACAATCATATTTTGGCAGTCCCGATTTGTTAAGAGTAACCATAGTGATTTTTCACTGTGTCAAATGAATTTATATAGCCATTGATACTATACGCAAATCTTTTTTTTTGTGCTTTATGCATTTTTCTTATAATAATTTTAACTATCATGTCACTGGTACTAGACTAACATTGGGTGGTCTGATTGAAAATCCCATTTCATCCTAGAGTGGATGTGTTTAGAAAAATTTTCTATTGGGAGCTTTTAGCTTATGAGAGATTTTGACTGTTGATACAATGAGATGCCTCTGTAGTTGCAATATTTGGCTCTATCTTGATTTTTTTTTTCTAGATAAACTTTTGTAGGTCATCAACTTCCCTGACATTAATTGGAAAACTCACACTCTTTCGAACAAAAACAAAGCATAAAAGAAATAAATGAACTATTTAGCAAGAGAAAAATCCAAAATATAAACTTAGAACCAACTGGAATGGGTTGCCTGAGCAAACTAGGAAAACCAGTAACATAACATCATTTAAAACATTAATAAAAATGCAAGACTAGACTCGGACAACGGATGAGCGTAGGACGCAATAATCTTCTCTAAAAGCGTTTGTTATGTATAAGGTAAGATAAGCTTACAAAGAGTAAGTACCAATAATACATAAAACGTTAATATCATTAAATTCTATTGCTTAAATTCTTCTGTCCTCTAGTGTTTCTCTGTTTTGTTATTTAACTATTGGCATTGGTGTTGTTGGCTACTTTTGTCAGCTATGAATATTCAATAGACTCACTAGTATTAACTAGTAATAAACATTTAAACTTTTTTCTGAATTCGTTATAATTTTTAATGTTATCTTTAGTTGATGGGCTCCATCACTGATAAAATAGATCAGTGGGTTACGTACACAGATGCTTATTCACTATTCTAGTTTTTAGTATACAAATCATTCATAGATCTAAATTTAATAGTTAGAGACTTTGAGTTAGACTATTTTAACTAGTGTTAAATAATGACTAGTTGGCCTACTAGTACTTTTTACTTGTAGTAGTAGTACTAGTCTAAAGTCTATTGAATGATTATAATGAATAATATTAATAATGAATGTCATTGAATGTGAGAAAACATTTTTATTTTAGTTTTATGTTCTTATTACATTTGTTTCAAGTTTCAATTGACTAAACTGCAAAAAGTAAATTCACCTTTTTTATGTCTTTATATGCAAATAATTTTAACTTTTTCAGACAAAAAAAACAATCAGTGAGCTATATAAATATAATATATAGGCCTAGGGCCTAGCCTAGTAGTTAAAATAGGCTATGTTTGTAGAATTTGAGAGAAGTATGCTAACTAAATTTGCTCTCTATTGTTTTGCTTTTATTTTGTTTTGTTTTTTTCTTGTTTTGTTGTGTTTTTTGCGTTGCTTTAAATCCTTATTGTTTGATTTGAAATTTTGTTTGATTTCAAATAGTTAATTCAAAGATAACTGCCATACATATCATAAGCCTACCAATAAGCTTATATTTCTCGATATAATAATTAATAGCTGTTTAGAAAGAAATAGTAAAATCGTAGGCCTGCTAAACTCATAACAAGTTCAGATCATATCCTACAATAGTAGGCTATAGGCTACTATTGTGACTCAAAGCTGACGAAGTGTGTAAACCGCCGATACGATCCCATTAAGATTACACCGGCGGGCGAACGCATGGTGGACAGCTCCCGCTGCGGGTCCGAGACCCATTTCACTGCCGAGAAGCCACGGAGTCTCGGTGGGGAGAAAGCAATGGACGCAGCAATCCCGTCTCAGAACCACCCGGTGTCTGTGCCTATAGTAGGCTATAGGATTTGTGTTACCTGGTGACAATGCAGGTAGGTATACGGTAGGTATACGGGTGAGCCACCAAGGTAACGATCCTAAGAAAACCGCAGTGAATAATCGCTGTGCTCCGGAAAATTTCCATGATACACGGCACGCGTGTTGTGTGGTGGCTGGAGCCTAGAATGTGCTTTAGAGTGCCCACCCAAGCTCAACCCTAAACGTTACGCCCTGATCGTCCGGTTCTTTTTTAGACCTTATGACTCGGTGAAATAATGCACTTTTGAATCCACGAGCCTTAAAGCTGGCAAATTGTGTATAAGCCACGGCATGTTCACATTAAGAGTAGCCGCTACAACCTGGACTAAAGTGTCATTACAATAATAGGTTCTACAATAAAATAAATTTTATTTGCCACATAGTAGGCTTCACAAGTCGGAAGTTCCATTCGGTTTTTAGAGACATGTATTTAATATTTGTCAAATAATTATTAGTGTATTAGTTTCTCTGCGTCTTTAAATTATTAGAACCATCACGCCTAAATTATAAATCAATTCCAAAAGGTGGGAATAGTACAATAGTACGTTTAGAGAACAAATTGTTATCATTAATGGCTCTACATATAACCTACAAGAAGCCTACTGTAAATTCAGTGGCCATCACAACAAGAATCTGCCCTAAACGCGGCCACTAAGCTTATAATATTATTTCTATTGTATAGACCTTTAAGGAATTTACGAAGGATAATTATAATTTATACCAGAAACAAATTTCACAGCTTTTGTTTGTAATTGAATGTATAATTCTAAATAGCATCGACCAATTTCCATGTTTTTGGATCGATAAAGAAATCGTATCATATCATATAGACTTCGATAGTCCTATATTAATATATTATAGGCAAAGTGGAGAAAGTTGACTGATGAGGAGTCCATTCGCTCCCCCCAACGACTACATAACGGTCAAGGGATTGATGATGATGATGATGATTATATATTTTGGAATTTAAATAGAATGATTAGATAGATAAACAGACGTAGGCCTACAGATAGGCAAAACGATAGATAGAGTGATAAGGGTGGGACGAAAGGCTTAAAAATTTTGATTCGAAAAATCCGTGTATAAGAAAGCTTGGAATTTTTCAGTGGTAACAAATAACATCGACTTTTCGAACAGCTGTTGCATTCTTTGCGGTAGCGTTAGCTTGCTTTAGAACTAAATATCAATGTAAGCCTTGCGCATATGCGTATTATTATATTTCAGCACGCTTCAACTGCAATAAAAAATATATATATTAAAAAAAAGTCAACACAAAGCCATCATTAAACGAAAATAAGTAACGTACTGAAATTTATAAATGTAAATAAAATACATACATAAATTAATGGTGAAATTAAATACATTTTCTATTGATTTTCTTTAAAAAAATAGCGTCATTCGTGCGTCAGTAACGATTATTTCTTTTAATTTGTATTAATTGCTTTTCATTCTACTGCTAAGAGTTTTATTGGACATTGGTAATGTGAAGTGTATTTAATTTTAGAATGTATTTGATATTTAATGCAAAGTCACCGTGGGGTGGGGAGAAGATGAGGGGGAGGGGGGTTCCGGTCTGTCACCAGGGGTCAGTTTTGTTTCAACATCCGGATTACTTTAGTTGACAATGTTTAGATATTTGAGAGTGGGTCTTCTCGGTGTTGTATTGATAAATGTTAAAGCGATGGCCGCTGTTTTGTTCGCTTGCGTTTCAAAGGTTGGAAAACGGACAAAAGGTACGAGAGTTTGGACCAGTCGAAAAAAGGTTGAGTAATCGGGCAGTCTATGTTCCGCTCTAACCTTATTGACCCATGTTGATAATTGATACCTGAGTTAAACTGAAGCATCAAAATCTTTATAATAGCACGATTCCGAGCTAGCCATTGTCCCAATGGCCATGCATAGCCTACTTATCCAAGATCGGATCTGCTCCTGCTGCTACTGTGGGTAGAAACAGGAGAGATCTCCACCCAGCTGGCCAGCTTTAGAATGGACGATGTTACAAAACCCGCTTTCTGTTGATCTCTTTGGGGGACGTTTACGCAATAAATAATAAGGTTAGGGTTAGGAAAAAAATGCAGCAATAATAAGGTTTCTAGTCTGGTGTATTGATTCAATTATTTACAGATAGGCTTCAAAGCTAGTGAAGTTGGTTAACCACCGATACGCTCCCGTTAAGAGTACACCAGTGGGCTAACGCAGTAGGGACAGCCCCTTTAGCGCGTCCGAGGTTTCATTGCGCAAGCCAGCGCTATAGAGACTCGGGGGATAAAAACAAATGTGCAAAACCGGCCATCTCACAGAACCCAATGACTCGATCATATACTCGATGACAAATCTACATTCTGGTATTTGTGCTACCGTAAGACAGTTAAGTAATGCAAGAAATCTGACCCCTTGTTAATGATCCATAAGGAATTTCGCAGGAAAAAGATGTAATGCGTGCGCCTGCAAAAAAATATGTGTGCCTCCATGTGACAGTCCGATGACATTGTTTATGTAGTTGACGGTATTGTGATAACACTGTTTATGCAGTTGACGGTATTGTGATAACACTGTTTATGCAGTTGATGGTATTGTGATAACACTGTTTATGCAGATGAAGGTATTGTGATCACACTGTTTACGCAGTTGTTGATATTGTGATAACACTGTTTATGCAGTTGACGGTATTGTGATGACACTAATTATGCAGTTGACGGTATTGTGATAACACTGTTTATGTAGTTTTAGGTATTGTGATGACACTATTTATGCAGTTGACGGTATTGTGATGACACTTTTTATGCAGATGACGGTATTGTGATCACACTGTTTATGCAGTTGATGGTATTATTGTGATCACACTGTTTAAGCCAATGACGGTATTGTGATGACACTGTTTTTGCCATTGACGGTATTCTGATAGCACTGTTTATGCAGCTGGCGGTATTGTGATGATACTGTTTATTCAGTTAACTGTAGTGTGATGACACTGTTTATGCAGTTGACGTTATTGTGATCACACTGTTTATGCATTCGATGGTATTATTGTGATGACACTATTTATGCAGATGAAGGTATTGTGATGACACTATTTATGCAGATGAAGGTATTGTGATGACACTGCTTATGCAGTTGATGGTATTGTGATGACACTGTTTATGCAGTTGATGGTATTATTGTGATCACACTGTTTAAGCCAATGATGGTATTGTGATGACACTAATTATGCAGTTGACGGTATTGTGATGACACTGTTTATGCATTCGATGGTATTATTGTGATGACACTATTTATGCAGATGAAGGTATTGTGATGACACTGCTTATGCAGTTGATGGTATTGTGATGACACTGTTTATGCAGTTTATGGTATTGTGATGACACTGTTAATGAAGTTTATGGTATTGTGATGACACTATTTATGCAGATGAATGTATTGTGATGACACTATTTATGCAGTTGACGTTATATTGATGATACTGTTTATGCAGTTGACGGTATTGTGATGACACTGCTTATGCAGTTGATTGTATAGTGATGAAACTGTTTATGCAGTTGATGGTATTATTATGATGACACTATTTATGCAGATGAAGGTATTGTGATGACACTGTTTATGCAGTTGATGGTATTGTGATGACACTGTTTATGCAGTTTATGGTATTGTGATGACACTGTTTATGCAGTTTATGGTATTGTGATGACACTATTTATGCAGATTAAGGTATTGTGATGACACTGTTAATGCAGTTGATGGTATTGTGATGACACTGTTTATGCAGTTTATGGTATTGTGATGACACTATTTATGCAGATTAAGGTATTGTGATGACACTGTTTATGCAGATTAAGGTATTGTGATGACACTGTTTATGCAGATTAAGGTATTGTGATGACACTGTTTATGCAGTTTATGGTATTGTGATAACACTGTTTATGCAGTTTATGGTATTGTGATGACACTGTTTATGCAGATTAAGGTATTGTGATGACACTGTTTATGCAGTTGATGGTATTGTGATGACACTGTTTATGCAGTTGATGGTATTATTGTGATCACACTGTTTAAGCCAATGACGGTATTGTGATGACACTGTTTTTGCCATTGACGGTATTCTGATAGCACTGTTTATGCAGCTGGCGGTATTGTGATGATACTGTTTATTCAGTTAACTGTAGTGTGATGACACTGTTTATGCAGATGACGGTATTGTGATCACTTTGTTTATGCAGTTGACGTTATTGTGATCACACTGTTTATGCAAATGTCGGTATTGTGATGACACTAATTATGCAGTTGACGGTATTGTGATGACACTGTTTATGCATTCGATGGTATTATTGTGATGACACTATTTATGCAGATGAAGGTATTGTGATGACACTGCTTATGCAGTTGATGGTATTGTGATGACACTGTTTATGCAGTTTATGGTATTGTGATGACACTGTTAATGAAGTTTATGGTATTGTGATGACACTATTTATGCAGATGAATGTATTGTGATGACACTATTTATGCAGTTGACGTTATATTGATGATACTGTTTATGCAGTTGACGGTATTGTGATGACACTGCTTATGCAGTTGATTGTATAGTGATGAAACTGTTTATGCAGTTGATGGTATTATTATGATGACACTATTTATGCAGATGAAGGTTTTGTGATGACACTGTTTATGCAGTTAATGGTATTGTGATGACACTGTTTATGCAGTTTATGGTATTGTGATGACACTATTTATGCAGATTAAGGTATTGTGATGACACTGTTTATGCAGTTGATGGTATTGTGATGACACTGTTTATGCAGTTTATGGTATTGTGATGACACTATTTATGCAGATTAAGGTATTGTGATGACACTGTTTATGCAGATTAAGGTATTGTGATGACACTGTTTATGCAGTTTATGGTATTGTGATGACACTATTTATGCAGATTAAGGTATTGTGATGACACTGTTTATGCAGTTTATGGTATTGTGATGACACTGTTTATGCAGATTAAGGTATTGTGATGACACTGTTATTGCAGATTAAGGTATTGTGATGACACTGTTTATGCAGATTAAGGTATTGTGATGACACTGTTTATGCAGATTAAGGTATTGTGATGACACTGTTTATGCAGTTTATGGTATTGTGATGACACTGTTTATGCAGTTGATGGTATTGTGATGACACTGTTTATGCAGTTTATGGTATTGTGATGACACTGTTTATGCAGTTTATGGTATTGTGATGACACTGTTTATGCAGATTAAGGTATTGTGATGGCACTGTTTATGCAGTTTATGGTATTGTGATGACACTGTTTATGCAGTTTATGGTATTGTGATGACACTGTTTATGTAGATTAAGGTATTGTGGTGACACTGTTTATGCAGTTTATGGTATTGTGATGACACTATTTATGCAGATTAAGGTATTGTGATGACACTGTTTGTGCAGTTGATGGTATTGTGATGACACTGTTTATGCAGTTTATGGTATTGTGATGACACTGTTTATGCAGTTGATGGTATTGTGATGACACTGTTTATGCAGTTTATGGTATTGTGATGACACTATTTATGCAGATTAAGGTATTGTGATGACACTATTTATGCAGTTGACGTTATAGTGATGATACTGTTTATGCAGTTGACGGTTTTGTGATGACACTGCTTATGCAGATGAAAGTATTGTGATGACACTGTTTATGCAGTTGAAGGTATTGTGATGATACTGTTCATGTATATGACGGTTTTGTCGTGACACTGTTTATGCAGTTGATGGTATAATTGGGATGACACTATTTATGTAGATGAAGGTATTGTGATGACACTAATTATGTAGATGAAGGTATTGTGATGACACTATTTATACAGATGAAGGTATTGTGATGACACTGTTTATGCCTACCGCTAAGTTGTAGGTGTACTTAGGACTGTGTGGTACATTTTCTCCGTATGATGTAACTTTCAAATCGCCACTCTCTTTAATATTTTTGATGCTTCGGCTTTGTCGCTCCCTTACGATGCCACCTAATACAGCCTCACAACACGGCACGGTTCTGCTGGTAGCCCGTGGTTATAATAGATCGGAGAATACGCTAGAAAGGCACGACAAAAAACCTTAGTCGCCTTCCATTTTAATTCTTCACATTAACTTTGCAAAACTGTGTAGGTACACGTAAGCCTAAGTTTGTTTTTGTCTGGATGGCTGGCTCACTCTGGCTGGCGACCGCGGATCTTCTGTAGTCTCTTTTGACTAGTCATCATATCAAGCAAACACTTGGCACAAAACGTTTTTACTATGACAAAAACACGTTCAGCTACATTCCCTCAACTTCTTCTTCTTCATAATACTGTGGAGACCCCGTTATGACCGAGGAAAAAGTCCACAATTTAACTAAGCTTACACATAAAATAAAAAAAACATCACAAACAAGAATTATAAACCTATGACAGAGTTTCACTTTAGTTTTTAGTCCAGCCCTTCAGTTTCATATTTTTGTTTTCATTATATTTATTTTTAGGCCTACCTTTTATGGTGAAATATTTATTCTAATAAATGCATAAATTTGATATTAAATTAACGTAATACGTACGGTATGTATTCCTAATTTTAAAAATGTAAATACAACCTAGTCTTTATTTATATGAGTCTTTGCACTTGCATGCAGTTCACTAATTATTTTATTTCAGGTGTACATTTCGTCACTTTAATAAGGGTCACACAGTGTCACAGGTTTCACAGATTTCTAGCTGTTCAAGTGTTTTTTGTGGGCTTGAAAGAGCTTTCATGAGAAAGAAAATCAGTTCACAAGTCTTTAGTGTAAGCTGCAGTGGTGAAACTAGGTAACTAGGTGAATTATTGGCAACTGTGGTCCCTGAGACGGGGTCGAAATGTAAAATTTTAACAGAAATAAAAGATAAAAAAGCAGCAGGCAACAAAACTTAGTACAGTGGATAAAACATGCTTAAAAATAAAAACATCATAAGAAAAAAACATCTACAAAACAATAATAAGTCCAGTGGTGACTTATACTAGGCCTATAACAGTGAGACCTAGACACTTAGGAAAAGCGAAGAAAATCTAAAATCTTGAAAAAAAACATTGATCAACAAAAGATGATAATGTATGGAGGATGCGCACCAATAGAAAGGTCTATGAACTATATGAAGATCCTACAATAGCGGCTGAGATAAAGAATGGCAGATTACGCTGGACAGGCCACCAGGAATGAATGCCAAACTGCAGAGGAATAAACGTTACAGCACACACACAGAACCCCAGGGGGTAAACGACCTAAAGACAGACCCAGACTGAGATGGTTAGACGATGACGAGATGGATCTGCGACAGAAAGCAACGTATAGGCCTATAGGTCTGAGTGGAAGGAGGTGGTGAGGCAGGCCAGAGCCCTCCATGGGCTGTAGAGACAGAGATGATGATGATATACTGTATTATTGGTAAACAAGGAAGCGCTACCAAAAGACTGGAGTAAATTATTTAGCTATAGCTTAAAATAGAAAAGGATATAATTATAAGCAGTGCCCTCACAAGGGGGGGGACAGAGGGGGTCTTATGTCCGGGGGCGATACTTCTAAGGGGCGGCAAATATAGTCTAAATGTCTAAATATAGCACTAAACAAAGCAGTTAGGCTACAGTATGCAAGGGGGCGTCGCTGAAACTTTTGCCCTGGGGCTTGTAAAGGCTCTGTATATAGGCCTATCTTAAAGATCGATATATTGGGAATATACATATCAAATATATATATGATCAAGAGGGGCGTACATTCAAATTGTTACCAAAATTAAAATTACACTGCATGTATTGTATAAACAGTGAACACTAAAACACTGGACCGAAAATGAAGAGAAATAAAATTCAATAAAGTTCTGAAATCATATGATTGAAAACCTCATTCTAAAGTACCTAAATATTTATCAGACACTAGGTGGGAGGCACACTCAAAAGCTACAGAATCCATTAAAAAAAATTACCATGATATCACCCATGCACACAATTATTTACATTCAGATAATAAAACAAAGGGTGATACTAGTTGAGGGCCACCAATCTTTTTGATAAGAAGAAAGAATTTGAATTCGTGTTTATGCTCCATTTCTGAGACATTTTTCAAGAGTAAATAAAATTCTTCAAAGCCCTAATATTTTACTTAGTAGTTGTGCAGATTGATACAGGTCACTTTTTGATATTTTAGGCTTACTTGAAATTAGGGAAGATTTTGATACACTTGAGCAACAAGCAAAAAGCACGTTGCCAAATTTAAATACTGAATATAGAACTGCCACGTGATGATAAGAAGTAAATGGCAAGAGAATTACGAATATTCATCTGACCCTGACCCTTACGAACTCTCTTCAAGGGATAAATATAGGATTAAATCATTTATTCCTATATTAGATGCACTCGAATCAAATTTAGGAAGAAAAGCTGCTGTTTATGATGTAGTGAACATATTTTCCTTTCTTGCCGATCTTACATTATCAAAGTAAGAACTTCAAAGAGGTGTTGAGCTGTGCAGGAATACCAAGAAGATGTCAACCAACATCTTACTGAAGAACTATTTCATTTCCACACATATGTAAGACAAGACAAACGCATAAGTCTTCAAAAAAATCCACATTGTCGCATACAGACTTGTATCAAATAATATTCAAAGAAAATATTCAAGTGGCCTTCCCCACTGTGTAATCAATCTTACGGCTGTTTCTCAGTTTAATATAGTCACTAATTGAACTGGAGAAAGGTCATTTTCAAGACTGAAATATATATATGTAACAGGGTGGGGGGAAGAGGGGGGGTAATTAATTTTTATTCATCATAGCTACATCTAAGTCTTACTAAGAGGGTTGTGGGCACAGGACAGCAATCGTTAACTAAATACATCTAAATTAGGGCACGAGGGTACTTTGGGCTTCCGTGACACTTCCGTTGGGACAGAAAGATTATTACAATCTAAACAGACCAACAACACTGAACACTAAACATAAAACACTAAAATCATATTTAAATTACAAATTACTGTTTATTCATGGAAATCAACTCGTCCTAATTAAGGAAAAATAAAAATCATAAAAACAGATTAAACCCCAACAATAAACCTATACTATCTAAACTCTAAACATACTGTAAACCCCCACAAAAAACAAACTTTAACTCTCCACTAAAAACCAACATAGGCCGACATTACGACCTACAATATAATAGAATAGAAATAGAGAAATAAAAATAAACATTATAACATTGTCATCTATATACATAAGCATAATATATATATACTATATACAGTAAATAAAAACTACATAGCATAGCCCAAACTAAAACCAGTTCAAACATGAGCCTATTTAATAACACTATAATTCATTGTACATCTTATAACATAATAAGAATTATGACATAAGAATCAACCCAGCTCTAGTCAATGAAGACTAGAACAAGACAACACCGCTCTATACTCTGTACCACAGAGTTAGGCCACTCACTGGTTAATACAAACCAGTTAAAACCAAGCATGAAATAAAAAAATCTACCATAACTTATTCCCATGCCGGCCATTAAAGGCTACATTACATTAAAATAATAATATACATGAAATAAAAATAAATATACATTTAAAAAGAAGATGCCAACATGGCGGATAATGTTCCTTCCCAAACCTCCAACTTAATCCATTCCCATCAATGCACTTATCATAGACAAGTGGACAATATACATAAAATAAACAAATTAAACATAGTATAAAATAAAATAAACATTCTAAAAAGTAATTAAATCTCAACTCACGTCATATCCGAACAAGCCACACACAACTACGCCATATACTGACCACTGGTCACCCAACAAAATGGCCATTTCCAGCCGGATGTGGCTTAATTACTCTATTTATAGCCCCTGACTGAACGTCTCTGATGACCCATCCAACTCTCGTTCTAACTAATTTCAAAATGACTATTTCCTGTTGACTAAAGTGCTAATCCTTATTCTAAATCTCTAATTGCTAAATATCTACCAATTTACCCTATATACAACCATATATTAAATTAAACTACAATAAAAAATTCTGCCTATTACTTTAATAAAACTACACTAACGAAAACCCGATTTAAAATAGTCGGAAAATGAATTCTAACAAGTGACGCGTGGCCTAGCCACTAAACCTAGTTTTGGGACTTTTACAAAATATAAAACATTATGTACATACATTATTTTTATACCAAACAGTCACACAAGTAGATAGCTATATTACAAATAATAAAATACATTTAAATTAAAAGTCAATTATTTACATTCTCACAAATCATAACACGCTCAGAACACAGAAAACTCAAAACATTAAAAACCAACCATTCATACAGCACAAAGCAATTGATACGCACTTTTAATTTAAGTCACTGACCTACATATAAAAAAAAACAACAAAAAACAACAAAAAAATCAATTAAGAAGCACAATGACCCAGACAATATTGTCTGCATTGAGTATTTTGTGCACCGAAAATAAAACCATCAGAAAAAATAGATTTTGATGAACTTATAGAAGAATTCTGTGTGTAAAAGTTTAGAAAGAAAGTCTTCTTACCTACTATTTCGTTTTAAATGTAGCATATACCTGGATTACTCGCACATACTCAGCAACAGATGCAGGAAAAGACCAACATTGTGACGGAAAACTCCACTCGCCTTGGCCTCAACATCCACAAAGGGAAGACCAAGTTCCTTAAGGTCAACGCAGAAAACACATCGCCTATCACTCTCAATGGTGAAGCGCTAGAGGAAATTGAAGAATTCACCTATCTAGGCAGCATCGTCAATAAGAAGGGTGGATCCGATGCCGATGTAAGGGCAAGAGTTGGCAAGGCCAGGACAGCTTTCCTCCAACTTAAGAATATCTGGAGCTCAAGAGAAATATCCCTGAAAACAAAGTTCAAGATCTTCAACTCAAACGTGAAGTCTGTCTTACTCTATGGTGCAGAGACTTGGAGGACCACAGCTACTAACACCAAGAAGATCCAGACTTTCATAAACTCATGTCTCAGGAGGATTATGCATATACGCTGGCCAGACATGATCAGTAATGATGAGCTCTGGAGTCGCACAGGGCAACAGGCAGCCGATCTGGAGATCATGCAAAAAAGATGGAGATGGTTGGGGCACACACTCCGAAAACCAGCATCCAACATCACCAGACAGTCCCTATCGTGGAACCCCCAAGGAAAGAGGAAGAGAGGCCGACCCCGTAACAGTTGGCGCCGAGACCTGGATGCAGACGTCAAGAGAACAGGCCATTCATGGGGACAGTTGGAAAGACTCGCTCGGGACCGGGATGGCTGGAGAGCCCTTGTTGGTGGCCTATGCCCCGAGAGGGGTAGTAGGCGTAAGTAAGTATATACCTGGATTGAAACAGTTCTTAAATTTAAAAAAACAGACTATTAACATAAAATTTAAATATCGGGGTGACCGATCTGAGATCGGTCTTTATAGGGTGAAATTAATAATATTGTTAGAATATTTGATACATATATTTAACATCAAAGATCTTTAAAACAATAGAGAAATTGTAAACAATAAGATACATGCATATAATTTAGGCTACTATTTACAGGGAGTATATTTAATCAGGTATGGGCCTACAAATGTATTTTGTAGTCATCTCTTTTCTTTTTCATTGCAATATCTATTGTAATCTGCTTTAAGGGGTTTCAATAGAACAATTACTTAATGATATAATTTAATTAATGCCCATTGATAGCTGTTATTAGCTGAAAAAAACGGCCTCCAAAATGCAGGGCATTGAATTTAATTTCTCGCATATCAGGAATCACACACAGTCAGCTTGAGAATGTAGGTTTTTGGTAAGATTGGGTGAAAAAGCAATACGGTACTGGGTCATTTCAAAGCGTGTAAGGTGCTGTCGGCTCGCATAAGACGTTTTTATAGGCATATCAACAGAGAAGCCTAATCTCCCTTTAGAAAAAAACAGCGGGTAAGTAAAAGGCTCTACGCCGCTGTCTAAATTCTTCAAAGTAAAATTTTTTTGGACACGCTTATGAACCACCAATTCGTTATCTGGATTGCTTTGATCTGAATTTAATGTAACGACAGTACATACTTCGCCGGATAAAGGTGCATTATTATTTTTTCATACGGATCCTTCTGGCGATGTGAAAATAAGCCGCACATACGGTGGTGCATGTCCTTCTTCAGTAGCATGACGGTTGACCTTTTCTTCCACTTCTCTCATCATCATAAAAGTTTGTGGAAGAGAGTTGCTTGATCTAATGATTTGTTCCAATGAATTAATTAGAGATTGACTGATTTCATGATTGAGTGGATGTTTCAGTTGCTCGGTGACGGCGTCATCTGAATCTAAGAAGTACACCTGTCCATATTGTGGACTTTTAAATTCATCCTTAACATTTTGTGTTGGATTTACTGCCATATTCATCGTCTGGTAGACTTGGCCTGCTGCTAGGAAGCTGTAGATTCCGTGACTATTGATTGTCCGATCGTTATCTACGTTAAACGAAGCCAATGCGAAACATGAATTTAAGTTCCTTATCTAGTGTTTTTTTCCTCCGCTTTCTTTTTTCTTCCAATTGTCTTTCTCGTTCTTTTGCAGTTTCTTCCTCTAATTGTTTTGTCCTACGCTTTCTTTGATAATCCAATCTCGTTTCTGTCTCATCTATAGTTTCATTTTCTAGTTGCTGTAATCTACACATTTGTTTATTATTTAATTGTTGTTAATGCACCTTAGATAGGCTGCTTAGTTTGGTTTTACATTTGTATCCACTGAATCATTTTTATCCTCCGAAGTCATGCAAGAAATAATTTTTGAAATATTGCTGCTTCTCCACTATCATCAGCAGTGGCCTCACATAGGGGGGGGGGTGAAGCAGAGGGGGCATATGCTCGGGGCTACACTTCTAAAGGGAGGGGGGGTTGGCGGCAGATATTACCTAAATATAGTATTAAATGAAGCAGTTACAGTATGCAAGTGTGCGTCGCTGAAACTTTTGCCCTGGGGCGCTACATAGGCTTGTGTCCATGCCTTTCTCTTTTTCAAGTTTATAAAATAATTATGCCTTTTTCGCCTTCCAAGCATTTTCCTGAAGTTGTAAATGTTATAACTTTAAAGACTGTATAAATTACTTACCATCAAAACTATGCAATTAACGATATAAGTTTTAATGTATTCCACAACTTTAATAGTACCCTGATTGTTTGAAGTATCGGTAAGGGTTAGGCCCTAAATCAATTTGGACTCTTTCAATCATAATATAAACTATCAAACTAATCTTACCCCATCTTATCTTATCTTATACATTATAGACGCTCAATCTATAAAGAAGATTATTGCGTCCTAGGCTCATCCGTGGTCCGAGTCTAGTCTGGCATTTTTTTAATCTATTTATTTACACTACAATCAACCAGTGCAAAAATAAATTAGTTTTAAACATAAATTAACTACACATTTAAAGGATACAAAAAAAGATATTGATAATAGCTTTAAATCTTATTTATCTCAGAAACATAAACTATCTAGTGTATCCGTGAATACAAATAATAATATATGTGTAGAAGAATGCATCGCCACAAATCGTAAACATGTGGTGTATAGAGCATGTAGGTAGTTAAAAGATGTTTACTAAAGCTCACTTTCAGTTTAAAAGGAGCATATTAAAAACTAATTGGAGTGCAAAATACAAAGTTAAAACATAACTTAACTTCTTTTTTTTATTGATGATACAATGTCATGCTGATTTTATTTCATTGCGCGGCGAAAATGGTAACGATTGCGCGGCGAAAATGGTAACGATTTAAATGCTTTAAAACGGGAATTACCGAAACGCGGATACTAAATAAAAGTCGTCTTGGCTATGACGTCATAAGAGTTGTATTGAACGCGATCGCGCTAGATGGGGAATCCAATGACATGCTTTTTTTTTTCTTTTAGCCCAATTTAAAATCTATTTTTAGAAATGGTCAGTGGTTTTTCCAAAAATTGAGGGTCAAGCAGTGGTTCAAATGAAATGAGATTGATCTAAAACGCATTTTCTCACCAGAATACATCAATAGGACAGTTTTCGAGAAAATCGTAGGGCCCGTTTTCGAGAACGCTGACACAAACACACAAACAAACAAACCCACAAACCCACAAACAAATATACCCCCAATTTTTTCTCGTTTAATATTATTAGATATGATATGATATGATATACAATTTGATATTTTCTTTTTTGTGATCTGGATTTTGTTTGAATTAAGTTCCATTTTTGGTTTAGTTTAAGACTTAAAATTCATAATAATTCATACTTAAACTTTAAATGTGAACTATTATGAAATAAATTCTTGATTTGAATTTGGTTTAATCTTCAATGTATTGAATATATTTAATTTAATATGATAGAAAATATTATAATAAACTGTCCATGCAGTCCCACATGTCCTTCCTCACCAAAATCTGCTTCTTCCATCTGCGTCGCATTGCCGCCATCCGTCGTTATCTCACCAAAAAAGCTTGTGTTAAGCTCATCATCTCTCTCCTCTTTTCCAGCTTGGACTATTGCAATTCGCTCTTGGCTGGTCTCTCGGCCTCCTCCCTTCAAGGACTCCAACGTATCCAAAACTGCGCAGTTCGACTAGTTCTCAAGAAGAAGAAGTCAAATAATATCAATCCTCTGATCCGATCGCTGCACTGGCTACCCATCAAAAACTGTCTCATATTAAAGCTGGCTTCTCTCTGCTATAAGTGCCTGAATAACTGTGCCCCGGATTACCTTCGCTCTTGTCTGGAGCTCTACACCCAGTTTCGCCCACTTCGTTCAGCTTCTGGCGCGATTACTCTGCGGATTCCTCGTGTGAGGCTAGTGTCCGCTGGTGAACGTTCATTTTCCTACGCAGGACCGTCCGCTTGGAATCACCGCCCACTGCTGCTTCGCCTGATCCCTAGCTATGACACCTTTAGGAGCCGGCTGAAAACTTACTTATTTTGTCAACAGAATTAGCGTATTATTACATATTTCGTTGTCTGTATTCTGTAGCTGTCGTCAGCGCATAGAACTGTCACCAACGGGATATGCGCTATAGAAGCACCGTTATTCTTTAATTTTTTATTGCGTATTTTATTTTGTAGTCAAAGATTTTCATTATTGAATTTTGTTTCTTTGTAAATGTTCTGTGTTATGTTTAATTAGTTATTGTTACAAGTACTATAGCCTAATATATGGTGCTGATAATAAATGTCCAAATTAGTTCTCGACTTTTTTAAATTTATTATCCGTGCCACATTTTATATGAAGGTTAGTACCAATTACAACCAGTGGCGTAGCTAGGGGAGGGGGAGGGGGTCCTAATTCGAAAGTCCCCCCGGGCCCCTACTTGAGGGGGGCCCCCAAAAAATTGTGTCCGAATTGCTTTTTTCTCATGTCATAGGCCTAATGTCGAATGTCAAAAATGCAGGGGTCCCTAAAGAGACCAAGCCCCCCCCCCCCCCCCGGGCCCCCAAATCCATAGCAACGGCCTTGATAACAACATGTTTTATTTAACTTTAACATATTGATATAAATAATATATCACAGTTATGATGTATTTCTTTATCTCTCATGTAATTTACAAACTTAAAAATCGGAGGTGAAAGGGTCTCATAAGTGGAATAGCCTATGGCCTCTTTTCATCTAAATTCGGCCCTGTATATGTTGTTATCAGCAAAAGGAACATGATTTAGAGTAAAACTGAAAATAGTAAATTTAAAAAAAACAGTTGATAGTCTTCTACGAGATGAATTTAACTAGCATGCGTTAGACTTTAGACTTAATAAAAACGGCATAATGTCTGGACCAATAAATAGCTAGACTTAAATTCGAATCAAAATTGAACAATGGAAACTAGGTAATAGCCTAGACTTAGACTATAGGTTAAACATTTTTTAAAAATTTGAGCAAATTCAGAAAAGCGAATATTTACAACCGACAATTATAGTAGAGTATGCCTATAGGTAACCTCGTGAGGAGTTGCTGAACTCCCATCGGGCGCCTCCCCAGGTGGCAGATAGGGGAACGCCCATCAGATATGGCGGGTACCGGGGAAATAAAATACCCGGGGCGGACCAAAATCAGCAACTGCTGCCTTGCAGTTAGTGGAGAGATCCACAAAGGCTAGGGAACCTCACCAGAACAAAGAGGCAGCTATCCCAAGAGCTGTAAGGGGCACCCCCCCCCCCCAGAAGGTTGTGCGCAGGGCTAACAACTCAGCCACACAAAAACACACTGTTACGAAAGCTAAATCACTTCTAAACAAACGGACAAATCTCAATGGTTTACGACCTAAGCCTGAACACGGACATGATTTATGGATTGCGACATGGAATATACTTAACCTCTATAGAGCCGGAGCACTTGCCCGCCTCGTGGAAGAACTTGCAAAATATAACATCATGATAGCTGCCCTACAAGAAGCTAGGTGGGAAAACTCTGATACTCTAAAAACAAAAGAGTACACAATTTTTTTACAGTGGTAAGGAGTAAAACGCCTTGGGGACTGGATTCGCAGTCAGTAGGAAGATAATAGATAAGGTTATAGCAGGTGTCGGGAACCCATGGCTCGCGAGCCAGATGTGGCTCTTTTGATGGCTGCATCTGGCTCGCAGAAAAATGTTCGATTATTAAATAAATGTTTTTTTAAGACTTTTTGATCTACATATTAATTGCATATCAATATTTCATTCTACAGATGAGCTAAAGTCTACTGCAGCTCAGCATCAGAAGAATTCAGAGACATAATTATTGTACTTTTAGTGTTGAAATTACACAAAATGCACACATTTACTTGAATTTTTAGTTTTAAACATAATGTATGGCTCTTACAGAATTACTTTTCAAAATATGTGGTATCCATGGCTCTCTAAGACAAAAAGGTTCCCGACCCCTGAAATAGGGTGTGGAAATGGAATAATTATTATTTTTTTTTTTTGGCCAAAACCAAAAGACTTATGGAAATTGATGGATGTCCTTTTGCAACCGAAAGCCAAAAGTTGTGATTATAGCCCATTTCTGCATTAAATTTTTATTCTTTTTTTTTTGTTATTTATTCTTTCTGCAGTTGTAAAGGTAGGGCTGATTTTAATACTTCACCATTAGAAACAAAGGTCTAATAACCAATCAGGAATTTTCATGTTTATAATGTTATCTTTAAATCGTCTGTTGAAGTAATCATTAATTGTTTCAATGTATTGAAGTAAGCATGTCTTCGTCGGTTGTTCTTTATATTTCTGCGTCCAAAGTTGTGCTCATACAATAGAAGTTTTGACATAAATGCAAAAAAAAAAAACGCTCTTTGTCTTCTTTTAATTAAGGTCAATTCCTAAAATCATTTTGTTTAAAGTGTTTGGTTTCCAAAAACTTTAGCATCGAAACAAATATGCGTTCCTAAGTGGTAGTAACAAACATTTTTGTAATCCTAATTATTCTTTAAAAAATCTGCCTAACTCTCTAAACAATTTATCATTGAATCGTTGCTTCTGATTTGTTATCTGCAGTAATTACGTTTTGTAGTGAGTGATGCAGGCGATAACTGAGATTTTTTGCAAATTAATTTTTTCGATGAATCAAACACAGCTAATACATGTCGCAGAGATTTCTTTAATTACGACATTAAGATATAATAGAATCCATACCATCGTCGATGGAAGAATTTCTTTTTTCCGTAAAAAGTATTCTAGTTAAAGTAATATAAATTGCCTTTAGTGTCCTTAATTATTTTTCTTTAGCAAAACTAGCAAAATTTTCCCTTTTATAAAAAAAACCATAACGTTTAATTATTGTCAGGTAGCGTGGACTCCAATCAACTTTCAAGTTGTAAAAATGTGGAAAAGTTTTAGGTACTCATATAATATAGGCATACTCCCACTTCATCACGTGCCATTTCTTTAATTCGTCTCTGCATAGTGCTTTTGCTCAACTTAGATTTCTTTAATAAGTCGATATCAAAACTGGTTTTTATAAATCAAAGGCTATATAAATCTAATTTATTCAAATTAAAACAAAACAATCTGGATGAAAATGTGATAATGAACAAAAGCACCGAACGTCGTTTTCTAACGAGCTGAGCCAGATATTTAATTTATACTCACCCTAGCCTCTACTTCCTCTTCTAAAAATCTAATCACCACCCCCATCTGCATTTCTCAGATACAGTCTAAATATAGCAATAGATCAAGGTTAAGTAAAGAATGGGCTTTATATGACTTTTACGTCACAATTACACAGTAGACATAAGTCGATAAAGCCTTTGTCAAAGGTCAAAATTACCCTTCTTACAAGTCAAGTGAAGCAGATCTTAATTTTGGTTGTTAAAAAATCAGTGGTGTTGAATCTATTTCAAGTAGTCTACTTTCGTACCGCCCACTGGCCCTTCGGCGATCCCTACTGTTGCCGGGAACATCAGCGCCCCCCTCCCAGAGCTTCTCACCGCCCCCTGGGGCGCTTAGTTAATTATTTTGATTAACGACATTTTTAAATAAGAATATTCTAGATCAGCCAATCTTTTATAAAACTTATGTGAGCCTATTAAAAAGTAAAACATTTGTATAAAACAGTTTGAGTGTAATTAAATAATAAGAAAACTTTTACTAATCTATATTTATTCATTATTCCTTTTGTTTACATTTTGTGTTTCAAATTTTATTTCCTCTTAAAATCTCCTAAAATTTCTGGTATGAACTTAGGCTGAATGTGCCGCCCCCCCTAGAAGTGCCGCCCCCCTAGAAGTGCCGCCCCCGGGCATATGCCCCCCTCTGCCCTCCCCCATGTGAGGGCACTGCGGGAGAGAGCTACACATAGAAATACACAAGCTAATAGAAAAAATATGGCAAGAAGAAAAATGCCTACAGACTGGGTAACTGCATTAGTAACACCAATACACAAGAAAGGGTCTAAACTTAATTGCGCTAACTATAGAGGAATCTCCCTTTTAAATGTTACTTACAAGGCTATGTCTAAATTAATAGCAAGTAGACTACAACAATATACAGAAAATATACTAGGTGATTACCAATGCGGATTCCGACCTAACAGATCCACAAACGACCAGATCTTTACCATTAGATGTCTACTTGAAAAATGTTATGAATATAGTATACCATTACATCAGCTCTACATAGACTACAAAATGGCTTATGATAGTATTAATAGAAAATATCTATATGAAACACTGGAATTCTTTGGGATACCTAATAAGCTAACTAGACTAATATACATGACACTATGTAAATCTAGGAGTAAAGTCAAGGCGCAGGGAGAATACTCGCGTGAATTCCCAATTCAACAAGGACTACGACAAGGAGACTCACTATCGTGCATGCTATTTAACCTAGTATTAGAGAGAGTCATTAGAAACATTAATGTAGACACTAGAGGGACGATAACAGAATATTTCAATAGAGAAGCCCCCAACATACACCCCAGTAGATTCCTATATAGCCAACCTCTACAGTACCTAGCGTATGCTGATGATATAGCCTTACTTGGAAAGAGTAAAAATGCCATTCAACAAGCTCTAACAGATCTGGAAGATGCCTCCAAGTTGGCAGGACTTGAGATCAATGACCACAAAACAAAGTACATGGTACTGATGAGGGATGATACAAAGGAAGAAGATAAGGAAGACTTCAAAACCAAGAATCGCACATTTGAAAGAGTAGATACTTTCAAATATTTAGGGTCAAGCCTTAATGGAAGGAATGAGATACTACCTGAAATAAAAGAAAGAATAGCTGCAGGAAATCGTGCCTATTTCAGCCTCCAAAATGTATTCCGAAACAAAAATATCTCAATAAGAACAAAGAAGGTGATGTACAAAACAATAATAAGACCAGTGGTGATGTATAGCAGTGAAACATGGACAATGACAAAATCCATTGAGACCTTGCTTAATACCTAGGAAAGAAAAGTGCTGCAGAGGATATATGGAGCTGTACAAGACACAGATGACTGGAGGTCAAGAACAAACGAAGAACTGTACACCCTGTACGAGGATCCAACGGTGGTAGCCGAGATAAAGAAGGGCAGACTGAGGTGGGCAGGCCACGTGGAAAGAATGACAGATGGCGGAGCAGCCAGAACAGCACATCACCAGAGGCCAAGAGGAAGGAGGCTTAGGGACAGACCAAGACAAAGATGGCTCGAGGCTGTAGAGTCAGATCTACAAAGTCTTGGTGTGCGGGCTTGGCGAAGGAAGGCCCGAGATAGGCCCGAATGGAAGGAGGTGGTGGAGCAGGCCAAAGCCCAACATGGGCTTTAGCGCCATAGGGATGGATGGATAGGCCTATGGGTAACACCAATGTAGGCCTACTGGTCCAGCGGTTAGTTCACCGCACTGTCAACCAAAAACCAACTGACACGTCGCGGGTTCTATCAACTTCTATCCCTGCCACCGACTGATCCCTGTCGCCCTGCAGGAGTTTTGGGCCTAGTGGACGTAATAATCTTCTATCTAGAAGGAACGTCTGTAAACTTATAAGATAAGATACTAGTTAAATCACTAAGCCTAGAAACTAGAAATACTAGAGGTCTGAAGAGCAAAGAGTAGGGTTAATAGCATAATAACATAATAAATAAGGAGTAGCCTAGATTCAATCTAATAATAGGCTACAACATTTAAGACATTAAATTCTAAGTTAGAAATACAACACAATAATGCATGATCTGTTATAATGCTCCGATAAACATAAAGACAAAAACACGTTTCTTATCCCTTATGCCATAGCCATAACCTATATAAAGTGGCATCCGGGCATGGAATAGGTTACGCTAACAATGCAGGAAAACTATGACAGTATAACTTATCATTTAGAACAGTAATCAAAATGCAAGAACATGGATAGGCCTAAGCGTGGGACGCAACAATCTTATTTACAGAAAAAGCGTCTGTAATATAATAGATATATAAGATAATTAAATTTAATGTCATCTGTGGCGCCCCAACTCCAACGGTCCAACAGACACGGGATATGTAGGCTATGCCTAGGTCCCTAGATGGAGCCTATATGTAGAATTTAATTTAATCTAATTTAGAAATGCGACCCAATAACAACCTGTTGCAAAGTTCAATTAAACATAAAGACAAAAACACTTTCCTTGTCCCTTATGCTAGAACAAATGCATATAAGTACTCTTGCTTCCCGAGTGGCATTCGGGTATGGAATAGGTTGCCTGAACAAACCAGGAAAACCAGTGACTTAACATCATTTAAAACATTAATAAAAATGCAAGACTAGACTCGGACCACGGATGAGCGTATGACGCAATAATGTTCTTTATAGATTATAGAAGGAGCGTCTGTAATAGATAAGATAAGATAAGATACGTTAACGAAAAATTTTTTCATTTTCTAAAATGACTAGTTAAGTTTTTGTTTCGAGAATACGTTCTCATAAGTCTGGATTTTTAAGTGATACAAAAATACATAAACAACTGCTAGAGACTATTGGATAGATGTATATACACATTTAGAACTAGGCCTATCCGAAAATCAGTGACGATGTTATTTTCAATCAAAAGTTGGTGAATCATGATGTTGACATCTTTTAGTAAAGTAATTTTAACCTTTAAATAATATTTTCGATAGGGTCTTATATGAAAACGCTATGAAGCCTACATATTAATTTTTCTCCTTTCGTTTTTAGCCCATCCGCCTATCCCTATCATCACTGATCACTGACATCAGTCAGTCCTGTAAACTGTAAGTGTAAACTGAGTTTACTGAGAGTGACAGTGACAGTGAGTCACAGTGACTTCAGTGACTGTTTGTGACTGTCTGTGACTGAATACGGTGACTAGTCACAGTGTGACTGTAGACTGAAGAACTGAAGAGTCACTGTAATGACACAGTAATGACTGTAGTCACTGTAGGCCTAACTGTTAACTGAACTAACTGGCCTCTCTTAACAGTGTAACTTGGGAGGCGTTATACGGAAAATTTTCCAAAAAACGCCGGGCGTTATAGGCCCTACAGAGATTTCTTCCCGAAAAAAAATCTCCGTTTAATGCACACGCTCGGTAATTGTTTTCCGAAATTTTCATTAGGCCTATTCATTAATAAGCATCTCAGGCTACTTAGGATCATATGACATATTCCTAGCTAAGATGAGATATTTATTGATTATAATATAAATAATTGTAAACATAAAAAGCCCTAACCGGGCCTAACCTAACAGCCTAACAATACTACAATAGCCTATTAATTATTAAGGCAGGTTTCACAATAAGGTTTTTAAAAGTTCCCTTTTTAAACAAAATATATATTTTAAGCTTTGTCACTGTATTATATATCATTTTAAAGCCTAGAAACTGAGGAATCTGAATATGAAGGTTAGAAAGTCAGCCGACTTTCCAATGTTTTATAATTAATAATTTTAAGATCGGAAAATTCCGTCTGGCACAGTTTAGCCGGCGCAAAAAAATACACGATACTAAACAGCTGCAAAATATTATAACGACGTACAATATTGTGTTTTTTTTATATTTTTAAGAAAAATAAACTTATAATACTTGAAATATCATCATTTGTGTTGTGTTTTGTTATTAATTTCACAAATAAACTAATAATTTGGCATCCTTAGGTCATTAGGCCTAGGATATGTGGTACCGGAAAAATAAACAACATGGCGGCCATTTTTTACTTAAAACGTGGTTTTAGCGAAAATCATGGAGAGATATTATTTTTATGTTTAAACAATTACTGTTCGCGTAAATTTAGTTTTAAAACATTTAATAATATTGAAAATCGTATACAAGAACTTAGAAATAAAAAAAGAAATGCGTAAATAGCGTTTTACTGTAAATTATCGATAACAGCCGAGCGTGCGGTCCTCGGCGGTGTAACGAAACCCTAATGGCAACATAACAGACACGGGTAAAATAATTATATTAAATCGAAAAACGCATTTTTAAAGTTAAAAAACGCGTCAAATAGAACAAAACGGCTATCCGATTGGATTTATATTTTAAAATTCACTCAAGCGCATTTTAAAATTAATGAAAAATCGATTCAACTTTTTCGGTACCACGTAAGGTTCTCTTGACAGAGCAAGTTTTTGTGATGTACACCCGATGGTTTTTAGCAAATAAAATAAAATTTGAGGCTGAATATTTAAAAATAATGCGTTTTTATGAATTTATATATATTTGGATTAAATTTGGAGAGTTTTAGAAATCTACAATGACTTATCTATTTTTAGTTCGAGTTTTAGGCCTAGCCTAGGGAATAAAGAAAAAATTCTAGACGCTGTGTAAAAAAACTAAGAGATTTGAAAAATTGTTTAAAAAAAAAATAAACATATGTAACGACTTTCATTGCAAGTATAGCATATTATAACATATGCATGAATGAAAAACATCCAGAAATCGCGTTAATTTTGCTTTTTAATACTTTTACTTAAAGCTTTTCAAGTAGGTACAAAAAAAGGGGAAATGGGATCTGCATGCTTTGTTACGTTACACTGCATAAAAAATATAATAAACAACACTAAAATAAAATAAAAACTCACAATATTGATTTTGCTGATACTTTTATTACATATAAACACAAACAAGTAAAGAAAGCAACATTTTGTACATACATTTTTTTTTCTTCAAATATTCAAAAAAAGTTGACCATTTGGTGGCCATTTTGTGAAACCTGCCTTAATACTTAAAAAAAAAACTTTTTGGTTGAATTAATTACAAACAATAACAAATGGTTATTTACAAAAAAGTTCACGTATTGAACTAAAAATATCTTGTTCTACTGTATAATTGAATATAAAAAAAATTTGGAGATGGCTGGGGTAGAACCTGCAACTCCCCGGTTGCCAGCTCACAGTACTAACCCCTAGGCCATGACAACCTTGTGTCAATTTTTATACGCGTTATTAGAGAACGCCGAGCGTTATCGGAAGACCCAAATTTTCAAATAACGCCAAGCGTTATCGGAAGACCCAAATTTTCAAATAACGCCAAGCGTTATCTAAAGAGCCAAATTTTTGAAAAATTGTGAGAGTTGGGTTATAGGCCTACTAATCATCTCTAATGACTTATATTAAATTATATTAAAAACTTATTAAATATAGTTTTATAAGAACTTAAAAACTCATTATTTCAAGATTTGCCTTGAGTTAACATTTAACATGTTTAGACCCCTACTGTCTTACTTATAGGTTGGGCCAGAGTTAATGCTACATTTATTTGATTTTTTAATATTTATATTTTGTAGTTTTTTATATCATCAGTTAGTTTTTTCTCCTAGCCTAGAGTAATGTCTGTGTTCTTAGTTGTATGTTAAATGCGCTCTGTGCTTACATTAAAATAAATGTTTGTTGGCAGCGCTATATGCCTACAAATATTATCATTATTAGGAGGCCCTAGTAGTATAGGCCTACTAATCTATAGTCTATTATTTAGGATCATATTCCTAGCTAGAAAGAGGTATTGATAAAAATAAACCCCTAACCAGGCTTAACCCTAATTGACTTAAAGTATTGACCCTAACTAACAATTTAGCCTACTAATACTAACATCGAGGCTAAATAACCTTTTTGTTTGAATTAATTATCTTATCTTATACATTACAGACGCTCCTTCTATAGAGAATATTATTGCGTCCTACGCTCATCCTTGGTCCAAGTCTAGTCTTGCATTTTTATTTTAATGTTTTAAATGATGTTAAGTTACTGGTTTTCCTGGTTTGTTCAGGCAACCCATTCCATGCCCGAATGCCACTGGGGAAGAAAGAGTACTTATATGCATTTGTTCTCGCATAGGGGATAAGGAAAGTGCTTTTGTCTTTATTTTATTGATCCAAATAAATGGAAATTTACTTGATTACATAAATTCTGTCTTTCAGCACACTTAAAACAATATTGAAGAACCATTTGTACTCAAGCACAATAGAAATAGACATTTGCGCACACTGTAATGATTATAGGCCTATTATCACTATCATACCATTTATCATTCAAGAAAAAGTATCATTTAGGCTTAGGAGTCAGCTATTTAATTGACAATGACAAATGGTTACTTACAAAATATTCATGTATTTACCGTATTTACATATCCCGTTGTACTAAAATTGAATAATTATAATTTTAAAAAAAAAAGGTGGAGATGGCCAGGCTGCTATACGAGAGACTTCAGCAGGTCCAGCAGAGTCATGTAACTGCGAATCATTCGTGTAGAGATGATATGAAATATTGAAAGGCCTGATAATAGTAGTACACTTGTGCTTAAAGGAATATTTAAATATTTTAATTTCTTTTAGTTAACATCTAAATACTAAAATATATACAAAAATTAAATTGATAAATTATAAATTGAATAGTCTTGACATTGAAAAAAAAAATTTTAATAATGTGTGGTGTTGGAGAAAAATTAGAGCAATTTGGACACTTTTAAAGTTTGGTCACTTGAGTGAGGCATGACAAAATTACTGATAATAAATGTAATATTTAAGCAGGAGTTACAGACCTATGACTTATTATAATCTTGGTTACTGTCTAGCTTAAAAGAGCGATTAGATTATCTCCTTCTTCTTCTTGTTGTTAAAGAAAAAATATTATTTTTTTTTACATTTACTTTGGCTTTAAGTCATTTATTAGAGTTTTGATGATTGCCCTTCAAACTTTTTGACAGGAGGCATTTTGAAACTATATCACAACAAGTGCTTTTTTTGTGACGGTACGCACTGGTACGGCGTACTGGCACCTTTTTTCAATGTGGGGAAAAAATTATTACTTTTCTTGTATTTTAACTTTATTATTAATTTATTATATTATTAATTTGTTAAAGTTGAATTATTATAAAATTGCGCGCAATAAGAATTAAAATATAAAATGCGAAACTACTTTAAAAGTTAGGCAATCCATTACTAAGTACCAGCACCTCTTTTTTTACAAAAAAAGCTCTGATCACAACCCTATTTGCCACTAATAATTTTGTTAGCACTAATGTATATGACAGTTGATTATTTCAAAATTAGATTTTTTTTCATCTTGTTTTATTTATACAATTTTCTCTTCCAAATCAGGTTGTTGTGAAGTGACATTATAATGATGATTGAGGTATTTACAAAAAAACGAATTCTGGTCTTGTCTGCATTTGTTGCCATGTAAGTAAAACATTTTTTATGTTTCTTATCCCTTAAGACAGAATATATTTTTTTAAATAAATTGATTGTGTCCTATCAGGGCTGTAGACTAATAATATGTTAGAGAATAAACATTGCTTGTGTCCTATCAGGGCTGTAGACTAATAATATGTTAGAGAATAAACATTGCTTCTTGTGTCCTATCAGGGCTGTAGACTAATAATATTTTAGAGAATAAAGATTGCTTGTGTCCTATCAGGGCTGTAGACTAATAATATTTTAGAGAATAAAGATTGCTTGTGTCCTATCAGGGCTGTAGACTAATAATGTTAGAGAATAAACATTGCTTGTGTCCTATCAGGGCTGTAGACTAATAATATTTTAGAGAATAAAGATTGCTTGTGTCCTATCAGGGCTGTAGACTAATAATATTTTAGAGAATAAAGATTGCTTGTGTCCTATCAGGGCTGTAGACTAATAATATTTTAGAGAATAAAGATTGCTTGTGTCCTATCAGGGCTGTAGACTAATAATATTTTAGAGAATAAAGATTGCTTGTGTCCTGTCAGGGCTGTAGACTAATAATATTTTAGAGAATAAAGATTGCTTGTGTCCTATCAGGGCTGTAGACTAATAATATTTTAGAGAATAAAGATTGCTTGTGTCCTATCAGGGCTGTAGACTAATAATATTTTAGAGAATAAAGATTGCTTGTGTCCTATCAGGGCTGTAGACAAATAATGTTAGAGAATAAACATTGCTTGTGTCCTATCAGGGCTGATGACTAATAATATTTTAGAGAATAAAGATTGCTTGTGTCCTATCAGGGCTGATGACTAATAATATTTTAGAGAATAAAGATTGCTTGTGTCCTATCAGGGCTGATGACTAATAATATTTTAGAGAATAAAGATTGCTTGTGTCCTATCAGGGCTGATGACTAATAATATTTTAGAGAATAAAGATTGCTTGTGTCCTATCAGGGCTGATGACTAATAATATTTTAGAGAATAAAGATTGCTTGTGTCCTATCAGGGCTGATGACTAATAATATTTTAGAGAATAAAGATTGCTTGTGTCCTATCAGGGCTGATGACTAATAATATTTTAGAGAATAAAGATTGCTTGTGTCCTATCAGGGCTGATGACTAATAATATTTTAGAGAATAAAGATTGCTTGTGTCCTATCAGGGCTGATGACTAATAATATTTTAGAGAATAAAGATTGCTTGTGTCCTATCAGGGCTGATGACTAATAATATTTTAGAGAATAAAGATTGCTTGTGTCCTATCAGGGCTGATGACTAATAATATTTTAGAGAATAAAGATTGCTTGTGTCCTATCAGGGCTGATGCAGACCTGCCTACTCTCCCGCATTGTGCGGGAGTTCTACGCATTTGAACCCTGTTTTCCGCTTTTACGCATGCCTTTAAAATTCTTCCGCTTTTTTGTTCCCCGCCTATGGATTTTTTTTCCGAAAATTGTTAAATTTTTTTCCGATCGATATTTTTCCGACATTTGCGAAAAATGCGAATCTTTTTCTGTCGGAAGTCGGAACTAAAATTTATTTGCATGGACATGCGCAGTATACACACTTCCCTTTATTTTACTAACGAATCGGCCAAAAAATGGCGGCACTTTCACTTTATGGTCTGTGCCGGCCAAAAAAATCGGCAGATAAATACTACGATAAAATAGCGATTTACAATCCAATGTCTTATAATAAATATAGTTACTACCTTTTACTAATAAATAATCTTCCGTTTTTCGCTCTTCTGTTCTTTTTTTTAAAAATGTATTTGTACAACGATGGTTGTCGAACTTGTTGCTAGCAATGCAATGCCTAGGCCTAGGCTAATGCTATTACTATTGTATTGAAATGGAATAAGCTAGGTCATCTGGCTTACGTTCAGAGGTGCCATTTTTCCGGATTATCCCGGAAATCCGGATTCGCGAGGCTAAATATTTTTCGGCTCCGGATTCGCGAGATTCAATTTACTTTGGTTCCGAATTAGTGGGTCAACCAATAAATACAAAATCTACGGGTCCAAAATCGCGGTACGAAACCCGGTTTGGTGAGAATCGGATCCGCTATAGTATAGGCTAAATAGACTTAATAGACCTGGTAGGCGTACGGTAAACCATACCTAGATATGCCTACAGTATTAGCCTATAAGATTATTTTAGTGAAATGTCACGCTATGTGGTTGGATTTTTTTAAAAATTCACTAACAAATTGGTAATTCCCGACTCGGCGACTGTTTCACACCTCCGTGTAGGCTATACTATTAGTATATTAGGCTAGGCCTAACTATAAGCTTGTAATATGAAAGGTTATTGTCATTTCAATGGAAAGATTAAAACTGCTTTTTTTTCTTCCAGTTAAAATGCGCTTTTTATCAGCCCGCTAAAATGAAGGCGACGAAATTAATCTATTGGAGCAATGTCACAGTTAGGCGGCAGTTAGGCCTACTGTTTAAATACGTTGCAGTCATATTTATTAGGCCTAATGAATGGAGTAAAACAGTCGGTGTAGTGTTTAGAGCTAGGCCTAGTCATAGCAGTCACTTATGCTGGTGCATATTTTTTTCTAACAATATCGGACATAACAAGAAAATCATTAAAAAATGTTGTTTTAAATTAATTTCAAAACAGTTTTAAATTGTTAGTTTCGCGTAAAAAAAATTGTATTAAGCCTTAGGTTTTTTCTTTCTTTCCCTCTTTTCAGTTATTAGTATTAGGTATTTGTAGTTACAGACTAGATTCAATTGTTTACTAGTTAACATGCTATCCTAAATAAACTAAAGTTTCATTTGCCTTAGAGTTAAAGTCACTAGGATTAGGATACAATATTTTAATTACATTTATTGGTAACTGACCTAGAAAATACAGAACAAAGTAAATGGGGACTAAAGAAACACAAAATTATATTTTTAAAGTAGGCTAGCCTTACTTAAAAAAAACAAAAGGGTTATGATAAGATCAATAGGAATGATGTTATTAAATAGTTCAAATAACACATCTTTGTATGTTTAACTATGATTTTAGATTTGTCCAGTTTTTTTAAAGATTTTTCAAGACATTTATCAATAACCAAAGTAAGCTTAGGCCTAACAATAACGCAATAATCTTCTTTATAGAAGGAGCGTCTGTAATGTATAAGATAAGATAAGATAACACAATCACATATAAATAATTTTAAAGACATAATTTTCCTATCATAATATGCAGAAAACATATTGTAAAAAAACAATGATTATTGGTGTAGCCTATATTATATTAAATTATATATATATACCGGTATATAAAATCGGGTAAAAATAATAGGCCCTATAAATTTTAGGAGTTGCGATAAATTTCAGGGTTTGTAAAATTTTGGAAAGTAGGTTTCAGGGTTCAAGAAATTTTAAGAAAAGGATTTCAGGGTTCACTGCTTCAAGTGAGTGGCACCCCTGACTTACGTTATAAATCAGTTAGGAACCTTTTTAAAGCATGCTAATGCTATGTGACTCAGAATATAATTTTGCATCTACATATGAAAGACTGTTAGCTTAAAGTTTAGATTTTGAGTCGGAAAGCTGATCCGAAGCTTCAGCCATTGACTACGTCATACTCAAACATCAAACACTGTTATTTTGCCATTAAGTTAGGCTATATCTGGAGAATTTTTTTTTTCAAAAGCCCTAAATAACTGAAACCTCTATGTGAATATAATAATAAATAGTAAGTTTTCTATAAGATAAATAAAATGGCTATTATTAAATTCCATTATATTTTTTTTTTAATGAAAATTAATATGTGCCTTTGAAAAGTGGAGTTTGGGGTTAGGGCCTAATCAAAAATTAAAACGACTTTTTCTGTCATGTGCCCCTCCTTCTATAAACTTAGAGAGGAGACAATTTCTGAGTTTTACAAGTCTGTAAGACTTTATTTTTGTAAAGTCTGTGAATACTTGGTGCAAAACCTGCCCTTGGATGACCAAGTCCTTGTCAATTCAGTTGTAGTCAACCTTCATGAAAGAAAGAACATAACGTCTTCCCATCTAAATTACTTCTTAGATAGGTTTCCAATGCTGATGGGGGATGCTGACAGGGATGTTATCCTTGAGCAGTTCGCCAAGCTGCAGAGTACTGACTTGGATCTGCCAGTAAATGAACGGGTTGATCACAGCTGGTCAAAGTTGTCCTCCGAGTATCCCCAACTCTCTAGTCATGAAGGGGATACTCACAATTCCCCACTCTAGCGCTCCTTGTGAGCGTATTTTTTCAATGGTCAGGAAGACCACTGCACTGACCATTGCATTTGGAATGATGTTATTTCATGTAGATTAAATATTATCATATATTATGCTGCAAACCTGTGTTTCTTTATAACTATAAAATAGTTTGTGTATAATTATATTATTATGAATTTTTGTTATGTTGCTCGAAATCTCCCTCATCCGTTGGAAAATCTCCCACATAACTAGCCTCTGTCTTCCTCATGGGTCCAGTGGGGGGTAGGCAGGTCTGCTGATGACTAATAATATTTTAGAGAATAAAGATTGCTTGTGTCCTATCAGGGCTGATGACTAATAATATTTTAGAGAATAAAGATTGCTTGTGTCCTATCAGGGCTGTAGACTAATAATATTTTAGAGAATAAAGATTGCTTGTGTCCTATCAGGGCTGTAGACTAATAATATTTTAGAGAATAAAGATTGCTTGTGTCCTATCAGGGCTGATGACTAATAATATTTTAGAGAATAAAGATTGCTTGTGTCCTATCAGGGCTGATGACTAATAATATTTTAGAGAATAAAGATTGCTTGTGTCCTATCAGGGCTGATGACTAATAATATTTTAGAGAATAAAGATTGCTTGTGTCCTATCAGGGCTGTAGACTAATAATATTTTAGAGAATAAAGATTGCTTGTGTCCTATCAGGGTAGATGACTAATAATATTTTAGAGAACAAAGATTGCTTGTGTCCTATCAGAGCTGATGACTAATAATATTTTAGAGAATAAAGATTGCTTGTGTCCTATCAGGGCTGTAGACTAATAATATTTTAGAGAATAAAGATTGCTTGTGTCCTATCAGGGCTGTAGACTAATAATATTTTAGAGAATAAAGATTGCTTGTGTCCTATCAGGGCTGATGACTAATAATATTTTAGAGAATAAAGATTGCTTGTGTCCTATCAGGGCTGATGACTAATAATATTTTAGAGAATAAAGATTGCTTGTGTCCTATCAGGGCTGATGACTAATAATATTTTAGAAAATAAAGATTGCTTGTGTCCTATCAGGGCTGATGACTAATAATATTTTAGAGAATAAAGATTGCTTGTGTCCTATCAGGGCTGATGACTAATAATATTTTAGAGAATAAAGATTGCTTGTGTCCTATCAGGGCTGATGACTAATAATATTTTAGAGAATAAAGATTGTTTGTGTCCTATCAGGGCTGATGACTAATAATATTTTAGAGAATAAAGATTGCTTGTGTCCTATCAGGGCTGTAGACTAATACTATTTTAGAGAATAAAGACTGCTTGTGTCCTATCAGGGCTGATGACTAATAATATTTTAGAGAATAAAGATTGCTTGTGTCCTATCAGGGCTGATGACTAATAATATTTTAGAGAATAAAGATTGCTTGTGTCCTAACAGGGCTGATGACTAATAATATTTTAGAGAATAAAGATTGCTTGTGTCCTATCAGGGCTGATGACTAATAATATGTTAGAGAATAAAGATTGCTTGTGTCTTATCAGGGCTGATGACTAATAATATGTTAGAGAATAAAGATTGCTTGTGTCCTATCAGGGCTGTAGACTAATAATATTTTAGAGAATAAAGATTGCTTGTGTCCTATCAGGGCTGATGACTAATAATATGTTAGAGAATAAAGATTGCTTGTGTCCTATCAGGGCTGATGACTAATAATATGTTAGAGAATAAAGATTGCTTGTGTCCTATCAGGGCTGATGACTACTAATATGTTAGAGAATAAAGATTGCTTGTGTCCTATCAGGGCTGATGACTAATAATATGTTAGAGAATAAAGATTGCTTGTGTCCTATCAGGGCTGATGACTAATAATATGTTAGAGAATAAACATTGCTTGTGTCCTATCAGGGCTGATGACTAATAATATTTTAGAGAATAAACATTGCTTGTGTCCTATCAGGGCTGATGACTAATAATATTTTAGAGAATAAAGATTGCTTGTGTCCTATCAGGGCTGTAGACTAATAATATGTTAGAGAATAAAGATTTCTTGTGTCCTATCAGGGCTGATGACTAATAATATTTTAGAGAATAAAGATTGCTTGTGTCCTATCAGGGCTGATGACTAATAATATGTTAGAGAATAAACATTGCTTGTGTCCTATCAGGGCTGATGACTAATAATATTTAAGAGAATAAACATTTCTTGTGTTCTATCAGGGCTGATGACTAATAATATTTTAGAGAATAAAGATTGCTTGTGTCCTATCAGGGCTGTAGACTAATAATATGTTAGAGAATAAAGATTGCTTGTGTCCTATCAGGGCTGATGACTAATAATATTTTAGAGAATAAAGATTGCTTGTGTCCTATCAGGGCTGATGACTAATAATATGTTAGAGAATAAAGATTGCTTGTGTCCTATCAGGGCTGATGACTAATAATATTTTAGAGAATAAAGATTGCTTGTGTCCTATCAGGGCTGATGACTAATAATGTTTTAGAGAATAAAGATTGCTTGTGTCCTATCAGGGCTGATGACTAATAATATGTTAGAGAATAAAGATTGCTTGTGTCCTATCAGGGCTGATGACTAATAATATTTTAGAGAATAAAGATTGCTTGTGTCCTATCAGGGCTGATGACTAATAATATTTTAGAGAATAAACATTGCTTGTGTCCTATCAGGGCTGATGACTAATAATATTTTAGAGAATAAAGATTGCTTGTGTCCTATCAGGGCTGATGACTAATAATATTTTAGAGAATAAAGATTGCTTGTGTCCTATCAGGGCTGTAGACTAATAATATTTTAGAGAATAAAGATTGCTTGTGTCCTATCAGGGCTGATGACTAATAATATTTTAGAGAATAAACATTGCTTGTGTCCTATCAGGGCTGATGACTAATAATATTTTAGAGAATAAAGATTGCTTGTGTCCTATCAGGGCTGATGACTAATAATATGTTAGAGAATAAAGATTGCTTGTGTCCTATCAGGGCTGATGACTAATAATATGTTAGAGAATAAAGATTGCTTGTGTCCTATCAGGGCTGATGACTAATAATATTTTAGAGAATAAACATTGCTTGTGTCCTATCAGGGCTGATGACTAATAATATTTTAGAGAATAAAGATTGCTTGTGTCCTATCAGGGCTGATGACTAATAATATGTTAGAGAATAAAGATTGCTTGTGTCCTATCAGGGCTGATGACTAATAATATGTTAGAGAATAAAGATTGCTTGTGTCCTATCAGGGCTGATGACTAATAATATTTTAGAGAATAAAGATTGCTTGTGTCCTATCAGGGCTGATGACTAATAATATGTTAGAGAATAAAGATTGCTTGTGTCCTATCAGGGCTGATGACTAATAATATGTTAGAGAATAAAGATTGCTTGTGTCCTATCAGGGCTGATGACTAATAATATGTTAGAGAATAAAGATTGCTTGTGTCCTATCAGTGCTGTAGACTAATAATATTTTAGAGAATAAAGATTGCTTGTGTCCTATCAGGGCTGATGACTAATAATATGTTAGAGAATAAAGATTGCTTGTGTCCTATCAGGGCTGATGACTAATAATATGTTAGAGAATAAAGATTGCTTGTGTCCTATCAGGGCTGATGACTAATAATATGTTAGAGAATAAAGATTGCTTGTGTCCTATCAGGGCTGATGACTAATAATATTTTAGAGAATAAAGATTGCTTGTGTCCTATCAGGGCTGATGACTAATAATATGTTAGAGAATAAAGATTGCTTGTGTCCTATCAGGGCTGATGACTAATAATATGTTAGAGAATAAACATTGCTTGTTTCCTATCAGGGCTGATGACTAATAATATTTTAGAGAATAAACATTGCTTGTGTCCTATCAGGGCTGATGACTAATAATATTTTAGAGAATAAAGATTGCTTGTGTCCTATCAGGGCTGATGACTAATAATATGTTAGAGAATAAAGATTTCTTGTGTCCTATCAGGGCTGATGACTAATAATATTTTAGAGAATAAAGATTGCTTGTGTCCTATCAGGGCTGATGACTAATAATATGTTAGAGAATAAAGATTGCTTGTGTCCTATCAGGGCTGATGACTAATAATATTTTAGAGAATAAACATTTCTTGTGTCCTATCAGGGCTGATGACTAATAATATTTTAGAGAATAAAGATTGCTTGTGTCCTATCAGGGCTGATGACTAATAATATATTAGAGAATAAAGATTGCTTGTGTCCTATCAGGGCTGATGACTAATAATATGTTAGAGAATAAACATTGCTTGTGTCCTATCAGGGCTGATGTCTAATAATATTTTAGTGAATAAACATTGCTAGTGTCCTATCAGGGCTGATGACTAATAATATTTTAGAGAATAAAGATTGCTTGTGTCCTATCAGGGCTGATGACTAATAATATGTTAGAGAATAAAGATTGCTTGTGTCCTATCAGGGCTGATGACTAATAATATGTTAGAGAATAAACATTGCTTGTGTCCTATCAGGGCTGATGACTAATAATATTTTAGAGAATAAAGATTGCTTGTGTCCTATCAGGGCTGATGACTAATAATATTTTAGAGAATAAAGATTGCTTGTGTCCTATCAGGGCTGTAGACTAATAATATTTTAGAGAATAAAGATTGCTTGTGTCCTATCAGGGCTGATGACTAATAATATTTTAGAGAATAAACATTGCTTGTGTCCTATCAGGGCTGATGACTAATAATATTTTAGAGAATAAAGATTGCTTGTGTCCTATCAGGGCTGATGACTAATAATATTTTAGAGAATAAAGATTGCTTGTGTCCTATCAGGGCTGATGACTAATAATATTTTAGAGAATAAAGATTGCTTGTGTCCTATCAGGGCTGATGACTAATAATATTTTAGAGAATAAAGATTGCTTGTGTCCTATCAGGGCTGATGACTAATAATATTTTAGAGAATAAAGATTGCTTGTGTCCTATCAGGGCTGATGACTAATAATATTTTAGAGAATAAAGATTGCTTGTGTCCTATCAGGGCTGATGACTAATAATATTTTAGAGAATAAAGATTGCTTGTGTCCTATCAGGGCTGATGACTAATAATATTTTAGAGAATAAAGATTGCTTGTGTCCTATCAGGGCTTATGACTAATAATATTTTAGAGAATAAAGATTGCTTGTGTCCTATCAGGGCTGATGACTAATAATATTTTAGAGAATAAAGATTGCTTGTGTCCTATCAGGGCTGATGACTAATAATATTTTAGAGAATAAAGATTGCTTGTGTCCTATCAGGGCTGATGACTAATAATATTTTAGAGAATAAAGATTGCTTGTGTCCTATCAGGGCTGATGACTAATAATATTTTAGAGAATAAAGATTGCTTGTGTCCTATCAGGGCTGATGACTAATAATATTTTAGAGAATAAAGATTGCTTGTGTCCTATCAGGGCTGATGACTAATAATATTTTAGAGAATAAAGATTGCTTGTGTCCTATCAGGGCTGATGACTAATAATATTTTAGAGAATAAAGATTGCTTGTGTCCTATCAGGGCTGATGACTAATAATATGTTAGAGAATAAAGATAAGTAATAGAAGGAAATAAAAATACAAGAGATTCAATGAATAAGACTTGATTTTTGTGTTGTATGAAAAAATGGAACATCAGTATCTGATCTATTGATGTAAATCAGTTTGAATAAATTAATTATTTAACATAATTAGTTTTCTTGCATATCCATTAAGTTCACTTATTTTCAACTACAGTAAATTAATACACAGTTAAAGTTAAAATAATATATGTATAAATTCAAATTACTTTACAGATGTACTATTACTACCCTCGTACTTAGAAGTCACTGGGAGTACACAAGACAGTTGGCAGCACAAGAAGAACATATTAAAAGCAAAGGTATATTTACAACCTGCTTTTGATTCAAATAGCATAGAGGCCAACTTTTATTTGTATATATGTTGTTTTTATCTGTTGGTTTTCCTCTCCGTGTGATCCGGGTCAATAAATCAAGAAATATGATTTTTCACCTTTTCAATGAAATACTTTTTTATGATCTTTTTTTCTGTCACATTCTTATTTTATAAAACTAGCCCTAGGCTTGTTGTTTTATATATAAATATTAATAATAAAAAGTGTTTTCTGCCTTGTCATCTTTTTGGATGACATCTTTTAAAGTATTTAAATCATGACATCTTTATGAAGTATTTTATTTCATGACATCTTATAAAGTATTTTATATCATGACATCTTTATGAAGTATTTGATATCATTTCAGTTCAAAAAGCTGCATCCTGTACAGTATTCACAACAGTATCTCGTTGTCAACGATGTCCGAAAGAGGAATTGGTACGAATTTTCTACAATTATTTTGTTCTTCTTCTCCTACCAAAGGGTTCACAAAGTTTGGAGAAAATGTTTGTCCAAAAAATATTCTAAAATGGTAAAAGCTGCTGATAAAAAGAAATAGTCTTATGTAAGTACAGTAAACCAATGGAAGCTAACATAATAAATCCAGAAGAATTGGAAGGTCCAGGCAAAGATCTAACATTATTGAACAGAGCTTCAATGTTACAGGACTATGCGAGAATACTCTCAGCATAGTGTTACTGCACAAACTGTGATCCCAGTTCATTTGTAGTCAATTCACCCAAAACTGTGAACTTTTCTCTTGTGTAACGGGGTCTCCACAATACAATAAAGAAGAAGAAGCAACAACAGAAGCAGTAGCCATTTTTTGTCTGAACTATAAGAATTAAGAAGGCATTTGAAAGGGTGTGGCATGCTGCTCGATGGTCCACTATGAGGGGCTGCAGCAGTAACAACAGTTTATTAAATGATACACAGCCTGTATGATTATGACATCAGTGCCGTCTACTCTTAACAACAAACATTGGGGAACAGTTCAAAACCATGTCTTCACTCTCTTCAACTTTGAATGTTCAGGGAGAGTTAGCATTGATATCAGAATAGTCCTCTGTAATCTCCTGTAGCCAAAGATGGACTTGCTGGGAATGAAGAAGACCTAGCCAACTTGGTAAAGTGTCATGATAAGGTTCCTTATAAGGGGGCATGCAAATCAGTGTAGAAAGGACAAAATTGATGACTTCTTCACCTACCAGCGAGTCTTTGACTTAAACAGCAGAACTAGAATATAGATGAGAAGATTTAGAAATGTTGTGATGGCATGAGAAAGGCAGTGAATGGGAGTAAGATGGTTTGCATGTCATCTGTATATATAATGGACATATAGCACATTGAATAAAAACTTTAATTCTTACTACTTATTTAGTACTTATATGCACTACTGGTACACATTAAGACATATCACACATACTAATATATTTTAATTTGTGAATGTTTTTCAAAGTTTGAGATTTCAAAAATAATCTTAAAGTAAGAGCTCTGTACATTTACAGATACAGGTTTATATGGCTTAAGTGTGAAAGTTTGGGAAAACTGACCAGAGTAGGGAAAATTTTTGAACTTTGCTAAAATGGGCAAAGCAACATGAATATTTTTAATTACCCTTTAAGCCGTCCTAACACCTGTGTTGTTGTTTTTTGTTGTTGAAATTATTCAAGATCTGTTTCTATTAGTTCCATGAAAACTGACAAGTATCCACAAATAAAGTGGTCAATTTAGTCTACCTTTTTTATGCACAACCAGTTAACATTAAGACATTGCAAACGTACCAGCCATTGTAAATAAGTCTGTATTTATTTAAGTTTAAGAAGTTTGAAATGATTTCAGAGAAAGAACCTTGTGTAGTGACAAACATAAAAGTGCTTAAAGTTTATATAAGTGTAAATAATCATCTGAGATGAATCTGTGCTTAGCTAGTGTTTAGAAACCAGTGCTGCATACTTTACTGTACGTTTATCTAATGGGACCAAAAGAAAATTTCAATGTAAAATAAAATTTCTTGTAAGATCTTATTAAAGATAAATGATTTAATTCCTCTTTTCCTACAGCGATCTGAAGTTTCCTACTGCATGCAAACAGGCTTTAAAGAATTGATACGCTGTGATAATGGAAAAGAAGAATACATTTGGTAAATTAGATTTTTACAAGTTTTCCTTTTGCTAATATTTGCATACAATTTTATTGCAAAGTAAAAAAAAAATTGTCATCAGGCATGATTACTTAAAATTGTATTTTTTGAAAATCTGACCAATCCAAACAGGTGTGATATTTCCCCTGCTGTTGAAGAATCTGACTTCTGGAAGTTTCAGCTGTGCACGTTGCTGCTGGGACTCTCCTCCTATGCTGTAGTTTATCTGCGCCAGAGAAAGCTTGATAAAAGACTGATGGAGAAAATTCATAAGCAAATTGCTGCGGGGATTTGAGAGGCTAGCTGTATGCCTTGAATCATGGTCATGTTGGTTTGATTATTTATAATTATGATGGTTTTTTGTTTGTTTGTAGGTTGCAAGTGGGTTTTTGTTGTGATAATGTTAACGTTCTGCTGTTACAGCAGAGAAATTAAATTTTACAACATTCCCTCATACTTGTATCATTTTGTTTTTTCATTAAGAATGCCACAGTCCCAATAGTAAAGTTTATATATTATATATATACATATTTTTTAAAAGTATAATGTACTTTTCACATCCTTTTATAATTAAGTGGTCTCCCTTAGATTAATAAACTTAACAATTTGTGAACGCTGTTGGAGTTGAAATTAAATATAAAATTGTTTATATAATTGTAGGTTAACAAAATCTTAAACCTTGTTTTGATGTATTTGTTTCTAAAAGAATTATAGTACCTTTGTAAGTTTATTATCAACACTTATGTTTTTTTGTGTGCATATTTCTTTTAAACATTATAGGTTCACATTGTTATATTTTGTCCATGTACTGTAAATAGGTTCATTTTGTCATGTTTTGAGTATTTTTTTTTCACCTTGTTGCATTCAGTGTTGCTACGATTAAATTAATACATATTGACTTTTACATACCGTAAAATCTCGCGTATAAGCCACACTTTTTTTAACCAGATTTTTTTGGTCCAAGAAAGGATAGATCCTATACATCTACATGTTTTTTTTCTAGGTTTAGATATCAAATTGATGTGTAGGCTACCGTAAGCGTTATTGTAAGACTAGACTTGTAAATAATAAAAACAGTCTTTAAATGTTATTGAATGTTGCAATAAATCTCTTTTTATCAATGTGTTTTATTTTAATAATTAAATTCACAATTTCAGAAACTTTACATTAACATATTTTAGATCAACTTTTCTCAAACGTTTCTTATTCATTACCCGAAAATATCAACTCAAGCATATTCACTTTTTTTTGTGCATTTTATAAGCTATTTGTAATCAAAGTATCAATTGTATGAATATTGTGTGTTTCTATGGTATTTAGCTGTAGTTTAGTCTACAGATGCGGTCATTTCATTTGTAGCATCTGTAACATTGAGACTAACAGAATTTCCTGATCTTTGAATTCCTTATTAAAACATATTGTAAAGTCAGCCCGACCTTATAACATTCTAATTTGGATACTGGGCTTTCAGACTTTAAAATGAAGTATTATAATATCTATTATAAAGCTGTTATGTTTATACAATACAATAAAAAATTCACAAACAGCAACAGAAAACAATGATCAAGAAATTGTACAGGTAGACTATAATATATAGAGTGCAACTTACACACATGAACTTCAATTTTACTTGCTTTTCACCTTCCAAAGTATACCTGCGGCTTATACACAGGTGTAGCTTATACTTGAGATTTTACGGTACATGTTTACTAATAGACCTTCATTTAACATTATGCATCTGGTGTGACAATAATTAACTGCTTTTCATTTTTTTTTTAATATTGATGAATCATTTTTTTTAGCCATTTGGTTTTGCAAAAATTATGTTGTAATTGTAATTGTGTACATTTTTAAAGTGAATTTCTGAAAGTTATAAAATAGAAAAATTTGTTAATAATTTGTTTATGTCTCTTTCTTCTACATGTATATTTACCAATGTCTTCTAGTTTCTTTCAATTGATAGAGATGTTCTTTTTGTCTTGAGCTTAAAATGCTGATGTGAAATATTTATGTAGTTTGTTTGCTTTAGTTGCATTGATTTTTAATTTTAAAAAATAGTTTCCCTTTTTAGTGGATCTATTCCTATTGTTACAATTTTTCTTGATTTTAATAGAACCATACATTTTTATTGTTGTTATTAAAAACTAGAATATTAAATTTAGAGAAATTTATTTTTGCTAACTCTTTCTTCAAATAAAACAAAATACTGAGAATATGTTAAAGCACTTTAAAAAATGTTTTTACTTTTATCATTCAATAAATATTTTTAATTAAAAAGGAAATGGATAAAAAAAATGAATACTATCTAATTTAAAATCTTACAAAAATTGAAAAACAATGTATTATATTAATTATTCATGATTTATTTATCTAAGGGAAAAATTCAAGGCATTTTGTACAAAAATTATGTGGATTAATAAAAAATGAAAGCAGATTGTAAGATCATAAAGACCTTTTTATGATATGATATAAAGATAACTTGTCCCCCTTCTCTTCTTCTTAAGTTCTTAAAATATTTATCAGGTTGATTAACTAATTGTTTCATCTTCCTCATCAATGAATTTCTCCTGTTTAGAAGATGTGTATGTAACATACAAGATATGAAATGTGAATTCCCTTTTATATTTGAGATGCTAACTTCTAGTAAATTGTGTTAACTTTGTAAAACTTTTATTTATGTATGTTTTGGGCCAATAATCAGAAAGCTAATCGATCGACTTTATGTCATCCTGTCTAGCTGAGACCAAGGCCATGGACATGTTGCAGATGGAAACAATCCTTCAAATTTTCATTCTTTTTCCACCACCACAACCCCCAAAAATTATATGTTCCTCTAGCTTCATATCATTTATAGATCTATTATTTTTCCTTTTTTTGTTTCTTTCTTTGTGGGTGGCAAAGGGCAAAATATTTGGAGGGAAAATACATATAAAAGATTTTTTTTTTTTTTACTGTTGTTTGTTTTAGGCTATACAGATATATGAATATTTGTTCTAGAAATTATTTTCTTACTTTTTTTTTATATAATATCCTTGACATGAGTTTCATAAATAATGAAGAATTATCAAATAAGCTGAATATTGTGGTTTTATCATGTTATATTTATATGTTTTCTATTTGTTTGGATGCACTAACATACTAGATAAACAGTTCAGAGTTATTTTATAAACCACGTTTTTAGTATCATTGTAGATAAGATTATGTACTACTCTCTTAATCATCATCAGCCTGATCCAGCGGCCATCTGAACTTTTGCCCTTTGGCTTCTACTCCTCTCTAAAAAAATTATGTTTCGCAATCAAATTTTGTTGTTGCTTCCTGGCATGGTCAGATCAAAACTTAGATTGTTATTACCTCTGGTGTTAAGCACAGCGTATCCTGTATCGGTCATGTGTTGCGGCACAATAGCCTGACAAAAACAATCTTCCAGGGCACGGTGGAGGGTGGGCGTAGGAGAGGCCGTCAGCGGAGATGCTGGTTCGACAATGTCAAGGATTGGACAGGGCTGCAGTTGACTCAACTATTGACAACCGCGCAAGATAGGCAAAAGTGGAGAAAGTAGACTGCCGAAGTGTCCATTCGCTCCCCCCAACGACCTCGAAATTTATATATGTCTAGTTAGTGTCTAATCACTTAAGTCTTAAGTAGTTCAATAGTAAGTTAGGAAAAACAACAGTTACAGTTACAGTCATGAAATATACTTTCCACCTGCTTGGTGAGTGACGCAGAAGTGGGTGATTAAGTAACGTTTTACAGTCTTACTGACATCCACGCATCTTGCTGATGTCCATGTGCCTTGATGACGTCCATGTGTCTTGCTGACGTAGGTCTACACGTGTCTTGATGACGTCAATGTGTCTTGTCCACTTCCATGTGTCTTGCTGACGTCCGTGTGTCTTGTCCACTTCCATGTGTCTTGCTGACTTCCATGTGTCTTGCTGACTTCCATGTGTCTTGCTAACGCTCATGTGTCTTGCTGACGTCCGTGTTTCTTGGCTGTCTTGCTGACGTCTATGTGTTTTGCTGACTTCCATGTCATTTGTTTCTTGCTAACGCCCGTGTGCCCTGTCCACTTCCACGTGTTTTGATGACGTCAATGTGTCTTGTCCACTTCCATGTGTCTTGCTGACGTCTAAGTGTTTTTGCTGACTTCCATGTGTCTTGCTAACGCCCCTGGGTGTCTTGCTGACCTCCCGGTGTCTTGGCTGTCTTACTGACTTCCATGTGTTTTACTGTCTTCCGTTTGTCTTGCTGAGGTCCACTTGTGTTGCTGACTTCCTCGTGTCTTGCTGATATCCATTTGTCTCACAAGCTCGAGCCATCTCAAGAATATGGAGAATCGGCAATTAATAGTTGGGCGACAAAGTACCATTAACAACAATTATTACTGTAGGTAGCTAGAATTGATAAAACGGTTTTGAGACCATAGGTGTCTTTTGTCACTGGGCTGTCATCAAGATAACCCGGATTCTAACCCTGCCGCCAACCAATCACTGTCGCCCTGCAGGAGATTTGAGCTATTGACTTAATAGTCTTTTATCTAGAGAAGGGACGTCTTTGCGTATAAGACAGGTGGGTACACAAGGCCGACTTACATAGGCTTACACTGTACACATTGTGAGCATATACACATGCATACAATAATAAATGTTCTAGACAACGACAAAACCATGACAACCACTTTCGTTGAGAACCCTAATAACAGACAGCCTCTACGTATAGTGGGGCACGGTAGCCGAGCCTCAGCGCGTTCGACTTGTGATCCGAAGGTCCTGGGTTTGAATCCTCGTGGAGGCTAGTTTTTTTTTATAGGACTTGAGGGTGTCCTTGAGCTCTGAATACTCTGATGGGTAACTGACTAGCTGGGCATTGTGCTGGCCACACATCCCCTAGTATGCCTAGAACGCTGCTTCACCAGCCTTATGATCAGTTTGATCCGAAGAGTAGGCCTACTTTACGTTACTACCGATACAGGCCTACAAAACAATTAACGGCTAATAAAGCATATCGATTCCCTTTGAAAGTGTTAATATATAAAGTACGGTAGTAGAATGTGGGTGAAGGTATAAGAAAATGGCTACCGTTCTTTAAGTAACGACATTTTTCAGTTGTTGTTTTTTTGGTTCACGTTTTGCACTTCATTCTGTTACTTTTAACAAGCCTATAATTTATATTGTGTATGCCTGTATGTTGTTAAACAACTGGGGTTGAATTGTATACTTTCTTGAGTTTAAGACCTTTTCTTTCTTTCCGTTTATTTTGTTTGGTTTGTTGTTGTTTGTCTGGTATTTTTAAAAGTGGGAGGGAAGTGAAATTGTAAGACGCTAGATATAATCTTTCTCTGTTATTATTGGAATTTCCCGCTGGCTTAAAATAATGCGACGGGGAAATATATAAGTCTAATTATAGAGAAGCACTCATCGGGGCATACTACTTAAGAGTTGATAGCAATAGATATCCTCGCCAAATAGACTGTAACTCGATTGAAGTTGAAGCTTTTACATGCAACTGTAAGTATTTTATTAATTTGAAAACAAAAAGTAATTATTGTTTTCAAACATTTAAACTCCAATTTCTTTTTTTGGTGTGGTTGATCTAAGGGTAAATCTGATCGAGACGTCCTCCAATACTATACTATAGTTATAGTCTATAGCTAGGCCTTAGTCTTAAGTCTTAGTTTCAATATTTGAAACACTATGTTAATTTTTAGTATTAGTTAATACCATATTTGTTATTTTGTCTCAATATAATCGCCTACCTACTAAATCTAGGCCTTTATCTATAGCCACTATAGGCCTATGCATATTTGTATGTAGGATCGATATAGATTAGGCCTATAGTCTATAGGCTATAACATAGCCTATAATATGATCATTTATGATATAATGTCTAATACTTTTGTTGGCGATGAGCTTTACTTTTAAGCCTAATGAATTTATTAAAATTGCGAAGCATATTCTATATTTAGGCAGGCTTCATTTAGCGGCAGATCATTCGTTGACTAGAGTCTAAAAATCTACTTAATATTATAGGCCTACTAGAAAACATTTTAGGCCTATAGTTCTATTCTACGTAGGCCTATATTTAAAAAAGAAAACGTTAAAAAAAACAACAACTAATAAATACTAAAACAGCCTAGGCCTACCACACAGTCTATATAGTCTACAGAAATAAAAATTAGATTCTACATAAGCCCTAAGCTTAGTCAAAGTAGCGGTGAAAAGAATGACATTTTTTGTGCTATAGCACCCTTATTAAAATAAGACTACTTTTTATACAAATTAAAAAACCAACCATCATTTATCGGCCCTATACCATGACCTGTAAAACAGCCGTTGAGAAAATCCGACCGTTAAAGTTATTGAGAAAAAGAAAAAGCAAATCTCCAATAATTGATTGTTACAGTTGATATGTAAACTTAGGCCTAGAAGTAAAATTATAGCTTTTTGTTATGTCTTGTATTAAATCCTTATTAGACCTACATTAGATTCGTAACACTGTGTTTCTGGCCGGCGAGCGTCCAGATCTTCGGAAAGCTAATTGACCCACGACCTATGGGCCTAAGGGCTAAACACATAAATGTGACAAATTCTATCAAATTTTCAACCATATACTTCCACCCTAACTCAACCAAATCATTTTTTTGTCTTCACTCTTTAAGGTATGCGTCAGTAAATGCCGACTGAACGCACCTGAGTAACCGTGCATTCTTTATATTTTGGTGGATGGCAAAGAACGAAATCTTCGAAATGCTAATCTATTAGCTTTCAGCTATATGATATTAAAAGTATTGATTTACTTTACTTACTTACTGTCTTTACATTTTCAGTATTTTTTGCTATGGATGTAATTGAAGGTTATGAAGCTCCATTAAACGAAAATCCTAAACTATGGAGCTCAATTCAAGCTGTAGCTTTTAGTTACGACTGGGATGCACATAAAATAAGGCAGCAAGTAGCTCGTGCTTGGAGAGAGGGTCGAGTCGTCGACAGTATTAGTGCAATAATGGAAGAGTGTGAGAACAGTTCTACGAGTCTAGTAGGCGATTCTGACAATTCCACTAGCGACTATAGGCCCAGTGCCAACACTGGAGCCCAGGATGGAGAAACTTCATTGAGTACTACTGGAACCTTGGATGGCGCGTCGCTCAACAGTGCACCTTTACTGGGGATGACTGCCAGCGTGCCAGCCGTTGATGTCATTGACAAAGTGCCAATTGATTGTGTCAGTGACAACGTTCCAGTAGCTGAGGCCAGGTGCAATGCGCCAGTCATCGGCGTCAGTGACAACGTCCCAATCGTGGTCAGTGACAATGCGCCAAGCTTTGAGTTCGTTGACAACGTGCCGAACGTGGAGGTCAGTGACAGTGCGAGGAACGACAGGATCGACAGCAGTGCGCCCAGTGCCTGTGCAAACAGCACCGAGCTCAGCCTTCACGAGCAGGTTCGAGCCTTACAGAATGAGAACCGCCTACTGGTGAAACAAATCATGTGTCTGCACTGTTCTACTGCCGAAAGAGATTCTCTGTTTATGCCATGTGGTCACTTTATCATGTGTTCGTCTTGTTCTGACAAAGTTTCTGTCTGTCCACTCTGTAATGTTACGATTTTAGCCACCTCACGAACGCGATTATAAAGAAAAAACAAAATAACAATATCAAGATATGAAAAAATAAAAACATACAATTAGAAAAATAGAAACAAACATTTGACAGATATTTTTGTATAAGATTATTTGTCGGTTGCATAACTGTTTCTTTATTTTAAAGAATGAAATCTTTATACGACAAACGTTTTAAAATGAGTTCTATATTTTATTTAACCTGTCTATTGATATCTCTCAGCTCGATATATCGGTAATAATTATCATTTATAAACTGTATAACAATGTTTTTCTTTACTCTTTCTTTTCATCATGTGAAATCGTAATGCAATAAACATTTAATCATGTATAGTTCTTCAGCATATCATTGTAACATTTACTTTGTAAATATAATGTTTAAATGTTCGATTACATTTTTTAAATAAAATAGTAAATAGTAAATAATACTCTAATCTGTTTCCATTTGCTAACTATCTAGTCTATTTGAAAGTCTTGCATAGATAGATTTTGTACTTGAGTAAACATTGCACAGCGCAATTATGAGGGTCTCAGATTTTAGGCGAGTAAAATAATGTTTCAACTGTTAGCTTTTTTTTTTAATGTGTGTGCCTGATTCATTAAATAAAAAATAAATGAAATGTTTAATATTTTGCAGTAATACATTTTGTTGTTACGTGTTTACTTTCTACTTTGTTGTTACGTGTTTACTTTCTACTTTGTTGTTACGTGTTTACTTTCTACTTTGTTGTTACGTGGGGAACACAGTGGCCGAGCGGCAGCGCGTTCGGCTGGCGTACCCGAAAGTCCTGGGTTCGAATTTTGGTGAAGTCTAGGATTTGTTCTCGGGTCTGGAGGGTTACCTGAGTCTACCCAACCCTGATGGCTAGTTGACTTTATTTTGGGTAACGTAAATAGGTGGCTGGGAATAGTGCTGGCAGCACAATCCCCTAGTATACCGTAGCCAACAGAAAATGGTGAACGCTGCTTCACCGGCCCCATGGATCAATTTGGTCCGACGGGATACTTAGCTTTACTTAGTTGTATATCTGTATCCAGGTGTTTGGGCGGAATGTGGGCCATAACAAAACCTAGTAGGAAAACGTGACACTCGTACAACTAGGAGAGGACAGTATAAGATCAATTTTACTCAGTTGATTTCTGCAAAAAAATATTCAACAAAGCAAACGTTTTGTTTCAATAAATTGTATCAATCCACAAAAAACTAATAAATGAAGCCAAATCTTTATTCTATGAAGTCATTTGAATAATATTAAATGGCGTCATTCATATTTTCCTGAAACATGTTTCATAGTTTCAAGTAGTGCATTAGCAATGGAATAACAAAGTTTTACTATTCTAATATTGCTATGCAAAATTTTAAAAAGGGTTCTTGGATATTAGCAACAAAGCGCTTAACATCAGAATGCAGTAATCATCACATAACTTCGGGGTTGGGGGAGGGGGGGGTGGCTTTCTCTATAGTATCCTGGCTATGGCAAAGGGCAGAGATACGATCTTGTTTATCTTTTGATTTGCTTTGATTAAGTAGTCAAGGTCATGTTGTACTGTGAGACCCCAGTATAACGGGTTTTCATGTAGGCTTTGTTGATTTCGGTTTATTTCCTCTTTGCAGCACATGTAGTTTAACAGATAATGGTAGTAAATCACTTAATCATTTAAGGCTTAGATCCATACCCCTTTCTATTATTTCACAAAAATTATAAGAAAATGATTGTTTTTGTTTCATTATCATATTATTTGAAATGCTAAGTCCTAATTTAAATGCGTTCGGAATTTCCCGATACTGAGACACCATGTAAAGCCTGGAGAAATCGAGTATTGAATATATTGTCTATGCCAACAATAACAATTTGGTTCAAAATTTATATTTTGAAAATGCGGTTGGATAAAATGCAGCCTAATTTTAGTGTAGAACATAGTTTCATTCACTGGCTATATTTACTATAATTCTATCGTAGTCGTACTATAGGCTACTATATGTAACAGTAGGCCCTACACAAGTAGGCCTAAGCTAGTAGCCTATTGTTAGTAGTCAGTAGGCCCAAAAGTTTAAAACAGTCTGTGTAAATTGAAAATAAGTGGGCCCTACCTAGTCTAAATGTCAGCCTACTGTTTCTATAACCTATATATATATATATATATATATATATATATTAATATTGACATTAAGCTTATAAGGTAAAACAAATACGCCGTTTCCGTGTAAAAATGTCTTAATTCTGATGATAGCCTACTTCTAATTTCCTAATTTCCATTTCTTATTTCTGATGATGATGGCTTATTGTAAGCCAATAAACTTGGTTAAACTTAGTTAAAGTATTGAAGTTTACATAAGCATTGAGTCTTTTGAGGAAAACTATTAGTAAAACCTAACTAGATTTAGGTTTTGATTTTTACTTTTTGGAGCTCCTGAAACTCTAACATTCATCCCCCCCCCCCCCTACCCATTGGATCCTCCAGCATTGTTTTTGTTGTTCTTAAGTCGACAATAAAACATAGGCTACACACACACAAAAAAAAAGGACGAGACGAATCTTTCGCTGATCTAATATTAAGAGCCCTACGTTGTTTTAATAGCTGAAATGTCAAAATGTTATTAACTAATGTAATCTTCAAATCTAAAGTTATTGTTTTAGTGTTTTTTCGTCAATTTTTTTAATAACTATTATAGTAAGCTGAAAACCTAGAAATCACGTTTCATTTTTTCCACAATGTCTATTTTTAAATCAGTGTTTTATTTAGTGTTAGCATAGACTATTATTAGATATGATTATAGTCTCTGGTGTTAGTAAAAGAAACGGAAATTTCCTGAAATAAACTAGAAAAAAATATAATCATTGTCTTTGAAGTGTCGGGATGGGGATCTTAACTGACCAAGCATTTGGCTATATTTATTTCTACAATGAAAAATACGAAGTATTTATTGAGTCATTTTGTATAAAAGTGTATTAGCTGTAGAGTGGGTATTCCAGATCTCAGCCCAAACGAGGATGTTCAACTAAACCGATTCCACGAAATCAGAGAGGTTACCCGAATTATTAGGCCCCTATTGAATTTTAAAATCATATACTTTTTGTTACAACCAATCGTTTCTAGCATTAAAAATCTATTTAATGAAATATTGAACAAAATGTAATACCCTATTAATTAAAAAAAACAACATCAGCAACAAAAACAACAACAATAACAACAAAAAGATATCCAACTACTCGACATATAGGCCTACATCAGTGTCAAAATCGTCTGGATACATTGGTAAAGCTTCTTACAATATACTTAAAAAGTTCCAAACATAAACGAAAATGTTGTTGATAAACATTATCTTATAGTTGATGGACAGGATTTTTTAAATGGAGAAGATAATGTCTAATCTTAAATTTTGATAGGGGTTTTTAAAGATTTGTGTTGTTACTGTCCCGACTATTGCAGTCAACAAATTCCATACTGGGGGGGGGGGATGAATTTTTCCTTCCATATGATTTCATAAACATATTTTATTACTTTCTTTAATTTAACAATTTTGAAATGATAAAGGGTATGTGAAAAGCCCTTAAAGATAATGAAAAAAAGCATAAAGGTAAGCCAATGTACTCTATTTGGTCGACTATGAAAAGAGGCAAGGTAAGCCAATGTACTCTATTGGTCGACAATGAAAAGAGGCAAGGTAAGCCAATGTACTCTATTGGTCGACAATGAAAAGAGGCAAGGTAAGCCAATGTACTCTATTGGTCGACTATGAAAAGAGGCAAGGTAAGCCAATGTACTCTATTGGTCGACTATGTAAAGAGGCAAGGTAAGCCAATGTACTCTATTGGTCGACAATGAAAAGAGGCAAGGTAAGCCAATGTACTCTATTGGTCGACTATGAAAAGAGGCAAGGTAAGCCAATGTACTCTATTGGTCGACTATGTAAAGAGGCAAGGTAAGCCAATGTACTCTATTGGTCGACAATGAAAAGAGGCAAGGTAAGCCAATGTACACTATTGGTCGACTATGAAAAGAGGCAAGGTAAGCCAATGTACACAATTTGGTCGACGCTTAAACTAAACTAGCATTGTTTAAGACAATAAAAAATGATTTGAAATACTTGCACGAAAGTTTTACCTTCATTATAATAAATACAAAAGAAAATTTTCGATGATTACATTTGAATAAAGTATTGTTTAAAGACATTTTCCCACATATTTTTAAACTAAATTAATCCATGTAGGCCTATACTTATTAATTTAATCCTCAGTTTTTGAATTAAAATATATGGCAAAAAAATACACCATGACATATCAATAATATCAATACAGCAGATTTTAAATACTCCAAGATTAGTCTATAGTTTACATGTACCAAAAATATTGTATATTATCTAAAAGCAAGATCAAGAAATGCAATGTTCTTTTCTAAGGGAGGTCATTTGCCTAAAAAAGTTTAGTAGTAGATCTTATAACATTATAGCCCTTTGTTTTCTGTCTCAATATACACTGCGTTGCCCAGGGAAAGGCAATATAATAACATAATGCATTCAAATGTGATTATGCAATTATAACAATTCAAACTATCAAATATCGGGAATATTAGATAACAAACATAGGCCCTATTTACGGGTTTATTCTAGATCTACTTGATTCTTAAGAACAAAATCTTGGCTTTAGTGATTGGTCTTTTTTCATTTTATCTCCTTAAATTAAAATTACAACAGAAAGCAAGAATGACAAAATGTTTTTGAAAATGACTAATGTTAATATTATATACATAAATGTTTTTTTATGTCGTCCAATAACAAAAACCAAGCAAACTAAACCTTTTAGTCAATACGTTTTTCTATTATTAATCTTGCTTGCGTTTTTAAAAATATATACTTTGTAATTTTCGCTCTCCTTTGCGTTTCTTAAAGAAATTCAAATTATCTTTAAACTTATTTTCCCTTTGATTTTCTGTATAACTTATTTTTTTCCCATTTCTTTCCCGAAACGGTGTTTGTTCCTTAGCCGTGTAGGCCTACTTTCGTTTTCTGTGTGTGATTTTTTTATTTGTCTTACTATATTTATCTTTGTCGGGTTGTTTATTTGAAACTAAAGCAACAATATAGAATTAATGGCTAAGTCTTACTATATCTTTGTCGGGTTGTTTACTTGAAACTAAAGCAACAATATAGAATTAATGGCTAAGTCTTACTATATCTTTGTCGGGTTGTTTACTTGAAACTAAAGCAACAATATAGAATTAATGGCTAAGTCTTACTATATCTTTGTCGGGTTGTTTACTTGAAACTAAAGCAACAATATAGAATTAATGGCTAATAGTTTTTTTTAGAACAATACTATTTATTCAAAAAAAACAAATAATCTACATGAATTGTTTACTTAATTAGATCTATAATAGGTTAATGGTGCATGAAAAAATACAAAGAATCTCCTACGTAGAACACAGGACTAATGCGTATGTTTGGGACAGAATATCCTCAATTGCAGGCCTTCAAGAAAACATTATGGCAACAATCAAACAGCGCAAACTGACATGATTCGGTCATGTGTTGCGGCACAATGGCCTGCTAAAAACAATCCTCCAGACCACGGTGGAAGTTGGGCGTAGGAGAGGCCGTCAGCGGAGATGCTGGTTAGACAATGTAAGGTATTGGACAGGGTTGCAGTTAAATCAACTATTGACGACCGCTCAGGATCGGCAAAAGTGGAGAAAGTTGACTGCCAAAGTTTCCGTTCGCTCCTCTCGACGACCACAACGGTCTTCTTGGGATTCATGATGATAATAATAATGAATAGGTTAATCGTTATAATGGTAAGATAAATTCTACTGGTTAGAAGGCAATGATTGGAGAAATAGAGCCGAAAATGAAATATTGTCCTGCCAACATATGTGTTGCAGACAAACCAAGTAGATACAATTGAACAGCAGATTGCAAGCCCCAAACGGCATTTGTTCGGCCACACCCTGTGAAAAATTCCACTGGAATCACCCAGCAGGTTTTATTTTATCTTATGTCTTACATGCGCTGTTTCTATACACAGAATATTGCGTCCTACGGTAGCCGAGCAAACGCGCGTTTTCGACTGGCGACCCGAATGTTCTGGGCTAGAATCCTGGTGCCCCTGGGTCTAACCAGCTCTGATGGGTATCTGACACTAGTTGGGCTAAAGTAAAGACAGCTGGGCATTGTGCCGTGGCCACAGAAACTGGTGAACGCTGCTTCACCAGCCCTATGATCAGTTTGGTCCGAATGGTACTTTTACTTTTTTTTCTTACTTTTCTGGGTGGAAAGACATACTCCAATTAGTTTCCCATTTTTTGTACTACAGTGCAGTGGAGCCCACAGGGCTACCCTAAGACCACCTGGAGACGATCATGTGAGGAGAAAAAAAAGAGATGCAACCTGCCTTTGGGGGGGGGGACTGAAAAAGGTTGCCTTATAGAATCGTGTGCGCCAGATGTTCCGCGAGGAATCCCAGGAATGAAATGCGCTGAAAGAATGGTGTTCGACAAACTTCAGTTTTACCATAACATACATAGAATAGTATTTTTACTAGCACTGTTAAGGATTATTTTACTTCATAATCTCACCCTGATTTTTTCTTCCTTTATTGCAAATCTTACAAGAAAACTATAAGAAATAGCCAAGGAACAAAAAGTTCTGTATTCTCAAAGTACACTCAAGAATAATTATATCTACATTATATTCGCAAGTTAATAGTTTTATTCAACAAAGTTCAATTTAGTGGCTACATGAAAAACAAGTGGGTTTTATTCCCCCCCCCCCACCACTTGAATTGAACAGTTCATCAGAAGTTTGAAGTTGGCAGAACTATCAGCTATAGCGAATGTTCAGTTTTTAAAAAAAAGTTAAAGTTTAATGGTAAAACCAATGAGAAGAAAGATTTGTCAAAACCTGAGATGGTTGTTCGTACTTAGTCCAGAAATCTTCTCTTTATACAAAAAATCTTTCTTTTTTTTTCAACTATAGATCTACGTCAAGTAGTTGAACACTTTGCTCACCCGGACACGCAAGTGTGAGCAGTGTGTGCGCGAGATAAGAACTGATGTATACGACAATACAGTCTCAAGAGGTAGCAGGTAAGAATCATTGGTTACTGGGAGGAGTGGGGGGTGGGGGAGTTCGGGACCAAGTCCCCGGTGGAAATGGTGCGCGACGTAACGGGTAATTAGTCTCCATCGTGGCACAACTGATTACCTGCTGAGCAAACACGCTGAAGAGATGCACACGTTCTGATGGCACGGGCAGCCAGATCTATCTAGACGATGGGGTTCGAGACTGGAGGCTGGAAAGCTGGGAGTGAAGAGGGGGGGGTGCGTCTATAGAGACAGAATTGGTGGCGGACATCAATTCGACTTTCGTAATATACAAATGGATTGCTCAATACTCTGTGACAAATAGTCACTGTATAAATAGCGCAAGTATATCATAGGTAAACTCAACACATTTTACTATTACCAGTGCAGTAATGATTAAATAAATGGATATACTAGTAAAGAGAAAAAATTGCGTAGGCCTATGGCCTATAGAAATACCAATTTAAAAAGAACAATAGTTTTCAAAGGTGAAATATTTATTTAAAAAAAAAAAAAACAACCAAACGATGCTAGAAAGGGTCCTGCAATCGGAAATCCCAATGCCTCCTAATGAGCTAAGTCAAACATATAACTCCATAACTCCGTTGAAATAGGTCGAATTGTTTGTTCTCTTCGCTTTTTGAGAACTATATAATAATTAAAAATTATTAATTCCAATAAATTCAAGATACTGAACTCATTTACTGCCACTCTCCTTACAAATATTTCCACAATGACGCCCATGTTTGGGTTATGTTATTTTTTCTCTCTGCGGGCCAGTTGGCCGTCTCCCCGAAACCAAATATTTTAAGCTGTTTAGACGAGCTCGGAGATTATGTGAAGCGAGAAGTGAGTTCCAGCAGGGTGAAGTCTCGGATTGCTAATTGCACTCCAAGAACCGTGGAATTTTGTTAGAATTTGGGATGTGTTCTTCTGTTTCTTGCACCTTCACTGTTATATTGTAGTTTAATACACTTTTATACACTCTTCAACTAGACCTTGTCATTGAACTGTAATAATGGTTGGGTAAAAAAAAAGTCAAAGGACACAGGTTTTATCATTATTATGTCTTTATTGTATTTATGTATTTTTAAGTGTTTTTTTGTTGTTGTTGTTTAGTGGTTTTTTTCTTTGCATTCCTGTCTCGGCTTTATTTTGGGTACCAAGAAGGGCATTAGGCATGTTTATTATAGCTAAAGCATAATGCATATATATATATATATATATATATCTTTCTAATCTATCTTTATATCGCTTCCTGTTTGTCTATGCATCAATAAATCTTAGTCTTTATCTGTCTATCTGTTCGTCGTATTTCTTTCTGCCATTGTGTATCCGTGAATCTACATATATATATATATATATTTATATATTGTTTTATATATTTGATATTTGTCTTTCTGTCTGTGTGTGTATCTGTCTATCTTAATGTCTGACTGTGTATGATGAATCTTTCTATCTTTATCTATCTGTCTATGTGTTCATCTATTTTTTGTTTCCATCATTTCTATTCATAGATACACGCCTTTTCTCGGTCGTCTACCACTTATTCTCTCTCTCTCTCTCTCTCTCTCTCTCTCTCTCTCTCTCTTCTCTCCTTTCTTACCCCCTACCCTCCCTATTTCTCCCTAAAGTAATAACCTTTACCATTAAGACTGTTACTTGCCTCCAACTAAACAGCTAACATAAAACTCAGAAAGCTCTCAAGTCAGCCTCGGTAACGGTGTTGCGTAAATAGCGAGGCTGCGCGGAGGTGTGAAACAGAATTCGGCTGACAATGATTCTCAGAGAAAGCCCAAAAGAATTAAGGCCATTTACATCATTGGGTTTGTTTTTTTTGTTGGAGGTCTGTGGCCTGGAGCACACAGTTCTGCCATCCACCTGGGTACAGGCACCGTGTCTTGTCAATAAACGCCGTTCTATTTTTAGACTCAAACTCAAACTTTCGCAAATAGCCAGGTTTTCTGTTCTTTTTGTTTCGTGTTTTTATTTTTTATTTATTTACTTGCTTTTATGTTTTTTGTTGCAGGATGAATTCAGTTCATCAAAGAAGATAAGTCAGCTGGTAAAACGTGTACCGTCACTGATATTTTTGTTTGCACAATATTTTGTTGTAACCCTAAATTTGATCACATCTTTTTTTGATGTTGTCAAGTTGTCATTTGTCATCAAATTATACGGAGGAGTCTGTCGTCAATTTTCGTCTAATAATGATAAAATGACGTTTTTATCAATAACTAAACTAGGTAACGAACAGACATACAGTGCGCATCGAAGTGACTAACAGGAACAGATCTTTAATTAGAACATCGGCAATAAATGTTTGCTTGAGCTTACCATCATTTTAAATTCATATCACAATACAAGACTATAGACTTGAACCACTGATATATGTGTTATACGTAATAATCTTCCCGTTAATTAGAATGCACTTCAGTAAAAATATAGCACCCATAAAGTCATAAGGATAGTGGGTCTACATAGATTTTGTTTGTGAAATCATTCTGTCCAGATCTTTCAATTGCCTAATTTGGAATAAACTGCACGCCTTGCACGTAATCCTTCTTTGAGAAGAGATTTTCTTATTGTGCGGGAATAACTTTGTTTTTTGTGTTTTTTTTTAAATTTATCTCCTAGCTGTATCCAGAGTCTTGAGATGTTTAATCTAAAGACCACAAGGGGAACAAACGTACGTGAGTCTATGAAATGGAACATTTTGACTCTGGTAAGACTTGCTGTGGAATGGAATAGTCTCTTTCAGTCTATCTAGTCATTATGAAATGGGGATTTTTAAAATTGTATTGAAACTACAGAACAGTTAAAGACTTGGTCTCCATGAATCTATCACGAACTTGTACAAATATGGAAGTAATGGAAGAATAGTTTTGATAAAATATCGAATCAGTTTCTTCTTATGATTTAAAAAACAAGTCTTTCTTATGTAGGCTATTTAATTGTTAAACAAAAGAATTGGGGTGGGGGGGATTTGTAAAAATTTTCCAGAATGAGATTTTTATATATGTTTTTGATAATTAATTTCCACTTTATTTATTTATATTGGTATTGAAGTGTTATCATATGAATGTACCTTTTCGTCACATGATAAGAAGACTAAAGAAATTTACTCAACACCCTACACCGTGACGAAAGAAAATAGTGTTTAATAAACTCGAATGCATGTATATATTTGAAAATTTACTTTTTTGAGGTTGCTGCTTCAAACAGTTTAGTTTCAAGTCAACGGCAAGTGTTGTTAACATAATATAGGAATCGAATACTTTATGTATATATAAACTAATTATTCCAAAGATATTTTGAAATACATGCAATGGTTTGATCAGCGAAGCCACCGTCGTTTTGTTTTGATGACATGTGTAAGTCACAGAGTGAAATGGTAGGCTACATAAGGGTCTACTAAGACTAATGCAGTTCCCAACCCCAACGGAATATGTCCACAAATGAACTCTAGCTAGCAGCTAATGTTTTAGTATGTTCTTTTAGGCCAGTCCCCCTTAAGTCAGAACTCTTTAATTCAGCCAGAGGGAAGGTATTTTTTCGTGTTGGAAGACTCCCGCGTTTTGTACGTTTAATGGTACAGTGGGTAGAAACACAATTTGGGTGAACGACCCAGACGGTCAGCAAATATTAGGCAAAGCGGACTTGAACCAGATAGAGTAATGAATTTAATTATCGGCCCACACTTCACAGTGAGTAAATCAAACAGTTTCATTGTATCGGAGGGCTGAATATATTGAATATATATGAAAAGATTGACTTCATAGTATGTGTATGAATAGATTGACTATGTCGTCTATATATGGATAGACTGTACATAATGTATATCTAGACTGACTGAAAACATGCCATAAACCGTTTTCTGAATATGAGTTTATATAAGTTTAGTTTATATAAGTTTAGTTTATATAAGTTTAGTTTATATAAGTTTAGTTTATATAAGTTTAGTTTATATAAGTTTAGTTTATATAAGTTTAGTTTATATAAGTTTAGTTTATATAAGTTTAGTTTATATAATTTAGTTTATATAAGTTTAGTTTATATAAGTTTAGTTTATATAAGTTTAGTTTATATAAGTTTAGTTTATATAAGTTTAGTTTATATAAGTTTAGTTTATATAAGTTTAGTTTATATAGGTTTAGTTTATATAAGTTTTGTTTATATAAGTTTAGTTTATATAATTTTAGTTTATATAAGATTAGTTTATATAAGTTTAGTTTATATAAGTTTAGTTTTATATTAGTTTAATTTATATTAGTTGTATGGGGTACGGTAGACTCTCGCATTGAACTGATCCCCTCCTCCAGTTCTGAATGATGTCACGTCTAACTATACTATACGTTTTATGACGTATAATAATATGTTTTGTTGCACTATAGACATTCATGTGTCGCTTTGCAAAGTCCACAAACGGAAAAAATAAACAATGTTTTAATAGTTTTATTTTTACACTGACTCTAAATAAAGAAAAACACATCACTAATACATTTATAACTTTCATGTGGGCAGTTTCGAATCATAAAGGAGCGATTGGGGTTCTAACCGGAATGGGTAGATTCCTATGTCTTTTCAACCAGAAAATTGCCAACTGTTAAGAGTATCCAAGAAAAAGAAACAAATGATTTCAAACTACTTCATTCATGGTAAAGACCTAAACTCAAACTAAAAATGCAAAGTATTTAGGAGTAATAATAAATGACATTATCTTGGAATCCTCATATTGATGAATATTTACAACTGACAAGAGTGACACCAATAGTTAAATCTCTAAAACAAGAAACACTAGAAAACAGAAGGGCAAAGAGTAAAGTAGCAATAATACATAAGGCATTAAATTCTTATTTAGAAATACAACACATTACAATCTGGTACAATGCTCAGATAAAAATAAGGACAAAAACACTTTTCTTATCCTTTATGCGAGAACAAATACATATAAGTACTCTTTTTTATCGATTGGCATCCGGGCATGGAGTGGGTTGCCTGAAAAAATCTACAGGAAAACCAGTAACTTCAATCATTTACAATTTAAAACACTAATAAAAATGCAGGACCAGACGCAGACCACAGATGAGCGTAGGACGCAATAATCTTGTTAAAAGAAGGAGCGTCTGTAATATATAAGATAATTATTAGTCCTACAAAACCACGTGAATGTCATACAATGTGTATGTAGACAGGTGGTTTGAATTCCGAATCACTAAGAAATTGATGACCAAATTTAAACGAAATCTATTTTTTGATTGAAAAAAAAAATAATAAAAAAATAAAGGCTGTACGCTGCAAAACTCTATTTTCTTTATTTTTGTTGTGACTTGAAAAGATCAATTGTTTTTTCTGACAATAAGCTATAGTTATTTTCTTTTACTAAACAACATATATTAATAAATTTAAGTCAATGAAAACAAGTTCTAGTTATCATTCACAGTAAATGTTTCATTTCTTTGTTAATATTCCGTCATGTACTTGTGGGCATGATTTAAACTATTAGTGGGTCGAGGAATTGCATGCCAAAATTAAAAGGATGGAATTGAATGAAACAATTTCGAAGGCGTACCATTAAAATTTTGGAAAAATCTTAGAATCCACCACGAAATGTAAAGGGAAAACAGAACATGCTATGAAATGTTCTGGGAAAATCTTAAAGTCTACCATGAAATATCATGGGAAAACCTTAGAGTCTTCCATGAAATATCCGGCGAAAACCTTAGAGTCTGCCATGAAATATCCGGCGAAAACCTTAGTGTCTGCGATGAAATATCCGGCGAAAACTTTATAGTCTGACGTGAAATATCCTATGTAAACCTTAAAGCCTGCTCGAAATGTCCTAGGAAAACCTTAGAGTCTTCCATAAAATATCATGTGAAAACCTTAAAACCTGCTTGAAATATCATGGAAGTACGTAGCTGTACATTGACAATACTTGGAAAAATCTGCCTAGAAATATCCAGGTCAAACTGTGGGTTGGATTTAAAGTCACCAGAAGAACTGTAGTTGTGCTCTAAAAAAATGGTAAAACATTTTGGGACAGAGCTTATTACTGCAGACAGTATAGATCACCGGTAGACATAACTTATTGGTGAAATCGCATGTTTTACTAAAATCGTTAAAATATAAGAAAAAGAGAATTGTTAAAAACGTTAATTGATGGTATTTGTTTTTCTGAATGTATCAAGTTAATCTGCTATATTACTTGTTTTATGTAATCTGTATATAGGCCACTTTTTATTCTAACGCTTTTAATAGATTATGGACATAATACATTTTTAACTTAAATCATATTGATTTTTTTTACTTTTAATTTATCTTTGTGAAACAGAGCTATATTAACAGTTTCTGAGCTGGATTGTTTTGCTTCGTAAATTTTATATTTCCTTTTTTAATGTAGAAAATACTGGCATACTGATGTCTCTCTCAGACATATGTGGCCGATGTGGCACATTGACTCGAAAAGAAGCTCTAACGATAAGAAATGCCCGTTGCCTGTACATAATTCACTGTTTTGTGATGACGTCGCATATTGAGCCCCTCTGATGGGTAAACGGTCTTCCCTTCTCCACCCACCCATCTAACATTTTTTTGGTAGGCCTTTAGGTCTAGTGCTGTTTGGGCAGCAGAAATATGGTAATCAGTGACGTAGTGGTGTTTGGCTAGCATACAATTTAGTACCGGTGTATGACATGGAAGGGAAATTCGACTTAAGTATTTGCGAACATCGTTCAGCAATTTGTGTGAACGCCTCATCGAGTTCTGTATTATACGATGTCGATTCTTGTTTGTAAAATAATATTGTCAATAATGCCAGGCCATGGGTTTAGGTTGAGTCACCTGATACGATCCGTTGGGGGCCGTCCATAAATTACGTCACACGATTAGGGGGGGGGGGGAGGGGGGTCACGCATTTGTGACGAGGTGTGACGAGGGGGGGGGGAGGGGGGTCTAAGATATCCGACGTCACATAAAAATGAATAAGCGTATACATATATGTTTGTGAGCTATAGACTCCAATGCCGTTAGATCGATCGGGACAACCAAAAATGAATATTTTCTCGCAACTTTCAGGAATATAAAATTTTAGTTTTTCACGAATGCTGTTGACTTTGTTGATTTTATATAAATAGAAGTATGCCATTTATGCCCACATGAAAACTGTAATTAAAAAAAAAAAGAAAAAGCTCATCGACGTAAAAGCGAGTAGCTTCCCTTTCATTTTGCTTTCACTGAGAGTGTTGAACAGCCTACTTTGGGTTTTCCCGACTTTTTTTGTGTAATCCAGAACTATTCGCATCTCTGAACGTCAGAGCCAAACATGGTAGGCCAGGACTTGAGGAAGATCACACATCGTTACTGGAAACTATTGTGGATATTGCTATGCACGGATCATCATAACACTAAATAAGGCAAAGTTATGTGTACAGAAGCATAAAAACATTAGATGAACTCACTGAACACTTAAAGATGGACGGATTTACAATCAGTAGAAGTGGACTCTACCTTCGTCTTTTACCAAAGTGCAGCTCATCTCTTAAAGGCCAGCGTCATGTCTCAACAGTCCAAGTGACGCTCATTAGAGCACAGAATGATCTAAACATGTTAAATATATAAACGGTTTGTTTTGTACGGCAACAATAAGACTATTGGAAAAGATGGCATCCATGCTAGGGTCAAACGAAGTGTGCTTTGTGAGCCAAGACGATAAAGCTCGAGTACCAGTCGGGTTGACTACTGCTAACAAGCAAAGTCCTTTGCTGATGCACATCGAATACCATGACTGACCATGACTGGGTTTTGGCTGCATGACACAAGCTAATTCGTCGGTGTATTCAGTCCAATGGTTTAGGAAACCGAGAAGCTATTAGTTATTCAGGACCGACTTACATTGCAATCAGATTTGGAAAACACTCTAAATAAACAGAATTCAGTCATGGACTCGATTTCAAGAAATTGTCTCAAGGAATTTAATGTCATTACACGGAGGGGTATTGATCGCTTGGTGAAACCAATTTTAGTGTCGACAGTTGATGGTGGCTCAGACGAAAACCCAAGATACGGAAAAGTTATTTAAGGTTGCAGTCTACCACTTTCTTCAGTACGATTTTGATGCTGTATTCATCGCTACTAATGCTCCAGGGAGAAGTTCGTTTAATAGGGTCGAAAGGAAAATGGCGCCACTCAGTAAGGAACTTACTGGGTTGATATATAGATGCTGATTTAGAAAAAAAGAATTTTCAGTTTGCAGGCAACACTCTAGCTGAACTTTGGTCACAGTTGGTAGTCGATAATTTTTCAACAGTAGCAGAATTCATTGACCCAACAGACTCAGAAATCGATGGAGATCAAAAATGATTTGACGTTCATGTACGAACAAGCCAATATTTAACTCAAATTGTAAAATGCACCGACAAAAAGTGCTGTTCTAAACCAAGAAGCTCATATTTCAGTGTAGTAACAGAGAGATTTTTTCCACATCCTTTACCAGTTGTTCAATCATGCGAAGGTCTGAAAATTCCAGAACAGACAACAGATGGAGCGTCGCATAAGTTTCCATCTCTGCTTGCAGCTCAAAGTCTGAAAGTGGATGATATCCTTCCTCGGTCATCAAATTCTTACCGTTCGATTCAGTGGCGTAGCTAGGGGAGGGAGAGGGGGGTCCAAATTCGAAAGTCCCCCCGGGCCCCTACTTGAGGGGGGCCCCTAAAGGAGTTTTTTTCTTATGTAATAATGTCGAATGTCAAAATGCAGGGGCCCCTAAAGAGGCCAAGCCGCCCGGACCCCAATTCCCCAGCAACAGCACTGGTTCGATTCCATACGATTTTGTACTGTCCGTCAATACAATCTGTGATTAGCGATGGGATTTTCAAAAAATGTAATACGTACTTCGCTTCGTTAGTCATGCTGCGCAGCCATTAAATAAACACACAAGCAGGAATCAATTATTCCTCTCAAACCTATCAGGCCACAAAGAGTTGCTGCACATAGGTAACGTGATTTAATTGTTATTATCGCTAATGAAGAAAATGGAGAGAGTGCTGAATGGATAGATGAAGAAGAGCTTGATTTGAATGGAATAGCTATTCCACCTGATGAAGAGACCAATACAGTCCCCATTTATTCCATAAAGTAGCATTTTTCATCACTATGGGAGAATGCATGATAAACATACATTTTGTGTTGTTGTTTTTGAATAAACTTTATTTTTTTAATTGTTCTGATTTTACTAAAGCATTTATTTTTGTGCACATGATATTGATATAATTACTCTTTCAATTTTTCTTTTGTGTAATACAAAATTAATTATTTAATTATTACAAAACGATGACAAAATTTTTTTAATTTGGAACTGTAAATCTGCATTTTAGAAAAATATCTTTTAGGAGGGGGGGGGGGTGCAGATTTTGTGATGTCATATTTGAGGGGGGGTCTGACTTTTTGTGACGATGTGTGACAAGGGGGGGAGGGGGTAAAAAATCAGCGAAAATTGTGTGACGTAATTTATGGACGGCCCCTTGATGCATTTATATCATTTATATAATTATTATATATTGCACTTTTTCTGTTAATATGTAACATTATGTATAAGTTATTATTTTTTTTAGGAATAGTGAATATATAATCTATTATATATTATATATATATATATATTATATATATATATATATATATATATATATATATATATATATATAATCTTTAATGAAAAAAACAACGGCAGAGCTACAAATCGTTTCTAGCAGAAGCATGGCGGATATATTTAAATTGAACTTCAGACAATGCATTATCCCGCCTACTTCTTTCCTCATTACGTCTGCTGAAGGACAGATAACTCCACCTTACGAAATATGTGCTGGGTCCTATTTCTTCTTACGTAATTCTATTCGCACGTGGTACAAAGTAAACAAACTAGGCTTGGCCAAATTTCTTAATACTTTAGACCGTAGGTTCTCAACCTTTTTCTGCTCACCGCCCCCTTTTACATTTGTTTCCCGCTCACCGCCCCTCCCCCTTCCCAATTTTTTTAGCACCCACTCCCCCCCCCCAAACACCCTTCTGGAAGTTAAAGGGTCAATATAGTTTCCACAATTTTGTTGGGCCGACTATTTTATTTATTATCTGAAAAAAAAAATGAAAAGGAATAGTAACAATTAAAAGATAAAAAAATACCTAAAGAAGAGGTTTAAAAAAATCATAATTAATGTGAATCGTTTGCCTAATGTGTTGCTAGTAGTTTGTCTAGCTTATATTTGTTTCAATTTTGGTTGCAAAGGCCTTAGATCTCCACGCTTCACTATTTGCAGTTTATTTTTTGACAAGCAAATGGTACTTGCATGAAATCCACTTTTTACAACAAAAAAAAAAGCGTGATAAGAATGCAATACAAAACTGTTGCTAAAACTCACAGACCTAGAGAAACTGATTGATTTTCTCCCAAAGAATCGCATTTGCTTTTCAAAATCTCGAGCACCGAATCCAAGTCTCACACATTGGGCCTATATTTAAACAGTCATCTTTTGCTAACCAACATCAAGCCTAACTGGTTTGATATTACTACAACCTTTTTTATAAGTGAATCATTTTTTTAAGTGTAGAAATATTGGCGATTTAAAAATGCAGCAATTTAAATTTTAAGCATTTGAAAAATGGGCATCCAAAGGTCCCCATTTGCGGAAATAAATCTGGAAGGAAGCTGCTCAGGAAAGTCATCTGATATTATCAACTGCTAGGAATTAACTATTTTACCTTAAGCTTTTAGTTTACACATGTAAACAGATTTTATAACACATGAAAGCTTTTTTAAGCATACAAAGAGGTCACCTACACTTGACCACTCATTATTTGATACAGTCTAATTACAATTAATAGAGTTTGCATGCTCATCTTCTTTAATTGAACATACATATAATGAATTCTAAAACAAATTTATTTGTATTATTAATTTAGAAATATAAGAGACTTATTTAATAGCACTATAGTATGCAATTTCTGCAATTATTAATGTTGAAAATATAAACTCCTTAAATAGACTATTAGATAAAATGCATGAATGTTTATTTGCAATTGTTTAACGTAAATTATTTTAATCCTCTAATAAGAGAATATTGTTATTGTTATTGTTACGTCCACAATCCCCTTGTGGCCAGAGCTGTGTAGATCTTGCTGATAATTCTCGTTAGTCCTAGGGGAGATTTTAATTATTATTATTTATGTTTCAGTATTACACGAACTCTTCTTATAGTCCTGGGCACAAATTCAGGTATTGTGTTCCAACAGTTCCTTTCCTGGACATTAGAGTAGTAGATAAATCTTATAGTAATGTATACAACACAATAGAATAGTAACTTGACAAGGAAGCTTCAGTGTAACTGTTGTTGATAGTTTATTTCAGATGATATGTTCAATATATACAATATATCTATTATGTACAGTTAGAATAAAATAGTGCAAACACAAACGTTCTCAAAGGAACATATTTTGAAACTCTCTGTCTTTCAGACAAACAAATCATTAAATACTATCCGAGTGGTGCAAGGGACAGACCCATTACCAGTAGGGGTGAAAATCATGGTATCATTACAAAACTCATAACAAAACGATAGGAACTTCCCCTATTAAATAATGAGTCGTTCCCAGACCCTGAGAATTTGAGATCAACACAGAATCCCAACATTAAGTAGAATTATTTGTCTTCCTACTTAACGTCAAGCGATCGGAAGCCTAAGCCCCGCCCACAAAATCCTGTTTAGTGAGAAAAAGAGGGGGAAGAAGAATAAACATTGCGTGTTCCAATTCTTGGAAAAACAATATAGATGACATTATGAATACCATAATGTTAAATTTATATATAGAAGAATTAATAATTAGTCAGTAATTATTGTTATGTGGCTTGTTTGGCATTACTATTGAATAAATGTGGAACCATTTTTTTCATTAAAGGGAAATAATTAACCCGTTTCATTTGTGCTAATATTTTTAATATGTTTATTTATATATATATATATATATATATAAAAATTAATGGCATACAATTTATAACTTTGAAATGATCAAACTGTAAACAGTATTTAAAATTTATATAAATATTATATCACTAAAGAATATATATGTATATTTTCAAACATTACATTAACTACCCCGTTTGTATGATTACTACGTATTTATTCAGCTTAACAAATACTATGCAAAAATCCATTAGTCTGTCATAAACAAATTAAATTATATCTCGGTAAAACTGAGATCAAAATACCATTGATATCAGCAAATGTTAGGGATAGAACCCGTGACGTGTCGGTTGATAGTCCGGTGAACTAACAACATGACCAGCCGGCCGCACTGACCATACTTATCTAATACTGACCCCTACATTTTCGAATACTCATTGCGATTCATATTTCTTATTAGTATAATAATATGTAGGCCTACTGTTGGGGGATATCAAATATTTAGCAGCACTTGCGTTTACATCACATTTCATCCAAAAACTAACCGATTCAAATAGCTGAGGTGTTCAAATTTTTTCAGGTACATTTGTACCGTCCACTTGCCCTTCACCGCCCCCCAATCGCCCTCGTGAACGTCAGCGCCCCCCTAAAGCATCTCACCGCCCCCCCAGGGGGCGATAACGCCCCCGGTGAGAACCTATGCTTTAGACTCTATGCTTGTAGTACACTTTCAGAATTTACAAAGGAAAGAACAAAAAATTTTTATTTTTTTTGCCTACGTGTCATAATCAGACAAAAAAAAAAGACAAATTTGTGTAATGATTGTGTAATCAAATCTAGTCTACAGGCCTACTACTCTATGGCTGTCTTACTGCCTGTTTATATGTCAACTGATCGGTCAATCTAAATACCCATCCATATATCTACTCATCCATCAACACGCAAACCCATCCACCCATCTATTTCTATACTTAATTATATCTATCCATCTGTTTGTCTACTTAAATATGTCAATTCATAGATCTTTTTATATACTTAATTATATCTATCCATCTGTTTGTCTACTTAAATATGTCTATTCATCGATCTATTTATATACTTAATTATATCTATCCATCTGTTTGTCTACTTAAATATGTCAATTCATAGATCTTTTTATATACTTAATTATATCTATCCATCTGTTTGTCTACTTAAATATGTCTATTCATCGATCTATTTATATACTTAATTATATCTATCCATCTGTTTGTCTACTTAAATATGTCAATTCATAGATCTTTTTATATACTTAATTATATCTATCCATCTGTTTGTCTACTTAAATATGTCTATTCATCGATCTATTTATATACTTAATTATATCTATCCATCTGTTGGTCTACTTAAATATGTCAATTCATAGATCTTTTTATATACTTAATTATATCTATCCATCTGTTTGTCTACTTAAATATGTCTATTCATCGATCTATTTATATACTTAATTATATCTATCCATCTGTTGGTCTACTTAAATATGTCTATTCATCGATCTTTTTATATACTTAATTATATCTATCCATCTGTTTGTCTACTTAAATATGTCTATTCATCGATCTATTTATATACTTAATTATATCTATCCATCTGTTTGTCTACTTAAATATGTCTATTCATCGATCTATTTATATACTTAATTATATCTATCCATCTGTTTGTCTACTTAAATATGTCTATTCATCGATCTATTTATATACTTAACTATATATATCCATCTGTTTGTCTACTTAAATATGTCTATTCATCGATCTATTTATATACTTAACTATATATATCCATCCATCGATCGATCCGTTCATCATTCTATCCATCTACATATATATATCCTAATGTCTGTCTATTAATCTGTAAATCTATAAATGTATCTTGTCTTCTATCTATCTACTCATTTATTTATGTATGTATCTACCTATTTATCTATCCATCTGTCTTTTGTCTGTATGTCTGACCGTCCATCTTTGTTAGAATGTAATCGAATCTTTTTTATCTCTGTAGTTCTCTACACAGACAGTATGCCTCGATAACATATATGTTTATTACGTAAAAGGCTTAGAGAGTTAGAGACAAGAGTGTAGGCGTTCATACCTGCACGTCACCACTGGCGTATATCCCGAAGAATGCAACACACACACACAAAGAAAAAGTACCCGAAAGGTGAGTGCATTCTAAGCCCAGGGGTCTCTAGGAATTATGCAGAATGGGAGGGACAAATATACAATGTGTGGAAGTAAATAAACCATGAAAGGTCTACATACGAAGTTGGTCATTCTTCTTCAGACTTTGATGTTATTAGCTTTAAGGCTGAACTCAAGTACTTCATTGTGAGGACTAAAAGGATTGCATCTGACTGTAGAAATTGTGTTGCATGAAGATTCTATTTCATTTGTTAGCCATTAAAGATATCAGAATTTTTCTCTCTCGTTTTCGAGTCTTGTTTACTGATTGTTGTATTTTGGCTAATAGTATCTTTTCATAATTACGTTGTAGATTTTCGTCAAAAAATACTATCAAAATTTCAACTTATTTACTTTAAATAGTTTGTTTATCAACTTTCCTACAAAATCTATTCCTTTACTTTTTAGACACAATCTCATAGCCTACTGAGCCAGGGGTCGGCAACCTACGGCACGCAGATCGATATTCAATAGCACGCGAAAAACTCTCAAAAGGGGGATCCAGTCTTTATTTACAAGAAACCGAGTGCTAGAAAACGATAAATTTTATTCTCTTGGCACGCTGAATGAGTTAGAAATCCTTTTCTGGCACACTATTACTACAAGGTTGCCGACCAATGGCCTACTCTACGGTGTAAGTGTAAGGGTTTGATTTCAAAAAGACAACTACAGTAAAAACAGAACTAAAATATTTCTATACAAATATATTACTTTTATTTGCCTGCTAGAGAATATTCAATATATTCAAATATAGATCGTACCGTAGACATTCACACAAATACCCGACTTAACTTATTTAACTCTACAATATCAATTGTACGTATATTATTAAAAATAGAATAACGATGTATACTTAAACATTTCTTAACGTTTATTAACAATCTAGTTAATTGTTGTTGCTTTTTAAAGGAGAGGGGGGCATTGCTTTTTAAAGGAAAGGGGGGGGGGGTAGTATTTCCTCCCATTTAGAAACGCTGCAGCATAGAATAAACATATTTTCTTTTGTTAGATTCATTTCTTGCTAATACAAAATTGTTAGCTCTCCTGACAAATGTGTGCAACCCATTTCATATTCAAATACCAATCAATAAAATAAAATGTTTTTATCTCTATGTCTCATAATTATATTTATCTCTTGTATTTATAAGACATAATTTAATGCTTAAGGTATTATCACTACTTTGCTTTTTAACCTTCTTTCTAAGTGTTTCTAATTCTATAGATTTCACTCATTGGGTTACATTTGTCAGGTGTAAAATATTCACTTGTAATGAACCTTAAAGGTCTTTTCAGTCGATAGAACGCAGACAAAGAAGCACCTTCTAGTATATGTCTAGCTAATGGTCTCAGACTTAAGAACCACTGATTGAACGTTTTCAGACAATTGCTGAACAGGAAGAGGCACAGTATCATCCGTGCATCAAGGAATCAATCACTGCCTGACACTCCAAGCACCAACTGTTGTTGAAAGATCTAGGAAACTAAAATATTGTGCATATAAGTTGTACGTTTGCTGCCGTTGGAAGCCCGCGGTTGTTTAAATATGCCAGGGGTCGCCACATGCTGTTCTGCAACACCGTATGCCTGAATCATGTAGCCATATGTTTCTGTAGGGGGAACGCCTCTACAGGTGTGAGATCTATATAAGTCTGTAATGGAAGTGTTCAGAGAGATTTTTACTTTCGCCACCTAGATTTATGTTCTAAGTTGCTTAATCTCATACATACATTTTTCTTTTAGCTTTTATGACATAGACTCTAGACATATTGTTTAATTACGTTTGGTTTGGTGTATTGACAAGTTTGAATGAGGCGTGACCTTTTCAAATGGAAGAGATCATGAACTTCCGGTGCCATTTCCCGCCGTTTTCATAATAAAAAAACTTGCTTTTGCTGGTGTTTGACAATTGATTTCAACCTAGACGGTCAGTTGGACTCGTCTTTTACAAATATACAAAGGCTACAAAATTAGTTATGAGGAATCCATTTTTAATATCAAAAGTGAGTAGACGATAATTAATGCTCAAAGTGTTAGTCGCGTTCAGTTAAATTTATCTTTGTTTATAAAATAAACTAGTCAAGAGTTGCGTCCTTGGTTATTAAAAAACACAATGTGTAGATTCAAAAAAAAAAAAAAAAAGATTATTTTGCATTAAGCAATACGTTTGAGATTTTAATAGGTGATTCTTCACGCCTGACATTCACAATTCATCGTTTTCTTTTGGCAACATCTTTATGAAATGAAATAAAATTTAATCCCTACATCTTTTCGTACAACCTGTAACGCATCACACAGACATGTTTTTGAAGCAAATGAACGAACGGGACCGGAAATGTTTTACACTTCATACTTTATGCATGCATAATATTTAAGACGTCAATGAACAAAGTGCAAATTTTTAAAAAAGCATTTAATGGGAAAACTATGGCGGATTTACGATCAAACTTAGGCCAACACTGAATGATGCTATGCAAGATATATTTAAAATAATAGCATTTTAAACGCTCCAGATTATATTTGAGTATGTTTATCATTGTAACATTAGATAATAGGCTCATTTTAGATGAACCACATTTTCTAAATAGAAAAAAAAATAACTAGTTTCACTTAAGATTGTTTAAAGCTGTTGATTTGTTTTATAGCTAAACATTTGTGACAATTTTTAAACGTTTTGTATCAAATGAAAGCATTAGCAATAAATATTTATGAAAATAATAAATCGTTCTCTTTAATATAAGTACTACTGTAACGTATAAAAAGATGAATTAATTTATAACATATTAAATAAAATATTAGAATTTATTAAAATGTATTTTAACAAGAACATAAAACAACATGTCATGTACAGGTCATGCACCTTTAACAAAATTATATTTGTAATGTTTATAGAACATTTCATTTCACTAAATGTTTCATCGGTTGCTCTTAAAGATATAATTGGTGATTGGAATGAAAACTTTCTATTGTTTTTACTTTTACTTTTGCGGTAAATGTTCAAGATTACACCAAATGCAGTCAACCACTGCTATATATATATATAGCTCAGTACTGTCGACCAATGTAACTAAACCATTCTATCCTTTGACTTTTGTTGTAAGAATTTTCATTAACCTGATTGTTAGTTTTATTGAATAAAGATTTTTTTGTTTCCCTTGAGTCTAGAATAAATAAAGTTTAGAATTTACACAAAAAGTAAAACAAAATGAACAAGTAGATCGCAACTAAAAGATTTTTTCTGGTTCTTCTAGAGACTGAAGATATTGGTCGACCTCAGACCTCATTACCACTTCATTCAATATGTAAATTTAGTCACAAACTTGGGTCAGGGTTTTCTACCTTTGTTCGTTTTATTTTTAGAAAATCGCAGCACCATGTGGTATATCTAATGTGGACATTTTGCCTTAAGTCCACAAAGTCAATATTGCCTATCACCTAGTGGCTATTGCGCATGCGAAGCTTTTTCTGACCATCATGGGAAGATGTAACGCCTCAACCAAACCCCCACCCCCGCCCCCACCCCCCAAAAAAAACAACAACAAAAAAAAAAACAATAGCAACAAAGAAACAAAAAAAACATAAAAAATTTGTAACTCTGTGGATAGTTTAAGACTGTCCTTGTTACTACAAGTTTTGTAATATATAGAACTATAGAATATATAGAACTATAGAATATATAGAACTATAGAATATATAGAACTATAGAATATATAGAACTATAGAATATATAGAACTATAGAATATATAGAACTATAGAATATATAGAACTATTAAATATATAGAACTATAGAATATATAGAACTATAGAATGTATAGAACTATAGAATATATAGAACTATAGAATATATTGAACTATAGAATATATAGAACTATAGAATATATAGAACTATAGAATATATAGAACTATAGAATATATAGAACTATAGAATATATAGAACTTAGAATATATAGAACTATAGAATATATAGAACTATAGAATATATAGAACTATAGAATATATAGAACTATAGAATATATAGAACTATAGAATTTATAGAACTATAGAATATATAGAACTAAAAACCATAAAACAGAATAATATAGAAAAGCTAGACGCACAATGTTCAAAATGTTTTCGTGCTGCTTTCTAGGCACAAGTGATGTTCATTGAGAATTCGCAGATCTAAACGCTTTTAAACCAACAATATTTATAGAGATTGAGTTTCTTTTTTTACATTTGTAACGTCATGTGTTAAACTTTGAGAAAATGTTGAATGTTTGAATTTTGAATGTATTCAGTTTTTGTTATCCCCCTTTCTCTCCACCCGTCTATCTCCTTTTTTGTCTTCTTTTTGTGGTTGTGTTGTCTATGTAATAAAATAATGTTTATTCCCCTTGCCTATTCCTATTCCCCAATATTGGGTCGAATTATAACTAGAGGTTATACATTTAAATACATACTATAGTATAATCAACTAAAGAAAACATTTAAAAATAAAATAGAACAAATTCAAAAAAGAGCTGCAAGGTTCATACCTAGTGAATATTCCCAATTAACAAGAGTAACACCATTAGTCAAATCATTAAACCTAGAAACACTAGAAGACAGAAGGGCAAAGAGTAAAGTAGTAATAATACATAAGGCATTAAACTCTAATTTAGAAATATAACACAATAACAACCCGTTGCCATGCTATGATAAACATAAAGACAAAAACACTTTCCTAATCCCTTATGCGAGAACAAATGCGTAAAAGTACTATTTCTTCCCGAGTGGCAGTCGGGCATGGAATGGGTTCTCTGAACAAACCAGGAAAACCAGTAACTTAATCATCATTTAAAACATTAGACCAATAAAAATGCAAGACTAGACTCGGACCGCGGATGAAGGTAAGACGCTATAATCTTCTTTATAGAAGGAGCGTCAGTAATGTATAAGATAAGATAAGCACATTCTACGATTGCCGTGAATATAACTGTCGTGTTGTACTTGTTTGTTTTTTCAAATAATTATATGTATTTTGATGGGCATAGGTTTTTTTTTAATAGGATTATTTTATTAAAAACATAAGACATCCCATTACTGTCGGCAAACACAGACACAAATAACGTCATCACACTCTAAAATGATAACACAATACCGCTGCATATCCATACATCTCCTTTATTTTCCCAATAAAAAATAAAACGCCTTCAGCTAAAAGCTATTTAAAGAATTTTTAATCGTTTAATTTCATCATGTTGCGCCATTCAAGCTCTTATTAAAAATAAACGTGTCAATCCGGACATTGTGCTTTAAAATTCCTAAAATAAAATAATGTATTGCAAGAAAGGCAGTTAACTGAATTTACTTCAATATTTTGGAGGTAACAATTTCGTCGGATTAAAAAAAAAAATTGAGCCTCGGCCACTAAATATTGAGTGTGTGTGTCGCATTAACAGCTTTGGGTTTCTCTAAATTTCGGGCTACCCATTCAAGTATATTAGACTCTGTTACACTCTCTTTAGTTTCTAGAACAAGGGCTTAATACAGGTGCTTGTGAGAACTATTGAAATAAAACTAATTTAGAAAACCTGGGAGTTATCTGTCCATTTGTGTACCTCTTTAAAAATTAGATACTTTGATAAAAATTTTTTGAAAAAAACATGAAATATTCATAAAAATTTTATATTAACTACATTTCTATTAGTAATCAATTATTACGTACTTTCAAAGTCCCTGCAGGTAACCTTATAGTAATGAATTTCACCTGCTGGTGTATAAATTATCTAATTAATAGCATGTTGATAATCATGCAGCTAAAAAGAATTTAGCCAAATTCATATCGACTTTGTGTTAGAAGGATTAGTTATATTGAACTGGAACTATTTAGTAACTTTATTTTACCCATATCGTATTCGTTGAAATGAAAAAAAACAAAAACACAACAAGTAGTTGAAAAAAAAAAAGAATTATAAAAATAGATTTCAGTGTTTACAACTAACACCGTTACTATCTGGTAAAGTTGTTCTTGTTTTTCATCTGTTTGATGAATGTTGATTATTGTGTTTCTATTCCAATACTTGTCTTCTGATTAGAATTTATGTACGCACCACAAGCCTGCATAGAAACACACCGAGTGTCATACAATCTAACCTAAGTACCCAATACTAAACGTTCATTCACTCAAACAGATTGTACTCATACAATGCACCGGATTTGGCCCCATACCCAGATTCCAGAATAAGGGGCCCCGCCCGCCCCTTGGAGAACAGACAGGAGGGCCCACCTAACACGAAATATAAGGGGTGTATCCATAAGTCAATAAATCCAAATACGTTTTCTGGTATAGCTTAAATACGTGAGGGTGTAAACAAAGAATCTACCAAGCCTCCATTACATTTCGCAGCTGTTTCACGAGTCTATTTCCACATCATAGGAACACCCCCCCCCCACCACTCCACTCCCTTTCCCTCCCCACCAACACAACCACCATACCACACTCACATTACGTCGATTCAAGGATTCGTACACATGCGAGTTATACACCTGGAACATCCTTCCCAGTATCTGCTCGTCTTTGTCCAAACTGAAAGATACAACATGTTTCTGTGTTTTCGACATTTCCAGGAAACATATAAATGAAGGGGCGCCATAACGGACCAAAGACTGGAATGTTTCATAAGAATGCATTCGGAATATGTCGGGAAATAGAAGCTTTGAATGCTTTCAACGATTTTCTATGAAAAAACAACTTCCTTTTCATTGCAGGGGTTATTATCAACAAAATGGCATCTACACATTTCATTTACAAGTCCATTATAAAAGAAAATGTTTATGATGTGTGCAGGGCCGGCTCTAGGGTTTTTGGCGCCCTGGGCGAAAACAAATATTGCGCCCTCATTAAAGTGCCTTCGGAGGGGTCTGCCGGGTATGGAAGTTCGAAAATGTGTTTTTGTTAATACATATTGTGATAGCCCGAGAAAAGAATTTTATTTTAAAACCTTTAATTGATGAGTGTGAAATGTAAATAAAACAGTTTAATGAAAAGTAACAATGGCTTTGCATTATAGATTTATAATTAGAAATCTAAATTATTATTAGAAAATTTACATAACACACAGTTTTACATTAGATATATGGGTTTATAGGTTTTATACCTAATTTATGTACAGTTCTCTTAATAACAAACTGAAAACTCACAGTTAGATTATAGATATTTTTTTCTGTTAAAAATACTTGATATTGTTTGATATTGGATTAGTGTTTTCTTAATTACGGTCCAAAAGTCACTTTTAAATACTGATCACCAGTATTTATACTCAAGACTAAAACCCTAATGGTACTTTTCTTGCTTTCAACCTAGAAAATTCTTGTATGAGTTAGTGTCTTGCTATCTCACTTTCAATAGAAATTGTCGCCAGACCGACAAGTCTCTCCTGACACATTGTACTACGCAGATAGGTTTTAAAAAGCTTAAATTTTGAAAAAATTCGTTCAGCACTAGCTACGGAAAGTGGCAACGTTAGCAAAATACGAAGGGCTACACAAATGATAAGAAATCCATTTTCAAGATTCTGTTGGTAAATGTAGTTTAGGATTTCTTCATGGTTTGATACTGAGTTATGGAGATGATGAAAAATTGCTCTAAGTTCAGAACACTCTAGTACAGCAGCAATGTCAGATTCATTCAAACCTTCATCTTTTTCAATTGTTAATGTTTTTTCCAAGTTTTTGCACATCGACTTAAGCTCTGATGTAGACTTGTTTTTAAGGTCAGGAATGTTGTACAAAAATTCCAAAGACACCCGATACTTTAATTAACTGGGAAAAAATCTTTCTTTTACTGCATAAACAGCTGTGTCTATAGCAGCAACATAAAAGTGGATCTTGAAACTTTCTGAGGGGTCACCTGCAATATTTACTGATTCATCTGTTGATTCGTAATCAACCATGTTCTTCTTTTTTTTTATTCGGACCTTCTCTTTCTTAAATACTGGTTCTACTCCATGCAACTTCTTATGCTACTTCATTAGCATCAACCAGAACTCTATTGAATTCAAAATCACTTCTAGCTGTAACCAAAAACTCTTCGTTTTTTTTTCAGGTGACTTACTGCTCTCTGGAGACTTGAATTCTTTTCTTACTAGTTATGTTTACTTGAAACAAAATGTTGTTACTATGTGACAAGTGCAACAGTAAACTTGAAGTCTGATATATTTTTAAGTAACCCAAGTGCTTCTATCTTCGCAATACTGCCACTAGACCCAATAAGTATCTTCATAAATCTCTTCAAAAGCATCACAAACGTGAGATAACTGGTATCGCAGAGGTGTTAGTGCATCAATTCGACTGGACCATCTTGTGCCACTTAGGATCACTTAGGGGATTTAATGTACTCGTTTACGTCTGAAAATGCACAAAATCAACAACTGCACTGTCAATGCAAACAATTTAGCGCTCTCACGCCTTACGATTCACGAACTGACTTGAAGGTCACGGTCACGTCACTTCACTATGATATTCCGCCGCCGTATCGCATCCAGGGTGTGGCCGGGGGAAGTGAGGGGTTGACTTTTTGCACTCCGCTATGCACAGCGAGGTTGCCAAACTAATTAGGCTACTGTTAGGGCATACTTTCCACTTTTCTAAGACAACTTAAATAAAATACCCTTCGCCTTTCATTACCTAGTAATTCCTCTGCCTATGCTAGTAGCGCGCAGAAACACTAAACTTTAATATAGTTTATATTTTTAAATCCCAAAATAAAATAAAAAATCCTCAATTTTGCGCCCCCCCCCCCCCCCCCCCCGAAAAAAAATAAATTTTGCGCCCTAGGCAGCTGCCTAGTTCGCCTATATGGATGAGCCGGCCCTGGATGTGTGAAAAATGTGATGGAACATCGAAACGTTATACTTTTGTCATATAAGTCGGGGTGGATTCATTAAAAATAGATATCCCATTTTGAATAATGATATTTAACTGTTAGTAAGTTCCATTTAAAGACATTTAATTTTCTACATCGTCAATGAATCAACCTTTTAGAAGCAGAAATTTTGATTTCAAGGCTGCTACATGGCTACCGACGGGAAGACATCAGACCATAACATCTGTTCACATCTGTGTTTCTAGTTAAAGTACTCAGAGGCCATGGGATTATATACTTGTTCCATTGTTTTACGACAGGCCAGGGCCAAGAAGAGCTGTTGCAGACAGTACATTTCTACGGGGCCCATTAATTTGAAAGGGGGCCCATAAAGCACAGTACATGTAAAATAAATACGCCTATTATAGGCATATTTTCACTTTAAAATGAGCCAAATATTAGCCTTGCCCCTGTGTATTATAACCATCTTTGCGGCCCTGCCGCGGCTGCGAGAGGCCATAGAATATATTAATTTGTTTGCAGCAACGGGATATATTTGTTGGCCTATTTTACAAAAGGCTAAAGGATGTATATCAAAGATCAATTTGTAAAAGTTTTCAATTTTTTAAAGTTACATTGAGCTCGTCTTCTCTGGCTTGGATTCGAACTTGTGTTTATCAATAAGCTTCAACCAACCGCAGATAATTTTAGAGGCTCCTGAAAAAAAATCCATAATTTGGTCTAGGTAGTTTTGAATCCTTTGAATGAAAAGTATTTTTTAAAAAAAAATCGGTTTTAGTAAAAGGACAGGAAATATGCAGGACATTTGTAAAAAGTTCTTTATGTCCTTTCTAGCTCCTGATTTCTAAATACAAAACGAAAGTACCCTGAATGAAAGCTTTAGATATTTGTTAGTCAAAGTATAAACGAATCAACTTCACAGATTCAATATTTCAGAGCCCTCTCCCCCCCCCCCCTACGCTTCTTTTTCTCTTTGTCCCCCCAACAAACAAATTGAAGAATACTAAAGTGAGTACTTGAGTTACACTACCGTGGGTGAGGCTTGGGGAGGGAGGGGGTTGGTGGGTGAAGGGGAAAGTGTATAGAGCTAGATAAAGAGTTGGAGGGAGGGTGGCTGTGCAGGGAATGGAGTTGGGGAGAGATGGGACACGAGACTAGTGGATCGCACGCAGTGAGTGGGGAGGAGGAAGAAGAAAAAAAAGTGAGCAAGTGAGAGCTGAGCCAAGTGTTCAGGGTACGTGGAGAGTGAGAGATCGACAGAATTCTGCGGGTGGAAGGGAGGGGAGAGAGAGACAGAGAGAGAGAGTCAATGTGAGCTGAGAGAAATGCCGAGGATGGGTGCACTGTTTTCTGGTCAATGCGACGTCTAGTTTTTTTACAACGCCGGTAGGTGTGTTTTTTTTTTGTAGTTTCGTCATTTCTGGAATAAGTTGTTATGTAAGTGGATGTGTTGATATGTTATGTGCTTTTCTTGTTGAAAATAATTCAATGAACGTTTTGCCACTGCAATAAACAGTGATATTTCAAGTGGTTTTTTTTTCATTTTCACTTCAAAGAGTGATATATTTGTAGATGAAACACTCCTTATTAGTTGAGTGCATCATAATACCACGTGGTTCTATGTAAACATATCAGACTCACTTGTTTACTTTTCTGAGTTAGATGTTTCTGTCCAGCTAAGCGTCCACTATATACAGTGGGGAGTACAGACCGTCGAGTGAAATTAGTTATTGAGTGACCCACACGAACTCAGACATTCATCATTCGTATTGGGGAATTAAGCTATCTATGTGGACAGGTCGTGAGGGCCTGTTGAGGAAGAAAAAAAAACGGTTGGAATTGACCGGTGTGGACTTAAAGTGAATGGTACCGTGTGCTTTCTTTTTTCAATATGTTTTTTCTTTGGCTAGTTCTGGAGTAACACACTTGGAGGAAAGACTTTCTAAATGTAAGTACTTTTAGTCAATATGTCTTAGTTTCATCATCATGTCCTTGGTTAAGATATTATATAGCGTCGTAGCAATGTACACTGACTACGAAAGAACGTTATTTGTCTCACACACACACACATATTATATATATTATTGACACCGTTACCTTGCAAATGTAATGGCTGTATTTAACTCATTGTGTCAAATAGGTAATGACCGCTTAGTGTCGCATTGCGTCGCAAATATCATGTTCTGTGTTATGTCATATGTGTATACGTTTTAACTCAGTGTGACATCTATTATCTCGCATTGTCACGTAAATGTAGGCAAATGAATTATTTATAGCGTCCTATTTTTGTAATGTGATAAAGGCTATTGGGTTAAGACGGAATAAATAAAAACACATTACAATCAAGTCTTCAAAGTAAGAATCTCGTTTATTATCGCATTGTGTTGTAATTGCCAAGACTAATTTATGAGCACGTTATGTCGCCATCATAAACATAATAACATGCCCCCCCCCCCCCCACCTGACCCTCACCCTTCTGGAGAACCCTTACTATGTCATTGAGATATACTTGCTGCTGCTTTTCTGATTAAGTGTTCCGCGGCATGCGGTCGGTTGATGGTCCCTTGAGCCGCAGGTGGATAATGATTAGGCCAACACACGATACTTGAAATACAGGTTATTTTAATACGCGGGTTGATTAGATACGGTACTAATACACTGTTCTATCTAACACGTCGTGTTATAGTAGTATATTTTAATTCAATGTTTAATAGAATACAAGTCCATGTAATATTTAATTTGTTTAAAAAAAAAGTATGCGTTTAAGATGAACCATGGGTAGAGTGATGCAGCGTTTACAAGTGTCCGTGCTCTGGGCCTACAATGAGATTGCATGGCCAACACAAATACATAGATGTCATTTCTTTTCCCAAACAAATGTCAGGTACTCTTCATGGCTGGGTAGACTCAGGGTCACTCCCCAGACCTGGGAATATATTCTGACGTTAACTAGGATTTTAACCTGGAACCTTCGAATATTTCATACAAGGGTATTTATTATATTGTATATAAAAGTATCATTTCACATGGTCGAGTGATGCAGCATTCATGGGTGACGGGTTCACGGCACACAATCGGATTGCGTAGCCAACACAAATGAGCACACGGCCTTAAGTAAAGTACCCTTCGGACCAACCTGATCATAGGGCTGGTGAAACAGCGTTCATCGGTTTCTGTGACCACGGCTTACGAGGGGATGTGTGACCAGCCCAATGCTCAGCCGCCTTTACTTTACCCAAACTATTATCAGGTACCCATCAGAGCTGGGTAGACTCAGGAGCACCCTCCAGTTCCGGGAAAAAAAACCTAGCGCACCAGGATTCGAACCCCGAACTTTCAGATCTCCAGCCAAACGCGCTGCCGCTCAGAAGTATAGATATTCAGTACACGGAAAAAATGCAAGGGCACGATATAAGTATAGATATTCAGAACAAGGATAAAATACAAGGGCATGATACAATTATAGATATTAAGTACAAGGATAAAATACAAGGGCATGATACAATTATAGATATTAAGTACAAGGATAAAATACAAGGGCATGATACAATTATAGATATTCAGAACAAGGATAAAATACAAGGGCATGATACAATTATAGATATTAAGTAGAAGGATAAAATACAAGGGCATGATACAATTATAGATATTAAGTACAAGGATAAAATACAAGGGCATGATACAATTATAGATATTAAGTACAAGGATAAAATACAAGGGCATGATACAATTATAGATATTCAGAACAAGGATAAAATACAAGGGCACGATACAATTATAGATATTAAGTACAAGGATAAAATACAAGGGCATGATACAATTATAGATATTAAGTACAAGGATAAAATACAAGGGCATGATACAATTATAGATATTAAGTACAAGGATAAAATACAAGGGCATGATACAATTATAGATATTAAGTACAAGGATAAAATACAAGGGCATGATACAATTATAGATATTAAGTACAAGGATAAAATACAAGGGCATGATACAATTATAGATATTAAGTACAAGGATAAAATACAAGGGCATGATACAATTATAGATATTAAGTACAAGGATAAAATACAAGGGCATGATACAATTATAGATATTAAGTACAAGGATAAAATACAAGGGCATGATACAATTATAGATATTAAGTACAAGGATAAAATACAAGGGCATAATACAAGTAGATATATTCAGTACAAGGATAAAATACAAGGGTATAATACAAAATACAATGATGTTATACACTGTAGTAATACACGCTAATATATTTAATTCAAGGGTATAATGCATAGGTATAATTTACATATATATGTATAATACCAAAGTATATTTATTATATTATGGACATATACGAAGTATTTAATACTCATGTATATTCAGATGTATATGTAATTTACGTATGTATATTTGTATGTATATTTAATTTACGTGTACTTTATTTACAAGGGTATATTCAAAATATAAGCTTAGTTAAAATATACTTAAGTATTAAAGATACAGTTATATTTTTAGCACAAAATTATGTTAAAACATAAAAATATTATTGCTTTGCTGTTTTTTATGTGCACATGTGCTCCACTTATATTCCTGGTCACTTTATCATATTCGTTGACTCTTATCTTATATGTTACAGACACTCCTTCTATATAGAAGATTGTTGCATCCTACGATTGTCACTGGTTTTAGTATCCTCTTGCAATTTGATTACTGTTTTAAATGATATTAAGTGACTGGTTTTCCTTGTTTGTTCAAGCTACCCATTGCATGCCCGGAGGCTATTTGACAACAATGAGAACTTACATGCGTTTGTTCTTGCATGTGGGATAATAAAAATATACTGTTGCTTTGTTGTATCATTGCCTCCTACGAATATCCTTGGCTTAAGTCTAGTCTATGATTTTGATAAGCTGTTGTCGATTTTTTTAAATTTTACTATTGCAAGCAACCCATTGCTTTTAACTATTTAAATTATCATTGAGCCATGAACCGAATCAGGTGAATTTAAATCTATTATTCAATGCAATTTTTGTAATGAGAAATTTAAGTACCAGTCACTGGTATAAAAAAATAAAATTTTAAACGGTGCATATATCAAAGTAGCGACAGATTACTCACAAAGCAGTGTCAACAACTCACATATGGAGCGAGAGAGAGAAAGAGAGAGAGAAAGTTTAATTCTAGCCTAGCAATGGTAAAACTTAATAATCTAATACAATATTTAGTCTTTTTTTATGTTATGCCAGATGCAATGCTAAATTAATTTATTGCTTGCTATTTTCACGAAAGGTATTTGGCAATAGATGGGTTGCTTGAACTGGTAAGGAATATCTAACTATCTTAACAAATTCAAAATCATACATAAACTATGCATACGCATACAACTCATACATTTTATCTTTAGACTGAGCGGCGCCTGTAAAGTATAGAATAAAATTATATAATTGCGTTATTACGGTCGGCCAGTTTATTGTATATCTAATAAAGACCATTCGAATTTTAATAGATTATGGGCACAAACCAATCAAGCAAAACCTTTACAGCTCACATAGCATAACTTTATCGAATGAATACGTATATGACATCAACAACAACAAAATTAATTATAAAATCTCGAAAATTATTGCATGTAAGTTTTGATTTATTGATTTATTTAGACATTCTACTTCCTGTCCATTGATTGATTACTGGCATTTGACTGATCGATAAGCAGGTAGAATGTCAATTGAACAAAGAAAAAAAAGTAAAATTCTACGCAAAAAAAAATAAACAAAACGTCTGCAAATATAAAATAATGAGCTACTTGTGTTTTAATAAATAAATAAAAAAGCAACATATCGATTAATAAAAAAAAATTGGCATTTCTTGGTTGAATCATTACGCATACAATAGTTTCATACCGATATAAAGAGATGGATTAAAGAACAAACAATAACATAGAAATTGAACGTAGCCTTTCCTTGTTCAATGAACAATCTACGACTGTGGCCAGAGCAGCTGAGAGAATTATAATATGCTGGTGCAATGCTCACATTATATCCATTTGAAGCGAAACGATTGGGGCTTAATAAGATGTTTTATATGTAGACTACTGCCAACTTCATTGGCCCTTCTTTAAACTTCATGGAACTAGGAGTAATATACATGCTGAACACCCCCCCCCCCTCTCCTAGACCCCTGGCAGTAGTTCTACAGCTTTTTGCTTCTTGTGTACCCCTTTAAAATTACTTTTACAACTATAAATTGAATGCAGTCCCTTTAAAACTAAAATGTCATTATGTTTATATTTTTGATTCTTTGCATATTATTATGATTTGATATGACGGTCATTTATATCGTGCATTTCACCATGCTATTTTTGTTTGTTGTAGACTTTCTTTAACCATTCATCCCTGGGGGCATGGTGGCCGAGCGGCAGCGCGTTCGACTGGCGTACTGAAGGTCTCGGGTTCGAATCTTGGTGAAGACTAGGATTGTTCCCGGGTCTGGGGGTGTCCCTGAGTCTACACAGCTCTGATGGGTAACTGACCTTAGTTGGGGTAAAGTAAAGGCGGCTGTGCATTGTGCTGGCCCCACATTCACCTAGTATGCCGTGGCCACAGAAACTGGTGAACGCTGCTTCACCGGCCCTATGATCAATTTGGTCCGAAGGATACTTTACTTTATTAAGCCCCATTCATCCCACCATATTAAAAGCGTCTCACAGTTTGAGAACCTCCACGTTAAACGAGTGTGAAAGGCATACAGAGCTTTTCTATTTAAACACTGACTCACAAAGAACAAATTAATTATTCTATATGGACACTAGCAGACTGTGACGTTTATTTATCTTGTGTCCTTGTCACTCTGGCCATATCATTTTATTTATTCTCTTCTTTTACACAGACTCTAGTCACATGGTATTGATTTGCCTTTGCGTGCGTGTATTCGGTTGAGAAATAGTCCTGGATGCATGAGGGTCATTTGTAGGTAGTAGATTTCTTGACCTTCGTCTGATTTTTTTTATCCTCCCCCACTTCCCCAAATCCCCCAGTGTTTATAGTGTGTAAAATCGATACTATATATCATATCCTGAAAGCCTTAATGTAATAGGCGCCCTAGTCGCACTAGACTTATATTCCTCGTGCGAATCTCTTACGTTCCCCCTCCACCCCCTGAAGGGCGCTGTACAAATATTGTCAGGGCAAGTACCAATCAATACAGAATGAGTTGTTGTTTTTTTCAAAGTTTTCATCACAATTCCATGCACTCATTATCACTTGAAATAATTGAAGTTTATTGTATAAGCTTGATGTATCGAATGTCATCATCCACGAGTAAACCTAATCGTAGTGGGTCTAAGGGCGCTTAATGTTGGAGCATTAATCTGCGTGGGGGGCAAAAACTTTTCTATCCATTATGTGTTGGTGTCCGTCACTTCTTTATACCTCCCCTCCCTTTGCACTGAACATCTCCTTATGTCTTTGCCTTATCATCCGAACCCTTCTTTTTCTTTATATAATAATAAACAAATGATCCTAATGGAGGACGATCTATATCAGGGGTCGGCAACCTAAGAAGCGCGTGCCAGACTTGGCACGGAGAACGATTTTTGGTGGCACGCGAAAGATCTCCAAGAACATTTTTTAATGCAAGTGAAAACAACGTATGTCAGTATAATTAATGACTAATTCGTGGCGAACTATATGGGAATCGCACTGGACTTCGACTGTTCAGGAATGTGTGTACACAAAGCTCTCATCATTGGACTTCGATCTGTGATTGAATCTATTGTTTTATAGTTTTTAAAGCCTCATCTAGTTCTAGAAGAAAGTGACACGGAGTCTAGGGAAAGTCTTGGATAGATTTGTTTCTTGGCTGGAAGCGTTAAGGTGTATCTAAATGAAAAAAACAAACAATTCCGCTATTGAATGAGGAGAACTGACTGTTGAAGCCGATGTTTCTGAATGACATGGCGACACGTTTAAGTGAATTTAACTTGCATTTACAAGGGGGAGGAGTCGAAAGCACTTGAAGTGTTGGACCTCTGGAATGGATTTGCATTCAAATTGGACACATCTTGCCGTGAAATTAATTTCAAAACATATAACTCTTTCCCTAATTTAAGGCAAATTAAGATAGATGAGCGTTTTCAGAATTACACTAGTTATATTAAAGCAATTAACTCGTTTGGCGTCACTAGCATCAAACTTGGAGAATTTAATTGAATGGAGATAATTAACCCGTTTTCTTTATTCTTTGCATTAATACTTTTAATGTTGTTTGTTTTTTGTTTCCTGTTAAAGAAAAAAAAGCTTACAATTTAAAACTTTAAAATAATCAAACTATAACAATTTTTTTGAAAATTATAAAAATATTTTATGACTTAAGAATTTATCTGTACATTTTTAAACATTGCATTAACTACCCAGTTTTTATTATTACCACGTATCTCTTCCACATGTGGTTTAGTCCAAAAGTACCAAATTACACTCTGGATTTAGATAATCTAATAACGTAAATCTCAATCATGCTGAGATCAAATTGTGAAAAATTCGTATCTATCACTAGAATAATATATTGACAACTAAATTCAAATGTTGATAACTGTTAATGTGTAAGTTGAGTAATGAAATTGTATATTAGCTATGAATGGATTTTTTAAAAAATGATGATAATAACGAACAAATTAATTTGTTATTGAATATAAAACGCTTCAAGGGTTTCCTCTATAACGCTCCTTTTCTTTTGGTCTTGGTCCATGCTACGGCATTAAATAAATTGTCTTATAAAAATAATATAGTTGAGCAGTTTGACTTTCACGCTGTTGGCACGCTGAATGATTTAGAAATCATAGTTTGGCACACTATAAGCAAAAGTTTGCCGACCCCTGAACTATATCATTGATTACACTAAGGATGTCTGTCTCTTGTAATGTGGTCTAAGTAGGGTAAATTCACAGCCTCCCGAAAAGGAAACTCATCCCCCCCCCCCTTCTTTTCCTCCAACCGTCACAAGTAAAAATTTCACGTAAAGATCCCCAATGTCTCTCTGACGTCACGTTGTTTAAACACCTTTACCCACGTAACATGTCATCATAAATGTTTTACCAACCTTCCCCCCCCCCTTAGCCCGTCATCTTGAAGATCAGTCTTCCCGTATAAAACATCTGCTGTCAATAGAGTCGCGCGCTTCACAAATTATTTCAGGATATTTTAAATTAATAGACTTACATTGTTGCATAACTCGGGTGTTTCTGTGGCAAAATCAAAACTAAGTAAAGCATCTTTATTATATAATAAATAATAATATATTATATAATAGGGCTGCAGATGATTGAACTATTGGCCGCCGCTCAAGATTTGCGAAAATGGAGAAATATGACAGCTGAGGTGTCCATTCGCCCCCTGCCCTTCCAACGACCACAACATTCAAGGGTCTGATGATGATGATGATGATGATATAATAATTATTTGATAGCTCGTGTTCCAAGCGAGGGATTCGATTCTAAGATCTCATCGCAGCTATTGATCATCCTTTTTTGTCTATTGTATTATCGTGAAATTCCATAATAATGCATTTAGGTAGGACTTAAACTAAGTTATACCGACATTAGTTCATCTACATAAATAAAATAGCCACGCTTATATTTATTTTTTTAAATAAAATTTTAGTCTCCACACAAGATGTCAGTTATTGTTATTAGGTGAATTAAATGTGAATGTCGGAAAACGAATGTTCAGGTATAAACTTTAAATGTCCAGATACACATTAAGCCTTCTCTTACATGGAAAAATGAAATTGCCCCGCTCTTATTAAACACGCTGCAATGCGACGCGTAAATAAACAGCTATAAGAATCATAAATATTGGCCCACAGCCAGGGCCGTATTTAGGATTGTGGGGGCCCTGTTCCCAAATGTATGTGGGGTCCCTCCTGGCCTCGCCCCTGCATTCCAAAACACTTCAGAAAAAAATTGCCGTTAATTCATCAATTTCATGTTACATTCTTTTAAATCTTAAATAAATTGTATGTTGTGGCTTAGCTTGGTTGGACTGGAGGGCTTAAAATTGTAGGGGAATACGTGAATTTTATTGGACATTTTCAACGAAAGAATAGGGATCTCACTAAGAAAAAAAAATCTTTTTGTGATGTGTGTGTGTGTGGGGGGGGGGGCTCCTGTTCCAATGGAACATGTGGAACATGCCTAAATACTCCACTCCCTACAGCTATACGACTCTCGTCAATAAACAGGTATAGACTCTATGACTTACTCGTAAATATACAGCTAAACGACTCATAAATATAACGATACACGACTTGTAATATAGGCTACCACTGTAAGACTCGTAAATATCTAACTATTCACTTGTACTACTATTAAAATGAGTCAACTCTATGTACAGCTACAATGTGTAGCTACCACTACCTACCGTAGTTTGCGAAACGTCAGTTCTTCCCAACAACAATTCCCTAATCAAATTTAAAAGCCCTTGGCTTTAATAAGATTAAACCCCTACACACATAAAGCAAAGGTCGCCTATTTTGTGTAGAGCGTAGAGCAGTCCGCTAGGTTAAACTATCCGTTTCAATGCTATGTGCTTTTACCAGCTACTCAAGTGTATTGCCAACAGTAATGATCTGACTAATGCTGCACATAAGTTGACTAATAAAAAAAAAACAATTAAAGAAATATTTAAATAAAAAAAAAGGAATAAGCAAGACAACAATCAATGTTTATTTAAAACAAAAACTGTGGAGACATTGTCAGAGAATTATTGACATTCACACTTTCCAATCTAACATTACTTAAATGCCTGTCTTTCACCTTAATTAAAAATATAAATAGATCTATATATAATTTAAAAAAAATTGTATTCAGGTATAAAATGGTAAACTTCAATGTTGAAATATAACTAACGTTTATTACACACAAAGAACACTTTAAAAACCCAGATTAAGGTGAAAGTACCCAGATATTATAAAGAACAACAACCCGGCAATTGGAAACCCTGGCAAGAGCTTTGTTTGAAAGCGTCCTGTTGTGTGTTGATATCTAGTGTTTCACAATGAAGAGCTCACGGAGTGGCATCGTCAGGCAGGATCACGACCATTGTCTGTATCCCTTTAGCGGCACATTGAAAACGAGTCTTCTCGTGTTTCGCTTGGTCGTAACTCGCTTTAGATTTCTTTTTTTTTTTTCAGAATCTTCCGCTGTTCTGATTTTGCTAAAGCATAACTCTTCCGCACGACTCTTTATATATAGTCTAGGTTTACAGCACCCACAACCGACTGTACTAGTCAGAGAAGTGAAGGGGGAGGAGGAGGAGCGAACTGTTTCCTTAGTAGCAAAAAAGACTAGTGATGTGTGAGACTTGTAAATTCTTTTCATCGTTAGCCTGTCGGAACGAATCGTAAGACTATAATTATGTAGGTCTAACTATGTATACAGCCACTCTATACACTCTATATGTAGGTCTAACTATGTATACAGCCACTCTATACACTCTATATGTAGGTCTAACTATGTATACAGCCACTCTATACACTCTATATGTAGGTCTAACTATGTATACAGCCACTCTATACACTCTCTATGTAGGTCTAACTATGTATACAGCCACTTTATACACTCTATATGTAGGTCTAACTATGTATACAGCCACTCTATACACTCTATATGTAGGTCTAACTATGTATACAGCCACTCTATACACTCTATATGTAGGTCTAACTATGTATACAGCCACTCTATACACTCTATATGTAGGTCTAACTATGTATACAGCCACTCTATACACTCTATATGTAGGTCTAACTATGTATACAGCCACTCTATACACTCTATATGTAGGTCTAACTATGTATACAGCCACTCTATACACTCTATATGTAGGTCTAACTATGTATACAGCCACTTTATACACTCTATATGTAGGTCTAACTATGTATACAGCCAGTCTATACACTCTATATGTAGGTCTAACTATGTATACAGCCACTTTATACACTCTATATGTAGGTCTAACTATGTATACAGCCACTTTATACACTCTATATGTAGGTCTAACTATGTATACAGCCACTCTATACAATCTATATGTAGGTCTAACTATGTATACAGCCACTCAATACACTCTATATGTAGGTCTAACTATGTATACAGCCACTCAATACACTCTATATGTAGGTCTAACTATGTATACAGCCACTCAATACAATCTATATGTAGGTCTAACTATGTATACAGCCACTCTATACACTCTATATGTAGGTCTAACTATGTATACAGCCACTCTATACACTCTATATGTAGGTCTAACTATGTATACAGCCACTCTATACACTCTATATGTAGGTCTAACTATGTATACAGCCACTCTATACACTCTATATGTAGGTCTAACTATGTATACAGCCACTCTATACACTCTATATGTAGGTCTAACTATGTATACAGCCACTCTATACACTCTATATGTAGGTCTAACTATGTATACAGCCACTCTATACACTCTATATGTAGGTCTAACTATGTATACAGCCACTCTATACACTCTATATGTAGGTCTAACTATGTATACAGCCAGTCTATACACTCTATATGTAGGTCTAACTATGTATACAGCCACTTTATACACTCTATATGTAGGTCTAACTATGTATACAGCCACTCTATACACTCTATATGTAGGTCTAACTATGTATACAGCCACTCTATACACTCTATATGTAGGTCTAACTATGTATACAGCCACTCTATACACTCTATATGTAGGTCTAACTATGTATACAGCCACTCTATACACTCTATATGTAGGTCTAACTATGTATACAGCCACTCTATACACTCTATATGTAGGTCTAACTATGTATACAGCCACTCTATACACTCTATATGTAGGTCTAACTATGTATACAGCCACTCTATACACTCTATATGTAGGTCTAACTATGTATACAGCCACTCTATACACTCTATATGTAGGTCTAACTATGTATACAGCCACTCTATACACTCTATATGTAGGTCTAACTATGTATACAGCCACTCTATACACTCTATATGTAGGTCTAACTATGTATACAGCCACTCTATACACTCTATATGTAGGTCTAACTATGTATACAGCCAGTCTATACACTCTATATGTAGGTCTAACTATGTATACAGCCACTTTATACACTCTATATGTAGGTCTAACTATGTATACAGCCACTCTATACACTCTATATGTAGGTCTAACTATGTATACAGCCACTCTATACACTCTATATGTAGGTCTAACTATGTATACAGCCACTCTATACACTCTATATGTAGGTCTAACTATGTATACAGCCACTCTATACACTCTATATGTAGGTCTAACTATGTATACAGCCACTCTATACACTCTATATGTAGGTCTAACTATGTATACAGCCACTCTATACACTCTATATGTAGGTCTAACTATGTATACAGCCACTCTATACACTCTCTATGTAGGTCTAACTATGTATACAGCCACTTTATACACTCTATATGTAGGTCTAACTATGTATACAGCCACTCTATACACTCTATATGTAGGTCTAACTATGTATACAGCCACTCTATACACTCTATATGTAGGTCTAACTATGTATACAGCCACTCTATACACTCTATATGTAGGTCTAACTATGTATACAGCCACTCTATACACTCTATATGTAGGTCTAACTATGTATACAGCCACTCTATACACTCTATATGTAGGTCTAACTATGTATACAGCCACTCTATACACTCTATATGTAGGTCTAACTATGTATACAGCCACTCTATACACTCTATATGTAGGTCTAACTATGTATACAGCCAGTCTATACACTCTATATGTAGGTCTAGCTATGTATACAGCCACTTTATACACTCTATATGTAGGTCTAACTATGTATACAGCCACTTTATACACTCTATATGTAGGTCTAACTATGTATACAGCCACTCTATACAATCTATATGTAGGTCTAACTATGTATACAGCCACTCAATACACTCTATATGTAGGTCTAACTATGTATACAGCCACTCAATACACTCTATATGTAGGTCTAACTATGTATACAGCCACTCAATACAATCTATATGTAGGTCTAACTATGTATACAGCCACTCTATACACTCTATATGTAGGTCTAACTATGTATACAGCCACTCTATACACTCTATATGTAGGTCTAACTATGTATACAGCCACTCTATACACTCTATATGTAGGTCTAACTATGTATACAGCCACTCTATACACTCTATATGTAGGTCTAACTATGTATACAGCCACTCTATACACTCTATATGTAGGTCTAACTATGTATACAGCCACTCTATACACTCTATATGTAGGTCTAACTATGTATACAGCCACTCTATACAATCTATATGTAGGTCTAACTATGTATACAGCCACTCTATACACTCTATATGTAGGTCTAACTATGTATACAGCCACTCTATACACTCTATATGTAGGTCTAACTATGTATACAGCCACTCTATACACTCTATATGTAGGTCTAACTATGTATACAGCCACTCTATACACTCTATATGTAGGTCTAACTATGTATACAGCCAGTTTATACACTCTATATGTAGGTCTAACTATGTATACAGCCACTTTATACACTCTATATGTAGGTCTAACTATGTATACAGCCACTCTATACAATCTATATGTAGGTCTAACTATGTATACAGCCACTCAATACACTCTATATGTAGGTCTAACTATGTATACAGCCACTCAATACACTCTATATGTAGGTCTAACTATGTATACAGCCACTCAATACAATCTATATATAGGTCTAACTATGTAAACAGCCAGTCTATACACTCTATATGTAGGTCTAACTATGTATACAGCCAGTCTATACACTCTATATGTAGGTCTAACTATGTAAACAGCCAGTCTATACACTCTATATGTAGGTCTAACTATGTATACAGCCAGTCTATACACTCTATATGTAGGTCTAACTATGTATACAGCCACTCTATACACTCTATATGTAGGTCTAACTATGTATACAGCCACTCTATACAATCTATATGTAGGTCTAACTATGTAAACAGCCAGTCTATACACTCTATATATAGGTCTAACTATGTAAACAGCCAGTCTATACACTTAGTATATCATGTGTAGGCAAGGGTTAGGGTGGCCTATTAATTTTTATTACATTGGTGGGACGGCAGCACTGTAAGTAGACCATAAAGGCGGCTCCAAGATAATTACTTTAGAAGAACGGAACATTTCCGCAGAGTATATGATGATGTCAGGTTGGGTTCCTCCGAGTAACGAATTATGACAGACGGAACAGGGAACAGCACTCCTTTGCAAACACCCGAGGGCGTGGAACGGTGTTCCTAATGCAAGATCTAATGAACATAGAACATTGCTCTTGTTGCTAGATCTAACGATATGTAATGACATAGAGCAATGTTTCTATTGTGTGATCTAATGACAGGTAAGGATGTTCCTGTGAGAGTGTTCCTGTAAGAGTGTTCCTGTGAGAGTGTTCCTGTGAGAGTGTTCCTGTAAGAGTGTTCCTGTTAGAGTGTTCCTGTGAGAGTGTTCCTGTAAGAGTGTTCCTGTTAGAGTGTTCCTGTGAGAGTGTTTTTGTAAGAGTGTTCCTGTAAGAGTGTTCCTGTAAGAGTGTTCCTGTAAGAGAGTTCCTGTGAGAGTGTTCCTGTAAGAGTGTTTTTGTAAGAGTGTTCCTGTAAGAGTGTTCCTGTAAGAGTGTTCCTGTAAGAGTGTTCCTGTAAGAGTGTTCCTGTAAGAGAGTTCCTGTAAGAGTGTTCCTGTAAGAGTGTTCCTGTAAGAGTGTTTTTGTGAGAGTGTTCCTGTAAGAGTGTTCCTGTAAGAGTGTTCCTGTAAGAGAAATCCTGTGAGAGTGTTCCTGTGAGAGTGTTCCTGTAAGAGTGTTCCTGTTAGAGTGTTCCTGTGAGAGTGTTTTTGTAAGAGTGTTCCTGTAAGAGTGTTCCTGTAAGAGTGTTCCTGTAAGAGAGTTCCTGTAAGAGTGTTCCTGTAAGAGTGTTTTTGTAAGAGTGTTCCTGTAAGAGTGTTCCTGTAAGAGTGTTCCTGTAAGAGTGTTCCTGTAAGAGTGTTCCTGTAAGAGAGTTCCTGTAAGAGTGTTCCTGTAAGAGTGTTCCTGTGAGAGTGTTTTTGTAAGAGTGTTCCTGTAAGAGTGTTCCTGTAAGAGTGTTCCTGTAAGAGAGTTCCTGTAAGAGTGTTCCTGTAAGAGTGTTTTTGTAAGAGTGTTCCTGTAAGAGTGTTCCTGTAAGAGTGTTCCTGTAAGAGTGTTCCTGTAAGAGTGTTCCTGTAAGAGTGTTTTTGTGAGAGTGTTCCTGTAAGAGTGTTCCTGTAAGAGTGTTCCTGTAAAAGAGTTCCTGTAAGAGTGTTCCTGTAAGAGTGTTCCTGTAAGAGTGTTTTTGTGAGAGTGTTCCTGTAAGAGTGTTTCTGTAAGAGTGTTCCTGTGAGAGTGTTCCTGTGAGAGTGTTCCTGTAAGAGTGTTCCTGTGAGAGTGTTCCTGTGAGAGTGTTCCAGTAAGAATGTTCCTGTAAGAGTGTTCCTGTAAGAGTGTTCCTGTAAGAGTGTTCCTGTAAGAGTGTTCCTGTAAGAGTGTTCCTGTGAGAGTGTTCCTGTGAGAGTGTTCCTGTGAGAGTGTTCCTGTAAGAGTGTTCCTGTGAGATTGTTCATGGTCAATCTGTACATAAGATCCATGGTCGAGCTACAAAATTAAAAACACACTTTTTCGATTTACTTTTATAACATATGGTAAATGTAAAGCGCATTCGAAGTTTTTGTTAAGAATAGGCTATAGTAATTTGTAAAGATCTAATGATATGGAACAGTTAAGTAAAAAATATCTATAGGAACTGTGAAGCAGTGTTAACAAGTTTCTTGGTCACCTCATACTAAGAAATTGTTTGGCTAGCACAATGCCCAATCGCATTTAATTTTCCCTAATTAATGACAGTTACCCATTAAATCACCTTCCTGACACTGTCAAAATCCTAACCTTTACTAGGATTAAAACCGTGACCTTTGGTATGGTCATCCGAACGCTCTGCGGCTACACCACCATGTCGTCATAATCATAAAACTTTGCTTCTGTTTAACGATATAATGTAATGTAACAGTGCTCCTATTTAAAGATCTTATGATATGGAAAACTGTTCCTGCTTACAGATTTAATGATATGGAACATTCTTACGGAACACCGAACACCGAAAGTAAATTTGAAAAGAAGAAATAAACTGATTGAATGAAATAAGGGAATCAAATCAATGGAGTAACGTAAAGAGTTTCTCTGTGTTTTTCCTTACCCAGCATCCACTTCTCACAACATGTATCGCCCCCAATCGATGGCTGCTATAGGTTATTGATGTGTACACACCGTTGCAGGCATCATCTGGAGCACCTACAGTCTTTGATGCTTTGTGATTGAAATATTCATTAGCACCCGCTCCCCGGGGTTAGCTGGAGGTGAAAGCTGTTTGGGGGAGGGGGTGTCTATACAACAGCAGCCGGTGTTTATCCTACGCTCCGGTTCCCCAGCAGTACCCCCACGGCGCACCAAACAGCTTACACCCGCCCGCAGCGTACTTTAACACCATGTGACATGGAATAGCATTCATATCTTCACCCAGCCTCGTCATAGCATTGCATTGCCTTGAATGTGGGTGCAATTTACTCCCCCCCCCCACCCTTTTCCTCCACCGACGCCTCCCCCCTCCTCCCACCCACTCAATTCTTTCACCCCCTCTGCCCTACTGCGCTAACACGCACTGCTTCCACTCCAGACACACATACGCACCCACGCACAAGTACACACCCATCTTGAACATTCCTCTGCGTTGCACACCCATCTGAACATTCCTGCGTTAAGTACCTTTGTGAGGCAAATCTCTCCTGGCACTCTGCCAATATTGTGAGCCTATCTCATGGGGCAACTACATGAGAGCCACTTGATAGACTAGTCCTGTAACTACATGAGACCCACTTGATAGACTAGTCGTGTAACTACATGAGACCCACTTGATAGACTAGTCCTGTAACTACATGAGACCCACTTGATAGACTAGTCCTGTAACTACATGAGACCCACTTGATAGACTAGTCCTGTAACTACATGAGACCCACTTGATAGACTAGTCGTGTAACTACATGAGACCCACTTGATAGTCTAGTCCTGTAACTACATGAGACCCACTTGATAGACTAGTCCTGTAACTACATGAGACCCACTTGATAGACTAGTCCTGTAACTACATGAGACCCACTTGATAGTCTAGTACTGTAACTACATGAGACCGACTTGATAGACTAGTCGTGTAACTACATGAGACCCACTTGATAGTCTAGTCCTGTAACTACATGATACCCACTTGATAGACTAGTCCTGTAACTACATGAGACCCACTTGATAGACTAGTCCTGTAACTACATGACACCCACTTGATAGACTAGTCCTGTAACTACATGAGACCCACTTGATAGACTAGTCCTGTAACTACATGAGACCCACTTGATAGACTAGTCCTGTAACTACATGAGACCCACTTGATAGTCTAGTACTGTAACTACATGAGACCCACTTGATAGACTAGTCGTGTAACTACATGAGACCCACTTGATAGACTAGTCCTGTAACTACATGAGACCCACTTGATAGACTAGTCCTGTAACTACATGAGACCCACTTGATAGACTAGTCCTGTAACTACATGAGACCCACTTGATAGACTAGTCGTGTAACTACATGAGACCCACTTGATAGTCGTCCTGTAACGGTCAGACCCACTTGATAGACTAGTCCTGTAACTACATGAGACCCACTTGATAGTCTAGTCGTGTAACTACATGAGACCCACTTGATAGTCTAGTCGTGTAACTACATGAGACCCACTTGATAGTCTAGTCGTGTAACTACATGAGACCCTTTTGATAGTCTAGTCGTGTAACTACATGAGACCCACTTGATAGTCTAGTCGTGTAACTACATGAGACCCACTTGATAGTCTAGTCGTGTAACTACATGAGACCCACTTGATAGTCTAGTCGTGTAACTACATGAGACCCACTTGATAGTCTAGTCGTGTAACTACATGAGACCCACTTGATAGTCTAGTCGTGTAACTACATGAGACCCACTTGATAGTCTAGTCGTGTAACTACATGAGACCCACTTGATAGACTAGTCCTGTAACTACATGAGACCCACTTGATAGTCTAGTCGTGTAACTACATGAGACCCACTTGATAGTCTAGTCGTGTAACTACATGAGACCCACTTGATAGTCTAGTCGTGTAACTACATGAGACCCACTTGATAGTCTAGTCGTGTAACTACATGAGACCCACTTGATAGTCTAGTCGTGTAACTACATGAGACCCACTTGATAGTCTAGTCGTGTAACTACATGAGACCCACTTGATAGTCTAGTCGTGCAACTACATGAGACCCACTTGATAGTCTAGTCGTGTAACGGTCAGACCCACTTGATAGTCTAGTCCTGTAACTACATGAGACCCACTTGATAGTCTAGTCGTGCAACTACATGAGACCCACTTGATAGTCTAGTCGTGTAACGGTCAGACCCACTTGATAGTCTAGTCCTGTAACTACATGAGACCCACTTGATAGTCTAGTCGTGTAACGGTCAGACCCACTTGATAGACTAGTCCTGTAACTACATGAGACCCACTTGATAGTCTAGTCGTGTAACGGTCAGACCCACTTGATAGTCTAGTCCTGTAACTACATGAGACCCACTTGATAGTCTAGTCGTGTAACGGTCAGACCCACTTGATAGACTAGTCATGTAACTACATGAGACCCATTTGATAGTCTAGTCGTGTAACGGTCAGACCCACTTGATAGACTAGTCCTGTAACTACATGAGACCCACTTGATAGTCTAGTCGTGTAACGGTCAGACCCACTTGATAGTCTAGTCCTGTAACTACATGAGACCCACTTGATAGTCTAGTCGTGTAACGGTCAGACCCACTTGATAGACTAGTCCTGTAACTACATGAGACCCACTTGATAGTCTAGTCGTGTAACGGTCAGACCCACTTGATAGACTAGTCCTGTAACTACATGAGACCCACTTGATAGTCTAGTCGTGTAACGGTCAGACCCACTTGATAGTCTAGTCCTGTAACTACATGAGACCCACTTGATAGTCTAGTCGTGTAACGGTCAGACCCACTTGATAGACTAGTCCTGTAACTACATGAGACCCACTTGATAGTCTAGTCGTGTAACGGTCAGACCCACTTGATAGACTAGTCCTGTAACTACATGAGACCCACTTGATAATCTAGTCGTGTAACGGTCAGACCCACTTGATAGACTAGTCCTGTAACTACATGAGACCCACTTAATAGTCTAGTCGTGTAACGGTCAGACCCACTTGATAGACTAGTCCTGTAACTACATGAGACCCACTTGATAGTCTAGTCCTGTAACGGTCAGACCCACTTGATAGTCTAGTCCTGTAACGGTCAGACCCACTTGATGGTCTAGTCCTGTAACGGTCAGACCCACTTGATAGTCTAGTCCTGTAACGGTCAGACCCACTTGATAGTCTAGTCCTGTAACGGTCAGACCCACTTGATAGTCTAGTCCTGTAACTACATGAGACCCACTTGATAGACTAGTCCTGTAACGGTCAGACCCACTTGATAGTCTAGTCCTGTAACGGTCAGACCCACTTGATAGTCTAGTCGTGTAACGGTCAGACCCACTTGATAGACTAGTCCTGTAACTACATGAGACCCACTTGATAATCTAGTCGTGTAACTACATGACACCCACTTGATAGACTAGTCCTGTAACTACATGATACCCACTTGATAGACTAGTCCTGTAACTACATGATACCCACTTGATAGACTAGTCCTGTAACTACATGAGACCCACTTGATAGACTAGTCCTGTAACTACATGACACCCACTTGATAGACTAGTCCTGTAACTACATGATACCCACTTGATAGACTAGTCCTGTAACTACATGAGACCCACTTGATAGACTAGTCCTGTAACTACATGACACCCACTTGATAGACTAGTCCTGTAACTACATGAGACCCACTTGATAGACTAGTCCTGTAACTACATGAGACCCACTTGATAGACTAGTCCTGTAACTACATGAGACCCACTTGATAGTCTAGTACTGTAACTACATGAGACCCACTTGATAGACTAGTCGTGTAACTACATGAGACCCACTTGATAGACTAGTCCTGTAACTACATGAGACCCACTTGATAGACTAGTCCTGTAACTACATGAGACCCACTTGATAGACTAGTCCTGTAACTACATGAGACCCACTTGATAGACTAGTCGTGTAACTACATGAGACCCACTTGATAGTCTAGTCCTGTAACGGTCAGACCCACTTGATAGACTAGTCCTGTAACTACATGAGACCCACTTGATAGTCTAGTCGTGTAACTACATGAGACCCACTTGATAGTCTAGTCGTGTAACTACATGAGACCCACTTGATAGTCTAGTCGTGTAACTACATGAGACCCACTTGATAGTCTAGTCGTGTAACTACATGAGACCCACTTGATAGTCTAGTCGTGTAACTACATGAGACCCACTTGATAGTCTAGTCGTGTAACTACATGAGACCCACTTGATAGTCTAGTCGTGTAACTACATGAGACCCACTTGATAGTCTAGTCGTGTAACTACATGAGACCCACTTGATAGTCTAGTCGTGTAACTACATGAGACCCACTTGATAGTCTAGTCGTGTAACTACATGAGACCCACTTGATAGACTAGTCCTGTAACTACATGAGACCCACTTGATAGTCTAGTCGTGTAACTACATGAGACCCACTTGATAGTCTAGTCGTGTAACTACATGAGACCCACTTGATAGTCTAGTCGTGTAACTACATGAGACCCACTTGATAGTCTAGTCGTGTAACTACATGAGACCCACTTGATAGTCTAGTCGTGTAACTACATGAGACCCACTTGATAGTCTAGTCGTGTAACTACATGAGACCCACTTGATAGTCTAGTCGTGCAACTACATGAGACCCACTTGATAGTCTAGTCGTGTAACGGTCAGACCCACTTGATAGTCTAGTCCTGTAACTACATGAGACCCACTTGATAGTCTAGTCGTGCAACTACATGAGACCCACTTGATAGTCTAGTCGTGTAACGGTCAGACCCACTTGATAGTCTAGTCCTGTAACTACATGAGACCCACTTGATAGTCTAGTCGTGTAACGGTCAGACCCACTTGATAGACTAGTCCTGTAACTACATGAGACCCACTTGATAGTCTAGTCGTGTAACGGTCAGACCCACTTGATAGTCTAGTCCTGTAACTACATGAGACCCACTTGATAGTCTAGTCGTGTAACGGTCAGACCCACTTGATAGACTAGTCATGTAACTACATGAGACCCATTTGATAGTCTAGTCGTGTAACGGTCAGACCCACTTGATAGACTAGTCCTTTAACTACATGAGACCCACTTGATAGTCTAGTCGTGTAACGGTCAGACCCACTTGATAGTCTAGTCCTGTAACTACATGAGACCCACTTGATAGTCTAGTCGTGTAACGGTCAGACCCACTTGATAGACTAGTCCTGTAACTACATGAGACCCACTTGATAGTCTAGTCGTGTAACGGTCAGACCCACTTGATAGACTAGTCCTGTAACTACATGAGACCCACTTGATAGTCTAGTCGTGTAACGGTCAGACCCACTTGATAGTCTAGTCCTGTAACTACATGAGACCCACTTGATAGTCTAGTCGTGTAACGGTCAGACCCACTTGATAGACTAGTCCTGTAACTACATGAGACCCACTTGATAGTCTAGTCGTGTAACGGTCAGACCCACTTGATAGACTAGTCCTGTAACTACATGAGACCCACTTGATAATCTAGTCGTGTAACGGTCAGACCCACTTGATAGACTAGTCCTGTAACTACATGAGACCCACTTAATAGTCTAGTCGTGTAACGGTCAGACCCACTTGATAGACTAGTCCTGTAACTACATGAGACCCACTTGATAGTCTAGTCCTGTAACGGTCAGACCCACTTGATAGTCTAGTCCTGTAACGGTCAGACCCACTTGATGGTCTAGTCCTGTAACGGTCAGACCCACTTGATAGTCTAGTCCTGTAACGGTCAGACCCACTTGATAGTCTAGTCCTGTAACGGTCAGACCCACTTGATAGTCTAGTCCTGTAACTACATGAGACCCACTTGATAGACTAGTCCTGTAACGGTCAGACCCACTTGATAGTCTAGTCCTGTAACGGTCAGACCCACTTGATAGTCTAGTCGTGTAACGGTCAGACCCACTTGATAGACTAGTCCTGTAACTACATGAGACCCACTTGATAATCTAGTCGTGTAACGGTCAGACCCACTTGATAGACTAGTCCTGTAACTACATGAGATCCACTTGATAGTCTAGTCGTGTAACGGTCAGACCCACTTGATAGACTAGTCCTGTAACTACATGAGATCCACTTGATAGACTAGTCCTGTAACTACATGAGACCCACTTGATAGTCTAGTCCTGTAACTACATGAGACCCACTTGATAGTCTAGTCCTGTAACGGTCAGACCCACTTGATAGTCTAGTCCTGTAACGGTCAGACCCACTTGATAGTCTAGTCCTGTAACGGTCAGACCCACTTGATAGTCTAGTCCTGTAACGGTCAGACCCACTTGATAGTCTAGTCGTGTAACGGTCAGACCCAAACAAAGAAAATATTTTGGGGAAGTAGAGTACTACTAGAGTTATAAAGTAAAGGAAACAAAAAATTTCTTAACGCATGAGATTGCCGCTGAGACGTCAGTAAGCCGTTGGTCCAGACTTCTTCAAGTACATCTAAGACACAAATTGAACGTGCTGAACAAAACTACTAAAAGCGTCGAAAGGCAGACTTGAGACTAGAGGTCAACTTACATTTTATAGCTGGGTTGAAATAGATTTTTTAGAAAGTAGTAGTTTTAAAAAGTCAAAATTGAAAGTCCTGTGGCAAAAGTTCAAATGTTTCCTGCAGACCAAGTAAAGAGGTTCTGCAATGTACGACTAAAGATGATTAAAATGTGTACTTAATGAAAATGTCAGGTAGTATCCTATAATAATCCTATTAGTAAGTATTAAGTATTAGTGTGAAAAAAAGATGATTATATCATGTATCCATAGTTATCTAAAACTCTATAAAACCTGTGTTTGACAAATTTAATTTATGACTTTAAAGTGTCTAATTGAATTTTTTTTATTGCTTTATTTTTTATTACATGTCGTTTTAAGGTTCATTTTCCATTTTCTGAGATTTAATTTTTTTTTAATGTAAAAGGAAAAAAATGTTTAGCGTTGATCAAATAGAATCACCTTTCACTCGATTTACTGTTTTCATATGTCAAGTTAATTTAAAATAAAAGTTATAGCATAAACAGTTCTTATATTTTTCTATTTAAAAAATGAAACCCACAGTCGGATGTTCATCAAGTTGTCTATTTAATTATTTGGTTGGTAGACTTCTTAAATTTGAAGTATTATTATATTAACAATATAATCATAACTTTGCGTCAAACTAAACCTGGTAATAAAATGTAAAGATGCAGACAATATTTAAAAGAAAGCTATACAATATCATTCATTGATTTAATAATTAGAAATGCTAACATTATTGTTATATGGTTTCGATGTTTTGGTGGGTTGGGAAAAAGTCAATCGCCTTTTGATGGTACCTTTTTTTCTTAGTACTTAATGAAAACCTTATCGGCTTTATATGTCTTTCGATACGTTTGAAATTTCGTATTTTTCTCACACAATATCTTCAATGTCCGCTATATCTAGATTTCTTGTCATTTTTTTTAGCTTTGCGCATCTATATTTTTTAGTTCAAACTTCCCCACTTCCCCATCAAGAGCTAAAAGCCAACAATGTTATTGTGAATTATAATAGGAAATGTTGGAAACACTTTCAGAAATTTTAGTTTAGAAATCAAACATTAACTGAGGATTTAAACTTAAGTAGTTACTTTCTATTTTTACGGAATTCATTTAGTCACACAATCTGTACATAAAAAAGTAACAAGATCAATACTAGTAATGAATGGATCAATATTGACTACACGAACAAATCAGGATCCCCTGGAACATAAGATCGCCAGGAGAAAGTGGCGGTGGATTGGGCACACCTTACGGAAGCCCCCACAGGACATCACGCGACAGGCTCTGCAGTGAAACCCCCAGGGAAAAAGACGGGTTGGTCGCCCGAACACCATCTGGAGACGCTCCTGCGAGGAGGAAATGGCAGGCTGCAACCTGTCATGGGGTGAACTAAAAAAGGCTGCCCAGAATCGAGTGCGCTGGAGAGCTGTTGCGGAGGCCCTATGTTCTACAAGGAACCAAAGGAATTTAGCAAGTAAGCAATACAGATAAATATTACTTTCCATTGTTGCATTTAATCCATCAGCAGGACATTAGTATTTTATCAAACATCCAAATAATATATTCATTCCAGCCAATTGGCTTTTTATCCATGACATGGGCAGTAAACTTTTGACATAATTTACATATCTTGGTTTAAAACCTTTTAATTATAAAGCCTTACAATTTTTAGAAATGTTCCAATTATTACTTTTGGTCGTACTGTTAAAACAAAAGGATGTTGTGCATCCAATTGATGGCAAGTATTCATTGGAGCTGGTTCGACTCAAGGCTGAATCCTATTGGAACCAATCTTAGCTTTTCTTCAGAATGACAAAGAATTGCGATGCCGCTAGGGCTTGGTGTCATACTCTATGCTATATATATATATATATATAATTTTTATAATGATAATGAATATATATATAATATACGGTACATATAAAAATACATAATGACATATATTGGATTAATCTGTAAGTAAATGTTTTTGTACTACCAACTTGACTAAGACATTATTAGATAAACTAATACATTTATTCATTCCTTTAAGCCATACATCACTTTTTAGTCTTATACTTCAACACTTCTAACCGACTAAATATATCAAACTTACTCTAAATCTATTTAACCAATCAAATCACGATCGTCATCTCAACATTTTGACCTCATTATTTTGTTTCTGTTAATTCTCCTTGCATCCCAACCTACCTTCATGTGTCTTTTTTTTTCCTCTTCAATGAGCGCTGATTATTCAGTCCCTATAATCTTCCCTGGAATTGTGTTTTTTCCTTCATGTAAAGTTAAGGGTTTAACTTGTAGCTCATCTAATCCATTCGCTGAGATATTTCTGGAGATTTTTATTTTTTACAGTGCACGTATTCTCCTTCTTTTTTCTTTCAATCTCCTTCATTCACGTTAAGAATTCTCTCCCTTGATGAACAATTTTTTTTTTCTAATTTATTTATTTGTTAACTTTGTGTCTCAACTCTTTCAACTGAGTTCAACTCTTTCAACTGGGTCCATTTCATTTCTAAGACTGTTTCATCCTTATGTTGTTGTTGTTTTATTTGTTAGGTTTATGCCATGTCTTCTGACGTAATTCATTCATAGATTCCAAACAGCTTGAGTCCACTTATTTGTTGATGAAAAATTGATTCGAATACATAGGACAGCGTTTTTGAACACATGGGACAGCGTTATTGAACACATGGGACAGCGTTATTGAACACATGGGACAGCGTTATTGAACACATGGGACAGCGTTATTGAACACATGGGACAGCGTTATTGAACACATGGGACAGCGTTATTGAACACATAGGACAGCGTTATTGAACACATGGGACAGCGTTATTGAACACATGGGACAGCGTTATTGAACACATGGGACAGCGTTATTGAACACATGGGACAGCGTTATTGAACACATGGGAAAGTGTTATTGAACACATGGGACAGCGTTATTGAACACATGGGAAAGTGTTATTGAACACATGGGACAGCGTTATTGAACACATGGGACAGCGTTATTGAACACATGGGACAGCGTTATTGAACACATGGGAAAGTGTTATTGAACACATGGGACAGCGTTATTGAACATATGGGACAGCGTTATTGAACACATGGGACAGCGTTATTGAACACATAGGAAAGTGTTATTGAACACATGGGACAGCGTTATTGAACACATGGGACAGCGTTATTGAACACATGGGACAGCATTATTGAACACATGGGAAAGTGTTATTGAACACATGGGACAGCGTTATTGAACATATGGGACAGCGTTATTGAACACATGGGACAGCGTTATTGAACACATGGGAAAGTGTTATTGAACACATGGGACAGCGTTATTGAACACATGGGACAGCGTTATTGAACACATGGGACAGCGTTATTGAACACATGGGACAGCGTTATTGAACACATGGGACAGCGTTATTGAACACATGGGACAGCGTTATTGAACACATGGGAAAGTGTTATTGAACACGTAGGACAGTGTTATTGAACACATGGGAAAGTGTTATTGAACACGTAGGACAATGTTATTGAACACACGGGACAGTGTTATTGAACACATAGGACAGTTTTATTGAACACATAGGACAGTTTTATTGAACACATAGGACAGTGTTATTGAACACACAGGACAGTGTTATTGAACACACAGGACAATGTTATTGAACACACAGGACAGTGTTATTGAACACACAGGACAGTGTTATTGAACGCACAGGACAGTGATATTGAACACACAGGACAGTGTTATTGAACACACGGGGCTTTATTATTGAACACACGGGACAGTGTTATTGAACACATAGGACAGTGTTATTGAACACACGGGAAAGTGTTATTGAAGACATAGGACAGTGTTATTGAACACACGGGAAAGTGTTATTGAAGACATAGGACAGTGTTGCTTACTTGATATTATTTTGCCCTTCTCAAAGTTTATTCATTTTGTAGAAGAGAAAAAAAAGAAAATATGAATAGAAATGGCGATAAATCTACGTAAAAGTCTTCTGTGGAATTTGAGACTAAACTGCGGGAAAAAAACCATACATTTTGTGAATACTAAAGAGGCTTGTGATGATTTGAGTGAGTTTTATTATATCGATATAAACATAGAAAATATTGATGATTTGAGTGAGTTTTATTATATCGATATAAACATAGAAAATATTGATGATTTGAGTGAGTTTTATTATATCGATATAAACATAGAAAATATTGATGATTTGAGTGAGTTTTATTATATCGATATAAACATAGAAAATATTGATGATTTGAGTGAGTTTTATTATATCGATATAAACATAGCAAATATTGATGATTTGAGTGAGTTTTATTATATCGAACTGAAAAAATAAAATGTTGATAATATTACTGATTCTTTCCATCTAGAAGATAAGAAACGCAGTTATGATTTATGATTGAATTGTCATACTTGTGTTTAGAATACAGTGATAAATTAATTAAGTTCAATAAATATAATAATATAACTAAAGGAAAATAAAATCATGAAATAAACTAATGGAGAATTAAGTCCTAAACGAGTGAGTTGACCTATATATAAGATATGAAATGCAGTGATGACTAGAGAATGTCGAAGTTTTCTTAGAATGCCATGATGACTGTGACCTAGAGAACGCTCTCATCAGTGTGTCACGCTACCGGGTCAACACTGCTGTTGTCACAGTTCAAGACGATGACTGACAGTGCCATCTCTGAACACGCTTTCCCCACGGCTGTGGCCACACTACGCTTGCTGCATGGCCTAGCTACACTTAAACCACGCACGGTCCAGTGTAGAAACTATTATATTATTGAGCGTTTATTTCTGGAATTTTATCTGCTAATTAAGCGAACAAAAAAATGACTGTTTTAAGACAGTAATAACAAAAGCCAGTACAAGTACCATGCCTGCATAAATATAACTTTAGTTGACATAGCAGATTATTTAATACAATAAGGATGATGAATCTGAGATTAATCGTTTCATTAGTCCCCGCATGTGAAGGGATTCTGTGGTCAGAACAAATCCAAGCCACCTTTTACTTTCCAAAACTGATGTCACGTACTCATTTCATCCAAGTAGACATGGGGAAGTAATCGAGACCCGAGTAAGACTGCCAGGCGTATTTTGACATGGATTCGTAGGCAAGACTATTGCTTTCAAACGCATCGTCTTTACAAGAACCAGTTCTAATTCAAGAGTCACAAAAGGATAGCACCTGCCACTAAAGCCTACATAAGGGGTCTGAAACCTTTTGATAAAAGTTTGCCAAACAAGGATTTCTAAATCATTTAGCGTGCCATCAGCCAAAAAGGAAACCAGCACTAATATACTCTTTTAGAATTATTTTTTATAGCACAATTAATTGAACTCCCTAGAAAGACCAAGGCCAAAAGCAAAAGAGAGTTATAGAGAAAATCGTTAAAGCGTTTGACATTTAATACAAAATGAACGTGTTTGTGATTATCGCCCTTTTTATTTACATTTTTATCACATACAATATTTTATTACTAAACGTTCACATTTATATAATTATTGTCTAAACATTATCATTTGGTAGTCAAGATGATGATCTAACACCTGCAAATGTTCATTATATTCGATCTCAGTTTAACTGATATGTCTTTTAATATTTTTCCTCATTGGTGAAATGTAATTTATAGTAAAGCGGAATAGATACGTAGAAATCATACAAACTGGGTAGTTAATGTAATGTTTGAAAACATACTTATAAATTCTTTAGTCATTTAATATTTATATAATTTTCAATTACTTGTATAAAATTTAAGCCATTTATTCTTTTATAAAAGAAAAAAAAGAAACATATTAGAAATATAGCGCAAATGAAAGGGGTTTATTATCTCCCTTTAGATAATAATATTAAAAAACGTTTCCACATTAGAGTCAATAGTGATGCCAAACAAGTTTTGTTTTGTAATATAACAAATATTACTGACAAACTATTATTTCTTTAAATAAACCAAACATTACATTCATTTCAAGATTTAATTATTAGAGGATAAAAATAATTCGTTGAACAGTTGCAAAAAAACATTTCCGGAATTAATTGCTTAACCTGAATGAGTTTATCTTTTAAACATTAATAATTAAGCTTATAGAAATTACATAATATATTGCTATTAAATAAGTCTCTTATATTTATTAAATAAATAATTAAAAAATTGTTTTTGAATTGAATTATAGAATTTAAAGTTTATGTTTAATTAAGAAGTTGAGCATAAAAACACTTTTAAATGTAATTATTTATTAGTCTGTATCAATTAATGAGCGCCTTGTCTTGAAAGCTCTTCGCTAATTGTACAATGTCGGATACATATTTAGTCACATCTAAGTGTAGGTGAACTCTTTGTATGCTTAAAACACATTTCATGTACGATCAAATCTGTTCACAATTATAACCAAAAGCTGAAAGTAGAAGAGCGAATGCCTAGCAGTTCAGAATAGCAGATGACTTTCCTAAGCAGCTTCCTTCCACATTTTTTTTCTTTTTTTATGTTTAAAATTTAACTTGCTGGATTTTAAAATCGCTAATACCCCACCCAAGTGGCGTATTTAGACATGTTCCACATGTTCCATCGGAACAGGGGCCCCCACAGAAAAGGGCCCCCACACATCCCAAAAAGAATTTTTTTAGTGACATTCCCATTCTTTCGTTTAAAATGTAAAATAAAATTCATTTATTCCCAACAATTTTAAGCGCTCCAGTCTAACCAAGATAAGAGCAACATACAATTTGTGATTTTAAAGAATGTAACATGAATTAATGTCACTTTTCTGAGGTATGTCGAAGGCAGGGCGAGGCCACGAGAGGACCCCACGTTAATTAGGAACAGGGCTCCCACAATCCTAAATACGGCCCTGCCCCACAATTTAAAAAAAAAAGATTTAACTCTAAGAAGGTTGTAGTAAGATCAAACAAGCTAGGCTTGATGTGGTATGAACAAATGAGTCCGTCAATTTGAAACTCTTGCCTTTGTTTAGAATACTCAGCTTTTGTTGCCTTGATGCCTTAATTTTAGGGTGTACATGTAGTTAAATGTTTTGAAAATGATTTCACGGCAAGATGCAAATCCATTCCAGTGGTCCTTGTAAATGCAAACTCATTGAAATGTGTCGCTATGTCATTCAGAAATAACTGTTTCGACAGTCAATTTTTCTCATTCAGAACCGAACATTTTATTTTATTTCTTTCATTAATTAAAAAAACCACGAGGTTTCTCGTGCTGACCCCTGATCTACATAGCCTCTGTCACTATAGTCCACATGTAGACTTCATTTACATTACTTAACCTTGTGTTATGTTTATATTTACTAAATACTGATTATTTTATGCCGCTTGTATCCATGCTTGCTCAGTGCGCTCTTGGTATGAATCGCAGTGACCGATGTGTGAGTACGCACGGAAATGGGTCACTTGTTAAAGAGAAAGTTCCTTAAACTCTTTAAAAGAACATCTTTTGTCTGAGAATCACTCAGTGTTTGCGTCAAGCTGTTCCATATAGAAGTAATAAGTTTATTTTAAAAATCAACTTGAGTTTTTCCCATATTGTCTAAACTCTAAACTCATGATGTTTGTAATATAAAACAATAAACAATACAGTGCAGCTTAATTCTACACAACAAAACATGGTCATCTTGTCTTATTCAATAAGCTTTGTGGATTGTTACAAAATATACGTAGATCTATGTCCAAACGTAATATATCTCTATGCAGAAAAAAAAACACTTTTTTCTTAGCCAACAGTAATAGCAAATCTTGTGAATCCTGCCCCTGTGTTGCCGGTGATAAGTCTAGGAAAAATAAATAAACGGAAATCGAAAATTAAAGAAGAGAAAACTGATCGTTTTTTTTCACCATTCTGTTTGTCTGAGAGTGTACAGAATAGAGGTTGTTGGTTTAATAGAGGTTGTTGGTTTAATAGAGGTTGTTGGTTTAATAGAGGTTGTTGGTTTAATAGAGGTTGTTGGTTTAATAGAGGTTGTTGGTTTAATAGAGTTTATTTGGTTTAATAGAGGTTGTTGGTTTAATAGAGGTTGTTGGTTTAATAGAAATTATTTGGTTTAATAGAGGTTGTTGGTTTAATAGAGGTTGTTGGTTTAATAGAGATTGTTGGTTTAATAGAGGTTGTTGGTTTAAAAGAGGTTGTTGGTTTAATAGAGGTTGTTGGTTTAATAGAGGTTGTTGGTTTAATAGAGGTTGTTGGTTTAATAGAGGTTGTCGGTTTAATAGAGGTTGTTGGTTTAATAGAGGTTGTCGGTTTAATAGAGGTTGTTGGTTTAATAGAGGATGTTGGTTTAATAGAAGTTGTGGGTTTAATAGAGGTTGTTGGTTTAATAGAGGTTGTTGGTTTAATAGAGGTTGTTGGTTTAATAGAGGTTGTTGGTTTAATAGAGGTTGTTGGTTTAATAGAGGTTGTTGGTTTAATAGAGGTTGTTTGTTTAATAGAGGTTGTTGGTTTAATACAGGCTGTTGGTTTAATAGAGGTTGTTGGTTTAATAGAGGTTGTTGATTTAATAGAGGTTGTTGATTTAATAGAGGCTGTTGATTTAATAGAGGTTGTTGGTTAAATGGTAGCCAAGCCATCGGAGTCGTCGTTGGCGGTGAAGAGTGACATGCTAGTGATGTTAACCCGCTGCAAGACATCGTTGTATTTTGTCTAGTGTATTATAAAACAACATGAACAAAGTAACTTAGGGAGTTGTCCCCACTGAATGTGTACGTACTCAACAGTTATATAAAGTCTACGTAAGACTTTTAGAAAGAAACGACAGCAACCGCCCAGCCAGAAACCTGGTTGAAATCAAAGACAATAGATTTGAAACCAATTACTTTCTTCAAGGGCAGCGTGATGAAAAAATCTGTTGATGAAAAGTAAGACAAAGATGTTTCGGTTGTTCGCTATTTCTTTGAATGGCTACTAATGGCATTTGAGACAGACTGATTCAAGACTGGTGTGCAGTAACAGGTTAAGGACATAAATGCAAACGAAATTCATATTTTGTTTTATTCATTGGAAGTAATTAACATTTAATTCAGACTAAACGTTTATACTATACTAAACCAAACAAAAAGATCAGTATTAAAAAACATATCAATGTTTGTTTCATTGAAATTGCATTTCTTAAAATTAGTTCCACTATACCCTTTCGTTTAGTTTTATCCATTTTTTTTGTTCATGCAGTGTTAATGACAATATCATTTGAATGTACTATTCTTATTTCTTCAATAAATTTCAACTTCAGCTTACCGTTGATTATCTGAAAATGTATCTCGAAGTAAGTTTAGTTGGCAGGTAGGTCATGGAGGTGAAGTCTTACTGGTGGGTGGTGCCGGAAGTCAACAGGACTTGTTCATTTTGACCTACTATGAAATGTACAAGACACGCGATACTGTTGAACAGCGTTCTCGTGATTGCCTCATTATGAAAATTGCCACAACGTCTCGGTTATTATATGCCAACAGCTACTCGTGGATCGGCATAGGGAAGGTGGGAGGGGCAGATGGGAATGCCCTGTTATCGCAACATCGCATACTGGCCGAACAAATAATTTTCTGAGGCAGTGAAAGGGCCACGCGATTTTGATAAATGAGCTGATAAAAAAGTTGAACAAGGAGGTCTCTAACTATAGACCAAACAATATGGCCGAATAACGCATAGAAAAAACAACATTCCAAGTAGTTTTACAATTTTATTGCTGTTGCCAACGTTGGTATACTTAACTTTTTTCGATTAGCTTGCTCATTACTTCTAAACACAGACCAAAAAGGATACTAAGAACTTGTTTTAATGACCATGAAATACAACGGTATTGTGTTGCCAGTGCTGTACTCCTTACACTCTTACGGATGTCAGATTTTCGGTAGAGCTCGAAAGATTAAGACTAACCCCCAAGATGGAAGATAGTTGGATATGGTCAGACCACCTTGTTACATTTTAGAATTAGTATTTTTTTCTTTAAACACGGAATCTGATTAGAAAAAAAATCTACAATCTTAATTTTTGTGTGTTTGCATTTTTAGAATTAGTAGCCTACATTGTGTTTTAAAAATAGAAGTTTCTGAACTGATTATGATTATATAAATAAATATAAGTAATAAATAAATAGAAAGAGCTTCTACGGGTGCCCGCAGAGGTGTTTCTAGAGGGCGAAAAATAAGGGGTTTGGGTAGGGCGTGTTGGTTGAGAGAGAGGAATGTCATTAGAATGCTTTACGTTTTGAAGAAAATTCCGGGGGGTCAGAGCATACCTGTTGGAGATAGCGCCCCCTCCCTCTTCCACAGACCCTTACTAAGGCAGACGCCCATGAAAGCAAACCATTCATCTATAAATCACCAGCACGAAATTATTTGACAAAGATAAATATATCATAATTGAAAAGGCGTGACATTGTCTACAACTTTTAAAACTTGATTTTTGACTGCGTAGCGCTGGTTTTAGAGAATGGCAAGTTCTCAGGCTTTGTCCGATCTGCTTGCCTTTCCTCATGACGACCAAACTCATTTGGTCATCAATTGGCAGATTCCACAGACTTTTTATGGCCGTGTGCGCCAATCAACTTCCTGTTCACATGTTTAATTACAGAGATAAGATGACAGACAGGTTGGAAGATACGAAGGCGTATGTCTGCATGCTATAACGACATTTATATTCAACCTTAAAGCATGTTCAGCGCAAATTGGGGAGGGGGTAGGGGAAGTAACTAAACATATTTTAAAAAACTACAATCAGTTTTAGTTTTCTGGCCCTCGGTGGAACTTAGATTGTGTCATTGACTAAAAATAAACAAATGACAGTATGAGACATAATATGTTTCAATGTGAAACTCATTACAAGAATTCATTGCGACTATCTCTTGATTGTAAGTATTTTGTTTATTCCCTGCGACTGAGCCCACTATTCGCAAAACTTCGTTACAAAATTGTTTCCGGATTTTGCGGTGTTGCAACTGGTGCTGAGTCTAGGTCCGTCTGTCCCTTCCCTCACAATCTTCTGACTATTCATGTCCTTATTTCGTGTAAATATTTCCTGGTCTTTAATTATTGTGTTCCTCAGATCCATTTGTTTTCGGTAATCATCTTTCTTATATTCTATTATCTTATATATTACAGACGCCCTTTCTATAAAGAATATTATTGCGTCTTACGATCATCCGAGGTCTAAATAAAAACAAACAAACAAAAATCCATCAGTATTATTTTCAATTGCAGACTTTGTCTAGTAAATGTATTGTCTATAAAACGGTGCCGTTATGGTGCCATTAGAAGTCATTGTGAAATCTGCGCCGAATCCCAAAACACTAATTTCATGTTTACAGTAAACACAGTGTTTCGCTCCAGAGATTTGAAGCTCGCAAGCAATCTAGCTACCCGCTGACACTGATCTTGATGTCAATTAGTTGCTCCACTCTTTAAACTCCGACGCTGCCAAAAAAAAAAAAGAATGTTCTAAGCTCATTAGCTCTAGCGATGTGCCCACGGTGTTTGCTCTTTTGTCTTAGGAACATAGCGCCAGGATTATTTTCTCCCCCCCCCCTCTTGAAATGCAGTTGTTTTGGTTGTTCGGATTTAAGAGGGCAATGGGGGAAGGGGAAGGAGATATGTGGCGGTGTGGTTGATGATATTTTATGCAATACATAAACTGTGTCATCATCACAAACGACTTGGGCGTGAACTTTGACCTATGCAAATGTCTCGCGCAATAAAAAAAAAACAAGTTACATCGTCTCTTTCAGCATCACTTCCGGGATGTTTGCCAGGTTGGCCAAATGTTGCCACGCAACAATTGTGACCATTTTTTTTTCCATGCCAGCTTGCTACCGACATTTTGCTATGAAATATTCTTTACGGGGAAACAGGGTTGGCCAATCTTCGAACAACTAGGGGAAACTGGGGTAAAATGGGGTACTTAAGGAAAAAACTCTTCTATATTGACAAAAAACATCAAAATTAAAACAAATTTAGCTGAAAAAAAAAGAATACAACATTGACAACATTGTAACAAAGCACAAACACCATAGAATGTCATTTTTTAAATTTATTGAACTTTTAAAAAAAGACACAAATACCCCATTTTGCCCCATGCTTGGGGCAAAATGGGGTTCGGCATGGGGCATAATGGGGTCATGGTAAGAACTTGTATAAAACCATAAAAAAACATCTAAATTATTCACTATTAATACGCAGTTCACATATAAAGTTTGGACTTTTTTTCTTCGAGCAAGTCTTCTTAGTTCAAAGGATGAAATACCAAATAGCATTTTCTCCATCTTCTGCCTAGTTCAGATTCTTGTTCAATCATGTTCAACAGAAAACACAATTTTAAATGCACCTAGGGCTGAAAAAAATAACAGGCCTAATTAGAAATTGCATTCACAAATAAAAATTATTTCATATTTACAGGCCAATTTTGAAATTTCATTTACAAAAATTAAATATAAAAAAGAAGTATGAAGAATAACCCCATTTTGCCTCACTGAAACTACCCCATTTTGCCCCATTGTGGTGGGGCACAATAAAATGCATTAAGCATGCAACATGCTTGATTTTATTGTTAAATTAAAGGCCATATTTGTCGACAATAAGATATTATTCAGATACAATAAAAGATTTAGCTCAAAACTTTAATTATTAAGTATCAGTTTCTTAAGTCGTAAGTTAAAAAAAAATAGATGAAAAAGATGTAAAAATTTGTATTTACCTTGTAACAATAATTCTGCGATAAATGTGGACTATAGCTTAAGATGGCGTCGTCTCGTATCGTGTTACTTCAAATCCAATCATTTGTGATAGTTTTTGAGGCTCTGAAAAGGGTGTATTTGCAAAACCCCATTTTACCCCAGTTTTCGACTTTAATTGAATACTTGTAGGCCTATTAATATATCATTGACTATAATAAGATGGACCGCCTGCTCTATTTTTAGAGCTTATGTTCTTTTCCCGTGCGTACACAACACTGATCTATAAATGTTTCCGCTCTGTACAACTTTCGATTTTAACTTTTCATTGAGAAAATCATAGCGATTAAATAAAAACGGAACTTGTATATCAATAACTTTATTTCCTGTATAGCAATTACGTTATTTAGAATCGGGAATTCCGAACATCCGTGTTTCAAGTCATCATATAGCAGAAATACTAAAGCAAGCGGTCCATGTATATTATAGTGTATGATAAGATCAATATTGTTTTATTCTTAAAGTTATTGCTGCATAGTTACTTGTCAATGCACAAAAAAAAACTATTTTTTAATGTTATGACGTCAAACAAAATAGAGCCACTTGTTTTTATCCCAACAGGCTTAATACAGTATGCTATAGTACACAATTATTTTACCCGGATGACCTTTGTGGATCATAGTTTAAATTTTACAACCTTGACATTGCTGATCTCAGAAACTTAAAGAATATAGGTGTCTAAGTGCTACAAAAGAAAATTCTTAAAGGGTAAGTCCTGCCTGAAAATCAAATACGTAAATTATATATTTTCTGAAAGCTTATTCAAAAATAAGATTTATCAAATATTTTATTTATTTTTATTCTTTTGAAAAATGTGTTTAATTAATTAATAAATCGTGTAATTATTGATTGACCTAAAAAACGACAATGCAGTGACTTCCCTTCCTTGTGACGTCACAAGTGTCAGACAGGGTGAAGTCTTATATTATAGTTATAGCCTACTATTTGATTGCCGTAAACATTTTGTGCGAGAGGATTTTGTAAACATTCTTGCAGTCGAGAAGGGCTTTCAAAAGAAGAAATCTTGAATGCCTAAAGCATTCCGTCCATTCACAAGGATATCTGTTCCTTAAAAAGCAAAGTTAGGTGGCAAAACAATTACAATGCAGGCCTAAATCTAAGACTGATTCGGAAGCACCCTCAAACAAGACAGACGATCGGAGAAAAAAAAAAGCATAGGCCTACTCATAAGAGATTTGAAAAATGATTTATTATCAAAGGTAAATTTTTTTTAAATTCATAAGACTCTTATTACTCTACTCTTTGGCTAAGCAACTACATTTAAAAAAAGTTAATAGACTTTTGACTTAGGCCTATACCTGCCTATGACTATGACCTATGTAAATGTTATGGCCTAGTCTATAACTATAGACTCACTATATTATAGTGTCTATAGAGTAGGCTATAGTAGGCCTATAGTATAATTATAGGCTTATAGGTATAGACTACTATAGATCTAACTACTACTATAAGTCTAAGTACTGTAAGTGGCTTTAGGCCTAGCCTATATTATAGATTATAGCCTATTAACCTATTATATAGTCATGCAATAGCCTATATTAGACTACAGTCACAGACAATAAATGTAAAGGGCTTTATTATAGGACCTATTAGTTTACAAAATCTATAGGCCTAAAGTTTACTTGTAATAAACTGTATCATAGCTAAAAACCCATGTTGTAGGCATAGTAGGCTCATATAAATAATGCAAAGGCCTATTTAATCTATAGGCTAAAAGCCTAATGCCTAATGGTAAATACTAAAATTCTGAGTAGAGCCTATGCTTTCTTTAAAGGTCTACTATATATCCATTACATGCCATATATTGTTAGCTATACTTTGCTATAATTTGCTTAAGATGTTATATTAGTGTAATTGTTGTAAATAACAATATATAAAAAAATTATGTGGTTGTAAAAATGTAAAATATACTAGGTGATAGTAAAATTTGTAATCATTTTATAATCAGGAAATATAATCCACGAATAGAGAATCTCTTTCAATGGACCCAATGCCACCGCCACCACTGAGTGAAGCTTTGACTTGTGAGAACCAACAATTGCGAAGCCATAATTTATGTCTGTAGATCTTCAGATCTTATGTGGATCACAGTTCCAAAGAGGACAAGATGATACAGACAAATCTCATATTCAGAATGAATCAGAAGCAAGGGTAAGCATTCAAAAATACATTAATGATAATTTATATATATATAATATATTTAATATTTTGACTAAACCTTATATATATATAGCTATATAACGACTATAATATATAAATACTTTTTTTTTATTTCACTTTTACTCATGCCATTTACTTTGTAGGCCTACATATATTACATTACAACCTATCTAACACTACTTTTTAAGGAGTACAAACTGGGATTAAAACATGCAAGTCTGTAGAAGTTCAGACCTGTGAGCCATAGCCGAGGCAAGTCTTCAGTGACCTACACCAATAACTAAGTTCCAGATAAAGGTGAATATGAAGACGATGAATCTGATATTAGCGAAATGTATCTTATAAGATAGACATTTTAAATTAGTTTACTAATTAGTCTTATTAAATATCTGCAATATTTGTCATATTTAATTAATATTGCTAAACTTTGCTTTAATTTTAATCCTATTTAAGAACAAATATTTCATACACTGGTATTAGAAGTCTTGAAACATTTTGTTCAACATTGATATAATAATTCCTTTAAATAACTTTTTTTATCAGTGAAAACTAGGGCTGTGGAGTTGAAGAGTCAGAGGAAATTTAAAGTACCTGGAGTCGGAGTTGGAAGTACAAAAATTTGAAATTTTTCTTGGGGGAGCTACCATCTCCTACCAAGGGCGTCCCCAGGTGGCGAATAAAAAAATGGTCTTTATATATAGAGGTCAGTTGTGAATACTGAATAAGCTGCCGTGGACCAACTGGTTTGCTGCCATGGAGGGTAGGTGGGATATCCTGTGTTAAGAATACTCTTTTAAAAGTGCCTAATGCTCATAAATCCAAGGAAATGACTGCAAAAAAGTGAACAGAGGATGATCGACTGTTTTCCAAATGCACTACCTATTAATTATCAATCATGTTATTTTGTTTATACTGTGTTTAAAAATGTATATAATACATGGGCATATTTGTTTAAATTAGCAACTATATTGAAAGCAATAAAGACATTTCATTCAAATTTAATCCTTTTATTTTATAACTGTTCAAAGAAATATAGGCCTACTAATACTTTAGAACTAAGCCTGTACAGCTTATTCTTTATCAATATGGGCCCATTTGAAACCAGTTAGTCTGCCTTCTGGATAGGCCAACATTATTTTGTTTAAAGCACAGGCAGGCAGCGGTGTGTGAATTTCATGACCAAGTATGCCAAAACACCAGTAAACTGAGTTCCTGTAACTGTAAGCTGTGTATCACATTGTCCTGAAAAAAAAAGAATAATTACTGTTTAGGTTTTAGTCAATACTTTTCATAATTCAGCTGTTTTTTTAACATATCACTATTTGATGTATTTTTATATAAATCACATATATAGGCCTACAACTATATTTTTTAAAACCCTTCTTCGGTATATGAAATATTTTTATAGTATAGAGCAATTGATTCAATTAAACGTTGAAATGCAAAAAGTGTTTTTTTGTTTTGTTTCAAGCTTGAGCTTATATAGCCTAACTATAAATTGGGCTAATTTTCATTATTTTATCTAAAAACTGTTGCCAATGTAATCTTTTAATAATCAAGATCAAATACAATTATTCCTAAGTAGCTTTAAACATTGAACAGATAGGTAATAATCACTGGTGGTAAAGAGGATTGATCACACCCTAAGAAGAGGACCAGGAAAGAGCTAGCCCCTATTATGCCTGTTACTGTTACGGCCGGTATTCCTATGTCAATAGTCTACCTTTACCGATATGTAGCTTTTTTTACAAGTATAATTATTAGTCCGTCACAATTCATAATAACTAGGCTACTTAGTAGCGTATTCATTCTAAACTAAATCGCACAAGTAGGCCTAAGCCTCCTATAGTCTATAGCCTATAGTATACCGGGTAGTCATACAGTCACAGTAATTAGGCCCTAATATAGTAGGCAATAGCTAGCATATACTATTCATATAGCTTAAAAGTTCCGGTAGTAAAAGTGAATTTAAAAGTCGTTTTATGTAGACTAGTGTGAAGATTACCTACATAGGCCTATCTTTAACGTAAGTCAGAAACTAAAAAATTGATAAAGTCAAACCCTAAGGCTATGATGCTAAGGCTAAGCCTACTAAAGTGTCGAGAAACTGCATAGTCATAGTCTATGGCATAGACTATAGACCTAACCTAGTAGGATTGTAGGAGGCTAATCAAGTAGGCCAACTTACCATTTGATATTTCCGATGCGTGATCCATTTTTCTCGATTGATTGATATATGCTGAATTCAGCGTTAAAATTCCTTTCGTCCTCGTTGTCTGATAGATTTTTTTTTTATTGTTCAAACATGTAATACGTGTATGGTTCTACGTCGCGTGAAGCCATGTCGATTATAGCATAGTCGATTGATTGTAAACAAAAATCTTGGAAACTTGTGACGTCACTACCTGTTCGAGAGTTTCCGGCCCGTGGTCGACAGTTTCCGTAATTGGCAATGTAATTTAATTAAATTAACACATTTATCGTCCACTCTCAAAAGAAAGACTTGTATATTTAAAAATGATATTTCAAAGGCTTTAATATGAAATTAAGTTACTATTAAGGCAGGACTTACCCTTTAAGTACGAAGTCCGCTTAAATTTGTAAATCACCTGTGTACAACGTTCGCTAGTAAATAGTGCCAAGTAAAAAAAAGATTATTTTTTTTCAAACGCTTCATATAAACAATAAATAAAGATCTACTGAATTATCTTTACGATTGCATCATGCCTCTATCAGACAGTACTTGCCAGGATTATAAAAACAGCATTACAAATTATTTCTTCCCTCCGGGGCTCATTGATTCAATTTACACAAGACCACACATGACCACCGATGACCACAGATGACCATTGACATTTGATAATAAGCAAAAGTAAAAAAAAGTTCAGAAAGAGAGAGAAAGAGAGAGAGAAAGAGACAGAGAGATGCGTGAACGCTCACAGACAGTTTACCAAGCGGATCATTTCTAATATATGGTCAGTGTCTACTGATCAATAGTGTTGTCTCCCTTGTTGTTTCCAGGGCCATCGAAGATATAGATATCCCACAACCTATCTCCCCCCCTTCTTACCCCCCCCCCCCCCCGCAAGTTAAAACATGAGCGTGCTAGTTTGTCTATATTGGTCATTCCAAGTCCGCACCCCCCTCCTCACGCTAAATGTTCTGGCAGACTAATTAACAGTAATAACTTTTGTTTCTGAGAACTCTTAACGGCTCAAGACTCCATTGGTTAATACAGTAAATGAGTAGTTTGTTTTGTTTTATTCAATTCTAGTGATAAATATATCCATGTGAATGTCCATAGTGTGAGGTTGGTCCAGTAGGCATGGGATTATTCCCAACTTAGGCTGTTAATTTATCCGAAAACGTTTTCAATAAAACAACCAGCGAAATAGGTTGCGTCCCTTTGAGGAATCAGCTTAGAAAGCTACCAGTTGTTACTGATAATTTACAGTTTGTTTTTTATATTTACAGTTGTTGTTTTTTTATTTACAGTTTTTTCAGTCAATTTACACAATTTTTGTTACTGATAATTTACACAGTTTGTTACCGATAATTTAAACAGTTTGTTTCTGACAATTTACACAGCTTGTTTCCTATATTTACAGTTTGTTTCAGACACTTTACACAGCTTGTTTCCTATATTTACAGTTTGTTTCAGACAATTTACACAGCTTGTTTCTGACGATTTACACAGTTTGTTTCAGACAATTTACACTGGTTGTTTCTGAGGATTTACACAGTTTGTTTCTGACAATTTACACAGCTTGTTTCTGACGATTTACACAGTTTGCTTCTGACAATTTACACAGCTTGTTGCTGACGATTTACACTGTTTGTTTCAGACTATTTACACAGCTTGTTTCTGACGATTTACACAGTTTGTTTCTGACAATTTACACAGCTTGTTTCCTATATTTACAGTTTGTTTCAGACAATTTACACAGCTTGTTTCTGACGATTTACACAGTTTGTTTCTGACAATTTACACAGCTTGTTTCCTATATTTACAGTTTGTTTCAGACAATTTACACAGCTTGTTTCTGACGATTTACACTGTTTGTTTCAGACAATTTACACAGCTTGTTTCTGACGATTTACACAGTTTGTTTCTGACAATTTACACAGCTTGTTTCCTATATTTACAGTTTGTTTCAGACAATTTACACAGCTTGTTTCTGACGATTTACACAGTTTGTTTCTGACAATTTACACAGCTTGTTTCCTATATTTACAGTTTGTTTCAGACAATTTTCACAGTTTGTTTCAGACAATTTACACAGTTTGTTTCTGACGATTTACACAGCTTGTTTCCTATATTTACAGTTTGTTTCTGACAATTTACACAGTTTGTTTCTGACGATTTACACAGCTTGTTTCCTATATTTACAGTTTCTTTCAGACAATTTACACAGCTTGTTTCAGATAATTTACATTGTTTGTTTCAGAAAATTTACACAGCTTGTTTTCTATATTTACAGCTTGTTTCTGACAATTTACACAGCTTGTTTCTGACAATTTACACAGTTTGTTTTGATGACTCGATGTGAACAGCCGCCAGCCTTGAGCCAAACTGGCAACTTCCTGCCCCACTGGTCACAAGACATCATTTATTTCCCCTTCCATTAATTTAATATCCAATGTAATAAGAATGTTACATTATTAAAAAAAATAATCATGTCTAACACAAAAAATAAAGAGGAAATGATGTAATATAAGCTCGTAATAAAAAAAAAAAAAACATTCTTTGTTGCTGGATCTTACAGATATATTCTCGTTTTATAGATAAAAAAAAAACTACATGAAGCTAGAATTTGTTATTCAAACCGAAGAGAAATAAAAATGTACAGATTGTTAATGCATGCTACAACCAAGACTGTAGTCACTAATTGATAATAGGATAGTAAAAGAAATGTTTAATGTTATAGTTTGGAAATGTTCTTTTGCTCAGTAAACATGTTCACTTTATTCGGTTTAACAGCACAGTTTTTTAATCATAATACGTGTCTTCTTATATCCGTCCTACTGTGTAGCCTTTCTGGTTTTTTACATTTTTCCAATTACGTGTAAATATATAAATAGATGATGTACATTTATATATATATATATATAGATAGATAGATAGATAGAATGATAGATAGATAGATAGATAGATAGAATGATAGATAGATAGATAGATAGAATGATAGATAGATAGATAGATAGATAGATAGATAGATAGATAGATAGATAGATAGATAGATAGATAGATAGAATGATAGATAGATAGATAGATAGATAGATAGAATGATAGATAGATAGATAGATAGATAGATAGAATGATAGATAGATAGATAGATAGATAGATAGATGGATAGATAGATAGATGGATAGATAGATAGATAGATAGATAGATAGATAGATAGATAGATAGATAGATAGATAGATAGATAGATAGATAGATAGATAGATAGATAGATAAAAGAACCCTGGACGTTTGGTTGACAGTCCGGTGTACTAACCGCAGGACCAGATGACCTCGATATAGATATTGAAAGCTAACGTAAATTCGAAAGGTGAGAAGAATTCGTTTAGTTTCCCAGATAACAAGTGTAACATGAAAACACCATAATCTTGTAGACTGTAGACTATTGACTGAAGAAATCAATACATGCGAACTGTTATAACCAGTTTGGATCTACTTGATGACATTTGCAAGTCTTCAAAAATACATATATAGATCTATAGGTACTTCTACACAAGGGTCCAGATGACACAGTAAAGAAGCTGTTCAAGTAAGGTTGCAGTTGTTGTTGTTGTTTTCAACTTTAGATAGCTAGTGGAAGGAGGGTCAGATATAAACTAAAAGAGGTTTATGGTCTATTGGACACGCGTTGACGATTAGGGTAGTGGTTGAGTTTAACGCTGGTTAAGGTTACAAATAATAACACTATTCTGTGAATTCTGTGTACACAATATTGCAACCAAACTGATTAACTCCCCCTTTTAACTAACCCAAGGGACATTATTCAATAATTAAAGCTAGTCTGTTGTGAAAGATCACAAGAGAAACGTTTTATTATTTTAGTTTAAAGAGAAAATTTGTTTAAAAAAAATAGAGTCTATATTTTAATTATTTTGTGAGCAAAGTTACAAAATATTTATCAATGCTTTTTTAACATCAGTTTTCATTTTCATTCAATTGTTTTTTTGTTTTTTTTATAGTAAAATCACAAGAGAGTGTGACGCCAATTAACTAATGTCGCTTTTGAAAACATTCGCCTTTGTTTATAGACTTGATAGGCGGTGTATGTTTAGTTCACGTCGCAAGCGACAACATCTGTATGACTAATAAGGACTGTACATTCTCAAATTGTGCCAGACACCAACAGTGATCAGAGATAGGACTAGAATGTGAGCCTCCCCCCACCCCCCAAAAAAAGTTCAGCTATATATACTCCTCCCTAACTGTGGACCAATAAGACCCATTCTTAAATGTACTTCTTTTTCACTTCCAGATTTTATATTTAATTTTTTTATCGAAAAATATTTTTAAAAAAATTAATTAATAGTTTACTCATTGACATTATTGACATATAATGGTAATGACATTATAATGGTTCTATATTAGATGATTTAGATCAATTTGGTCAACTCTCTCTCTCTCTCTCTCTCTCTCTCTCTCTCTCTCTCTCTCTCTCTCGTGTAAATTTTTTTGTAAATAAATAATTATTGATCACTATGAAACCGTATAAATATTTTGCAGTTCATTAGTGTAATAAATTTGTTGTCGCTGTGTAACGGTTAATTATTGTACCTGCAACATCAATAAGTCTAACTCAATGTCCACACTGCAGCCAACAATTCCTTCCTTCTTTTTGTATCTGATGCTGTCAGATCTAGTGCCTTGAGCTAAATTAGGAGAAGATGGAGATAAGGCAGGCAACCCCTGAACGAATTACATATTTTTGGGGGTGCTTTCGTCTTTTTTTTTTTTTACATAACAACGCAGACAAAATTTGAAGAAAGATGTTCAATACTTAGATTCTAATCTTCATTTCCCTTTGTTGTTGCTTCATATTCTCTGGATAAAATGCTGGAGTTATCGAACATTGGTGTGGAGAGTTCGGGAGTTCACTTCGTGCGGTTCAATCTCTAGCTACTCCATTAACTGAATCCAGAACTTCGTTCACTCATTTAGTCTATACTCTCTGAGCCTAACGTTGCATACCCCATTGATAAATAGAAAACTTAAGATCACCACTTAAGAAAGACCAAAAAAAAGAAGCTACACTTCGAGTTGCTGCTAAATCAATAAGGAAAACTAAATGCCAACATTCAATAAAGAACCTCTTGGGGGCTGGAAGAAAATGAGCGGGGGTGGGATAAGGGGGAGGGGCATTCAGTTTAAGCAATCTTGAAGCAATCATAACTGTCCTTGACGTTTGCCTATAACATTGTTATCTTTTTAGACCAGGCAACTGTTCATTAGACTCGTGTTCCTTTAATAGGGATAGGTGTTCTTGAGAGGATTTTTATCATCTTGAACTTAGTTGAAAAAAAGTAATACACTTGAGGGCAGTCGATGTTGGTATTTGTTGGACTATGCTAGTACAACAACATTAGAACTTTTCATCTTAAAGACGCGACAGTGTAAACATCCTTTTAACAAATCCAGAATAAATAACTTCTGCTGATTAATTTTGTTCTCTATCCACAGTAAACAAAAAAAGAATGTGTGGACAATATAATTTCCAAATTTTTAAACAGTTTTTTTTTCTTCTCTATTCTTGAGTGGCATTTGTTAAATTTAAGTCTAAACCCATTGACAAGAGGAAAGATGACTTCAAATGAATCTCTGTTTCCTTGATTAGCGTTAGAAACTCTACGAAACAATAATTTTTATGGAATACTGAAGTCTTTTAAAACCTTTCACCGAATGTACCTTTTCGTGTATACATTCGAATAAAGAAAAGACACTAAAGTTACGTAAGATAATAATAATAATAATAATATTTGTAAAACGCTGCCAACCAACATAATGTAAGCTCAGAGCGCATTTAACATACAACTAAGAACACGGATATTACTCTAGGCTAGGAGACAAAGCTGATTGATGATTTAAAAAAGACAAATCAAATAAATGTAGCATTAACTGACCCAACCCATAAGTAAGACAGTAGGGATCTAAAGCATATTAAGATCCTCTTGTCCAATCGCCATGACTTAAAGTCTTCAAAGGTAGAGCAACTAAAGGTGTCCATAATACATTGTTGTTTCTTTACTAAGTCGAAAATCTTTTAAAAGACTTATTGACTTATTCCATTGTGCATACTGAAAAAGGCGTGAGAATTACTTTAATACATTTCTTCATTCATTGGCAGTTATACACAACATCAGTGCGTGCAGTTATTTCTGTTGTTGATGACGTAATCGCTGCATATCTTTGGTGGATATAATCTTGGACAACAAAGCCACTTTTTTCCTTGACTTCCTGCACAAACAGACCAGAAAACTGCGTCTTTGCATCTTTGGGAAAATGCATAAAATAGCAGCTATAGAAAAAAAAACTAAACTGTTTTGAAATATAACAATGTGCAATTAGCAAAACTGCCACGCTATCACCACAGGGGGTCCAGTGAATATTTTATGCTGGTTCATTCTTGGTCGTTTCTCTGTTATTCTAACACTGAATACACTTTCCATTAGCTGCATTATATAGAACTGTATGTTTGATTGATGCGGTCTGTTCCATGAGATTGTATCGACTATTGGTTAGCATCGATCCCAAGACACCAATAGCGAACACCACGCTCTATAGTCGATAAATAACCAAAACCACAATACTATACAACTACTTTATGTAATCATCGACAAGAAAACAGAATCTCGGTGAAAAAAACAAAGAAAGTGTTGATGGTTGCTATTGGATATTGGAACGAATGGGTGGGCTTATTAAATATTGATGCTGAGATATCTATTACAAAAATTCACAATGACATATTGTATACTTAATTCTTTGCCGGGAGAAATATGACACTTAAAACATGTACAGTTTTGGTAAATGTTTGACGAAAAATTATTTTATTAATAAAACACCAAACAAATAGTTTAACAAAGGGCTTGCATTATTGGAATGGTTTGTGAGAAAACGTCTGCATTTTTTTTCCTCTATTTAATAGACGCCGTAATAATTACCGTATCTCAAATAATGAATGCGTTCGTCATTTTGCATTTAATGAGCCTCCATGAAATACTCAATGTGTACTGCTCCAACATGATATGACTCTCCATCAGGATAGAGAGATCGTTGAAAAATATTTTCTTACAATGCTTTCCATCCTTCGTCCCACTTTATGCAACATACTCTTACTTTTCATAATATACACGTTCACTTGCATACTCTGTTTCCCTGTATACACATACAAACTTTATACTTTATCATCTGTAACTTCATTTCTATAAATATTTATTACCAGAACGCTCCAGTGTTCTTGGGAGCTAATAAAAATTGAATTATGAAAAGAACAATTACAATACTTAGGACACGCTTCACCACACGGAGTCAACAATAAAAACAAAGCTCCGACCTTTGTAGACAGACATGACTTAAGACTTTTGTACAAGTCAAGCTATACAGAAATACTTTTATGATTTTATAGACTAGACCAGCAGTTGTTAGCTTTATAATAGTCCTATGTAAAGTTTTGAAATAGAAAGATTATCGGACAGATAGATTAGATAGATTAGATAGATTAGATAGATTAGATAGATTAGATAGATTAGATAGATTAGATAGATTAGATAGATTAGATAGATTAGATAGATTAGATAGATTAGATAGATTAGATAGATTAGATAGATTAGATAGATTAGATAGATTAGATAGATTAGATAGATTAGATAGATTAGATTAGATAGATTAGATAGATTAGATAGATTAGATAGAGTAGATAGATTAGATAGATTAGATAGATTAGATAGATTAGATAGATTAGATAGATTAGATAGATTAGATAGATTAGATAGATTAGATAGATTAGATAGATTAGATAGATTAGATAGATTAGATAGATTAGATAGATTAGATAGATTAGATAGATTAGATAGATTAGATAGATTAGATAGATTAGATAGATAAATAGAAAGATTATCGTACAGATAGATTAGATAGATAAATAGATTTTTTTAGATATTATACTTATTATTAGTGCGCATAAAATTGCATAAAGAATAAGTATCTTTCTAAAATGACTAGTATTAAGAATAATCAATAGGATTATGTGTTAGACCGCAAATATTCGTATTTAAGGAATTTATTTCGTCTATTAATGGATAATGGGTTATACATAGCCTAGTCCATCCATTCATGCCTCAGATAATGCAACACGCAATGCAGACTATTCATTCAGACTCAAACAGCCACACAAAAAATTGTGTCTTTTCAATATTTATCCTCTTCTGCTTTGAGTCTAAACAAAAGCCTATTCATTTAGAATTTAGATCAATAGGTCATTAGAGATATCATTGGGTTCTTGTTTTTAATAACCCCCACTCACGACCTAACAACTCAAAGCTCACAATCCTGAATCACGTAATGTATGCCCCCTACCCTTTTACCCCCATCTAAAGGTTTCGGCAACATTAGGAAGTGAAAATTAAAAGTTGGTATTTTATATAACTAAATTTTTTATATCTATCAAAGCTATTCGTTATTCGGCTAAATCGAACTTTTATACCTTATCGATTCACTGTACCGCCTATCATCTAGCTTTGTTGCTTTCAATTTACCAGATCTAACATCTAAATTTCAGCAGTTACTGAACCAGGTTCTTATCCCAATGCCCCCCAGCCCACCCTATTACCCTCTTACTCTACACATACACCAACAAACACACATCAAATTGTATGTACAAATAAAACATCAGTAAGTTTGTAGCACAAACAAACACACATCAAATTGTTTGTACAAATAAAACATCAGTAAGTTTGTAGCACAAACAAACACACATCAAATTGTCTGTACAAATAAAACATCAGTAAGTTTGTACCACAAACAAACACACATCAAATTGTCTGTACAAATAAAACATCTGTAGGTTTGTAGTACAAACAAACACACATCAAATTGTCTGTACAAATAAAACATCTGTAGGTTTGTAGTACAAACAAACACACATCAAATTGTGTGTACAAAAAAAACATCAGTAAGTTTGTAGCACAAACAAACAAAAGAGATGTGGAATAAAAATAATTATAATTATAAATATTAATACATCCTTTATCCCCAGAATCTGGTTTAGTTTTTAAGCTTTTAAGTTTGCTACCCCATTTTCAAATCCCAAAATTATGCATAGGCTTGATGCAATGTGCGGGCAAAAAAAAAAATAATCAAATAACAAAAATTGCTCATTTTGTTTTCATTGGGTCATGTATAAATATAATATACACACAATATAAACATTTCTGGCGTAAGTAGGTTGTTTTATGTCGATCTATAATAAACTATAAGGCTGAAGCCTAGGGCAGCGGTCGGCAACATACGGAATGTGTGCAAGACTTGGCACGCAGAGCGATTTTTGCCAAAAGCAGTTCAAGTCTGTTGTACAAGAAATTGATTTCTGGTCCGTGTTGACTTTAGCCTCATGGTACGCTCAATAAATTAGAAATTTTTCACCGGGATTATGATCAAAATATTGCTGTCCCCTTCGCCTATGTCATGGCGTTATTGTCCTGATGACCCCAAGTTGAGATGTATAACTTTATCTTATAAATATTAAATATTCGCAGAAAATTTATTGTTTTATTTCAAGGTCCCAATAAGGTTTGCCAGGTGTCTATTTAGAACCGGACAGTCAAGTATTTTAACAAATCATCCAGTATAAAATAAAATAAATTATGGACGTAGTCTATAAATAATATACTCTATTTATTATGAGCTGAATATCTGGGAGGAGACAGATGAGAAGGAGTCTGATATTTTATGGAAAAAAAATATCTGACAACTCTATTCTCAGTACGGAGCCCCTAAACTTATTAGCGTATTGTTGATGGTTTTCTGCATTTAAATCGTGCTACGATCATCTTGATGTGTATAAGTTCGGTTCCGGTTTCCCTTGGGGTACGATTTCTGTGTGTTCTGTTCGTGTTTGGTTCGATTCCCATCTCTAAAACACAAATACACACACATCCGTAAGTTTGTAGCTCAAATGCACACAAACACACACACACACACATAAACACACGAGTAGGTTTGTAGCACAAGCGCACACATACACATCTATTATTGATGTCCTCATCCTACCTTGGCTTTCATCACGTCTCCTAGAAAAATCATTTGAAATATTTAGTGAACTCTACTTCAAAGCTAATGCTCCGCCTTTTCACCTCCTCACCCACCCGCCTCCATTGTTCTTTTATCTTTGCTTTTTTATGTCCACCTTTTCAAACAAAATTAGGAGAATAAAGAACTAAAATAATGAGGGGCAAAAAATGAAGCCACCAAAGAAGAGAACTGCTCGAAACTGTTCATCCCAGTTTTGTCATCATCTTTGGAGGCGGTGGAGTAATAGGATATTAAAAAAAAAAAAAACTAATTATGTACTAAAACTAATTTCGTCACCATTCTAAATTAAAAGCGAATATCTGTGACAAATATATTACTAACTTCCAGATTGGATAGCCAATTTTTATCACGTAAAATTGAAACGTTATTTTTTGTTCTTGTAATGTTCTTTTTGTAGCTGTGTTTTTTGTGGGTTTTTTTTCTTTTAGTTTTCCAGCATATTCTGAGATGGTCAATGGAGGTGGGCGAGTGGAATTCAATATCTTTGCGGCTGGAATTGAATTCCCTCTCCCCCCTCCTCACTCCTCTATTAAGTATGCAAAGCAGGTGTTTGCACGTGACGCGGTCTACTGGAGCTCTTTAACGCCTAGGAGGGAGATTTCGGTATGTCGGCGGAAATTCAATCAACTCTTTCTGCGGTACTTTCAGCTAGAGTTATCGGTCACTGAATTGATTAACTGCTTGGGCGAGTCTTTTTTTTATATTCCTATAGCAATTCATTGTCGGACATGATTCATACAGACATTTTATCTGACATGATTCATACAGACATTTTATCTGACATGATTCATACATTTTATCTGACATCATTGATACAGACATTTTATCTGACATGATTCATACATTTTATCTGACATGATTGATACAGACATTTTATCTGACATGATTCATACAGACATTTTATCTGACATGATTCATACATTTTATCTGACATCATTGATACAGACATTTTATCTGACATGATTCATACATTTTATCTGACATGATTGATACAGACATTTTATCTGACATGAATCATACAGACATTTTATCTGACATGATTCATACATTTTATCTGACATGATTGATACAGACATTTTATCTGACATGATTCATACAGACATTTTATCTGACATGATTCTTACAGACATTTTATCAGACATGATTCATACAGGCATTTCCTCTGTCATTATTCATACATACATTTTATCTGACATGATTCATACATTTTATCTGACATGATTCATATAAACATTTTATCTGACATGATTCATACAGACATTTTATCTGACATGATTCATACAGACATTTTATCCGACATGTTTCATACATTTTATCCGACATGATTCATATAGACATTTTATCTGACATGATTCATACAGACATTTTATCTGACATGATTCATACAGACATTTTATCTGACATGATTCATAAAGACATTTTATCTGACATGATTCATACAGACATTTTATCTGACATGATTCATACAGACATTTTATCTGACATGATTCATACATTTTATCTGACATCATTGATACAGACATTTTATCTGACATGATTCATACATTTTATCTGACATGATTGATACAGACATTTTATCTGACATGATTCATACAGACATTTTATCTGACATGATTCATACAGACATTTTATCAGACATGATTCATACAGGCATTTCCTCTGTCATTATTCATACAGACATTTTATCTGACATGATTCATACATTTTATCCGACATGATTCATATAGACATTTTATCTGACATGATTCATACAGACATTTTATCTGACATGATTCATACATCAGACATTTTATCCGACATGATTCATACATTTTATCCGACATGATTCATATAGATATTTTATCTGACATGATTCATACAGACATTTTATCTGACATGATTCATACAGACATTTTATCTGACATGATTCATACAGATATTTTATCCGACATGATTCATACAGACATTTTATCTGACATGATTCATACAGACATTTAATCAGACATGATTCATACAGGCATTTCCTCTGTCATTATTCATATAGACATTTCATCTGATATTTACATGAACTTGTTTATATGACTTTTATATGATTTACAATTGCACTATCTACCTGATTATTTGATTTGTCAACCATCCAGCCGTAATAAATACATTTTTAAACTCATCCATAGTTAAAAAATAGTCCTATATAATGTAAAACGCTGTCTGCGATATAAAATAATACATGAAACCAATAAGTAGTAGGCACTCAGTATTGCTCTTGAAGTATTTCTTTATCAACTATTAATCTCCAGTGCCTTAATCCATTTAAGGACTTGAATTATTCATCAATCTAACTTTATATTTCTTTTCATACAGTCTCTTACTCTCTATATCTCTTTTTTTTCATGTGCATTGACCAACCCCCTCTCTCCATCTCTCTCTCACTCCCTCTCTCACTCTCTAGCATTATCTTAAGGTTTTCTTGATAGTACTTCCCTACGCATGTATTCTTCTTGTGTGTTCCCTACGCGTGTATTTTGCTTGTGTGTTCCCTACGCGTGTATTTTGCTTGTGTGTTCCCTACGCGTGTATTTTGCTTGTGTGTTCCCTGCGCGTGTATTTTGCTTGTGTGTTCCCTACGCGTGTATTTTGCTTGTGTGTTCCCTACGCGTGTATTTTGCTTGTGTGTTCCCTACGCGTGTATTTTGCTTGTGTGTTCCCTACGCGTGTATTTTGCTTGTGTGTTCCCTACGCGTGTATTTTGCTTGTGTGTTCCCTACGCGTGTATTTTGCTTGTGTGTTCCCTACGCGTGTATTTTGCTTGTGTGTTCCCTACGCGTGTATTTTGCTTGTGTGTTCCCTACGCGTGTATTTTGCTTGTGTGTTCCCTACGCGTGTATTTTGCTTGTGTGTTCCCTACGCGTGTATTTTGCTTGTGTGTTCCCTACGCGTGTATTTTGCTTGTGTGTTCCCTACGCGTGTAATTTGCTTGTGTGTTCCCTACGTGTGTATTTTGCTTGTGTGTTCCCTACGCGTGTATTTTGCGTTGTGTGTTCCCTACGTGTGTATTTTGCTTGTGTGTTCCCTACGCGTGTATTTTGCGTTGTGTGTTCCCTACGCGTGTATTTTGCTTGTGTGTTCCCTGCGCGTGTATTTTGCTTGTGTGTTCCCTACGCACGTATTTTGCTTGTGTGTTCCCTGCTCATGTATTTTGCTTGTGTGTTGCCTACCCATTTATTTTGCATACACGATAAGACACTTTTTCTGTTCGAAAAAAATTTATTTGGTGATTATATTTTAAATTATAAATAGCGTAGTGAACAATAATTTTACTTTTTTCACTGAATGGTTTAGATATATCTTCATGAAAAACCAACATACATTTAGCTTTTAATAATAGATAATAACGTTATATATAAACTATGTATGTTAAAAGAAATATTTCTGAGACACAAAATATATGTATCTTTTAACATAAATAAAGGTCTAAATGTATCATGGCGGTTAAGCTTATAACGCAATAATCTTCTTTATACAAGGATCGTCTGTAACATATAAGTATTGCCAGTACCTATCGTACTGCTAATGTACATCTGCAAATCACGTTAGTCCTATAATTTATCAGACTGGTTTTCAATAGCGAGGTTGTCTAATTCAACTACATGTCTTCGTCTGCATCTACAATTGCCTTTCATTCTGGCCTCGGGCTTGGTTTTTGCGACTTTTCTCGTCCTAGACAAGCAAATGTTTCCAATAGAGAGGCTATACTAATCGATAAAAAATATAAACATGTAAAGTGCAAACTTTTATCTTGCTATTTTGATTTTATTATTAAAACGTGTTTTTTTTTTCATATAAGGTGAATTTATACTATCAAAATTCACTAATTTGGAGAAAACGTTAAAAATCGGAGGATTACAAAACTACTAATGAAAACATTCCCTTTCTTTCTTCTTTCCATTAAAAAAAATGTATTTCATGCTTTCTGAACAAAAAATAAAATTAGCCCAGTGTGCTTATTGTTTTATAATCAATTAACTATTTTTTAGTAATTCAAAAGTAGAACTAATGCATAAAATAGTTTAAGTAGTATTAAATTGAATATTCACAAACATCAGAGTAACACCATTAATACATTTATTCAATTTAGATTTAGTAAAAAATAAATTCACATTTTATTGTAACTGAAAAAATATAAAACAATTATCAGAATCTAATGAAATGAAAAAAAAAGAAGAAAAACTTTGTATTTTCCACTTCAAGAATTAATTAATTACTCCTTCTGCTGATTCTTTATAGAAGATCTTTACGTCATTTACTATATATATATATAGGCCTATATATATACTATATTAAATTCCAAAGCAGGTTTACCAGACAATTTTTTTTTAAAATTGTTACATAAACTCAATGTCAAATAATTAACCAAATATCGCCAACTCTTTCGACACATAGCCACCCGTTAGCCCCAACATTATGACTTTGTTGTGATTTTTTAATTGAATTGTTGTATTTCCGGCCCATCAACATAGAATGTTATATTATAATGTCTTTTTTTAACGTTGTTGTCATGTTTTTCTTTTATTTGTTTTATTGTTCTTATATCTTTAAAGTCTGTATTACACTTGGATGTCTTTAATATAGTTTATTATTTAAAAAAACACACATTTTAATCTGAGAAATTCACACAAAATATAACATTTTTAATGGGGACAAATACTGGATGTTGTACACTTTGAATTCTTTAAATTTTTGCTGATATCTCTAACTAGTAGAAAAATCTAAACTGACCACGTGTACTTTATTCACATAACTGAACTGACCACAAGTACTTTATTCAACGATCTTTATTGACTTGGCTAAACTGACCGTACTTTTGCAATTCTACCAATCAGATTTTTCTTTTTTTTTTTTTTAAGAACGCGCAAGGTTAAGGTCACCTCACACACTCGTATTGCTGAGCCGAACGAGAAAGAAGAAAAAAAAGGTCTTTATAGTTCCCACAATGTGTTGATACTAAGTGAATAAATCATAGCTGTCCGACTCTATGGCGTCCTTAGGGAACATCCTCACATACATTCTTACACATTTCGTCATGGAGATCTGAGGTAAAGAAACAATGACGTCATTGACTGTGTTGAGATGGGGTTCCTAAACCTTGAATAATCAGTGTACAATCTATGGTCTCTGCCTGCCTGTATGTGTGCGTGTGCCTCATTGTATGTGTCTATATGTGTTTGCGATTATGTGTCTGTCTAAGAGTGCAGTCTGTGTCTGGCTGTGTGTCTGTGACTTTGTGTGTGTCTATGTGTGTCTGCGACTGTGTGCGTGTGTCTGACTATGTATGTCTGCCTGTGTGTGTAAGCATGTCTGTGTCTCTGTGTGTCAAGTATTCATGTAAGCAGTTGCTGTTTTGCGCATGGCCTCATACACTTCAGCGTGTAATTGGTGCTACGATCTGTTCTGATTGTTTAAACGCATGCCAAGCGTTGCGTCTCAGCTTTAAAAACAACAAAATCCTCAGACTTTGACACACTAATATATTCACCGAACCATATGTTTATATTTTAGTGCCAATGTAATATCACTGACTAGACGATTGTAACAATTCTTTGATAAACTGTTTGGTTAATGTTCAATGAAAGGAAACTTCAGACTTTTTTCTTCAATCAGATGGAAAGTTTGAAACTTGATGTTAAAAACATTTACATTTAATTTTTACATATGATATTGATTCAAAACTTTCCAACATTTCACGATTATATAATCGAAGCCCGGCAGGCGCGTGCATGCAAACGCATAATTTATGCAATATTTCAACATTCAAAAACCGCTTCGAAACATCCCTGCAGGGTCGAATGTTCTAGAAAAAAAACAAAATTTTCTGTTAAAAAAAACAAAACATAATATCGGTCAGACTTCCTGAAATCAAAATAAAATAAAGCTATTTCCAAAATGTCAATTAATTTCCATTTAGACTCCCAGACATGCGCTGTTAACCCGACAGTTTATTATTTTTGACGCCTCTATATTAACGACGTTGAAGAAAATGTGAACGGTCTCTCTATCAAGTTGAAATTTTGAATTGCCTTTCTTCAATTTTCTTTTTTTATTTTTATTTAAAGGGACAAACCAAAAAATAAAGTGGATTTGAAAAAACAACAACTTTCACTTAATTAACAGAAGTTTTCCCTTCAAAACTGATTTACTTATAAATTTGTGTGTTCGCAGATGAATGAGTCGATTAGAGTATATTTTAGATTTTAGAGAAAACACCAACAGAGTCTAGATGGGAATTTTAAATTAAGCGAAGAAATAATAATATAACTGCGTCTGATATATTTAACAAAAAAAAATTGTTGTTTCTGAAGAAAATCACGAGTTGTCAGATTTAGTTATATATGGGTAAGTTATATTTTATCACAATTTATGGGTGTGAATATACGTGATCAAATATTATGGGTGTGTCTATATTTTATCAAAGTTCATGGGTGTGTTTATACTTAATCATATGTCATTTGTGTGTTATACTTGATCATATGTCATGGGTGTGTCTATATTTGATCTCATGTCATTTGTGTGACTATACTTGATCATATGTCATGGGTGTGTCTATATTTGATCTCATGTCATTTGTGTGACTATACTTGATCATATGTCATGGGTGTGTCTATATTTGATCTCATGTCATTTGTGTGACTATACTTGATCATATGTCATGGGTGTGTCTATATTTGATCTCATGTCATTTGTGTGACTATACTTGATCATATGTCATGGATGTGTCTATATTTGATCTCATGTCATTTGTGTGACTATACTTGATCATATGTCATGGATGTGTCTATATTTGATCTCATGTCATTTGTGTGTCTATACTTGATCACATCTCATGGGTGTGCCTATATTTGATCTCATGTCATTTGTGTGTATATATTTGATCATATGTTATGGATGTGTCTATATTTGATCTCATGTCATTTGTGTGTCTATATTTGATCATATGTCATGGGTGTGCCTATATTTGATCTCATGTCATTTGTGTGTCTATACTTGATCACATCTCATGGGTGTGTCTATATTTGATCTCATGTCATTTGTGTGTCTATACTTGATCACATCTCATGGGTGTGTCTATATTTGATCTCATGTCATTTGTGTGTCTATACTTGATCACATCTCATGGGTGTGTCTATATTTGATCATATGTCATGGGTGTGCCTATATTTGATCTCATGTCATTTGTGTGTCTATATTTGATCTCATGTCAATTGTGTGTCTATATTTGATCATATGTCATGGATGTGTCTATATATGATCACATCTCATGGGTGTGTCTATATTTGATCTCATGTCAATTGTGTGTCTATATTTGATCATATGTCATTTGTGTATCTATACTTGATTATATGTCATGGGTGGGTCTTCATTTGATCACAGCTCATGGGTGTGTCCATTTTAGATAACGAGTTATGGGATTGTCTGCTTTTAGTAATCAACTATAATTGATTCATTCCAGGTATGGAAATATGATTCTTTTATTTTAAATCCCTTAATTGTTTTTTTAAAAGGTTTCTATTTGTACACTTTTCAAAATACATCAACATTTTTGTTCAATAACAAAGTTACAATGGAATTTCACTTGAGATTACAAATTGTCTGAGATCATTATTTTAAATTGTGTTGGTTTGCAGGCCATTACAGAAACATCCTGCACCTAAACGAATTAAAGAGAAAATTTGATGTGTTGATGAATGCGTCATTAGAACACCAAAAATAACTCGACCACATAACGCATTTACTTTGCTCTTCTTGACCTTAGAGCTTAAAATAGTTTTTGCGCCTCTCTTAGAAGTCATTAGGTCCCGTTTAGCCGTCCGTAATCAAATTAGATGTAAGCACCAGTGCCTGTACATGGCGCAGTAGTTGGCGTATAGAACAGATCCGGACGAGTGCCCTCCTCTTATCATCTGTGAATAACTTCACACGGACAGGTGCGCCGAGCCAGGTCAAGCGAGCTGAACGACAACAAATGATAGAACCACGGAGTTGAGGTTCTTTTGAAGTCGTGAATAATATGATTGAATTTGATTGTGTATGAGAAGTGGGAGAGGCGAGGGGGTGATATATATATATATATATATATATGTATATATATATATATATATATATATATATATAAATATATATATATATATATATATATATATATGCTATTTATAGAATACAAGTACAGTGATACTCTTTGTTTCCCAGTTAGTGATCAATTCGTAGATTGAGTGGTTTTAGTGGTAGGAAGGAACAACTAGTTTAGTTAGATTAGTTGTGTAGGTGTGCACAGAATGGGAATGAGAGGTAGCAGGGGGAAATGAAGCAACACCTGCCCACCCACCTGTCTTTGCATGAGTTTAATGTCCAACATTCACATTTTACTGCAAGGAAATCCTGGTTTTAAACAAATATCATTTTTATTCTTTTTTCATTTAATGATGTCAAAATTAATATAAAAACTCTTTTTAAAAAATTCTGTCTATAAACAGAAAAAATAACATCAATCTAATACCGTATATATTGTGGGACCTGGACACTGTTAGCAGCCACTGGAAACAAATTGCAGGCATTCGAAAATAAATGCATGAGAAAAATCCTTGGAATCTCCTACCTAGAACACAGGACTAATGAGTATGTCTAGAACAGAATATCCTCAATTGCGGGCCCTCAAGAAACTATTATAGCAACAATCAAACGTCGCTAGCTGACATGGTTCTGTCATGTGGTGCGGCATAATAACCTGCAAAAAAACATCTTTCAAGGCACTGTAGAAGGTGGACGTCGGAGATGCTGGTTCGACAATATAAAAGTTTGGACGCGGGTCTATATTTGACTGAACTATTGACAGCCGCTCAAGATAGGCACACATGTAGAAAGATGACAGCTGGGTTGTCCATTCGCTCCCATCCTCCCGCCCCCAACGACCACACCGGTCAAGTGTTTGATGATGATAATGATAACAGACCAATACAATTAAGTGCAAAGAAATTTGAAAACCCAGCGTAATCACAACTAATACAATTTAAAACATCAAACGGAAAATAAAAAAGGACAATCCATTTCTTTTGAAAAGACACAAATTAATGTCTGAAATATAGATTATATGTAGCCTAAGCCTTATATTACATCGAATATTACTTCAAATGTTTTTTTTAAAGTAGTGTATTTCATATAAAATAATGTCAAGTCATATAAAGCCATAGAAAATCAATAAATAATCATATAAAGGCATACAATAGAATGGAAAAAAAATGATAATATTAAACTATATAGGCTTCAAAAGCCATATTAAGATAAGCTTATTCCTAATATAAAACCATACAAAATCATAAAGGAAATCGCATTCACTTATATAAAATCTGATAATATTAACGTTATGTAACTGATTCGTTCACTTTTCCTTCACTAGCAGCCAGCAAATTATCCAAGGTATTAGACATTATAATTGGGCCCAAAAGAAGCCTCAATGCACCACTGATTAGGCCTAATTAACTAGCTCAATCAATTATACATAACTAGATATATCACCTTTTTAAAAACAAATGCAAAAGAAACAATAGATCTATACGTTAATTAATTATCTTAAGATTAAAAAACAAATTTTACACACAAGAAAACGAACACGACAAACAAATCTGGATACTAGAATTATAAAAAAATCTCTTGAGTTGAAACGATTGGTTTAGACAGGAGTTGTTGTTAGCTTGGTCACGTGTTTCCGCTCGCGCGCACATCTGGTTGAGATTTGGGCGTTTGAAAAGTGTAAAATATTTCTCTGCGGCACAAAGAGGAAGCAACTCCTACTTGAAAGCGCGAGCTGCTAAATCAAGTGAAGAGATCGCCATTAAAAAGCGCGCGACATGCTCGTCTGGAGCCTCGTTCTGATTACCTTCATATCTCATTGTTTAAACAGAATTATTTATGAAAACAGAAATGTGTGCGAGTGTATGGGGGGAGGGGGTAAGAGAGGGAGAGAGTGAGATAGCGGTATTGGGCGAGGAAAGGAGAGGGGGAAAAGAGGGAGGAAGAAGAGAGAAGACAACACAGAGAAGGGGGAAGGGGGAAGATTGAAATCCTCCCTGGTTTAGTTGTTACTTATAATATCTGTACTTGAAGAATGGTGTCCTGGATAATGTGTGTTTTACTATGGGATTTGTTCAATATTGAAGGAATGATTTATGTGTCATTGGAGGCCCCGTTACAGATAACGGTGTAAGATATCCAAAGGCTGTCTAAGTAGGCTCCTTGTCCAGAACTCGGGCCTCGGCACATATATGCCCCTATTTGTTCCTACCAGAGCCTGTTATTAGTTACTTCCCCACCTCAGAAAGTACTAACTTAAAATACTTAAATTATCAAGGATAGAGTAGCTCTGTAGTCTTCTTTACGCTCCTGTCGTCTTCTTTACGTCCCTATAGTCTTCTTTATGTCCCTATAGTCTTCTTTACGTCCCTATAGTCTTCTTTATGTCCCTATAGTCTTCTTTACGCTCCATAGTCTTCTTTATGTCCCTATAGTCTTCTTTACGCCCCCATAGTCTTCTTTATGTCCCTATAGTCTTCTTTACGCCCCTGTCGTCTTCTTTGCGCCCCTTTAGTCTTCTTTACGCCCCTGCATTATTCTTCACACACCTATAGTCTTCTTTACGCACCTGCAGTATTCACTTGAACTGAATGATCCTGCCTCATCAAGCGAAACAACAATTAATAAGAGCAACAAGTTGAATCCAACATGTGTAAACCATTTCCTATGTGTAGAAGACTGAATGTACTCAAGTGATTGCAAATACATTCAAGCTCTGACGAATATTTTGTACCTAATGAGTGCTAAATGGTTAAAGGTTATTAAAAAAACAGCGCTTAGTGCAGTGGTTCCCAAACTTTTGTAGGCCGCGACCCCTTTATAAAGTTTCTAATGCTTTTGCGACCCCTCCCCCCCCAACCCCCCAAAAATGAAATAATTTAGTCCTAATTTCGACTGTTATGAGTTTTTATTGTCACAAAATGAACCTAATTAAAGCAAAGCGATTAGTCATAAAAAAACGAAAACATAAAAACACATGTAATTAAATATTGCAAGATACCGTTATAGGCTTAGGCCTATATATCTAATTACAATACGAACGTCAGCTATTGTGATGGTTGACATTGAGTATTTCTTATCGATTCAGACATTCTCGGGACAGTCTTTGCAAGTAGAGCATCTCCAACAGAAAGTCTGCTGTGTTTAGACTTGATAACCAACAAGGTGGAAAAGCATGTTTACTAAGATATTTTGTTGAAAATGGAAGAAAATGGCGCAACACAATCTCAGCCAAAATAGTTTATGACTGCAAACATTTGATCCATAAATTTGTACCTGGCATTATAGAGAAATCAGTTCTCTTTGCATCGTTGTTCATACGCTCAATGAACTCCTTTGTGCTTTCACGGGAACATCTTTGAATGCCAATGGGCTTCTGGCAAGTACATAGATATGTGGTGTCAGGTAGATTTGGAAAGTACCATGAAATTTCGGCTGCTAACATGTGAAAGTGTTATTTCACAGAATTTATCATCGTAATCATTTTGTCTGCTTAAATGTCATGTTTTTCAAAGAACACAGATAAAGTGGACCATGAGCCGTATGAGAAAAAAAAAAGTCCTGGTTCGATCCTTCTTTCCAACACTAGTCGTATTTAGTAATTTATTTGCATTACATACGTTTATTGATATCAGGAATCTTTTAAAAGGTCTGAGGACTATTCTATCACATTGTCATAAGATTTACCATTAGAATGTAATCATATCATTCACAGCCTTACAGGCCTATTCATAAAACTTTAATCAAGTACAGTTTTTAATTTAAATGAATGTACCTTTTCCTAAATTTCAGTTTCAGTGTTGATCTTATAAATAATATTATATATATAAACTCTTATGGGTCCCGGCATAGGGCAATAACTGCAGACACACACACACACACACTCACTTTGTGGGGCCTGAATATACATTTCATTTGCATTACATTTTTTTATGCAAAAGCTAAAGATTCATTTGGAATGATCCGATCTTTTTAGATAAATTAAGGCATGTTACATTTTTCTCCTTGCAGTGATAAATTTAACTCATTTAAGACGACAATGATGTCAACCAAATAGGTTATTGTCTGCAACTCACTTTTACCACCGAAAAGTGCTTCAAAGAGCAGTCTTGCTTTCTGATATAAAATATATAAAAAAACAGTTCACCATGATGCCAAAAAACAAGTTTTAATTTCTCTCCACAATCATCTCACAAGTGTGAAATAGCAAGCATTGTTCGGAGCATCATAGGCCTACTCGTTGCACAATTGCGAAAAACAGTCGACTGTTTACAGAGCTTGTCTTTAAAAAAGGGCACAGCTTTGCCCCTTTTTTATTACTTCTTTTAATTGTTGCGGCAATGTCTTCGTTGCTAATATTCGCCAATTTATCATAAAGTGAGCTCAGATTACTTTTGGTCACTAATTCTGTTGAAATCCAGGTCGAACAGAATCTAAACTAAAATCCGGAATATTCACTTTATCGCCAATACTACTGCTTTTAACACAATGACTGCTTTTAACAGAGAAGAGGCTTTTTAACACAATTCTCTACACACGTTTTACTGGTCAGCATACGTGCACTATGGTGCCGACCTTGTCACATACACCTGTATTGATGTCATTACGCCAAGTAGTGTACACAATGTATGCGGATGTATCTGCATGTCGGTGGACTATTTTTCGGCTCCTAAGATCATCAAAAACATACGTTTTCCGAAGGCCTTTGGCGACCCCTCGTGAAATGGTCATTCGACCCCCAAGGGGGGTCGCGCCCCCAGTTTGGGAACCACTGGCTTAGTGCTTTCATAATTAAGATGATTGTCTGCATAGCTTTTTCTGCTGAACGATAAATACATATAAGACTTTTAGACGTTTGTACGTGACATAGACGTGAAATAGACACTTAAAACTCTAATGGCCCAAATTGTTAAGGGTACAGAAAGGCAAGTGTAAACCTAAAGTAAAGAACAGGGACAACATCAGACTCCATTATGTATATTATAACACAAATATATATAGCATTTCCATTCTTTCTTACTATCTATTATATCGATGTATATATTATATCAATGTGTATGTTAAGTAAAACTGTTTATTTTATCATTGTGTCTCTGTCATATTTAAATATGTATGTTGCCAATCTGACCACTATTTTAATACACCTATCACCGTTGTTATGTGTTTCGGCCAATAATGTCCATTAAGTATTAAGGTAGTTTTGTCTAGTAAATAACTCTATTACTAAGCGCAGCTATTTATTATTTATTAATTTTGTTTAACTACTTTTTCTTTCTTTTAAATCATGGGTTCTCAACGGGGGCGATATCGCCCGCCCCCCCCCCCTCAGGGGGCGGAGGGAAGCTTTGGGAGGGGCCCTGACATTCCCGGGGGGGGGCGATTGGGGGGCGGTGAAGGGCAAGTGGGCGGTACAAACGTACCAGATATATTTTAACACCTCAGCTATTTGAATCGATTAGTTTTTGGAGGATGAAATGTGATGTAAACGCTAGTGCAAGTGCTTATTATATTAATAAGAAATATGAATCGCAGTGACTTTTCGATGAAGTAGGGGTCTCTATTTGGCAAATATGGTGTGCGCCGGCTGGTCCTGTGGTTGGATCACCGGACTGTCGCCCTAACATCTGCTAATATTAATGATATTTTGTTCTCAGTTTAATTAACCAAGATGTCCTTATCATGTTATATACCATGCAGGTTATATATGTCATAAGTGGTAGAGATAAGTAGTAATTGTACCAGCTGAGTAGTTATTGTAAATCTTGAAAATATAGGCTACATATATATTTTTTAGTCATATAATATTAATATAATTTTCAAATACTTTTCACAGTTTGATCATTTCAAAATTATAAATTGTAAGACATTTATTTTTTATAAAAGAAAAAAAAAGAAATTTAGCTTAAAAAAACAAAACGGGCTAATTATCTCCCTTAAACAAAAAAAAAATGTTTCCACATTTGATTCAATAGTGATGCCGAACAAGTTCTGTTTTGTAATTTGTAATATAACAAATATTACTGATTATTAGATCTAAGGCTTTTGCAACCAAAATTGAAACAAAAATAGACAAATTGCTAGCAATACACCAGGCAAACGATTCGCATTAATATTGATTTATTGAAACCTTTTGTTAATTCCATTTTTTATCTATTAATTCTTACAATATGTTTCCTTTTCAGTTTTCTTTAAAGATAATTAATCACACAAAAAGTCTAGTCCGCCTAAAAAAAAAATTGCGGAAACTATAGTCCAGATGGGGCGAAGGGGGGGGGGGGGAGTGAGCGCTAAAATAAAGTTGGGAAGGGCGGTGAGCGGAAAAAAAATGTAAAAGGGGGCGGTGAGCCGAAAAAGGTTGAGAACCTATGTTTTACATTATACTGTATGGTCTTTCGTGCAAATGTGTCTATAATATAAATATCATTTTGTCTCTCCAATGTCGTTTGTTATGTATAAATATTGCTTTCATTATGTCAATCAACAATTTAAATAAACGTGTTAATATATTGCCACATCGGGACACACACAAAAAGGGGCAACAACTGCGAGGCTTAGGCTGTGGTAACTAGAGACCGACCGATATTCGGTTTCGGCTTCGTTTTCGGCGCCGAATATAGGCGAAAATCCTTTTTCGGCGTGTTTTCGGTTTCGGCCGAAGCCAAAATGTTCGTTATCGGTTTGCTTACAGTTTCGGCCGAAACTGATATTGACTTTCGGTCATCAGCCGAAAATCTATTTTAACTTTCAAAATTCAAAATGTTACGCTATTGCTGCATCTATTAGTCTTTTTATTGATACTTTCATTTTGTTAAAAATGTTGTGAATTAATCTGTGTGAAGTAGGGATGTTAAACGAAAGCCGGATTTCGGGAGAAAATCATTCATAACTGTGTCCCACGATTTATTAATATTTTAATCTGAAGAAACATTTGTAAACCCTTTTTGATTGGCACAAAACATTTCCTTAACATTATATTCCTTGCAAACACTCGTTTGTCAGTGGTGAATTATAGTTGTTTTTTTTTTTTCAAATTTCGAATATTGATTGTAAATTCGCGATACAAGCACATACAACAGCAAATGCAGATATTAACGCAATGCATTCGAAAAGAAAAAACTGGAATTTCCCCACTGATGCTGAACGCTTTTTTAACAGACAAACAGACCGATAGACGTAAGGTTGCGAGATACTTGGACTTCAAAAGAAGGACATAGAGAGACAAAAGAATGACATATTTAGTGTTTCACAATCCACAATCAGTTCAGTTTTATTACATTAGCTGCCAATAATTGTATATTAGTAAAACTGACACAACATTTTATTTAATTTAGACTGAAAAGCAACTTGGGCAATTTAAAAAAAAAACTTTGCAGCGCATGTAAGGTTCGTTTCAAAAACTGTTAATTTTCTTGCCGGACGTTTGTCAACCCTAGATAGATGAGTCTGGGATTTTATTCATATTCTACAAATATTCTTTTAATGTGTGTAACATATAGATCTAACATCCACTCATTTATATTATAATTATAAAGGTCTAAATTCCTGACACTACAGCTTTTGACTCCTGCTAATCCAAAATCAACTCTTTTTTTTCAAAGATTTCACCACGTTCTAAGAATTAATGGTACTTTGTATTATTTTTTTAGTATAATCAATGCAATTTTGTCTTTTCTTAACTATAACTTACTTTGCCCGGGGGGCGAGAGGTAGGAACAAAAAAAGGGGAAAAAAAAATTATGTTTAGAGCCTTTTTGAGAAAGTGTATTAACATCCCTAATGTGAAGTAGAAGACTGAAGTTAATAATAACGGATGATTTAATCACTCCAAATAATGGTTTACTCAAATAGATTGCCTATAAACTAGTTAATATTACTCATAAATGTGCAGTCTTTTGAAATCATTTGTTTCGCATTTTCGGTTTATTTTTCGGTTTCGGCAGAAGTTGTAGTTAATTTTTGGTTTCGGTCGGTCTCTAATAGTAACCACTAAACAAACAACTAAAAGGCCATACTCCTAAACCTCCTAAGTACATCACCGCCTCTGTAAAGACATTAAGAATTGACTGCACGATAAACTTTTAGGGACCGATTGGCTCCGGACATAGACTCCGTAACAACAACAAAAAAAACGGAAACGGAAGTGTTCAAGAATAAAGTTTGCAGATTATTCTTCAAATCTCAAAACAGCACCGGAGGACAACGGATCCGTTTATTTTGAAACACAATAGAGCCTTTTTCCGACACAGAGATCCTAGCTAACAGCTGCTGGCCACTTTGTACAATCAGCAATTGAAGGAATATATTATTATATCCGCACTTAACAGCTCAAGAACAATATTTCTCATTTTCGTTAAGAATTGAGGGTCTCAGCAGACTTCTCACACCTTTCCGAAATTAAAACACACAAAAAAAAACAACAACAAAAACTATGTAGATGTTGATTTAATGTTTTATTAACGACTTGGCTATTAGTTCCACCTGAGAGTGACACGTGTTGCTATGGTGACGAGGCAGCGAAGGTGGGAGGCTCCAGGGAAAGGTGGAGAGGGGGGGGGGGAAACAATGGGAACGTCTTCATTTACCTCGAGAAAATTTATTGTTCAAACAATTCTTTGGTCCCGTGGGTGGTTGATGGTGTTGACTCAAGCTTTCCGTTTGAATTTAAAACAAACACAGAGATCCATCCATTACCGCGCCCAGGGGGGCAGATCCCACGCGCCATCACATACACACACACACCCACACACACACACACACACGTGCGCGCATTCATTCTCTATCCGGTTGCGTAGACGCTCCAGCACAAAACCACAACTATACATCTATGGGGTGCAGACATTCAGACATTGGCATTCATTATATTGACTAAGTACATAATAGAGGTTGAATAAGGTGTCCATATATATACCGTATATACTCGCGTATAAGTCGCACCGGTGTATAAGTCGCACCCCTAGTTTAAGATTTTTTTCCTTATATGTTGTCATTGACCCGCGCATAAGTCGCACCCCGACTTCCCGGGTTACACTGCCTTTTAACATCTCAAAAATGCATACCTTTTAAACATAAAAGTTACTAAATATTCACCCTAATTCGGAAACTTTCCTTAAGAAATGGTTTTAGTCGTGCATAAGGCAAACATAATCAAATAAAGTCCGGGCTTCATTTATTTTAAACAACCGATCAATAGGCCTACAGACAGTGAGATGGGAAAGTAAGGTATATGTTTCTTCATCTAAGTCCCTTTCCCTACTCAAGTTCCTAACCCAATAGTAACACTACACACACAAAAAGTCTTTGAAGTACGTCATTAGACTCAATGTCGCCTAGACTGGAGACTGGGAGGCGCCGGCATTTATGATGCGCTATACATGTGTCCTAATTACCATTAACATTGTTTGTAATGATTTCAAGTGCGTCTGTGTGACCGACAAATAATGAGCAGTGTTTTTTTCTGAACTCGTACATGCAACTAATGAAAAATAAAACACACTATTGACATTTCACGCGTCCATCTGCAAATCGTAGTTTTGGAAACATTGCCTAGACCTGGCACGGTTTTATCGGAATGCTCAATACTGCCTTATTAGTAGGCTATAGCCTATAAGCCTAGACCTTAAGTACTAAATAAAACGCATCTTAAGCTTATTGGCCTTCCTGCATTATAGGCCTAGACAGGCTTTCACACATTTACGATTCTTTCCATACTGTAATTTGCCTACCAAAAAATGCCGCCTTTAAGCTTACGCTACGTTAAAAAAATCGGTTCAAAAGTTCAAAAGAAAAGCGGTGGGTGGGGAGGTGGGTTTCTGAAAAACCTACAATATTTGTCGATTTCAATTTCAGTTATATAAAGAAAGTAATATGTACACCTACGAAAGTTTTCTAAATGTAAAATGTATGCCTACGCATATCCTAATAACTCTACATAACTCCAATCAACTATACGGCTTATGTTGGAAACTTTATGACAGAGTAGTGATGTTTTTCGAACTTTTCAAAAACAGTGTTGGGTGTATAAGTCGCACCCCTACTTTTTGTCAAAATTTTCGGTAAAAAAAGTGCGACTTATACGCGAGTATATACGGTATATAAACTGGCCTTGTACATAATGCATGCTCATTTAAATAGATTGAACCGCGCACACGTATATTATTGGCATGTCCCTTAGCTTACAAAGGCCATCAACAGTACACATATAACGCCAAGAAATTTGATGATATATATATATATACACATGCTATATATTTATAATATATTTTATAGAAGTACGCGTTGGACCGGTGATTTTGGTAGTTAGATGGTACATAGATAGATAGATAGATAGATAGATAGATAGATAGATAGATAGATAGATAGATAGATAGATAGATAGATAGATAGATAGATAGATAGATAGATAGATAGATAGATAGATAGATAGATAGATAGATAGATAGATAGATAGATAGATAGATAGATAGATAGATAGATAGATAGATAGATAGATAGATAGATAGATAGATAGATAGATAGATAGATAGATAGATAGATAGATAGATAGATAATCAGAGAGAGGGATAAAATAGATAGATAAATATAAAAATACTTTTATAATATAGATAGAGTGACAGGCAGACAGGCAGATAGACAGACCGATAATATATAGAGATAAATGGATAAATAAATAGACAGATATACAGACATACAAAAAGACAGCTAGCGAGTAGATAGATAGATAGATAGACAGGCATACAGACAGACTTAAGGAAAGCTAGCGAGAAGATAGATAAAAATAGATAAATAGACCGATCGATCGATAATAATTTGATAAATAGATAGATATTTAAACAATATTAAAATAGATCAATAAATAGATAGACAGACAAAAAGACACCAGGCGAGTAGATAGATACATTAAAAGATCAATAAATAGATAGATAAATAGACAGATCGATCGATAAATAATCTGATAGATAAATAGCTAGATATAAAAAAAATAGTATATAAATATATAGATATACAGAATACAGAGAGCCATTCAAGTTAAAAAGCCATCACCACATGTTCGATCAGTCATCCTCACCCAGTTCAAGCATCTCATCGAGACATACACGAACTCAATCCATGTCAAGTTCAGTGATCTCTTGTTATCTCTTAATTAAAAACAGGTAGCCCCCAAAACAAGACAACTACATCCATAGCCAGACGGTGCAGATATTCAATCCAGAGTTGCTTTTTCTTTTTTTAAATGGCTCTTGAACATTATATCCGCGAAGCGAGGTGTGCACGTGCGCTCCCCATTGACCTCTCTGACCTTAAAAAATAAAGAAAAAACGGAGTCTATAGAAGATTCTTTACGACATAAACTTAGTTTTTTTTTTAATTTTATTTCTCTTCTTTTTGTGTTTGCATGTTTATTTTTCAAATATGATAATTAGATAAATGAAGCAAAACTGTTGGCACGCCTAAAGAAAAAATCTAGAATTAAAAGTCATCCCCTCCATCTCCCCTTACAAATGAATTTTTAAAAAAGTTTTGTAATAAATGTCATTACACACAGGTGTATCAACAGGTCTAACAAGACAGAAATGGAAACATTTTAGTGAACGATGTAACTTTAAGCCAATGATTTTTGGTTAATTAGATGTACTACTTAGTCATTTTTTGAATACGTCTTGTGTCGGTATTAATAATGTAGCTTTCCATTTTAATTTATTTACAGAACTAGGATATAAGATCACTAAGTGTAGATTTTATGTAACGGGGATGTTATATTGCTTACATAATTAGGAAATAAAGGGGCACTTAATCTAACTATTATGTAACTGGGATGATATGTCGCTTACAGAAGTATTAAGAAAAAAGGACTTGGTCTAATATTCTTTGACGAGGGTGTTAGGTTATTTACAAAATATGTAAGAAATCGCACTAGATAGTCTAGATATTTCGTAACGGGGATGTTAAATAGTTAAATTGCATAATGAACTAGGAAGAAACGGCCCTAGATTTAGATATTATTATTTTTTAATGCACTAAATACATAAGTTCGTATATCTGACACTGACGATTGTATGCGAAATTCAAACGTTGTATAACAATCACTCTTATCTTTTTTCTTCGTTCCTTCCTTTTCTTGACCACAACCTTCTTTCTCTCCATATGTCACACACTTTTCTTGCCCTCTATTTCTCCCCCCTGTCTCTCCTCGCCTCTCTTTTCGCATTACCTCGGACTTTACTCACTTTCATTCCTTCTAGTTTCACTCTCTTCTTTTTTCCAATTCTCTACCCTCCCTGCCAACTCTGTTTCTCTCCTCTCTCTCTCTCTCTCTCTCTCCCAATAGTTGGACTTACATAAAGACTTGTATTTGACCCAATAGTTGTACTTACATAAAGACTTGTATTTGACCCAATAGTTGGACTTACATAAAGACTTGTATTTGACCCAATAGTTGGACTTACATAAAGACTTGTATTTGACCCAATAGTTGGACTTACATAAAGACTTGTATTTGACCCAATAGTTGGACTTACATAAAGACTTGTATTTGACCCAATAGTTGGACTTACATAAAGACTTGTATTTGACCCAATAGTTGGACTTACATAAAGACTTGTATTTGACCCAATAGTTGGACTTACATAAAGACTTGTATTTGACCCAATAGTTGGACTTACATAAAGACTTGTATTTGACCCAATAGTTGGACTTACATAAAGACTTGTATTTGACCCAATAGTTGGACTTACATTAAGACTTGTATTTGACCCAATAGTTGGACTTACATAAAGACTTGAATTTGACCCAATAGTTGGACTTACATAAAGCCAAACATTTGCTGAAAGTTCCGAATGTAGAATTTGGGTCTCAAGGATCAACAAGAGTCAAATAGCAAAATGGCCGACTGGTAAAAATGTGCTCAGAACCGTTATTTAGGGATCATTAAGGGGGGGGGGAATTATAAATAGGCAACCAAGCGGAAAACTTACCGTACGTTACATCGCCACACCGTAGCGGCACAGCTGTTTTGATTTGCATATTGCGAACGTTAGTTGTATATACCAAGTGAATTATGTCAACAGTTGGCTTTTACAATTCAGATGTATGAGAAGATGGGAGGGGGTCGCTGTAACATTTTTGTTGTCGTTGTTTTAATTGTACATATCTACCTGGCTATAGACTTTAGATAGACTGACATACGGGCAGACAGACAAGGAGCAGACAGGTGAGCAGACATAAAAAGGCAGAAAATCTGATGCAGGGATAGTGGTATTGAGCTGGCGGGTAGTGGATGAATAAACTCATTTAACAAGGTTGTATAAACCATTGGTGGATGGGTGGGTGAATGAGCTTACATAGCAAGGTGGTATAAACCGTTGGTGGATGGGTGGAAGAGTAAGGAGCTCGGATTGCTACTTGGAGAAATATCACTTTGACTTTAAAGTTTAAACACCTATATTTATTGTGAACATATGACCTTTAACCTTTAAATATCATGTCTTTATAGAGAAAGGCAGTTCTTTAATTAACACGGTAATCAATATGAAGCGGAATATTAAATATTTTTTTTTAAAGTATACAACATACACCAGTAAGAAGTTGCGAAATACAACGTTGGCGAAATGTCATCATACAATATATGAACAAAGCTTAACAAAGATATACCTACCAATCTTGTAATTGGATTATTTTAATTACATGGATAGTGTGGTGGTTTAAGGTATTTATTAAACGGCGAATCTAAAAGTCATGCTTCCCTGTGTGAAAATATAGAAATATAATCTCAATTTATAGACTGATGTATTCATAGAAAGAACAGAAAAATAGATGGTTCTGTTTATGTTAACGAACCGAAAGTGTAGACATAAAAACCCTTTTTAACTGTACTTTTTCTAAGAACGAACAGGAAATATCGATAAAAAAAACATTTTTAACTGTGCGTTTTCTGTGAACGAACCAAAAATATAGACATAAAGCTATTTTTAACTGTGCTTTTTATGTGAACGAACCAAAAATATAGACATAAAGCTATTTTTAACTGTGCTTTTTATGTTAACGTACAGAAAATATAGACATAAAGCTATTTTAACTGTACTTTTTCTAAGAACGAACAGGAAATATAGACATAAAGCTATTTTTAACTGTGCTTTTTATGTGAACGTACAGAAAATATAGACATAAAGCTATTTTTAACTGTGCTTTTTCTGTGAACGAACAGAAAATATAGACATAAAGCTATTTTTAACTATGCTTTTTCTGTGAACGAACAGAAAATATAGATATGAAGCTATTTATAACTTTGTTTTTTTTTTAGAAAGAACAGAAAATTTAGATATAAAGCTTTTTTTAAATACAGACATAAAGCCATATTCAGAAAATACAAAAATATCAAGCCATTTTCTTGTTTGGCATTGGTGAATTCTGAGAAGAACAGAAAACAAGCTCCGTTGATGTGCCAAAGAAATTCAATTATGAAGAACTCTTTGTGATCAAGGAGAAAGCTTTGATATGTTGTTATTATTTTAAATGAGATTCCTTCTTACCCATTCAAATGTTCCATGCCAAATCATAACAGTTTCCTCTTTTGTAAAACACATAGTTTTAAAGAGAGAGAGGGAGAAATAGCGTTTTAAAGTTTAGTCTAAACTATTTGATGAGGCCAACTAATAATCCAGGTATTTAGGAAGAATAGAAGACAGGCTTTACCTTGGAAATTCACAGGTAAAAATTTTGACAAGTAATGAGGTTGTTCCCAGTAAAGTACATATTTTCTTTGGAAACTTTTGGTTTAAAGGGCTCGTTTCGTTTGGTCACGGACTACGAGGGGATTGTAGGGTGAGCACAATCAATGCAAAGTGGTCTAGACGTTCCACAAGAACTAATTATAGTCTTTATGTGTCCGTCTCGATAACAGTGCGGAATAGTAAGAGAAGGAAAGGGATAGAAAGAAAGAATTTCATTGATAGAGATATAAACATTAATATATTTTTTCTACATATAAAGATAAATGAATTGATTTATTGATAGATGGGTAGATCGACATATAGACAGATACAATGACGAATAGATAGATGTATAGATAGATTAATAGATAGGCAGTTAGATAGACAGATAGATTGACAGACAGATTCTGATAGATATACAGTCAGACTGACACATTTTAATGTAATCTTACGGAGCGCGAATGTAAATATTGTCTATTGTCCCTTTTTAAAGTCCACAGCACTAAAAGCTGAAAAGACTGACAATACATCAAAGTCTGTGTACATTGTCTCAATTCCCTTTGTCTGTCTGTTGCAAGTAAGTTGCAACATGCTCAGTCAAGTAAACGTATTTATAAAACAAAAAAAAAGTAAAACCACCACAACACTTCGGCACACGTGCAAAGAAAAAGTGAATCTATTCAGTTATGTAAATAATGATTAACTGCGCGCCTTGCACAAATGTTGATCGTTTATAAAATATGCAAGCGGCTGCTTTAAAAACAAGGGAGACAAACACAATGTTTCAAGTATAAGGCTCCAGGGTTCAGATCAGACGAGCGTCTGCATATATTGTATCTTTATTATTATTATTTATATTCTCAGCCTAAATAATGTATGAGGCTAAACTGTTTAATTTTTATAAAAAGGATTGAAATAAATGGAGATTTAAGGTATGATGTAGGTTCTTTTCGTTTTGTTGATGTGTGTGTGTGTTTGTTTGTGTATGTTTGTGTGTCCGTGAAATGTTAAGCAAATGTTAATGTTTTTTGTTAAGCATGATCACAATAATCTTAACACCTTCCCGCCCCCCTTCCCCTATACACTCACACTTACATAGGCACAGGATGTTGTTTCTAAACAATCCATTTCACCTTTTTATACTTAAATGTGTATCAAAGAATGAAATCTCATCTTATCTCTTGTGTAGCCGCTACAGACAATTTTAGTCTGTGATTTTAGTCTAGTCTTGCATTTTGGTTAGTGTTTTAATTGAGGTTAAGTTATTGGCTTTCAGGCAACCTATTTCAAGCCCTGGCGCCACTCTGGAAGAAAGCCCGGATGCCATTGGGGAAGATATAGAACTTGTCTATGTTTGTTCTTGCATATACATATACAAACTGCTACAAACAAAAGCACTATTTGATATTGTATCATTAACATGTGATAATAATATGTCAAACGTAGATATTTCATTATAAAATATGTTGTGTTTTTTTTTCAGCCTGTAAATTATAAGATATAAATTATAAATGATAAGATATAAACAACGTCGTTCTCACCCAACGCTCTGCCTTTTATTTAATTATTGTATCATTGCTCAAAGACAGAACTAGCATAAATATAATTTTCTCTAATTATGTATTCCACAGAAATATCAGACGTCGTCTGCCTGATGTCATTGTGACCTCAGCCATACGGTCAAACGAAGATAATCGTCCTGTTTACAAGGACGCAGCTTAACCGAAAACAACGCAAATCAAGGCGACTTGAAAATTATAAGTACACAATCGAATACAGTGGATCAAGGATTCAAACTGTGCACTATAAACAAGGTATGGTAACTATACTCTGGGCATTTTAAGAGGATTTTTTCCCGTTTTCATTTAGATTAGCACCGAGATCGATTAAAGAATTCAACTTTTTCAAATGGAAAGTAAATCAACCGTAAGTTGGAAGAGAATGCTTGGACACCGCTTTAACTTCAATTGAAATGAAAAACATGGGATTTACACGGTCACACAAACAACACACATGTACATAAATACACACGTAAGAACACACGTATACATATATACAACCCATGCATAACAACAAACATTATCTACCCATAACAACACACACAAATAACAATACACAAAAACAAAACAGCTACCGCATAAAACAACAGTTATAACAAAACACACATATATAGGCCTAACTACACTCTCATAATATATAACAACACGCGCGCAATAAATAAAACGACAAATAATTGCGTTTTGTATTTCACCCTTTGATGTTAAGCATGTCCAACTGTTGTCACTTGGTCTGACGCGAAGTTAAGATATTGAAGGGATGTGAGTCAGGAGAGATATACATTAGAAATGAATTAGTACATTTTTTTTTCTGCATACAATAATTGTCAGAGTTGATGGGGGAAAAAACCCTGACCGATTTCAAAGCAACGGTGTGTGGTGACGTTCCTTTTCGTGTCATTTGACATTCAGAACGAATTCCTGGTGATAGAAAAACAAAAGTGAATTGTTTCAAATAGCTTTACATTAGTTATGTTATTCGAAGAAAATTCAGTAACTCAGCAATATTGACATACCTGCCTGTGTATCGTTGGTCCCGAAATATGAAGAAAGACTCACAACTGACAAGAGTAACACCATTAGTCAAATCACAAAACCTAGAATAACTAGAGGGCAAAAGGGCAAAGAGTAAAATAGTAATAATATATAAGGCATTAAACTCTAATTTAGAAATATAACCCCAAAACAGCCTGTCGCAATACTCGCATAAACATAAATATAAAAACTATTTCCTTATCCCTTATGCGAGAACAAATGCATATAAGTACTATTTCTTCCCGAGTGGCATTCTGGCATAGAATGGGTTGCCTGAACAAGCCAGGAAAATCAGTAACTTAACATCATTTAAAACATTAATAAAGATGAATGACTAGACTTGGACCACCGATGAGCGTAGGACGCAATAATTTTCTTTATAGAAGAAGCGTCTGTAACTTATAAGATAAGACTCGTTGAGACTATACTTCAATTAAGCGATTGACGCAAATCGTTTTCTCTCAGACAGAGGTCCTACATCGTAAGTGTTAGTCTATGGTCAGATGGCATAATTAAAGCCTAGATTGTCCTAGATCCATCGGGTAAGGACGGCATAGGCATTTGATTCTCTAGGAAATCACCGCTTCGAGTTATGGGCTTAGAAGCGTTTTAAGTTTTAACGTAGTGTTGTACAAACAGTAATTGAATCTAAATCCGTTATTAAACAGAGAAAGTCGGGATTTCAGGAAACAAAGACTTTTGCTATGTGATAATTCCCATCAGCTAAACGTGACAGTTCTATCAGTTAAACATGGAGACCATCATTTAACATCAGTTAATGTGGTACGTCCATGACTATTCAGCTGATTTTGTTTTAGCCACCAACTTGTTGTGACCTCAATAGTCCAAAAACACTGATGTCCTCAACAACAAGTCCTCCTTATTCCTCCGCCTGCCCACACCCCGTCCCGTTTCCTAAACAACAAGAAGAAAGTGAATTCCTAATGAACACATCGGTTGATCTTTTTTTATGTTCAGCTGCCCATTAGTTAGGACAGTGCCAAGCCGTTTTATCACTTTATTAATGGCTACAACCGGATAGTAATCTCGGCATTAAAGTTTCTTTTCTTAGACCCCAGACCCCATTACTTTGTTACCCTATTTAGGTGTCTGAATTTCTTGAAACCTCTCTCTCTTCTCTTTCTCTCTCTTTCTCTCTCTCTTTCTCTCTCTCTTTCTCTCTCTCTCTCTCTCTCTATTTCATTATCTCTCTCTCTCTATTTCATTCTCTCTCTCTCTTTCTCTCTCTCTATTTCATTCTCTCTCTCTTTCTCTCTCTCTCTTTCTCTCTCTCTATTTCCTTGTATCCCTCTCTTTCCGATACACACACATACACGAAAATTCTCGATTCCTCTAAGACCAAGGAAAGAAAACGTCCTGAAAAAATTACCCAATATGGCTGTCAGATTTTGCCCCCAATCTCATTAGCGATTTTGACAGGTCAGAACGGGTCACGTGGCCACAGTTTTGATTCTGCTGACGTACTGTGTGCTGATTGATGACATATTGTAAATTTGTTTATCCGGTAGGGGATACATTCAATACGGTACAATCAGATTCAATACCAAACATTCACATCACATATAAGTTCATCAGTAGGCTGATTAATAGTCATCCACTAGATTGCTGTTTCTTTCTTTAAAAAAAAGAGAAATAAATCTTCACTGTAAACATCTTTTAATATGTACAGTTGTTTTTTGTTTTTTTTTTGCATGTTGTGCATTTTATGTTTTGATCTATGATTTAAGGTTTGAGGTTATCTGCAATGTTATAACAATGTTATTCATTCTTTTATCTCATAGATACATTAAATCTGACCACCAACAACGATAGCAGAAACAAAACAGCAATAATTCTATTGAACAATTCATAGTGAGTGCATTGGGCTAATAATGTAACACTATTTCATTAAACCTGTGCTTCTATTAACATCCCAAAGAAAATAACGTATTAATGAATATATCGCATTGAAGAACGAACTACTAGGACTATTATTACAAGAAGTGGCTCTCGATAAAGCTCTCCACAACCCACTGATGTTGTATGGTTACATGTTACATGCCTGTTGACACTGCCTGTACTGTGCGATGACTGTTGAGAGTTCTCTACACAAGGATGAGCTGCTTGGACTAACGCGTTCTGTTCGCTAAGTGTTGATGGAGACAGTATGATGTGGCCATGAAGCGCCAGAGGCGGCAACCAAGGTGGATAGACCCAACTGCCAATCTCCCCTTCACACTCACGGCGGTGGTGGCCTTCGTAGCGACCATGGGTAAGTCCGAGTCTATCTATATCAATTTCTCTTCATCTATTTTCATTACTTCTCTCTCTATCTATTTCTCTACATATATCTCCATTACTTCTCTCTATATCAATTTCTCTACATATATCTCCATTACTTCTCTCTATATCAATTTCTCTTCATTTATCTCCATTACTTCTCTCTATATCAATTTCTCTACATATATCTCCATTACTTCCTCTCTCTCCGTCCTTAAATCGCTCCTAAATGTACTCTCTCTCTCTCTCTCTCTCTCTCTCTCTCTTACCTATGCTCTCCCCATCGTTCTAATCTCTATCTATCTATCTCTAGAAATATGTCTTCATTTCTCTCCGCATCTTTCATCTTCTTTCCATTTCTTTCTTACTTTCTCATTCTCTTCTTTTCTCGTTCTACATATTCTAACTATATATATAAATGTGTGTGTGTGTTTGTTTGTTTGTGTTGATGTGTTCTTGTGTGTGTTTGTGTTTGTGTGTTTGTTTGTGTTCACTTTAATAGAAGATTTAATAGGGCGATGCCACTACCAACGAATATATCGAGTTTGTTACAGTTAAAGAGAGTAAGGTATTATTTTCTTCAGACCTATTAGTTCCGTATGGTCAGTGAAGCAGATCACAACACTTACTTTAGACCACGACTTGCAAAGATTACATATTTGTTATCCTAATCTATATCTGCTAAGTAAACAGGAATGATCTGATTTCACGGTGAATGTATGAAACCAACAGACTGCAAGTAATGGCAATGGTTCACGTGACCAGGAATATACATTACAATATAATTTGAATTTGTGTGTGTAGAGGGGTGGGGGGGGGTGGAGAAAAGAACAACTGGTAACAGATTTTGCATCGAACTATTTTTTTTTAATGTCACGGGAGATTACGAGCTACGATTACAGTATTTTCATTATTTAAGACTTAATTTTAGTGGCATGAAATATAGTGGTTAGATTTCTTTCAAATTTTACTATCTCTCACTCCGTCTCTCTCTCTCTCTTTCTCTCGCTCTCTCAGCATATATATGTATGTATATATATATATATATCCTATACTATAATACGAGTTAAAATTGTATGTATATCCTATACTATAATACGAGTTAAAATTGTATGTATGTATATATATATATATATATATGTCTGGAAATTTTCTTCAAAAGCGCTCTAACGATTATCTTCATGTTTTAATGCACGACTTGTTTCACCTCAAAAAAAATCTACAGCTTTTCGGCCCCACAAATAAAAATCGGAAATGAACGTTAGACTAAAATACCCTTAGATTTATCGTAGATAATTCATTTTGGCCGGGAAAACATGCCATTGATCGACCCACATGTAGCGCGCTTTCAAGAGCCGTGTTTTTTTGCGTCGCAGTTGTGACGTTTCGGAAATACCCGTACAGCAGCAGAAAGAAGTTTAATTTCTTGTTTAGACTACTGTTGCGCACCGATGGTAGATATAATTTAAAGCAAGACTAAGTGTAATTTATGTAATGCAGTGGTGTGCAAACTACAGCCAGTGGGTTGATAAATATTAGTATGCGGCCCTCGAGGCTTACTAGGCCTATTTAGATGATAAAATCTTCAATGTATTTTAGATTAAATAAAAGAAAATAGCAGCTTAACAATTATATGAAGAAAAGATAGATGGAATCTTTATAACCATGTTAGAAATGTTTTCCATTACGTATTAATTAATAGTGCAATAATAGTTTTACGTTTAAGCATAGACTATAAAATACATGGACCACTTGCTTTAGTATTTCTGCTCTATAATGACTTGAAACACTGATTTTCGGAATTCCCGATTCTAAATAACGTAATTGCTATACAGGAAATAAAGTTATTGATATACAAGTTCCGTTTTATTTAATCGCTATGATTTTCTCAATGAAAAATTAAAATCGAAAGTCTATGGTTTAAGTAATAACAGAATTAGATTTAGGTTTCACCAAACTATATATTTAACTTTTTTTTTTATCAAATATTGTTTGGAAAAAAACACGTCGAAAATAATAATAGGATCTACTTTTTTTTAAAACACGACATGTGTTTACGAATGTGTTCTTAAATATATTCATGATTTGCTTATATAGACCTACCCAAGTAAAAATAGTAAACTAGAAAAGATGTATTCCATTCATAACAATAGTTAGACGTTTAGCATAGGCCTACTGTTAGTTTTATTGAAAAAAAAAAGGGGGGGGGGGGGGATTTAACAATTCATCTAAAATATATTCTAATCTTTTCATTTGCAGTCTTTTAAATGAATAAGATCATTACATCATTGGTACATTGGTATATTTTTGTTGAAAGTAAAATTGTCAAATTTAGCCTAAACGTTTAAATTTTATAAAGATTGAAAATGATATTCGCTATGTTTATATAATAAATGTTTTTCGTTACATATGTGGAGTAATTAAAAAGAAAACTCCCTGGTAGCTTGATATAAAGTTTTTGTGAACTAATATAAAAAAAACACTAAGCCACCGGTTATAAAATAGGCCTACACATGTTTACGAAAGTTTTATTAAATGTATTTATGATTTGCTAACATAGGCCTACCAAAGTAAGATATATTAGAATATGTTAACATTGTGCAATCGAAATTAATGTGGTAAACTAGAAAAGATGTATCAATTTATTCGTATTTTCCTTATAACAATAGTCAGAAGTGTAATATACTGTTCTTTTTATTGAAGGGGGGGGGGGGGGAATGAAACAAATCATCTAACGTATATTTTAATCTTTTCATTTGCAGTCTTTCAATGAATAACCTAAGTTCACCTTTAATTATTCAGTATTTTACTGGCGTAATGCTCAAAATTTTTTTTAAAAAGTAAAATGTTTATTATACCATTGTTTTAATTAATCGATATGATATTATGCCGCGATAGTTTATTTTAAATAGTAACACAAGGGGATGATATTAGATAAGGTTTACACCAAACTATATATTTTTACTTTTATTTGTCAAATAATGTTTGGAATAATACATTGAAAACATTGAAAATAATAAATAAATACTTTGTTGTATAAGATATTTTTTACAAGTGATTTACAAACTATACTTATGATTAATATATGTGCCCAAGTAAAAAATATTAGACTATGTTAAGAGGTCAAAATGAAATCTGGTAAACTATTAAAAATGTGTTACATTTAATCATAGACCTTTTTAATTTATATCAAACATACTTGCCGGCAGTAACTCATTGTTAGCTTGAATGGGGTGAGGAAGGGAGTTAACAAAATTGACAAAATTTTATAAGAGTGGTCACTAGAAAGTTTGACAGTTGTTAAAGTAGGGGAAGGGGTAGAAGAACTAAAAATTGTAACGTAATTCACGATATTTTAAATTTAAACTTTTCATTTTCAGTCTTTTAAATACAATACATAATGACATAAATGAGATATATATTTCTGTTGGATTTAAAACTGACAACTCTAGCCTACATGTTTTTTTTTTAGGGTTTGATATGAGATTAAGCTGTTTTATTTTTTTTTATAATTTTTTTTTCGTTTTTTTTTTTTGGGGGGGGGGAATCGGGAAAAAACTAGATATTAGACTGCACAAATAAGAATCTGCTTCGACTGTTAGAATTTAAAGCTTATGTTATTCATAGTAGAAAAATAACAAGACAAATACAATTTATTGGTCTGGTAAAGACGTATTTTAAAAATTTATGCACTGTTGTTTAACATACACATGATGTTAAGGTACAAGCGCCTGCTCTTTATTACCGATCGAATGATCGGTCACCTGGTACTATATATATATGTGTATATATGTCTGGAAATTTTCTTCAAAAGCGCTCTAACGATTATCTTCATGTTTTAATGCACTACTTGTTTCACCTAAAAAAAAATCTACAGATTTTCGGCCCCACAAATAAAAATCGGAAATGGACGTTAAACAAAAATACACATTAGATTTATCGTAGATATTGATTTTGGCCGTGAAAACATGCCCTTGCTCGACCCACATGTAGTGCGGCTTTCAAGAGCGGTGTTTTGTTGCGTCGCAGTTATGACGTTTCGGGAATACCCGTAGGCTTACTACAGCAGAAAGAAGTTTAATTTCTTGTTTAAACTACTGTTGCGCACCGATGATAGAAATAATTTAAAGCAAGACCAAGTGTAATTTATGTAATGCAGGGGTGTCCAAACTACAGCCAGTGGGTAACGCGCGGGCGGACAAATGATAGTATGCGGCCCTCGCGGCTTATTTAGATTTGAACGTCTACCAATATATTTTAGATTAAACTTCAATATATTTTAGATTAAATTTAAAAAAAAAGAAAACAAATACATATTTACGAATTATCTAATAGTGAGATAATAGTTTGCCGTGTAAATAATAACAGAATTAGAAGAACTTTCACCAAACTAAAGGTCTATTTGTAACTTTCTTTTATCTGACATTTTTTGAAAAAAAACCACCTCTAAAACTTTTTTTGTGTTTAAACAATGAATAGCTGTATATAGTGTACACTGTAGCAGATTACACTGCACTGTATATAGTGTTCACTGTAGCAGTATACACTACGCTGTATATAGCATACAACGTAGCAGTATACTCTACACTGTAAATAATAAACACTGTTTTAGTATTCACTTTTTTAAAAATTCAATTAATGTTTCATTAAAAATGTGTATGATTTGCTTATAAAGGCCTACCAAAGTAAGATATATTAGAATATGTTAACATTGTCAATTCGAAATCTGGTAAACTAGAAAAGATGTAAATTCAGTATATTCGTATTTTCCTTATAACAATAGTCAGAAGTGTAATATACTGTTAGTTTTATTGAGGGGCGGGGGGGGGGGGGGGAGAAATTAAACACATTATCTAACGAAGCCTACATATATTATGATCTTTTCATTTGCAGTCTTTTCAATGAATAACATAATTTTACCTTTAATTATTTAGTATTTAAGTTTAATGCTCAAAATTAAAAAAAAAAAATGTTTATCATACCATTGTTTTAATTAATCAATATTATATTTTACCGCGATAGTTTATTATAAATAGTAACACAAATGGAGGATATTAAATAATGTTAACACCAAACTATATTTTTTTACTTTTTTCGTAAAACAATGTTTGGAATAATACATTGAAAACATTGAAAATCTCTATATATAAAAAGATCGTGTTTGTGTCCCCACGGATCCCTATTGTGTCACTGACTTTTTTAGGCCTAGTCCTATATACTGTCTAATAGCTTTTCACATCTGACATGTGCCTTCTCTAGCTAAGTTGGTAACGTAGAGGACTGCTGTGCGTGCGAGCGGGTTCGATTCTCCAGTTAGACTATGCCTATTTTTTTTACCCGATTTACATTTATTCGTAGACCTTTTTAATTCCTATCAAACATATTTGCCGGCCGTAACTCATTGTTAGCTTGAATGGGTTGAGGGAGGGATTTGAAAAAATTGACATAATTTTATAGGAAAGTTTGACAGTTGTTTAAGTTAAATAATTAATTAATTAATTGGTCATTTATATAGCGCCTCACTCCATACTAATAAAAGCATGCTCGGCGCGCTCACAAAATCGAAACGACAATAACGCTCTAAAATAGTTTTAAACAAGGTTTCGGCCGATGGACGCACGAAACGACAATAACATTTTAAAATAGTTTCAAACAAGTTTTTTGCTGATGGATGTGTATTTGATCAATTTAGTTGAAAAGAAAAGTCTTCAAATTCTTCTTGAATGCCTTTTTTGACACAGAGTTTTTCAGTGTCTCAGGTAAGCCGTTCCACAGTGAAGGCGCCACAGATTCAAACGAGCGTACACCAATAGGGGAAGGGGTAGAAGAACTAAAAATTGTAACGTAATTCACGATATTTTAAATTTAAACTTTTCATTTTCAGTCTTTTAAATAATAATAATAATAATATTTGTAAAGCGCTGCCAACAAACATAATGTAAGCTCAGAGCGCGTTTAACATACAACTAAGAATACGGATATTACACTAGGCCAGGTGACAGAGCTAAATTGATGATAAAAAACAAGACAAAACAAATAAATGTAGCATTAACCGACCCAACCCATAAATAAGACAGTAAGTTTCTAAAGCATGTTAAATGTTATCGAAGGTAAATATTGAAATAATGAGTTTTTAAGTTCTTTTTGAAAGTAACCGTAGAGCTTGTTCGCCTCAGTTGAATGGGAAGTTGATTCCACACTTTCGGACCGGATACTGAGAAGGCTCTAAGGCCAACGGTCGTCAGAGAGAAACGGGGCTCTTCCAGAAGCGATGAGTTTGTAGAACAAAGTGTTCTTTGCGGGACATAAGGTCTGATTAGTGCCTTGAGATAGGACGGAAACTCGTATTTAAAAATGCACTGATGGCAAAGTAGCGCCACTTTATACTCAATTCTGGAGCGAGCTTAGAAGGGCAGTTCCCGAGTCTCTTTTAGACTTGCACATAAACAAACGCGCAGTACTTTTATGTATTCGTTGTAGCCTGGCGATTTAATGACATAAATGACATATATTTCTGTTGGATTTAAAACTGACAACTCTAGCCTTCATGTTTTTTTGGTTTAAAATGAGATTAAGCTGTTGTTGTTGTTTTTTTTTTTTTTTTTTTTTTTTTTTTTTTTTTTTTTTTTTGGGGGGGGGGGGGGGTTATCGGTCAAAATCTAGATATTAGACTGCACAAATAAAAATCTGCTTCGACTGTTAGAATTTAAAGCCCATGTTATTCATAGTAGAAAAAAGAAAAAAGACAAATACAATTTATGGGTCTGGTAAAGAAGTATTTTTAAAATGTATGCACTGTTGTTTTACATACACATGATGTTAAGGTACAAGCGCCTGCTCTTTATTACCGATCGAATGATCGGTCACCTGGTACTATATATATATATATATATGTTATGGGAGTGTGTTTAGTGCGGAAAATGATCTGCAGATATACCAGGGGTCGCAAACTTGGCACGCAGAGCGATTTTCCATGGCACGCGGAGGACCCCGAAAAGGCAATTAAATTTTTTTCTGCAACAAAATGGAGTGCTAGAGCAGGATACATTGTAAGCTGTTGGCACGCTGAATGGATTAGAAATCCTACTTTGGCACACTATTATCAAAAGATTGCCGACCCCTAGTCTATACAATGACGGAGATATAATTGTACAGCAAATTGGACAAGCACGTTTTTATTATCAGATTACAAAGGTAGAGTTCCTAAAAGCCATGACTCTTCTCAAGAGTTCTATTCAGTTCAGTCAGTTCGTCTTCGCGTGCATTTTGTTTTTGTACCCTAGCCAGGATATTTTCAAAATTGTATACAATCGCATCAAAGTGTTATGTAACTTACTTTTTGCAGCAGTGTCTCTTGTTGCAATAAAACGTTTAACTGTTTGCTTCATTCAGGCTGGTAAAGTATGTAAATGCAGTAAATGTAGCCTATTGTGGAATGTACTGTGGAATTATCGCATCCAGGAAAAAGGCACTTCACGACATATCCATCGTTTGAAGTTATGATAATAATATGTTTAAAATACGATACATAATAAAAAACAAATGCCTGGTACTTAATAACTCACAATGTAACAATCAGCCATGAAAAGATTCAAGTTACAAAAGACTGACACGACAGTAGAACGCTAACAAGAAATAGAGCATTTGCAATCACGTGACAAAAAGCATGAGTTATTTGTTTACAAAGGTGACAAATGGCAGCCCTATTACTTCAGGCTTAAGAAAGTTTTATTTTTTAATATTGTCATTTAAACAATTTGAATTAAAAATATATAAAACACTGTCATGCGATGAAAAATTAACATTCAAAGCTAAAATTTAAACCATTAAAAATCAATGGAATAGGTTCCGTAAGTGCAGAATATTTAATTGAAGATGTCGATTGTCGAAAGTTAGCTTAACTTACTATCTAAAAGTAAAGCCTACGACAGGCTGTGCAATGTTTCACAATAGCTATTGAAAAATTATAAAAAGCCTTAAATCTTGTTTACTTCGTGGACGGACTAATAAAGACTAGTATCACAGTTATATATCAAGATTCATGGAAACCAATTTCTTATATTTTGGGTGTAAAATAGACATGGTAAAGAACAAGTCAATTCCACCATGTCTCCATCATGGCTTCTATTATTTATTATAGTTACCGAGAAATCGAAGTCACGCCTATTGCAAATTCTCTATAGATACATTTCTTCTTTTAACTATGGCTCGTGCTAATATCTAATCCGAAGGGGAGTCGCTTAGCTTTTTCTTTTTGTTTTACATGCATGCGGGCGCCGATTCAAGTTTAAACTGTAAACGCCACTTAGAATGCTATATTTATAGTGAGAGGGTTGCAAGGGAGCGGGGGGGGGGGGCTCTTCTCCACGTTACTATCTATTTCAAGCAAAGCTAAGTGATCTTTTCTGTTCGTATTTCTACACAAGCGTGTTTTTATAGGTGGCAATAGCAACATTAGTCCAACATGGCGGAAACTACAACGCCGTGTTAGCTTATTGGTTAATAATTAGCAGGACGTAACATGTGGTTCGATTGACTCTCGACCTGGCCTCGGTGTTCACTGAATCATCTGAACCCAGAGAATAACTATGTCTACCTGTGCTTACCGCGTTCTGTTTATTTAATACCATGGTTTCTATATTCCTACTCTGTTGTATATTATACGTATAGTCTGTTGATTATTAAACGTAAAGTATGTTGAATATTATACGTATAGTCTGTTGATTATTAAACGTAAAGTCTGTTGATTATTAAACCTATAGTCTGTTGATTATTATATGTATAGTTTGTTGATTAGTATACATATAGTATGTTGATTATTAAACGTATAGTAAGTTGATTATTAAACGTATAGTATGTTGATTATTAAACGTATAGTCTGTTGATTAATACACATATAGTATGTTGATTATTAGAGAGATAATCTGTTGACTATTAAACGTATAGTATGTTGATTATTAAATGTATAGTCTGTTAGATTATTACACATATAGTATGTTGATTATTAGAGAGATAATCTGTTGACTATTAAACGTATTGTGTGTTGATCATTAGAGAGATAATCTGTTGACTATTAAACGTATAGTGTGTTGATTATTAAACATATAGTCTGGTGAATTATTAAACAAAAGGTCCTGTTTATTATTCTGTTACTCTATAGACTTCCTAAACAATGGTCTCATGGGTAATACACCTTTCGTCTGTTGACTTCATAATCAATAGTCATTGGGCTAATAGATCAACTATATGTTAAATTCCAAAGATTTGGATTTTTTACCAATACACTTATAGTAATTAAACGTTGCATAATCTGATGCATAAAAAATACGATACAGTGGAATGGCTTTAGGCTATGGTCGAGCTGGGAGGAGAAAGCGAGGGGTTTTATTGAAGCGAACCACGATGATGGCCTTAGAAAGAAGTCTTTCTTGTCAATGTTTAACTGTTGTATAATGCAGCCTACTTAACAAAAAGGAGAAATTGCAAAACCACTACCATTTCAGTTCTCAAATAGATATATTATAATCATATAATCTATCTAGTTTATCAGTTTATCTAATTATTCTAATTATTCAAATGTATTCTCTTTATCTTAACTAGTACATATATAGTACGTTCTGTCTAATTTAGTTTATTTATCTGTATTATCATTCACCTTCTACCTAACATATCAAGTTTATTAAATATAATTCATCTACCTTATGTCTCAGCTAGGTAAATAAATCTTTCACATTTATATATTATCAAATTTCACATCTCTCTTTTTATCACTTTTTTATGTACTTCATTTAATCAATATATTCCACCTTAACTATATAATGTTTACTATCAATCTAAACACGCCTCTATTTAATTTAGCCAAATTAAACTATCCCTAAATAAGAATAGATCCGATATATGTAATATGTCTCTGTTATATATTCTACCTTTCCTCCAAGTTTTTGTTTTCAATGACGAGCTTTATACCGAGTGGCTGTATGCACGTCCACAATCACACTGATAAACATGCAGATCAAGCATGAATTTCCCCTCAACATCAGCTTGCCGCTCATCGCTTGCTCCCAGGGGTGTGTAAACCACAACTCTGTCACAAACACTCGTTCACTAGAGTTCAATTATTAATGCCATTTTGTAAATTAGGAATTTTTTTTTTTAATCAACGTAAAAATATATCTATTCTATAAATAATGAATATGAAATATCCATTATAAACAAACAATAAAACATAATAAATTGTATTAAATAATAAATGTGTTTGCCACATATGTAATAATTGCAGGACAGATCTAGCACACAGACTACACACCAATAGATAAAGGCACACTATACAAACTGTCACATATTAATAGCACCCACAAACCTCTCTCAACGCAAGTTTTGTGGACGCTACTAAGAAGCCTAGACTGTTATAAGAATCCACTCTCGAGCCGACCTCAAATTCTCGGAATGGCTAGGAAAAGTCTATTATTTCTCGTACAGGGGAGTTTATGTTAAAACTATCATTTTTATTGTGAGTTTTGTAATGATACCATAATTTTCACCCCTCCTAGTAATAGGTCTGTTCCCCGCTCTCCTCCGCTAGTATTTAAGGCTAGGCAGCTAGTAGTTTGTACAGTCGTGTGCAGAGTTTTGTACTGAGTGGACGTTTGTGTTGGCACCATTTTTATTCTAACTGTATATAATCTTCCTATTGTATATATTTGCACATATCACCTGAATTAAATTATCAACAACATTTACACTGAAGCTTCCTCGTCAAGTTACTATTTTTGTTTCATTGTTTAATATATTATAATATATATATTTATTTACAACTACAACGTCAAGGAACTGTTAGAACGCAAATCCTGAGTTTGTGCCCATGACAATAAGGAGAGTTCGTGTAATACTGAAAAATAAGTAATAATAACCGAAGTCTACCCTAGGACGAACGAGAATTATCAACAACATTTACACGGCTCTGACCACAAGGGGATTGTGGTCGTAACAAAACACACTACAAATACACTACACAAACACACTACACTTACATGTATACAAACACGCTATACAAACACACTACATATACACATCAGAAGACAGAGAGAGAGAGAGAGAGGGAGGAAGAAAGGAAAAAGATGATGAGAGAGGCTACTTAATAAAAGCTTGATCAATCAAATTTTAAGATAATCTCAGATTTTATTCTATTTTCGTAATTACTGAGTCGAACCTAATATTATGTGTATTTATCGAAAGATGATTTCTCTAAGTGTGTGGGCTTAAATGTAGTAATAATTTTAAGATCACATAGTAGGAAAGCATTTAAAGGGAGAGAACAATTCATCTTCTGTAAAAGTAAAAAACATTGTTCTCTGAATTGTTACAATTGGAGGGAAAATTACAGACTAGAGTTACCCCTTTAAATATTGTAACTTAGCAATGAGATTTTGTTTTTGTTTTTTGTAAAGGGACTTAACTTTGAGAGGATGATTCGACTGTATGTTGTTGTTGTTTCTCATGTCATTCTGTTTCTATATGGGTATGTTTGAGTGTGTAAAATTATTATTGATAAATAAATTATCGTCCTACATTATCGTGTTTTGCCATTTCGCCACTGGGGTCTATCGAATCTACAAGATTGTGTCTTTCATACAATCGACTTTGCTGTAGATGATATAGACATTCGTGTTTTACTCGTAGGGTGTCATTTGCGTAATCATATTGGTGAAGTGCAGTATAAGCACAAAAGTAAAGTACCCTTCGGACCAAACTGATCATAGGGCTAGTGAAGCAGCGTTCAGCAGTTTCTGTGGCCATGGCATACGAGGGGATGTGTGTATAAGCACAATGAACGATCTCATGATAGATATATAAGTATACGAATTTTATGTAGGCTATAATATAAGTGTACCTTAGAAGAAATGAAAAGAAAGGACTGTATAAAAGTCATCAATAATAGCTGTATTCATAACATTTCATAAAAATATGGTTTATTATCGACTTTGACCCTGTTTCATAAACTTTATATTAACCTATTCCTTATATATATATTTTTTTCTTCAACGCAATCATATTTATATCACCATATATCCTGGCTATCTCTTCTTTCTCGTATATCCATCCACCTGTATTGCAATATTAAAAAAAAATGGTTGAATTCTAAATTAGTCTTTTAATATCACTCACCGGATATTTTTTTTAAAAGGCGTATCTCTTTATTATGAAATTTTATTCCAGAAAAAAATGTTTCTTTTATTAATTAAACCCGAAGTACTTACAAAATGTACTAAATGTACTATAAATTGTTTGCAAAAGTAGGCGAGACCACCCCTGGTGGGCTCTGGAACTCTTTAGAAGGTACTTTTGGTGCAATGGCAAGGGAGGTAATACAAATACATAGGAGAGTCAGTAGAAACTCAATTGTTTCCTGAAATAATAGTTATCACACAGGCCATTCAAGCTGAAAACGATTAACAATATGAGGTATTTACTGAGACAGTATGTCTGTTTGATTTGTTATTCAACTCAGCACACACATACACACACACAATCTCACCAAAATGGCCCAATTGTTTGTTGTTGTTTTTTTAAATATTTAGATAAAAGATTATTACATCCACTAAGACCAAAACTTCTGCAGGGCGGCAGGGACTGGTGGGTGGCAGGGCTAGAACCCGGGCCGTTTTGTGGACAGTTCGGTGAACTAACCGCAGGACCAGCCGGCCACACAATTAATCGATTTACACCAAAAAATGCTAATTTTATTAGACAGACTCGTTTAAAAATAGTGAGTGTTGGAACAGTTTGACACCCGTTTGTTAAATATGAACAGGTTAAAAGATATTTTCCCCTCTCAGTGACATAACTTCCGCCAATGATATAAATCTATAAATAGATGTCACGTGTTGTCTGGGAAGGCTGAGGTGTGAATGAGTGTTATAGTAAAGCACTCTCTCTGAATGGTGTTTAGTTTTTTAAACCAGAGATCTCATAAATCGAAGTATTTATTTTTGGAACAATAAATGTTTGTTTTATAAAACCTGTATTGTTCATTTAAATTCCTGGTGTAAGTTTGTAGATACTGTAGTTTCAATCACTCTAGTCTTCCAAGACTTAACAGAAAAAAATCTCTCTTCAAATAATTGTCTTACATAAGGATGGCCTTGCAGTGCTCAACAGTTGCATTGATCATGGGGTACTGGGGGAGTGTACTTAAAGCACATGCGATTTTACTTTATCCACAGGTCGGATACCTATCAGAACTGGATCATCTCAATATAGTGTATTGAATATAATTAGCCATTTATAATGTAAATAATATGATTGATCATTTATAGTGTATATACTATAGTAACCCTATATATAGTGTAAAAACTGTATTTTTTTTATATCAAACATAAACATAATTAACAAAACTTCTTTTTAGTTCATGATTATTTCTTAAAGTTTATAAAGAAAAATTGAGTTAAATTTGGCATTCGGTTGGTGCGTTAGTTTCGTTGTTTGGATTTCCTAACATAAAAGTGTTGGTTTTAACAGAACACCGAGTCACTCAATAAATGGATGTCTAATTAAAAGACGAAGCTTTAGTCGTGTATTTCTAGTCTGGGTAGAACCAAAGACTGCTAATGATGAGATCGTAACAAATAAGACTCCAAAAAAAAAACGGTCAGTCTTGGACAATGGCTGCTGATAGATGATTGAGACGCAAACATCAGACAGGCTGTGTCAGAACGAGGCTGTGATAGAACGAGGCTGTGTGAGAACGAGACTGAGGGACAATGCTAAGCACTAATCAGCCATATTGAATGAAGTGAAACATCCTACACTGGCCAGATTTTTTTCTTTCACTGATTTGCTTTTAAACACGGTCTGGAAAATTGGCGTAAATTTCGTTCTGTCTAGACCTCATCATTATCCTTTCTGTAAGATTTGGATTTTTCATATTTTTTTTTCAAATGTTTGTCTGCTCTTCCCCACCCTCAATCTTTACCGGACGTGACCTGGGCGGCAAGATACAAACTAACTCTTTCGTGATCATTTATCTTCCTATGGAGAACTTCAAAAGTTTTTTTTATTGGTTTGTTTTTGTCTTTTTTTTTTTGTTGTTTTTGTTTTGTTTTTTTGGCAAAAGAAAACCTGCTTAAATTTGGTTTGATATTTTGTTTTGTATTTCATTTATATGTTTATACATATGCCATGGCATTCAGGCATAAATGTTATAATTTAAAATATAATTAGCACCGGATTTTGCTGCCTGCAATATTGTACACTCTCTCCTTTTACCCCCCCCCCCCCCAACCCCAGGTTGTGAATTAGATTAAGCCCCTAGTGTGCAAGAAATATTCCAGGAGCCTCAAGTGAAGTGGAAAAATTAACATTGAGTTGCCGTGGAGTCGTCGTCTACTTGTTTAATTATTCTTTTTTTTTTTGTTGTTGTTGTTTTGTAGGAAACTTGATGCATGTTTTTACTTAGTTTAACGAAAATATACGTGAGGTTTAGGTCACCTTGACATTTTAATCGAGCTCGTGTCGAAGTTGATTCTGTTCGGAAATCCGGTCTTGCAAAGAATTTCCTGAATGCAGAGGACAGTTTAATCATTACCTTTTCTTTCAATTCCTGTCTGTGGAGACTGGAGTCTTCACTTGCCTGGGAGCTGATCAAACTGCTTTCATCCCCGTACTGTGTGTCAGGAGAGGCTGTTGTATATTTTATCAATAATATTCAACAAACCTTGAATACTAGAATACAGAGCTTGATATTGTTATCTTGATCGAAACCTTTTCTCAGAATTTAATGCATCTATTAATTAAACATTAGCTACCAACGAAATATAAACTGATTGAGGGGTGGGGTTGTGGAGACGGCTAAAAAGCCTTCAAGAAGTGCTCAACGGTTCTAAAATCTCCACTCCTTCCAGTCTCCTGGACATTCGTAAAATTTCTTATTCTGTACTTCACCTTTAATGGACTTACTTTTTAATGAGCGATCTGAAAATCTCATATATTGGTATGAACTTGCCTGCCACGCCATCTCCTTGTATGCCATGTGGGTGCCATCAATAAACGCCTTGTCTTCGGTGAAGGTGTTAGTTTATATCAAAATCCTACAAAAACAACAAATATTTCTCACATTAATACAACCTTCTGACTTCGCTTAGATTTAGTTTCTAGAAAAATAAAAGTCTTATTTTCTATAATCCCGGAACAAATTTGTGTTGATATTTTGAGAGGTTTACAAAGACAAATATTTATAAATCTCTCAAATGTTATTAAAAAAGGAGATGAGGAAAAAATCAATACTTGTGTAAAGGATTCGTGTGTGTGTTTAAGTTTGTGAGCTCACACTGCATGAAGTAGGACATTGGCATTTTGTGAGTTGTGGCTCCAAGGGCAGATAACTCAAATTTTAAACCGTACTGAAGGAAATACCATAATTTAATTTGTCTTCTTGTATTGCAGTCTTTTTTTTTAACAAATGGAGTAATTCGATTACAGGGAAAAGAAAATGTGTTATTTTATATAGAGCTGGTTACAACATTTTTATTACATTCTGTATCGTTTCTTTCGCTAATGTAAATATCTACATAAGCTTATAATGACCTTTAAAAAAAACAACTATAGTCTACAAAATATGATATCAATGAGTGTAGCATTATTCAATGTGTTTTTTTAATTCTGTTTACAGAAAATGTGATTTTTAAACGATGGTTTTACAAATTGAAAATCAATGTTTACTGAAAACTTCCATTGACGAATGAACAACATTTTTACGTTAAAGACCGACTTAACGTTTTGTAATGTGTGTCCGTCATTTACCATCAGATAAATGCAACGGCGAATCACTGAGCAAACTATTATAGTCATTATAAATAGAACAATTTTCTAAAATATATTCCACTAATGTTTGATGTAGGAAAAGTATTCAAAGTTGTACACAATGTTACCTTTTACGTTTTACAGACGTTCCTTCTAGATAGAAGATTGTTACGTCCAATAGGCCCAAAACTCCTGCAGGGCGGCAGGGATCGGTCGGCAGCAGGGATCGGTCGGCAGCAGAGATAGAACCCGCGACATGTCGGTTGACAGTCCGGTGAACAAACCTCTTGACCAGTCAACCTCTCAATTTAATAATTCTATAAATGTCTTACCCTGGTGCAGCTGTCCACAGACTTTATAATCTCGTCACACAGTTATCTTTATACTTATCTTATACATTACAGACGCTCCTTCTATAAAGAAGATTATTGCGTCCTACGCTCATCCGTGGTCCGAGTCTCGTCTTGCATTTTTACTAATGTTTTAAATGATGTTAAGTTACTGGTTTTCCTGGTTTGTTGTATCAAATCGCTAAATTTGTATTACCTTTACTAGTATATGAAGAACAGAACAGATCTGACTTTCTACATATGTTTTTCTTTTTAGCAATCCTGTATTTTTCTTGTTGTGTCCCGGTTCCAGGTCGCCACCCTGTAATTGGGAGACTCCGCCCTGGTGTATATGTCTGTTTGATTGCCCACTACTTTAAATGTATCATAAGCCGACCTTTTCATGTAATGAATTGATTATCTTAACTGCACGTATGTACTGCCTGGCAAACAAATTATGTTCATTGTTTAATAGTTTCTAAAAATAGACCAAGTTTGACCCAGGCATTAGACGA